>OY101448.1:101654422-101741922 GCA_956483635.1 Panzeria rudis
TATATATATATATATATATATATATATATATATATATATATATATATATATATATATATATATATATATATATATATATATATATATATATATATATATATATATATATATATATATATATATATATATATATATATATATATATATATATATATATATATATATATATATATATATATATATATATATATATATATATATATATATATATATATATATATATATATATATATATGGATGTATATCAAATATAAAAATGTTTAAACACTAAAAAACGCTCAAGTATAGCTTTGCATCCGATGCGAAATTTTTTGATTAATTCTAATAACATAATTCAAATGATTATACTGCGTATTTAAAGTAGAAAATTCCTAAAACCATACAATGCTAAATTTTTATTAAACTTAAAAGTTGATTTATTCAATATTTTTGTGGCTTTCCGAGTTACTGCACTGTAGTTATATTATTTTTCTAAAACCAAAATTCACTAAACATGTGATTATACTGTTTATTAAGTTAAAACCAGAATTGATCATTTTATTGATAGGAATTTCGTATATTTTGTGTAAAAACTGTGAATTAATTTGTTATGTTATTTATTATTAATTATCATTCTGTCTATTAAGTAGATTTCTATACAAAATTAGTTTTTATCCTCGAAATAATTGTTTTTACTTTTGACGAATTTTTGACGATTTAAGATAATTATTTTGACGTTTTTGACGATTTTTCGCTCGAAATTTGACGAATTTTTCCCTCTTTCATCTGGCAACTATCCCTTTGCCTCGTTTCTGTAATTTGTGAGAATTTCATAAATCGAGAAAAAATTTATAATTATACCTATCATCATGCCACTAAGATGATAGGTATAATTATTAGAAAAATAATATACATACAGTGACGATTTTTCGCTCGAAATTTGACGAATTTTTCCCTATTTCATCTGGCAACTATCCCTGTGCCTCGTTTCTGTAATTTGTGAGAATTTCATAAATCGAGAAAAAATTTATAATTATACCTATCATCATGCCACTAAGATGATAGGTATAATTATTAGAAAAATAATATACATACAGTGCAGCAACTCGGTAAGCCACAAAAAATATTGAATAAATGGACGGTTAAGTTTAATCAAAATTTAACATTGTATGGTTTTTGGAATTTTCTACTTTAAATACGCATCATACTTATGTGAATTATGTATATTTTTAGAACTTATCAAAAAAATTCGCTAGGATGCAAAGCTGTACTTGAGCGTTTTTTTTAACATTTGTTATATTTGATACACATACATCCATACAGCGGCGACCCAAGGGTGGAACGAGTGATGCGGTCGCACAAGGCGCCAGGTGTCAAAGGGCCCAAAAAATCCAAATGCGAAAAGCAATTTCTAGCGCATTTGTATATTTTTATTATAAAAATTTATAAAATATGAAAGGTGAGCGTAGTCTTAGTAAATTGAAGCTAATAAAAACCTACTTAATGCTAGGAACACAACTGGGACGAACGACGAATTTTGCCCAACGCGATGATTTTCGCCCAACGTCAATAAAAACTCGCTGTTTAAATTCGTCGTATGAAGCAAAATAGCGACAAAAACGTAAAAGCTGTTGTAATTGATAAAGTTCTTTACTGTGTGTGCAAAGTGTGATTATATTAAAATAATACATACTTAACATATTATACATTAACAAAAACACAACTGAAAGCAATTTTTATAGTTAATTATTATCTATATTTATTTCAAATGCTATAAAATAAAACAATAATTAAAGTAAAAATTAACTTTATTTACTAAAATACTTCAAAACTAAAACCAAACATGGTCACTTGGCACTGATTTGTTCGTCGTTCGCCGGCGTAAGAAATAGAAAAAAAATCTATTCAGAGTTCGCCGCGTATGACGAATTTCGTCCGACGCCGTTATTGTGTGTATTTTCATATACACAAATATGTTTTATTTTTGACGACGAATATTCGCAGCCGAAAATTCATCGTTAGTCCCAGTTGTGTTCCTAGCATAAGATTCGTCGTATGAAGTAAAATAGCGACGAAAACGGAACAGCTGTTGTAATTGATAAAGTTCTTTACTGTGTGTGCAAAGTGTGATTATATTAAAATAATACATACTTAAAAAATTATACATTAACAAAAACACAACTAAAAGCAATTTTTATAGTTAATTATTATCTATATTTATTTCAAATGCTATAAAATAAAAATAAAACAATAATTAAAGTAAAAATTAACGTTATTTACTAAAATACTTCAAAACTAAAACCAAACATGGTCACTTGGCACTGATTTGTTCGTCGTTCGCCGGCGTAAGAAATAGAAAAAGATCTATTCAGAGTTCACCGCGTATGACGAATTTCGTCCGACGCCGTTATTGTGTGTATTTTCATATACACTTATATGTTTTATTTTTAACGACGAATATTCGCAGCCGAAAATTCGTCGTTCGTCGCAGTTGTGTTCCTAGCATAAGATCGACCCTAGCTCAGGAAAAATATCAGACCTGGCAATTTTATCAATTGAAAATGATAATGCTCAATCCATAAATAAAGATAATTTAATTGTAAAATTTGCTAAGAAAGGTAACCTTTAATAGATTAATTAAAATCTATAACAACATACCGAACGTGGTATATTTAATTAGTTATTAAAATACCTACATAGATATACAATATCTAGTGGCTGATTGAAATTGGAGCCAAATACTAATTACGTTATATAGCATTAAGAGCTTTCTTAAAGAAACAGGAGTGTAATAATTTGACTTAATTAATATATGTATTAGGAATCGATAAATTATATATATATATATGTTCCTAAAATTATCGACCCTTTTCTGTAACTCAAGTCGATTAAAATCGCCTCAATTTGATAAAACTAATGCCGCTACTGGCAAAATGTTATATCTTTTTTAAACTTTGTATTATTTATGGCCATTATAACAACTTGGTAATAGTTAAAGGCAGGACTTTTTCGAAATGATAAACAGTTTATCATTATTACAAATTTACTTAAACCTACCAGGAAAGATGAATTTGCCTTTAACTTATCGCTCACTTGCAACCAAAACTTTTTGTTTTTAATTTTAACACAGCTTTAACATTTAATTTATTTTGAACTGGAAAAAATTAAATTAAAAATATTGAGAAAAGTAACTGATACATATTGTTAAAAAATAGTCGCCAGCTTGAAAAATTCTTCCTTATTTTGTGTATTAAAATAGGAAGTTATTAAAACTTAAAACCGTTTTCATAGTTCTAGCTAGATATGTAAATGAAAAGAAATAATAAGTCACACAAAATTATTCATCAAGCCAGATAAATACAACAATAAAATTTAAAATCAGCTTCAAAAACATCTTTAAAAAAAAATATATGTATCATATTTTTTTCTGTTGACCAAAGGCCGCCGATATCAAATCTCGCTCCACCCTGGCCAAATGCTTGGGCCGGCGCTGCATTCATATGTATGTATGCAGCAGTTGATAAATTATAGAGAGAAGAGGTTTGTTAAGCCGATGGCTTTTTTATGTTCAAGAAACCATACATTTTAACTAAAATGTATGTTGTGTTGTATGTGATCTCATAATTCCCGGAATATTCATACCAACTCAAAAGTATGTGTATTTGCAATAGAATTGTTATTCTATGGAATTCAAGACGAGTATCGTACCATCTCAAAAGTACTCACTTTGCATGAAATTATAGAACATATTCTGCTTGCGTATCTATAAATCCTACGTAACGTTAAAGATTATAAAGGCAATTGATCCAATCAAAAAGCTCACTAGAAGATAAAATATAAGCAATGCAATCCAACTGTGAAAAGAAATTTATTAAAAATGTTTGAAAAAACAAAAACAAATTTGAAATTTATTGACAAAACGACTATAGCAATTTATTGCATTTTCAGAGACCTACAGTAGAATTCCCTTAAGCTGTGTTCTCACTATGTGTATTTGTCTTATGGAATGTCACTTTTTTATATACATGTGATTTCATGTGTGTGTCAAAATTTGAGGTTTACATAAGGTTTATAATTTTTGTGTTCACCTGTTTGTATGTTACGTACATTTGACATAACCTATAAAGCAAAACAATCATAAAACAGACGAGTGGTTATACATATTTTATTGTTATATATACTTCTTTTATTTAATTTGACACTTATTTTATTTAATTTAATACTTTATTAATCTAATGATTATTTTATTTCATTTTCCCGTCCGCAAACAATTGCTTTATTAAAAACCAGCTGATGTCAGATGCTTTGTCACTTCAAAATAGAACTCGTTCTAAATCATGTGTACTGTACACAGAGAAATAACACAGGCTATTATTTGAAGGGGTTCAGACTATATGTACAAATTTACCATGTGAAAATGTGACATTCCATATGGCAAATACACATAGTGAGAACACAGCTTTAGAAATCTTTTTGTAAAATATATTAACCCTCTAACTCTTCAATTTATGGGTCTTTATTGTCCATTCCTTGAAAAGGCTAAATTTTGCCCTTAAAACAGCTATGGGCAAAAAAGGCGCATAAATTGAAGAGTTAGAAGGTATATATATTTTACAAAAATATTTTCTAGAGAATTCTACTGCAGGTCTCTGAATATATGGAAGCTAAAAATTTAACTTGAAAGCCAGTATTATGTCGAATCCAAATTTATTATGTCATTATATAAACATTATAAAACCAACCCTTAAATAAATTTAAACTAGACATAATTCTGGCTTCCAAGCTAAATTTTTAGCTTCCATGCGTTCAGAGACCTACAGTAAAATTCCCTTAGAAATATTTTTGTAAAATATATTAACCCTCTAACTCTTTAATTTATGGGACTTTTTTGTCCATTCCTTGAAAAGGCAAAATTTTGCCCTTAAAACAGGAATGAGGAAAAAAGACGCATAAATTGAAGAGTTAGAAGGTTAATATATTTTACAAAAATATTTTCTAGAGAATTCTACTGCAGGTCTCTGAATATATGGAAGCTAAATATTTAACTTGAAAGCCAGAATTATGTCGAATCCAAATTTATTATGTCATTATATAAACATTATAAGACCAACCCTTAAATAAATTTAAACTAGACATAATCCTGGCTTCCAAGCTAAATGTTTAGCTTCAATGCGTTCAGACACCTACAGTAGAATCCCTTAGAAATCTTTTTGTAAAATATATTAACCCTCTAACTCTTCAATTTATGGGTCTTTTTTGTCCATTCCTTGAAAAGGCAAAATTTTGCACTTAAAACAGGAATGGGCAAAAAAGACGCATAAATTGAAGAGTTAGAAGTTTAATATATGTATTTAACAAAAATATTTTCTAGAGAATTCTACTGTAGGTCTCTGAACATATGGATGCTAAAAATTTAACTTGAAAGCGAGAATTATGTCTAATTTAAATTTATACCCTATAAACGGCACTTGAGTTTATATCGGTACGGCTTTATTTACAGATTTTGTGGAGTAACATACTTTTTATATAGGTACATGTAAAATTTGTACCTACATAGGGTATACCCTATAAACAGCTAAAATTCCAAAAGTGACAACTGGATGGGCGTATGGGGAGGTCTTTCCTCTTTCCAAATCACTTGAGTTTATATCGGCACGGCTTTATTTACAGATTTTGTGGAGTAACATACTTTTTATATAGGTACATGTAAAATTTGTACCTACATAGTGTTTAATTCAGTAAATGAATAAGGTTAAACTATTTTGTTTAACCTGTTTGGGTTATCTTCAAGGCGATTTACCAGGAAGATTTATTGATGCAACTCAAGCACTTGAAACTTGGTTGCGTGGAGATGGTTAACTCACTTTTGGTAAAACAACCTTGTTTCTTTGCAAAATGTAATTGAACAATGTTTTATTTAACTTTCTTTCTTATATACTAACTTATTGATATGTCATTAAAATTTTCTACTATTAATTGTATTACTTAATAAAATTTTGCTTTATTAAGCGTATTGCTTAAGTATAAGTTCATTGTACAAAAAACAACCATTTATGCATGATTGCAAGTTTGCAATTATTTATGATATTTTGATATTCTTATGCAGAGTAATTATAAACAGTGTCTTATTTCTTTTGTTTAATTTTGAAGTGCAATGAACGGTTTAAAATAATAATAAGTTTGTTTAATTGTGAGGTGCAATGAACTACAGGAGAAGTGAAGTTTAAAATATAGGGTTTTTCTTTTTGTGAAAGTATGAATATTTTATTTCATTTTCCCGTCCGCAAACAATTGCTTTATTAAAAACCAGCTGATGTCAGATGCTTTGTCACTTCAAAATAGAACTCGTTCTAAATCATGTGTACTGTACACAGAGAAATAACACAGGCTATTATTTGAAGGGGTTCAGACTATATGTACAAATTTACCATGTGAAAATGTGACATTCCATATGGCAAATACACATAGTGAGAACACAGCTTTAGAAATCTTTTTGTAAAATATATTAACCCTCTAACTCTTCAATTTATGGGTCTTTATTGTCCATTCCTTGAAAAGGCTAAATTTTGCCCTTAAAACAGCTATGGGCAAAAAAGGCGCATAAATTGAAGAGTTAGAAGGTATATATATTTTACAAAAATATTTTCTAGAGAATTCTACTGCAGGTCTCTGAATATATGGAAGCTAAATATTTAACTTGAAAGCCAGAATTATGTCGAATCCAAATTTATTATGTCATTATATAAACATTATAAAACCAACCCTTAAATAAATTTAAACTAGACATAATCCTGGCTTCCAAGCTAAATGTTTAGCTTCAATGCGTTCAGACACCTACAGTAGAATCCCTTAGAAATCTTTTTGTAAAATATATTAACCCTCTAACTCTTCAATTTATGGGTCTTTTTTGTCCATTCCTTGAAAAGGCAAAATTTTGCACTTAAAACAGGAATGGGCAAAAAAGACGCATAAATTGAAGAGTTAGAAGTTTAATATATGTATTTAACAAAAATATTTTCTAGAGAATTCTACTGTAGGTCTCTGAACATATGGATGCTAAAAATTTAACTTGAAAGCGAGAATTATGTCTAATTTAAATTTATACCCTATAAACGGCTAAAATTCCAAAAGTGACAACTGGATGGGCGTATGGGGAGGTCTTTCTTCTTTCCAAATCACTTGAGTCTATATCGGCACGGCTTTTTTTTACAGATTTGGTGGAGTAACATACTTTTTATATAGGTACATGTAAAATTTGTACCTACATAGGGTATACCCTATAAACGACTAAAATTCCAAAAGTGACAACCGGATGGGCGTATGGGGAGGTCTTTCCTCTTTCCAAATCACTTGCGTCTATATCGGCACGGCTTTTTTACAGATTTTGTGGAGTAACATACTTTTTATATAGGTACATGAAAAATTTTTACCTACATAGGGTATACCCTATAAACGGCTAAAATTTCAAAAGTAACAACTGGATAGGCGTATGGGGAGGTCTTTCCTCCTTTCAAATCACTTGAGTCTATATCGGCACAGCTTTTTTTACACATTTTGTGGAGTAACATACTTTTTATATAGGTACATGTAAAATTTGTACCTACATAGGGTATACCCTATAAACGGCTAAAATTCCAAAAGTGACAACTGGATGGGCGTATGAAGAGGTTTTTTCCCTTTCCAAATGACTTGAGTCTATATTGGCACGGCTTTATTTACAGATTTTGTGGAGTAACATACTTTTTATATAGGTACATGTAAAGTTTGTACCTACATAGGGTATACCCTATAAATGGCTGAAATTCCAAAAGTGACAACTGGATGGCCGTATGAAGAGGTCTTTCCTCTTTCCAAATCACTTGAGTTTATATCGGCACGGCTTTTTTTACACATTTTGTGGAGTAACATACTTTTTATATAGGTACATGTAAAATTTGTACCTACATAGGGTATACCCTATAAACGGCTAAAATTCCAAAAGTGACAACTCGATGGGCGTATGGGGAGGTCTTTGCTTTTTCTAAATCACTTGGGTTTATATCGGCACGGCTTTATTTACAGATTTTGTGGAGTAACATACTTTTTATATAGGTACATGTAAAATTTGTACCTACATAGGGTATACCCTATAAACAGGTAAAATTCCAAAAGTGACAACTAGATGGGTGAATGGGGAGGTCTTTTCTCTTTGCAACACACTTGAGTCTATATCGGCACGGCTTTTTTTACAGATTTTGTGGAGTAACATACTTTTTATATAGGTACATGTACAATTTGTCCCTACATAGGGTATACCCTATAAATGGCTAAAATTCTAAAAGTGACAACTGGATGGGCATATGGGAAGGTCTTTCATCTTTCCAAATCACTTGATTTTATATCGGCACGGCTTTATTTACAGATTTTGTGGATTAACATACTTTTTATATAATTACATGTAAAATTTGTACCTACATAGGTTATACCCTATAAATGGCTAAAATTCCAAAAGTGACAACTGGATGGGCGTATGGGGAGGTCTTTCCTCTTTCCAAATCACTTGAGTTTATATCGGTACGGCTTTATTTACAGATTTTGTGGAGTAACATACTTTTTATATAGGTACATGTAAAATTTGTACCTACATAGGGTATACCCTATAAACAGCTAAAATTCCAAAAGTGACAACTGGATGGGCGTATGGGGAGGTCTTTCCTCTTTCCAAATCACTTGAGTTTATATCGGCACGGCTTTATTTACAGATTTTGTGGAGTAACATACTTTTTATATAGGTACATGTAAAATTTGTACCTACATAGTGTTTAATTCAGTAAATGAATAAGGTTAAACTATTTTGTTTAACCTGTTTGGGTTATCTTCAAGGCGATTTACCAGGAAGATTTATTGATGCAACTCAAGCACTTGAAACTTGGTTGCGTGGAGATGGTTAACTCACTTTTGGTAAAACAACCTTGTTTCTTTGCAAAATGTAATTGAACAATGTTTTATTTAACTTTCTTTCTTATATACTAACTTATTGATATGTCATTAAAATTTTCTACTATTAATTGTATTACTTAATAAAATTTTGCTTTATTAAGCGTATTGCTTAAGTATAAGTTCATTGTACAAAAAACAACCATTTATGCATGATTGCAAGTTTGCAATTATTTATGATATTTTGATATTCTTATGCAGAGTAATTATAAACAGTGTCTTATTTCTTTTGTTTAATTTTGAAGTGCAATGAACGGTTTAAAATAATAATAAGTTTGTTTAATTGTGAGGTGCAATGAACTACAGGAGAAGTGAAGTTTAAAATATAGGGTTTTTCTTTTTGTGAAAGTATGAATATGCACCCCCCCCCCCCCCCCCCCCCCCCCCCGTTGAGGCTATGCTCAACAATTAACTACAATTATGCCATTAAGAAAGTGCTTACTACTTGGATTTACAGTTGAATAAAAATTAACTATTATTTGTTTTTACAATTTGGTTATGATAAAGGCAATGACATTATTGTTATGCAAAACTAAGTAAAATATAAAAAATATGTAATAAAACTATTAAAGTTATTATTATGTTTTCAAACATGTACGCTGAACTTCTGTCGTGGAGCTGGTGAAGGTGTTGTTGCTGGTTGTGGGTTACACCCAGATGATTGTGATCTTTCTGTGATTTGAGCGATGTTTGATTTCTTGCGTTTTATAGCTCCATATGATCCATATGATCGCTACTGCGCTGATGATTAGTGCTACATATGAGACAGTTCTCTCATGGTTTTATGGATGATGAATTTGGAAATGTGAACTGTTCATAGCCTCTAATTTCTGTTGTAAGGATGTTAATTTGATGAGCTGTACTGCTATTTCGTCTGGCACAAATGACTGGTTGGTTTTGTTGATATGGTTGATGTGCAACAAGGGTTGATATGCTAGTTCTGATATGTTGCCAAGGCTCGTGTAAGATGAGACAGTTTTAGTTACGATTGATTGCTGGCCGGACATTTGGATGAAATCATGTTTAAGGATACAGTCTGGATTGATAGTTAACAAGCCGGACCCTAATAGACTTATTGGTATAATTTCTTTTCCACAAACCTCTGTGGCATGTGTGGAGGCCCTTGATGAATATATCCATTTGTTTTTATGAGTTAGAGGTGTCCAGGTTACATTAGTTGGAAGCTTTCTCAAAATGCAATGTGGTACGGTGATATTGTTGAATAAGTTGATCTCACAAGAGCACATTTCTGCACCAAAGTTATATTGGAGTTGTACATCGTAGCATATAAATACCTCTTTGCCAATTACGTCACAGCCTTTCAGTTGTGTTGATGATAATGGAAAGTAGTGCCGTTGAAATGAGTTTATTGCTATTGTCGGACTGCATGTGTCTATGACCAGCATAGTGTTGTTTATGGGGGTCGGAACGGGAATTAAGTTGTAAAGCTTAAACTTTTCATGGTCTATTAAGGGTAAAGTTATGCTGAACACTACATGATCCTGAGTGAGACCGCCTTTTATTTTCATAAGTTTGTAAAATTCGAGCAAGTCATCTTCAGGGACTGGTAACTCTAATGACTGTGGCATATGTGCTCGAACCTTTTGTATTTCAATTTCCAGTTGAATTGGAGTCAACAGCAATGGATTAATTTTCCCATGATGAGTGTCGGTCAACGCGTTCAGAATGCAAGTTTGCATTCGTTGCAGATAGTTTGCAATGAATGAGAGTTTTGTTACACCCATACTGAACATGTGTGCAAGCTTAAGTTGTGTTATTTCCGCTGCTAGTGTCTCTTCAGTTTTCGCGATTTCATTTATTTTTAACAGAAGATGGTTAAATTTAAACTTAGTGTCTGTTAGACTTTCTTTGACAATGTTCATGGTTGAATTAATAACGGAGGTGTGGTCTTTTATGAGGCGAAGCATATATGAATCGTTTTCTTGTAGTTGAGTTATTGTTGTTGACATTTTTTCTGCATATTCAGAGTCTAGTATCCCAAACAATGAATGAGCAACATTTCCGACGAAGTCTATAGCACCTCGCTTTTGACGTGGTTTGTATAGTAATTTATTATCAAGTCTCAAATCCGCTTCAACATGTCGAAGATGTTCTATTGTACTATAACACGATGCATTGTATTCCATCTTCGCACACAGTCGGCTCAAGGAGCTTGTTCCATTTCCTAAAAACGCTGTGTCAGACCAGTAAGCAGATAAGTCATAAAAGGTCCTCCATTTGAGGTAGTCACCGTCAAACCTAGGAATTGTTATCTTAGGCAGGGGTACTCCAATAGGCTGATCATATGGAGTCGGTGGATCGGGAGCCACTTGGGAAGCCTTCTTAAAATTTTCAAATATCCTTGCTTCTAAGGTAGTGTATGCAGTCATGTTGTATCCTTCTTGAACCGGATCATGACTGGTTTCCCATATGGTGAAATGTAGGTTCTGGATTTGGTCCCATAGTTTTTCTTTCAGCTTCATATTCTCGGCTGTCGGATCCATTGTGAGCAATCGCTCTAGAGACCCCATCATTACACTTTGCCTTCTTATTAAAGCGATAGTTGCAGATGTCTTACATCCTACCTCACCAGCGGGTTTGATTATTGGTGTGGGTTTGTCGGTGATTGGTTGTTGAACTGCCTCCCCTGTAGATGATTTCATCAGAGCTGTCTCAAAAATATCCTTGTATTTGTCGACAAGCTCTGAGATGTTTTTGTAGTAATCTTTAGCAAAGTAATCGTGGTCTAACGGAATTTGATCGAGGCAACGTATTTTGCTGTCCGTGGTCTCAAATTCCGACCAAGCGCTATCTAGCCTTTTGAGTCGTTCCTCATAGTAAACAACAGTTTTCCTGATAGCTGAGTCCTTTTTAAAATTGCGGACTATAGTTTCGATCAAGTCACCTGCTGCCAGCTGTGATTCTATCAGCTTGTTGAAAGTATCCATATTTGGTTTCTCAGGAGTAACGATTTGCGTTGTTGAGTCTTCTAGCTGCCTGAAGGGGAATGCTCCAGTGTAGAAATTTGTTGATAAATATTGATCCTAGCTGCCTGAAGAGAATGTTTCAGTGTAGGAAGTTTTACGATGTATGTCAATCTTAGCTGCCTGAGAGGAGTGATTTCAGTGTAGGCAACTTCAAAGACGAATATTGATCCTGTGTCAATCACGTCGGGGTCACCAATGTTTAATTCAGTAAATGAATAAGGTTAAACTATTTTGTTTAACCTGTTTGGGTTATCTTCAAGGCGATTCACCAGGAAGATTTATTGATGCAACTCAAGCACTTGAAACTTGGTTGCGTGGAGATGGTTAAATCACTTTTGGTAAAACAACCTTGTTTCTTTGCAAAATGTAATTGAACAATGTTTTATTTAACTTTCTTTCTTATATACTAACTTATTGATATGTCATTAAAATTTTCTACTATTAATTGTATTGCTTAATAAAATTTTGCTTTATTAAGCGTATTGCTTAAGTATAAGTTCATTGTACAAAAAACAGCCATTTATGCATGATTGCAAGTTTGCAATTATTTATGATATTTTGATATTCTTATGCAGAGTAATTATAAACAGTGTCTTATTTCTTTTGTTTAATTTTGAAGTGCAATGAACGGTTTAAAATAATAATAAGTTTGTTTAATTGTGAGGTGCAATGAACTACAGGAGAAGTGAAGTTTAAAATATAGGGTTTTTCTTTTTGTGAAAGTATGAACACATAGGGTATACCCTATATACAACTAAAATTCCAAAAGTGACAACTGGATGGGCGTATGGGGAGGTCTTTCTTTTTTATAAATCATTTGAGTCTATGTCCGCACGGCTTTTTTACAGCTTTTGTGGAGTAACATACTTTTTATATAGGTACATGTAAAATTAGTAACTACATAGGGTATACCCTATAAACTGCTAAAATTCCAAAAGTGTCAACTGGATAAGCGTATGGAGAGGTCTTTCCTCTTTCCAAACCACTTGAGTCTATATCGGCACGGCTTTATTTACAGATTTTGTGGAGTAACATACTTTTTATATAGGTACATGTAAGTAGTTGGGAACTGGGGCTTTGTCACCAATTAAAATCGTCAAAATTTGTGAAATTTTGTAATTTATTGCCTAAATTTGGGTAATTAGTGTCAAGGGTGTGTTTGACAAGGGTTTAGGTGGTGTTTTTGTATGTCGGTGCATGTAACTAGTTATGTTAGGCACGCGCAGAGGGTTTTACGATGGCTTGTACGTGATAATTTTCATTTATGAGCTTAAGTGTGAGGCGACGAGGGTTCGAATGTGTGTTTTTATGTTTGTTTTTTTTTCATTTATTGTTTAATTGTATATGAAAGGCGTGGGAAAAACGAGCTGTATGAATTTTTGTATAAGTGTGGATTGAAAAGGATTTTGGTTTTAAAGTGAGTTTTGGGAAATAGTATTAATGAACTTGTCAGTGAAAAAAATTAACTGTGTTTTAAAATTCTAATCTTGTACAATTAAGAAATATTTTGGTTGGGTTGGTGTTTTGTTTTTCATTTATTTTTTAAGTGTACGTTTCCATTTATTGTTTAAGTGTAGATTGAAAAGGATTTTGGTTTTAAAGTGAATTTGGTTGGTTGGTAATATAAACTGATAGTTAGAGTGTTAAAAAAAGTCATAATATGTGTAATTTAGTTTTGTAATGAAATGGAAATTCAAATGCAGAGAACGTATGTCTTTATGTTTAGTTTATTTTCTCTGTCCTTTGTCTGGTTTTCCTGCTTCTGTCTGTCTTTTCCTGTGGTTAAGTGCTTCACAACAAAAATTAAAAGGAGAGATAAAAATCTTTGTTTAAGAAATGTTGATCGTGTGGGTATGAATGCACTTAGGAATAAAAAATTATTATTGATTGTACAAAGTGTGAATTTTTTTAAGTCTGTCTGTCTGTCTGTCTGTCTGTCTCTCTGTTTGATGGAATTAAATGTAGGCCAATGTTTGGCTGTTTGTTAGAATGAGCTGTATGGATTTTGTTGAAGTAATTATTTTTAGTAATAAACATGGTATCGATTTTGTAATGTAATGTTGTTGTTGTTGTAAGAAGAAAGTGTGGTTGTCTTGATTATGAATAGTTTGGTATAGTGACAGAGTGACGGCAGAGCGACAGACTGGCAGACTGACAGACTGTCAATAGAAGCAGAGGATAGAGAATTTGTTAAGCAGAGATAAACGCATGCTGTGGTTAAGTGGTTCACAAGAAAAATGAAAAGGAAATTCAAATGCAGAGGACGGAGCTGTAGGCAGAGGGGCAGAGCGAGAGCGATGACAGATAAAAGAGCAAGCGCGTAACAGCTCAAAAGTGCGCAATCATATAATTGATAGTAAATTCATACTGCTTGCTGACATTTGCCTCTGTCTCGTATACATACCATATACATATAAAAAAATCTGTCTGATGGAATTAAATGTAGGTCAATGTTTGGCTGTTTGTTAGAATGAGTAGTATGGATTTTGTTGAAGTAATTATTTTTAGTAATAAACATGGTATCGATTTTGTAATGTAATGTTGTTGTTGTTATTGTAAGAAGAAAGTGTGGTTGTCTTGATTATGAATAGTTTGGTATAGTGACAGAGTGACGGCAGAGCGACAGACTGGCAGACCGGCAGACTGGCAGACTGTCAATAGAAGCAGAGGAATGAGAATTTGTTAAGCAGAGATAAGCGTATTGTATATTAAACGTAAAGCGTGTTACATTTGTCTCATTATTGAAACAAGTGTAAAAATAAAGAAAACAACTTTAATATAAAAGAAAAATTTGTGAGTTAAAAAAATTAAAGTGAAAATAAAATCCATTGCACTACAACTAGAACATTTTGTTAGCGTTAAAAAAGTTAAACTTAAAATAAAAACTATTTTAATATAAGTAGAAAATTTTGCGAACACTAAAAAATATTTGCAGTAACTAAAAAAAGAAGTTAATAAGTTTATCTAAATAAATAATTAATTAAATATATATATATATATATATATATATATATAATTAAATAAATAAAATGAGTTCTGTAGACTACGTTTGTTATATATGTCAAAAGGTGTACAAATACCAAAAGGCATATATAACACATATTAAAAATCATAATGATAAGCAGCAACAACAAATACATTGCCAGCAGCCCCCCACTCCAATGCAATGGTACGCAAATATGGATCAACAGCTACAATACCAGCCACAGCCACAACAACAAATGCATTGGCAGCAACCCTCCACGCGAATGCAATGGTACCCAAACATGGATCAACAGCTACAATATCAGCCACAGCAGCAAATGCATTGGCAGCAACCCCTCACTCCAATGCAATGGCACTCAAATATGGACCAACAGCTACAATATCAGCCACAGCAACAAATGCATTGGCCGCAACCCGTCACTCCAATGCAATGGTACCCAAATATGGACCAACAGCTACAATATCAGTCAACACCACAACAACAAATGCATTGTCAGCAACCCCCCACCCCAATGCAATGGTACCCAAATACTGATCAACAACTCCAACATCAGCCACAAGCTCAAAGAACGTCGTCAACTACCACAAATTATTATGAAATAACCAAGGCGTTTAAAAATAATATAATAACGTATGGGATTGATAATAAAAAAGAAGAACTCTTATTTGAAGATTTTATTAGAGAAATTGAACCTGTCATCATAGAGAGGTTGGAAAACAGTTTGCTGAAACATGTTATAATAAAATTTAATATAAGTATAGTGGCAGAATATATAAAACTTGTGGGAGAGGAATTAGAGTTCAATATAATTCATCATAGAGCTAAAATGAATTTGTTGACTAGAGGAGATGAAATATATGAAGTACTTTCCAAGCAAATATCAGAAATTCAAAACAAAATGTCTGAATTCCAAGAGAAGGACTCTGGTTGGACTCTGATACGTATAGTTCGAGCAGAGTTAAGTCTTAATAAATCTTCTCTGGTAAACGGAGCAAACTGGATTAGTCTACCCGAAAAACTTAAACAGCGAAATGCTTGCGTCAACATAGAAAACAATGACGTCTTCTGCTTTAAGTGGTGCTTAATTGCGGCAATGGATATCTCACAAATTGAGCATAAACAACGATGTAGCGCATATAATATCGATGACATTGCTGCTGACATCATTTGCACACAAAATGGAGTTACACTAGACTTCTCAAATTTAAAATTCCCAATGTCCCTAAAAAACATTAAAATATTTGAGGAGCGAAATAGTGACATTAGTATAAACGTATTTGGGTACGATGAGGAAACTAATGCAATTGTTGGTCCGTATTACATTACAAAGGATGAGAAATGCACTCATGTTAATTTATTGCTGCTGGAAAATGCTGTTGGTCATCACTATGTTCTTATAAAGAATATATCAAGGTAAGTTTAAAAAGTTAATTAAAATAATAAAAAAATAAAATAAAAAACTTTACATAAAATCTTTGTAATAATTATTTTATTTTAATCGATTATAAATTTGTTATTTTTATAGACTACTAAGCAGTCAGACTACAAAGCACAAAAGCGCTCTTAAATTTTGTAATACTTGTCTACAATACTCGCATAGTGAAGTGACCATGGAGCAGCATAAAAGAGAATGTGGACGAATAGTAACCACTATGCCAACAGCCCCAAATGATCTTCTTCACTTTAAGGGTCATCAAAGGAAAATGGATGTCCCCTTCGTTGTTTATGCAGACTTCGAATGCATTTTAGAGGATATTGATTGTAGTGTGAGTAGCAAAACCAAATTTGTTAAGAAGCACATTCCTTGTGCTTTTAGCTATTATGTTAAATGTGTCCATAATAATAAGTTAGATAAGCTAAGAGTGTACACGGGGAAAGATGCCTCGGAAAAATTTGTTTCATTTTTAATTAAAGACTGTCAGGATATATATAATGATTATTTAGTAAATAAGAGACAAATGGATACATTATCCCCTTCTGATATTAATAATTTTTATGATGCATTGAATTGTCATATATGTGAGAAATTTCTAGGTAATGATCGTGTTAGAGATCACTGTCACATTAGTGGAAGGTTTAGAGGTGCAGCCCACAAAAATTGTAATCTAAATTATCAAATTCCTAAGTTTATACCAGTTTACTTTCACAATTACTCAAATTATGACTCACATCTTTTTACTAAAGAATTAGGGAAAATTTCTATGACATTAAAAGTACTTCCTCTTAATAAGGAGCTGTATATCTCACTGTCTCAATTTACAGAAATGAGTGATGGTCATAATCTTGAAATAAGATTTCTTGATACAATACGCTTTATGGCCGACAGTTTGGAATCATTGGCCTGCAACTTGTCAGATAGTGATTTCAGCACTATTAGGTCCTTGTTTCAGACAGAAAAAGAATTTCAGCTCATTAAAAAAAAGGTATTTTTCCGTATGAGTATCTAAATTCGTTTCATAAATTAAATGAGTGTCAGCTTCCTCCCCGCAGTGATTTCTATAATAAGCTGAATAATAAAGAATGTTCTTTAGAGGAGTACTCACATGCTGAAGAGGTATGGAATACTTTTAGGTGTAAAACACTGAAAGATTACATGAAACTTTACTTAAAAACAGATGTGCTTTTACTAACAGATATTTTTGAGAACTTCAGAAAAGTTTGTAAAGGTATATATGAGCTGGATCCATGTCAATATTACACAGCTCCTGGTCTTGCCTGGGATGCAATGTTAAAATATACAAAAATTGAATTGGAACTTTTAACGGACATAGATATGTATAATTTTATGAAAAAAGGAATACGTGGGGGGATTGTACAGTGCAGTAAAAGATATGCAAAAGCAAACAACAAATATTTAGATGACTTCGACAAAGAGAAGCCCTCAGAATTTCTTGTCTATTTAGATGCAAATAACCTTTACGGTTGGGCAATGTCTGAAGATCTTCCTTATGGAGGGTTCAGATGGTTATCGAATGAGGAGCTGGATCTGGATCCGAAAAGCATAGATGATAATGGAACAGATGGTTATGTATATGAGGTTTCTTTAGATTATCCTTCTAATTTGCATGACTTACACAATGACCTTCCTTTTTGCGCTGAAAATAAAAAAACTTTCCAAATGAAGTACAACAAATTGATAACTGATTTCTCTACAAAGCAGTCATATGTTATACATTATAGAGTTCTCAAGCAGTGCTTGGAATATGGTTTGGTTTTAAAGAAAACACATCGTATTCTAGCATTTAAACAATCTCAATGGTTAAAAGGTTATATCGACTTAAATACCAAACATAGAGCCACTGCTAAAAATGCTTTTGAGAAAAATTTCTTCAAATTGCTCAATAATGCTGTGTATGGCAAAACTATGGAGAATGTGGACAAGAGGAGAGATGTAAGAATTGTAACAAATTGGAACAGAACAAATCAGAATCATTTGGGAGCTCAAGATTGGATATCAAAATCCAATTTCCATAGTTTATCTATATTTTCTGAAGATATGGTAGCTATCGAAATGAATAGAGTTAAGACTTGTTATAATAAACCTATTTACTTAGGATTTTGTGTGCTGGAGCTTTCGAAATGGAAAATGTACAACTTTCACTACGGATACATGCAACCAAAGTTCAAGGAAAGGTTATCATTAAACTATATGGATACAGACTCTTTTATTTACTCAATACAAACTGATGACTTTTACGCTGACATAAAAACTGACATCGGACAACAATTTGATACATCCGATTATTCTGTAGATAACATTTATGGTATTCCTCGTTTGAACAAAAAGGTTTTGGGTATGATGAAGGATGAAAATTGTGGGAAAATAATGACAGAGTTTGTTGGGCTGCGATCTAAAATGTATTCCTTTAGTGTGCAACACCAAAATGATGTTAAAAAATCGAAAGGGGTAAAGAAATCCGTTTTAGATAAGTATAATTTAGCTTCTTATAGAAATTGTTTATTTGATAAGACTATAATATATGATAACATGTTAACATTTAAGTCAAAAATACATCAAATATATACCAATCAATTAAATAAAATAATTTTAAGTTACGTGGATGACAAGAGAAAAATAAGAAGTGATAATGTAAATACTTATGCATGGCATCATTTCAGAATTAAGGAAACTAATCCAGAATATGAATTAGATATGTTATTATTAGATATAGAGAAACTTCAAGAAGATGAGTAAAAAATTAAAATTTTCTATTATCATCAAAAATTATATTTTTTATTGATAAGATAAAATAAAATATAATAATATGGAATAAAAAATGTAGATTATTATTATTATTAAAATTATGTTTTATTGATAAGATTAAACTAAAATAAAAAAAAATAAAAATAAATAAAATAAAACAGTAAAAAATAAAACAAATGTGTCCATACAGTTTTTTATTTATTTATATATTTATTTTTTTTATTTGTTATCTATCCTTAAATATAATTTATGAATTTTTACATCAGTTATAATCTTATGTTGCATTTTTTCTCCAATCTCATAACAAAGTCGTGTTAGTTCAATCTTGACATCCCTTTCATGATGTATTCCTTGTATTTCATTGAATTGAATTTTTGTTTTGTTTAAAGTGGAGCAGGTTGGTATGTAATATTCATAATAGAAGTGAAGGATTTGTTTTCTTAGAATGTTATTCCAACACAAAATTGATGTAAAAAATACTCGCATTTGAGTTAGTGATCGCCAAGTGTCAGAATCTATTTTTATTTTATAGTTTCCTTGTTGGATAATTAAAAAACAAATACCCTTTTTGTACTGAAATTTATATTCTACATCCCTCTCACTTTCATTATCAATTATATTTATAGAATTTAAGAAATCCCGACGATTAAGCATATCATGAATATACTCTTTATAGCATATGAGATGTAACCACTCTTCTCGATCTAGTCCAATGAATTGCTTATTTTTATAATGCAACCATATCATTGGCTTAAAACCAAAGGCTGTCGAAAATCCACATACAATCTTCAATTTCCAATTTAGCAAGTATTCAAACTCAAAAACAACATCATATATTTGTGGTTTTCGTTCCTGATTGTGATGAAATATATTCTTTATCGTATGTCTATCCATCCTCAGTGAAAATAATATTTAAACTAAGAGTTTTTCGCTCTATTAATCTCTATATATATATATCAAAATAAATAAGAAATCAAAAGAATGTATACATACATATATTTTATATTTATTCATTGTTTTTTTGACATATATTTTTATAAGTATCAATTATCTTAAAAATAATTTTTTTTCTTATGTGGAACATGGTACAACGGCATGTGTCCGGCCCTTCCTCGCATCCTTCGCTGTACCAGGGACAGCTAGCAAAATGTCCACTATCCGAGTCCTCTTGTTCTATCACTCCATAGTCCTCATTTTCAGTCAGCATGGAGATAAAGAAGTTTATTGTTTCTTTATGCTCATAGAGCAATAAGTCCTCAAATAACTTAAGGAAGTCAAATAACTCATCACGTACTTGGCTCATTTTTTTATTTTTATTTAATTTTTTAAAATCAATACTTGTGTCTTGAATAATATTTCTACACTGATATTCTTTAAAGGTTAATGTGTGTATTTATAGATAAATATTTCTGTAAAAAATAAAATTTTACAAACAATTTTGTTTGCTGGTCTCAAATTTTTTTCTGATGTAATCTTTTTTTTTTTACTTACACTTTATAACATTACTATAACTATCTCCTTCACTACAATTCTATCATTGCCAGAAATATTTTACATAAAAAATAATATCAATAAGAGAAAAAGAGATAGCTGTAATTCTGATCAGCCTTACGTAAATTTTTGACTCACTTTCACTTTAGAACTATAATATAACTATCTCCTTCACTACAATTTATCAATAATAAATATTTTTACAGAAAAAAAATCTAACAATATGAGAAAAAGAGATAGCTACAATATTGATCTTTCTTTCTATTAAGATTTTCTCAACTATTTAAGGCTGGAAAAAGTATTTAATGCATCAGTTTACAAAATCAGATTAAGCAATCTGTCAAATAAGAAAAAATAATATAAAAGGAAACAAATAAGAAAAAAATTTATATAATAATAATGAATCCTCCTGATTTGTTAAAAAATTCAACAGTTTAAATAAAAAAACACTTATACATATAAAGGATCTTGAGGAGTCTACTAAGTATATAGTTAAAAACGCAAAACGGGTGACAACTAAATATGGCACCACATTTCAAATTGATCTGGAAAATTACATAATGTATTTACCAAACCGATATAATACTCTATCAGATGATGATGTAATGGAGTTGGCATCCGGGATATATTGCGTATGTAAGCAAGGAGACAGTGGGCTAAAATTGGATACTGCTGCTGGTATAGATATATTTATAACAAATGCTCAATATCCTCATTGGGAATAATATGTAAAAACTATATTTTTATAAACTTTTTATTAATAAAACAGCAAATTTTTTTGAAAATTGTTTAAATGTTTTATTTATTTATTCTTCTCACTTATTTTGTAAAGAAATTCAAGACATAAATGTCCACATTTAAATGAATCATAATTTTGATATTGATTGTAATTATATTTTATATTTTTGCCCAGATATTTAACTAATTCTAAAGGAGGTTGTAAATTTCCAAAACTGTCGAAATATTCTTTATGTTGACTGTTTTTATAATATGCTACCCAATGTGTTCCAGGTCCAGTTGATAAATCTAAGTTAATGATACCGCATTCTCTTTTTCTCGATCGTTTTGGTAGTGCATCCAACATGAAAACTCCTCTAAAGTAGGGAATGTTTGTTGAAAAATTTTTCAGATCAACATCAGATAGTGGTTTATTGGGTAGCTTTACGAAAAAATTTTTTTGTTTTTTTCTTGACAAACCAATCCATATCCTTTTTTATAGGGTTTAAGATAAAATCCTTTCCCCATTGCTACTGCTTCCATTGTTTTATTGTGCCTCGTTGCTTCATCAAGTTGTTGTTTAGCATTCTTTGCTGCATTTATTGCTTTTGCGATAGCAGCTCCGCCAGCAAAAATACTTCCAATTGCACTCAGAGCAGTAAGAATAGGTACCAAAGGTAAGAAGCCGCCAATTTTTGGGACATTAATTACACGTGGTATTACAACTTGTGATTTCTTTCTCCTTAACGACTTGTTGATAACTTTACGAGCAATCCTAATAGCAGAGTTAATGTCTTGAGGCTTTTCCTTCTTCAATATTTTCGTTGCATCCTTAATTGATGTACTGAACAGATTTTTTCCATTTTGTTTTTTTCTTTTTAGAACCTTCTTCTTCAACCCCATACCAAATTTTGTTTTTGCTTTCATTGCGTTCGCAACCATATATGCAAATGATTTTTCTGCAAGACTACTATCTTTTGAAAGAACTCGCTCCCAAGCTTTATTTTCAAGAATTTTATCAGCTTGATGTCTATTATTTAAATCCTTGTCTTTGGAATAAGCAATGTCGTGATTTTTACATGCAGCGTCTAATAAATTTATTCCTTTGTCACCGCGATCTAAACGTTTTTGTAATTTTGTTCCGGGGCCACAAAATTGGTATCCAGGAAGGTGTAGTTCAACAGGTATAGAGTTTATTAATCTATTAACTAAACCTTTTCCAACGACTGGTTTTTTATGACTGAATGTTTTGCTATAATGTACAACCATATTATTTCTTCTTCTATAATAAAAGTAACATTTATAAATTGCAATTAGTTATAAGAATGCGGTTAATAAAACAACATAAAAATATTGTGATTCGCAATATTGATGCTTCATCGAACATCAGATCAAAAATAAAGCATAGCTCCCTCTTACCAAATTCTATTCGTGCTCTGATAGTTGGGCCATCAAATTGTGGAAAGACTAATGTCATGATTGCATTACTAGAAAGTCCTAATGGGCTCAAGTTTGAAAACATCTATTTATACTCAAAATCTCTATATCAACCGAAATATGAATACTTGAAGAAATTGATTTCACCAATTAAAGGGATGGGATATTACACATTTACAGATAATGAATCAGTTATACCCCCTGATGAAGCTAAAATTAATTCAATTATGATATTTGATGATGTTGCATGTGAGAAGCAAAATAATATACGAGCATATTTTTGCATGGGACGACATAAGGATGTCGATTCATTCTACTTATGTCAAACTTATACGAGAATTCCCAAACATTTAATAAGAGACAATGCAAATGTGATTATAATGTTTAAACAAGATGAGACAAACATGAAACATGTTTATTGTGATCATGTTGCCAGCGACATGAGTTATGAAAAGTTTAATGAAATTTGTAGAGAGTGTTGGAAGGAAAAATATGGATTTTTGGTGATAAGCAAAGATAATGAATTAAACAATGGTCGCTATAGAAAATTATTCGAATATTTCATAACGATATAAATTACTCTACATAAAAGTAAAACATTAGTATTTAATTTGGCGTTAAACATAATACATCTACTTATTTCCTGAAATATCGAAAATATAATCTGCTAGCTGATACCTGTTTTTGATAGCTGATACCTGTTCTGATACCTGATCTGATAGCTGATACCTGATCTGATATCTGATACCTGATCTGATATCTGATACCTGATCTGATAGCTGATACCTGATCTGATAGCTGATACCTGTTCTGATACCTGATCTGATAGCTGATACCTGATCTGATATCTGATACCTGATCTGATAGCTGATACCTGATCTGATATCTGATACCTGATCTGATAGCTGATACCTGATCTGATAGCTGATACCTGTTCTGATACCTGATCTGATAGCTGAAAATGGATGAAGAAGTTTTAAAAGAGCTAATAAAGAGAAGAAATGTTTTAAAGAAAAAAATCCGTAGTATAAAAATTGGTGAAGCAGATACACATGAGCTATTTAAAGACACATTTAAACCAATAATAGATCCTTTAAGAGAATTTGTGAATAGTTCTAAAAATAACCAAAGAAGTATTAAAGCAGAAAGGGGTGATTTAAAAATGAAAATTTCTAAAAACTCAAATTTCCCATTTAACGAACAACAATTTAAGTTAGAGACAAGCACTCCAAAGAAACTTGCTGAAAAAACGTTATTCAATAAAAACACCTCACTTAGTGATCGAAACGCAAATGCTGCTAAGGATGATGAAGCTTATACTGATGGTGATGATGATGATAATGATGATTTTTACTCTCAATCTGAAACCCTAAATAATTCACATAATAATACGAGTTATACTGACTTAGCACTATTGGAAAGCAGAAATGAATTAGATACTCTCTATGGTCCACATAAAGATTTTAATAATGAATGGAAGTTTGGTAATAGTAATATTAAACTTACAGAAAATAAAATAATGATTGGAAATCAAATATGGGCTTTTACACCGGGTTTATTTTCTTTACTGTTTCACAAAATACCAAAACATTATGATAAACATGAACTAGAACTATATAAAAAAATTTTAGTTAGCACAAATGCGTACAAAAGAGAATATAGACCTGATGGACAAATAAAAGGAACGAGAGCGTATAAATATAAGCATATTATCAGCAAATTGTTTAGAAAACAGAATGAAAAGAACTCGTCAACTTCATCATTTAATACAATAAAAAGTACTTATAAGGGAGATGGTTTGATGAAACTAAACACACATAAACCTAACTATATATACTGGGATGATCCCAATGAGTTAGTAGATCGCCTTAGGCTATTGCTAGCATCACAAGCTGCAGGTCATACTAATCATAATAATGAGATTGTCCCAATTATCGAGGAATTATATGAAGCAAACATTATAGAATAGTACTTATCTACATAAATCATGTCCATTGACAAGTTTGGGCACTATCTTAATGGCACAAGTGGCACAGTTTTAGTGAAAAATGTTCCTAAGCTGTTGGGGTTCGTTATGGATACAACTAATAGCATTGATGTCCAAAACAAAAGGATCAAAAATGTTGCAAATGCATTGGAGGAAAATGATGTTGTCAATAAGTTGTTTCTGCAAAGTCAAATTGAAGAGATACAACTTGAAATCAACATGAATTTAAATCAGAAACTCAATGAAATTCAAGAAAAAATTTTAAGCATGAAGTTATTCTTCGAAAAAGAAATTAGAAAGACAAATGAGTTAATTTATGGGTATGAAAGAAATTTGATGGCGCACAATACTTAAAAGAACTCACACTGAATACAATATATTCAGTAAAATCCTAAATACATTAAATAATGACTTCAAAAAGATCTTTAGTAAATGAGCTGCATAAGCAAGCACGAAAAAATTTTCCACGTCGGAGAGTTGTTATGAAAGGAATAGATGATCTTTGGCAAGCTGATTTAGTTGAAATGGGGAACTATTCTACAGACAATAAGAACTATCGATATTTAATGACAGTAATTGATACATTTTCGAAATTCGCATGGGCTGTACCACTTAAAACAAAAACTGCGCTTGAAACAGTCCGGGCAATGGAACTTGTTTTTCAATTGGGACGGGTGCCAAAAAACTTACAAACAGACGACGGTAAAGAGTTTTTCAATAAACTCTTTGGAAAATTGATGGATAAATACAACATTAATCACTACTCAACGTATAGCAGAATGAAAGCATCAATTGTGGAACGATTTAATAGAACATTAAAAGGAATGATGTGGAAAGAGTTTAGCTTCAATGGTTCTTATAACTGGTTTGACATTTACAAAGACTTGATTAATACATATAATAGAAAAATTCATCGTACCATCAAAATGGCACCTATTCAAGTTACCTCTAGATATGAGAAAAAATTATTAAGTACGGTATATAACCGTTTAAAACTGGTCAAATTATCAAAATTCAATGTTGGAGACCATGTACGTATAAGTAAATATAAACATGTTTTTGAAAAAGGATACACCCCCAATTGGACAACAGAAATTTTCACAATTAAAACAATTCAAAATACATATCCAGTTACATACATATTAGAAGACTATCGTGGTAATCCTATTAAAGGCGGATTCTATGATGAAGAACTCATAAAAACGGAATTTCCCAACACATACCTGGTTGAAAGAGTTCTCAAAACTAAAGGAGATAAAGTATTCGTTAAATGGCTAGGATTTTCTAATCAACATAATTCTTGGATTAATAAAAATGAAATATTGTAGTAAAGTTTAAACATAAGCCTATTTTTGTAACTAATATATTAAAGAAAAACAAATAAATGAGCATGCAAATTCTTTTTTATACAAAGTGTTGTGTTTAATTTCATTTATTAATAATCTGACAACCATAATGTCAATAACACTTACTCTGAACTCAAACTCATCCGAGTTATCAGCTAATTACTTTCCTCCTATTGGTTTAAATGGTGGATATGAATGTGCTCTAACTGATTTTCATTCATATAATAGCATACCTAATGTAGATGATTATAACAATATATTTCATATAGGTGAACATGTAATTAAAATACCAATAGCATCATATGAATTAAATGATATAGTTGATTATGTTAAAGATCAATATAAGCAGCACTGTCCGGAAAATAAAATTGATATAGAGGCTAATAACAATACAATGCAAGTTAGAGTTAATAGTTCTAATGATCCCATATACTTTAATAAGGATAATACAATTGGAAAACTTTTAGGATTCAATAAGAAAATTCTAGCTCCTAACGAAGACCATTACTCAGATCTTCCCGTTAATATTTTCCTAGTGAATATCTTGCGTGTTGAGTGTAATATAGTCGTTAACACATATATGAATAATTCACAAGCACATACATTACATGAATTTGCGATAAATGTTCCACCAGGGTATAAAATTGTTGAGATTCCTAGAAATCTTATCTATTTACCAGTTAACTGCCAAGAGATAAGTTCTCTAACTCTACGCGTCGTTGATCAGAACGGTGATTTAATTAATTTCCGAGGAGAGGAAATTACAATAAGAATACATTTGAGAACTAACAAATAATGATAATATACAACGCCAAGCAATCGAAGGATAAAATTGGATACACTTATAAAACACTATTGCAAACCAAACCAAAATTAAAGACATCTTCACAAAAACAACATCTGACACAAGCAAATAAAAAATTTTTGAAGTCTCTCAATTTAAAGTTGGTAAAGAAATGAGTTCCATACTAGATGTTCTAGAAAAACCTCTATCAGACGAGAGTATAATTAAAAAGGACTACCACACATATACACCGTACCTACAATCCTTCAATAATAATGATGAGATTCGAATTTCAATACAAAATCAAGACTTGTATGTGCTACCCAGCGAAAGCTATATATATGTTGAGGGTAGTGTTGTAGATGATAATAACAGCAAAATATCATCTTTTTTAAATCTTAAATTAAAAAATAACTTTGTGGCACATCTCTTTGACGAAATTCGATATGAACTTAATGGAATAGAAATTGATCATACAAGACATTTAGGCATTTCAAGCACCTTAAAGAATTTCCTTTCTTTATCACCAACGGAAAGTGTTGCCATGTATAATGCTGGATGGAACAAACTCGATGATTTGGATATTTTAAACGGACACTTTAATTTCTATGTACCACTGAAACTATTTTTAGGTTTTGCTGAAGACTATAATAAAATTATACTCAGCGGTAAACATGAATTGATTCTCTTACGTAATAAGAACGATGAAAAACTCGTATACTCAACTGTTGCTACTGACAAACCAAAAATTAGTATCTCAAACATCTCATGGAGAATTCCACATGTACAATTATCCGATCTTAAAAAATTGAATATGATTAAAATTATTAACAATGGTGCTTCTATACCGATGGCATTTCGCAGTTGGGATTGTCACATTAATCCTCAACTAAATACAGGAACTAGCCATATATGGAATGTTAAATTGGCTGCAAATAGAGAACGACCCCGTTTTGTATTGATTGCTTTTCAACAAGAGAATAAGTTTGTTCACTGTAATCTAAACAATTTAAAAGTGCATTTAAATTCCGAATCGTACCCATATGATGATCTTAATATAAAATTTAAAAATGACCGTTATGCAATTCTATATGATATGTATCTACGATTTCAACAAAGCTACTACATGAGAGAATCACAACCGCTTCTAACTGCTCAAGAGTTCAAAAATAGTGTGCCTATAGTGGTAGTAGATGTCAGTCACCAAAACGAATCTCTCTCGAACGGTCCTGTTGATATAAAAATTGAAATTGAAACAGATTCCAACATTCCCACTGATACATCAGCTTTTTGCATTCTCATCCACGATCGCTTAATAGAATACATACCATTAAAAGGTCAAGTTCGTAAAATCATGTAAATAAAAAAAATAAAATAAGATGATGGGGGATAAAGTTTTCATCGATATGCAAGGATTTAAATCTAATTCAAACACCTTCATTGCAAAGGAAATAGCAATTGTTTTTAACAACGAGGAGTATATAAATTTTATTATTAAACCACCGTTTAACTTCAAAAGATTGTCAATAGCAAAACAAAATGAAGCAAATTGGCTAACAAAAAACTTTCATCATCTGAATTGGAATGACGGATCAATATCATTTAAGAGTGTTGTAAAATTTTTAAAAACCAATTTAAAATATTAAACAATCTATGTTAAGGGTATGGAAAAGAAGAAATGGTTTGAAAAATTACTTCAAGTCAGAGTTTTTAACATCGAGGATATTGGCTGTATCAACTTTAAGCAAATACAACTTAAATATCCGGAACATTTTTATTGTAGCTACCACAACTATGGAGTTTGTGCTTTAAGAAATGCATATTTACTTTATCAGGAAAATAAGTAAAGATTTTAATTTTAATTTTCTATACTTATATTGCTACAACATATATTTACGATATTTTTTTAAATAAAATATGTAGATTTAAAATATACAAAATTTTGTTCAATCATTTTTTTATATGTATATGGTATGTATACGAGACAGAGGCAAATGTCAGCAAGCAGTATGAATCTACTATCAATTATATGATTGCGCACTTTTGAGCTGTTACGCGCTTGCTCTTTTATCTGTCATCGCTCTCGCTCTGTCCCTCTGCCTACAGCTCCGTCCTCTGCATTTGAATTTCCTTTTCATTTTTCTTGTGAACCACTTAACCACAGCATGCGTTTATCTCTGCTTAACAAATTCTCTATCCTCTGCTTCTATTGACAGTCTGTCAGTCTGCCAGTCTGTCGCTCTGCCGTCACTCTGTCACTATACCAAACTATTCATAATCAAGACAACCACACTTTCTTCTTACAACAACAACAACATTACATTACAAAATCGATACCATGTTTATTACTAAAAATAATTACTTCAACAAAATCCATACAGCTCATTCTAACAAACAGCCAAACATTGGCCTACATTTAATTCCATCAAACAGAGAGACAGACAGACAGACAGACAGACAGACAGACTTAAAAAAATTCAAACTTTGTACAATCAATAATAATTTTTTATTCCTAAGTGCATTCATACCCACACGATCAACATTTCTTAAACAAAGATTTTTATCTCTCCTTTTAATTTTTGTTGTGAAGCACTTAACCACAGGAAAAGACAGACAGAAGCAGGAAAACCAGACAAAGGACAGAGAAAATAAACTAAACATAAAGACATACGTTCTCTGCATTTGAATTTCCATTTCATTACAAAACTAAATTACACATATTATGACTTTTTTTAACACTCTAACTATCAGTTTATATTACCAACCAACCAAATTCACTTTAAAACCAAAATCCTTTTCAATCTACACTTAAACAATAAATGGAAACGTACACTTAAACAATAAATGAAAAACAAAACACCAACCCAACCAAAATATTTCTTAATTGTACAAGATTAGAATTTTAAAACACAGTTAATTTTTTTCACTGACAAGTTCATTAATACTATTTCCCAAAACTCACTTTAAAACCAAAATCCTTTTCAATCCACACTTATACAAAAATTCATACAGCTCGTTTTTCCCACGCCTTTCATATACAATTACACAATAAATGAAAAAAAAAACAAACATAAAAACACACATTCGAACCCTCGTCGCCTCACACTTAAGCTCATAAATGAAAATTATCACGTACAAGCCATCGTAAAACCCTCTGCGCGTGCCTAACATAACTAGTTACATGCACCGACATACAAAAACACCACCTAAACCCTTGTCAAACACACCCTTGACACTAATTACCCAAATTTAGGCAATAAATTACAAAATTTCACAAATTTTGACAATTTTAATTGGTGACAAAGCCCCAGTTCCCAACTACTCATGTAAAATTTGTACCTACATAGGGTATACCCTATAAACGTCTAAAATTCCAAAAGTGACAACTGTATGGGCGTATGAGGAGGTCTTTCTTCTTTCCAAATCACTTGAGTTTATATCGGCACGGATTTATTTACAGATTTTGTGGAGTAACTTCTTTTTATATAGGTACATGTAAAATTTGTACCTACATAGGGTATACCCTGTAAATGGCTAAAATTCCAAAAGTGACAACTGGATGGGCGTATGAGGAGGTCTTTGCTCTTTCCAAATCACATGAGTTTATATCGGCACGGCTTAATTTACAGATTTTGTGGAGTAATATACTTTTTATATAGGTACATGTAAAATTTGTACCTACATAGGGTATACCCTATAAACGGCTAAAATTGCCAAGGTGACAACTGGATGGGCGTATGGGGAGGTCTCTCTTCTTTCCAAATCACTTGAGTATATATCGGCACGGCTTTTTTTACAGATTTTGTGGAGTAACATACTTTTTATATAGGTACATGTAAAATTTGTACCTGCATAGGGTATACCCTATAAACTGCTAAAATTCCAAAAGTGTCAACTGGATAAGCGTATGGAGAGGTCTTTCCTCTTTCCAAACCACTTGAGTCTATATCGGCACGGCTTTATTTACAGATTTTGTGGAGTAACATACTTTTTATATAGGTACATGTAAAATTTGTACCTACATAGGGTATACCCTATAAACGTCTAAAATTCCAAAAGTGACAACTGTATGGGCGTATGAGGAGGTCTTTCTTCTTTCCAAATCACTTGAGTTTATATCGGCACGGATTTATTTACAGATTTTGTGGAGTAACTTCTTTTTATATAGGTACATGTAAAATTTGTACCTACATAGGGTATACCCTGTAAATGGCTAAAATTTTAAAAGTGACAACTGGATGGGCGTATGAGGAGGTCTTTGCTCTTTCCAAATCACTTGAGTTTATATCGGCACGGCTTAATTTACAGATTTTGTGGAGTAATATACTTTTTATATAGGTACATGTAAAATTTGTACCTACATAGGGTATACCCTATAAACGGCTAAAATTGCCAAGGTGACAACTGGATGGGCGTATGGGGAGGTCTCTCCTCTTTCCAAATCACTTGAGTATATATCGGCACGGCTTTTTTACAGATTTTGTGGAGTAACATACTTTTTATATAGGTACATGTAAAATTTGTACCTGCATAGGGTATACCGTATAAACGGCTAAAATTTCAAAAGTGACAACTGGATGGGCGTATGGTGAGGTCTTTCCTCTTTCCAAATCACTTGAGTCTATATCGGCACGGCTTTATTTACAGATTTTGTGAAGTAACATACTTTTTATATAGGTACATGTAAAATTTGTACCTACATAGGGTATACCCTATAAACTGCTAAAATTCCAAAAGTGTCAACTGGATAAGCGTATGGAGAGGTCTTTCCTCTTTCCAAACCACTTGAGTCTATATCGGCACGGCTTTATTTACAGATTTTGTGGAGTAACATACTTTTTATATAGGTACATGTAAAATTTGTACCTACATAGGGTATACCCTATAAACGTCTAAAATTCCAAAAGTGACAACTGTATGAGCGTATGAGGAGGTCTTTCTTCTTTCCAAATCACTTGAGTTTATATCGGCACGGATTTATTTACAGATTTTGTGGAGTAACTTCTTTTTATATAGGTACATGTAAAATTTGTACCTACATAGGGTATACCCTGTAAATGGCTAAAATTCCAAAAGTGACAACTGGATGGGCGTATGAGGAGGTCTTTGCTCTTTCCAAATCACTTGAGTTTATATCGGCACGGCTTAATTTACAGATTTTGTGGAGTAATATACTTTTTATATAGGTACATGTAAAATTTGTACCTACATAGGGTATACCCTATAAACGGCTAAAGTTGCCAAAGTGACAACTGGATGGGCGTATGGTGAGGTCTTTCCTCTTTCCAAATCACTTGAGTCTATATCGGCACGGCTTTATTTACAGATTTTGTGAAGTAACATACTTTTTATATAGGTACATGTAAAATTTGTACCTACATAGGGTATACCCTATAAACGGCTAAAGTTCCAAAAGTGACAACTGAATGGGCGTATGGGGAGGTCTTTCCTCTTTCCAAATCACTTGAGTTTATATTGGCACGGCTTTATTTACAGATTTTGTGGAGTAACATACTTTTTATATAGGTACTTGTAAAATAAATATAAACAGCTTTGTATGGCCTTTTTATATAAGTATGGTAGCTTTTTGACTAGAAACGAAGTGAAAATGCGATAACATACTTTTTTCAATATCCGTGAAGAAAACAACCTTTTTGCCTCCTTTTTTTTTGTTTTGGCAACTTTTTCAACGTGGCAGCGAGAAAATGTAAACAAACTTTGAATAAAAACTGGTCACATTAAAACAATAATTTAGAAATGATTTTTAATTAAATTTTCATTATTAAACGCGGAATGTACAACAATAAAAGCTCTAGAATCTAATTAAACGAATGTCACTAAAATATTTCGACGATATTTTGATAAAACCAGATTGACCAATAATTATAGTTTTTCCGCTATAACTGAGGAACTAGACTTCGTGCGTACATTACACTAGCCGCAATGGAAAGAGGACAAAAAACTAAAGAGATAACGGGTATTGCCATAGACCGGTTCACTTTTCTGACCTAATTATAGGCACAACAACCTATTTAAAAATTAAAAAGTGACAAAATAAATCAATTTTAGTTTTCTACTGATATCTCCGAAACTAGACTTCGTGCACACATGGCACTAGCCGCAATCATAATAGGACAAAAAACTAAAGAGATAATAGGTGTCATCATATACCGGATCACTTTTGTGACCAAGTTATAGGCACAGCAATCTTTTTGAAAATTAAAAAGTGGTAAAAAATTCAATTTTAGTTTTCTACTGATATCTCCGAAACTAGACTTCGTGCACATATAGCGCTACCCGCAATCGAAAGAAGACAAGAAACTAAAGAGATATTGGGTATCATCATAGACCGCGTCACTTTTGTAACCAAGTTATAGGCACAGCAACCTTTTTGAAAATTAAAAAGTGGTAAAAAATTCAATTTTAGTGTTCTACTGATATCTCCGAAACTAGATTTCGTGCACATAGGGCGCTACCCGCAACCGAAAGAGGACAAAAAACTAAAGAGATAATGGGTGTCACCATAGACCGGGTCACTTTTGTGACCAAGTTATAGGCACAGGAACCTTTTTAAAAATTAAAAAGTGGCAAAACAAATCAATTTTAGTTTTCTACTGATAGCTCTGAAACCAGACTTCGTGCACATATGGCACTAGCCGCAATCGAAAGAAGACAAAAAATTAAAGCGATAATGGGTATCATCATAAACTGGGTCACTTTTGTGACCAAGTTATAGGCATAACAAACTATATTTTAAAAATTAAAAAAATTTGCTGTGCCTATAACTTGGTCACAAAAGTGACCCGTTCTATAATGAAACCCATTATCTCTTAAGTTTTTTGTCCTCTTTCAATCGCGGGTAGCGCCATGTGTGCACGAAATCCAGTTTCGGAGATATCAGTAGAAAACTAAAATTGAATTTTTTACCACTTTTTAATTTTCAAAAAGGTTGCTGTGCCTATAACTTGGTTACAAAAGTGACATAGTCTGTGATGACACCCATTATCTCTTAAGTTTTTTGTCCTCTTTCGATTGCGGGTAGTGCCATGTGTGCACGAAGTCTAGTTTCGGAGCTATCAGTAGAAAACTAAAATTGAATTTTTTACCACTTTTTAATTTTCAAAAAGGTTGCTGTGCCTATAACTTGGTTACAAAAGTGACATAGTCTATGATGACACCCATTATCTCTTTAGTTTTTGTCCTCTTTCGATTGCGGGTAGCGCCATGTGTGCACGAAGTCTAGTTTCAGAGATATCAGTAGAAAACTAAAATTGAATTTTTTACCACTTTTTAATTTTCAAAAAGGTTGCTGTGCCTATAACTTGGTCACAAAAGTGACCCAGTCTATGATGACACCCATTATCTTTTTAGTTTTTTATCCTCTTTCGATTGCGGGTAGTGCCATGTGTGCACGAAGTCTAGTTTCGGAACTATCAGTAGAAAACTAAAATTGAATTTTTTACCACATTTTAATTTTTTAAAAGGTTGCTGTGCCTATAATTTGGTCACAAAAGCGACCCGGTCTATGATGACACCCATTATCTCTTTAGTTTCTTGTCCTCTTTCGATTGCGGGTAGCGTCATGTGTGCACGAAGTCTAGTTTCGGAGATATCAGTAGAAAACTAAAATTGAATTTTTTACCACTTTTTAATTTTTAAAAAGGTTGCTGTGCCTATAACTTGGTCACAAAAGTGACCCAGTCTATGATGACACCCATTATCTTTTTAGTTTTTTATCCTCTTTCGATTGCGGGTAGTGCCATGTGTGCACGAAGTCTAGTTTCGGAACTATCAGTAGAAAACTAAAATTGAATTTTTTACCACATTTTAATTTTTTAAAAGGTTGCTGTGCCTATAATTTGGTCACAAAAGCGACCCGGTCTATGATGACACCCATTACCTCTTTAGTTTCTTGTCCTCTTTCGATTGCGGGTAGCGCCATGTGTGCACGAAGTCTAGTTTTTGAGTTATTAATAGAAAACTTTTTTTAGCGCCTTTTCATTTTTATAAAAAAGTTTGCTGCGCCTATAACTTTGTTGAAAAAGTTACCCGAGTCATGACAACATCTATTTTTGTAATTTTTTGCCCCCTTTAAATTGCGGGTAGCCCCGTGTTCGCACGAAGTCTAGTTCCTGAGTTATTAAGGAAAAACCATAATTATTGGCTAGTATGGCCTTTGCAAAATATCGCTGTAATATTTTAGTGACATTCATATAATTAGGTTCTAGGGCTTTTGTTATTACACATAACGATTTATTTATTTAAAATTTAATTAAAAATCATGTTGTAATTAACGTTTTAATTTGACCAATTTTTGTTCAATCTTTGTTTACATTTTTTCTGTTTCCTGGAAAAAAAGTTGCTAAAAAGATATCGCGAAGAAAACAACCTTTTTTTTCGTATACATACAAAAAAAAGTTGCCGGTGATGCCAGGTTGTTTTCTTCACTTACGTCTTTTTTCTGGTAAAAAGTATGTTAACATAGTTTTAAAAATGTGTATTTGAGTACTTTTTTGAGGAATTTAATACTTTTTGCGTTTAGTACTTTTTTTCAACTCTGCAAAAAAGTATGTTACATAGGCTTTGTTCACGGTATGATTTCTTCACACGCGTGCCGGTTTTGGCGTACTATGATACGATGAAACCCCTTAAGCTTAGTCTAGACGATATGTTGAATCAGCATATTTATGGTAAAAAATTTGTTACCAGTGCCAACATATCGTGTAGACACAAAATTTTTTCAACATACGTATGTTTAACCACATATGGCGGCCATTTTTTAACGTTGTCAACAAACGTACATATGTTCACGGTTTTAGCATATCGTGTAGACACCATTTTTTTACGTTTTAACAAATTTACTACATATGCTGATAGATATGTTGTTTGTTGAAAAGCGTACGCAAGCTTTTCAGCAGATAACAAATTTGATAGCATATAGAATTTATATTTCAGCTCAACACTCATATTATATGTTAACTATGTTGCCTGATTCGGCACGTGGTATTGCAATTTCTTGCGTATATTCGCGACTTATTTGATTTTCTTATTCTTTGCAGTTTAGTCATTTCTTCGGAACATGTCAAGAATACCAACGCTGTTGAAAGTTAAAATAAAAAAGTCATGATGTAATAGCACTTTTTAGACAAACAATATTTGTGAATTTTTTTCGGCGCTCTCTTTTGGTTCCGGAGTTACGGGGCTCAAAATTTTATTTTGAACTGGCCATAACTCCTACAATTCTGCACGGATATAAACAATATGTACATCATTTTAAAGCGCTATAAAATACCTTTCTACTGGCATAACCAATCTGTTAACCCAATTTGATGTCCGTTAACCCATTCAGAACCAAATACTGTTTTAAAATTTTTTAACCCGACTTTTTACGTAAACACACCGTTATCTGAAAAAATTACCAATATATCGATACTTAAGCATGTATATAATATTGTAGGGAACCTTCCAAGTTTTCATTTGATATACTTATTTTCATTATGTACGTCGAATGGTGGTTTCGCTGAGTAAAGATTGTCTGGCTAACTGGCCTTTGGCGAGCTTAAGGATTTTCTCCTCTATGTATGTCGAATAGTGGCTTCGCTGAGGAAAGATGTTTTGCCTAGCAAAAAACCTGTTATAAATTTTAGCATCTCCTAAATTAAACACCACTTTTCATATACATACATACCAATGCACACATGGAGATTGCCTCGAAAAAAATATATATTTTTGAAAACTCATTTTTGAAGTTGCATATCTTCGGTATTTCATTAGTGATAGCTTTCAAGAGAGTTCTCTATAAGTTTATATACATGGGTATATAACATGCGTTATATGGGTAAGTTTTTGAGATAACGGTGTTTTTACGTAAAGTCGGGCTAATTTTTTTTTAATTGCATTTGGCTCACAATGGGCTAATGGATTTCAAAAATTTATATACCAGTAGAAAAGTGTTTTAGGCCACGTTTATTATTCATGAAGAATTGTGGGAGTTATGGCCAATTCAAAATAAAAGTTTTGAACCCCGTAACTCCGGAACCAAAAGAGAGGGCCGAAAAAAATTCACAAACATTTTTTGTCTTAAAAGGGCTATTACCTCATGATTATTATTATTTTTATCTTCAACAGCGTTGGTATTCTTGACTTAAGCCATTTCTTCAACACATTTTAGCAATTTTTCGCGTATTTTCTAATTTTTTGCGTTCTTCAGAACAATGCTAGTGATATATACATCGATGATATTAAATTTTATTTTTAAAAATTTATTTCGTACTAAAAATATTAATTTTGCAATAACAGCGATAATTGATAGAATTAAGTAATAAAGAAAGAGTATTGTAAGATTTATTTCTAGTTTATAAACAAATGTTTACACGACTCTGCATATATATCATCATATGGAATTCAACATATCTTGTAGACGCAAAAATTGTATGCTAACTGATATGTTGACATATAATTTGCTGTTATATGTTGACTTCAAAAAATTTGGTACTTTCAGCATACCGTGTAGACGCTTAGCATATTGAATATGCTGACAGACGCATTTGTTGTTATTTTAAAGCATATGAGTGTTAGCATACATTTGCTGATTCAACATAGCGTCTAAACTAAGCTTTACACTATCGGTAGATGCCTCAAAGTTTGCGGTAGGAGCGGTTATAATGCATGGTGAAACCCCTGTACCGTATGCATCTGCATCTATGACTGACAGTCAGATAAATTACGCACAAATTGAAAAGGAACTATTTGCTATATTGTTTGGATTAGTATATTTGTGGTAGAAATGTGACTGTTTAAACAGATCACAAACCTGTTATCCCACTATTTAATAAACCTTTATATAGTATTCCAACGCGTCTTCAGAGATTCATGTTAAGACTGTTATCATATAATTTAACTGTAGTGTATAAACCAGGCAAGGATCTTTTTATTGCAGATACATTGTTTAGGGCACCACTTAAGGAAAAAATTCTTTCAGATTTAGACAAAGATATTGATTTACAACGCAATTCGTTATTGTGTCAATTAGCAATACCAGAAGATCAGATTGAAAGAATTAAACAGGAAACTGGAAATGATCAAGTTTTTAAGAATATTATGAACTATGTGAGAGAGGATTGGCCGGTTAATAAGAAACATGTAGATGTAGAAGTACAACAATTTTATCCTATTAAAGATGATATAAGTGTGGTAAAAGGCATTTTATTCAAGAATAAACGCATTTTAGTGCCGAGAAGTTTTAAATCAAAACTGTTACAGTACGTACATGAAGGTCATATGGGAATCCAGTGTTGCCAGGCTCTAGCGAAAGATTCAATTTATTGGCCAAATATAAACAATGATATTTATAACATGGTATCCAATTGTAGCATTTGTTTAAAATACAGAAATGCTAATCCTAAAGAGGATTTGCAAAGTCATGATATTTTCAACATACCCTGGTACAAGTTCGCATGTGATTTATTTGAATTTGATAAGAGAATGTATTTAATAGTCGTGGTCTATTATTCAAAGTTTTTTGAGGTCGAACTTTTGAGTTATGGTTATTTCTCTACACAGGTGATAACGAAACTCAAATCAATTTTTGCGAGGCACGGTATTCCTACTATCTTAATTTCGGATAACGGACCGCCTACCAATTCAAAGAATTTTGCACAATTTTGTATTGACTGGGGTATTGATAATGTTACATCGAGCCCGTATTTATCTCGTTCTAATGGTCTTGCTGAGAGATCCATTCAAACAATTAAGAATATTTTATATAAATGTAGGGATTCTGGTACAGATCCATATATAGCTTTTCTACAGCATCGCACAACATCAAAAAATAGTATGCCAAGTCCTTCTGAATTGCTAATGAGCAGAAAATTTAGTACGAAATTGCCTTCATTTTCAAATGACTTAAAGCCAAAATTAGTGAATTCGAAAAAGTTAAACGAGCAACTTAGGCAAAAACAAGTAAAGGCCGCTCAGAATTACAATGAAAGCTCGGTTAATCTAAGACCAATTGCCGTAAATGAACAAATTTATTTCAAGCAGAGCCCAACATCAGTATGGGTCAGGGGTAAAATCATAGAAACATGTAAGGAGCCAAGATAATTTTTGGTAAAGGATGAAAATGGTGTGGTTTATAGAAGAAACAGGCAACACATAATGAAAATAGGTTGGAAATTTAACTTTGGCAAATGAAAAAATTAGAGGACAGAATTTTAACAATGATGAATATGTTTATTATGATTTTGATATAAGTGGTGAAAACCTTAACAATAACTTAGTGATGAGAAATGAAAATTTAAATAATGATCAGATTGATGAAAATGTTAGCGCAAATTGTAGTAATGAAAATGTTAACATTAATAACAATGAAAATATAAACGATAAAATAAATAATAATAGAAACAATAACGATATGTATACATCTAAATATGGAAGAAAAAGATTTTTATTATATTTTGTAAGACGAAAATCTAATCAAAATCAGTCTGACTGTCAAAAAATCTTAAAGAAAATTTTCTTATTACATTTTATTTCTACACTATCACATTCCAAATCAAACGTAACAAATAATTGGCAAAAACTCAAATTTTTCGTTCTTCTTTATTTATGCGGCAAACAAATACACAACTGTTTTTGTTATTCCTATGTTTGTTTGTGCAAAAGACAACCCCGATAAAATGAAAAATGTGATTGTTTAGAAAATTACCTAAAAATGACGAATACCATAATACTGTTGTTTTGTTTTCACACTGTTGGATTTTTACTTAAGATTTGAGTTTTTGACAAGTATTAATACAAAATCTAATAGTCTGAAGGCCGCTTTATCAAGTAACTATAAAGGCGCTTTCACATTGTATTACAGCTTTGAGATTGTTATTAGATTTTGTATGACGAAAATCAAATCAAAATAAGTCTGAATGTCAAAAAATCTTAAAGAAACTTTTCTCATTACATTTTGTTTCTACACTATCACATTCCAAATAAAACGTAATATAAATAATTTGCAATAAAGCAAATTTTTTATTTATTTATTCTTCTTTATTTACGCCGGCAAACAAATACATAACTGTTTTTGTTATTCCTATGTATGTTTGTGAAAAAGACAGCCCTGTTAAAATGAAAAATGTGACTGTTTAGAAAATTTCCTAAATATGACGAATACCATAATACTGCCAAATTTCTTTACGTATTATTTGACAAATCATAATTTGTTTTCACACTATTGGATTTTTAATTAAGATTTGAGTTATTGACAAGTGTTAATACAAAATCTAATAGTCTGAAGGCCGCTTAAGTACATACTACTTTACACAATTATGTTCTATCTCATCATTGTTATACACATTTGGATTCTTAATGAATAAAGTCGTCATTAATACAACACATCCATCATATGTCGTCACAAAATTATCTTTGAAATGCAGCCCGAAAAAAATATTCTTAGTATATTTTTTTCATCTTAATGGAGCAGTTTAAATGATAGTTTTTGGGAAAAGGTCTATAAATATATATTTTTTTAAATTTTAAGGCCTGTAACTCTATACTTTTTTTTTATACGATCAGTGTATTGAATGAAATAATAGAGAGATATCTATACAACAGTGTGCAATTTATTTTATTCAGATGAGCCGTTCTCGGAATTTTTGCCAATAAACGAAAAACTAAGAAAAGCAAAAAACTTGTTTTTCGGGAATATCGGAAAAGCGCGCATTAAGAAAAATATATTAATATAATTTTCGTGTTCAGCGACCCCAATGTTTTTTTGCAAGATATGACAAAGACTTAGAAATTCGAAAATTTGCTTCAGTTTTCATATAAGTTTGTCTGAAATCTGACCTTGTATGTATAATATAGTGGATATGATGTTTCACAAATTGATCGATTTGATCTCATATTTAAAATCTTGATGCTGCGGTAGAGGGCTAAAAGTAGGTCCCAATATTTTTTTTCATTATTTTTCCCATGTATCTAGAAATAAAATGCAACCTTTTTTTGCTATTCACAATTGAAATTCGCAAAAAAAAATCGCTCGCTCCACTCTAATGTACGGCTGTCATATTAGGCGATTTATGGTCAAAAAGTTTCGGAAATATGACGGTTTTTACATTTACATTACATAACCCATTTTTGGAGTTAATTCGCCTAATTTTTGTAGACAAAAATATAGCTAGTAGTTCTTCTAAAAAATAGTCTGTTTCAGCCGGCTAACAGCCACCGCCGCCGATCATGGATCTAATAACACAGGTCTATGCACCAGTGCAACAATACAACAATACAAAAAATAACAGATGTTAAAACAGCTGTCTACAACAGCAAGAAAAACGAGTTTTGTGCGTATTTTCTCGTTCTAGTAAAATGTAAACAAATATACAACCAGAGCGAAGCCGATACATAACAGTCGGCGGCGGTGGCTGTTAGCCGGCTGAAGCCGACTATTCTTTAGAAGAATTACTAGCTATATTTTTGTCGACAAAAATTAGGCGAAAACACTCAAAAAATGGGTTATGTAATGTAAATGTAAAAACCGTCATATTTCCGAAACTTTTTGGCCATAAATCGCCTAATCTGACAGCCGTACATTAGAGTGGAGCGTGCGATTTTTTTTGCTAATTTCAATTGCGAATAACAAAAAGAGGTTGCATTTTATTTTTAGATACATGGGAAAAATAATGAAAAATATTGGGACCTACGTTTAGCCCTCTACCGCAGCATTAAGATTTTAAATATGAGATCAAATCGATCAATTTGTGAAACATCATATGATGCAACATTATATATTCTTTATAGCTGTAATAACTCATTACACTCAAAATATCCAATATTTTATACATACAAGGTCAGATTTCAGACAAACTTAAGATGAAATATGAAGCAAATTTTCGAATTTCTAAGTCTTTGTCATATCTTGCAAAAAAAAACATTGAAGTCGCTGAACACGAAAATTATATTGAAAAACAAGTTTTTTGTTTTTTTTAGTTTTTTATTTTATTGGCAAAAATTCCGAGAATGGCTCATCTGAATAAAATTAATTGCAAACTGATTTATAGATATCTCTCTATTCTTTCATTCAATACACTGGTTGTGCCGATCGTATAAAAAAAGTATAGAGTTACAGGCCTTAAAATTTAAAAAATATATATTTTTAGACCTTTTCCCAAAAACTATCATTTAAACTGCTCCATTAAGATGAAAAAATATACTAAGTATATTTTGTTCGGGCTGTATTTCAAAGATAATTTTGTGACGACACATGATGGATGCAACCGCTGAATTCTGATAAAAAAAATAAGAATGTTATTAGCCCTTAAGCGAAAACAGCTTTATTATTTTTTAGTTACTTTTAATACAAAATTAATTTAAATCAGATTGTATTAGTTTAAGAGACCGAACCGTTATGAGAAATATGCAAAAATGTTGAGACATAACTGTTAATATATAAGAAATATTTTTTTGTCTTGAAATAACTGTTATTTTTAACAAATATGTATTTGCGTCTGTTTATAATTGTTATAATTAACAAAAATTTTTTTCTGTTGCTCATAACTTTTATTTTCGATTTATATTTTTTTTACGTTGCTTGATAACAGTTATTATTGAAAAATAATTTTTTCCGTTGGTCATAACTGCTGTTTTAAACGTTTATTTATTTACGTTGCCTAACAATAGCTATTATTGGAAAAAAATTTCTTATGTTGCTCATGAATTTCCTTTTCAACATTTATTTCATTTTGTCATTCCTTACAATTTTAGCGAATTTTAATACATATAAAAAAAATTCGCGAATTTCGCCATTTTCGCGATAGAAGTGATTTTTGACCCGTTGCTGATTGTTTTACAGTTTACCCATTTTTAATCAATGCCAGAATTTTGTTATCTTTCCGATTTTAGCAATCATTTGCGAATTTTCGTCATTTTCGCAATTTGCTCTAAATTTTTGTCATTCTTTACATTTTTAGCGGTTTTTTAATAAGTTTTGAGAATGTTTTAAATTTTGCAAATTTTTGCGAACTTTCGCAAAGAAATTGGTTTTTGCCAGTCGCTGGCTTTTAAGAGTTTTATAGATTTTTAATCAATATTAAACTTTGCTATCTTTCCACTTTTATCGAGTCTTTGCAAATTTTCGTAATATTCGCGATTTTTTCCTGTTTTTTTATTTTTTTTTACATTTTTAATGGCAAATTTTAGCGATATACACAACGAATTTTTTAGCTTTTATCATTTTCTCGACACTGATTTTGTTTAGGTGTTAATGCGAAAAGACGCAGGACTTTGCTTAAATGCTTTGCAACTGATGCTTTGCCGCTCGCCATTGTTATTAAATAACGAAAAAAATAAATGTTGAAAATAAAATTCATGAGCAACGTAAAATTTTTTTTCCAATAATAACTATTATTAGGCAACGTAAATAAATAAACGTTGAAAATAAAATTTATGAGCAACGGAAAAAATTTTTTTTCAATAAAAACTGTTATGAAGCAACGTAAAAAATATAAATTGAAAATAAAAATTATATGCAAAGTATAAATATAAATTTTACAAATAAGTATTATCAACAATGAAATGAAAATATTTGTTGATTTATTGTAACTTTTTTAATTCAAAAATAATTTTAACAGTTATTCTGGGTCTCTGGTATTAAACATTTTTTTTTCGTTTGAAAATAGTTTTGTATGGGAATTAAAATCAGCTTTTTACAATTAGTGGCTTAAAACTTTCGGATCTCCTCGATCTTCAACTTTTTTCATTCGGTACAAAATTATTTTTTACGTGCAGCCTTGAAAAATTTATTAAAAATTTAGCTTTATATTAATTAAGAAAATTAAAATTAAATTCATATGCGAAATTAGCCGTTAAAGTCGGCGGCGGCTAAGCAGCAAGTAATATGATCGGCTGCGGCTGGGCCGCGGCTATAGGCCGATTAGCCTCGCTCTCTGTATATAACAGCAATGGCGTCCAAATATATAAACAACTTTTGACAGCTTGGCGATAGATTACGACGATTGTAACGGTCAAAACACAACCTTGCAAAAAATCATCAGGAGAGTTGCATTGACTTAATAATGGGATCATGCATTTTACCAGAACGAGAAAATAATCACACAAAACATGTTTTTCTTGCTGTTGTAGACAGCTGTTTTTGACATCTTTACGATTGTATAACACAAACAAAATGCCTGCTGTTTTGTGTATTGTTGTACTGGTGCATAGACCTGTATTATTAGATCATGATCATGGTGAAATAAGTATACAGGTGACCGCATAAGGGAAACAAATACAACAAAAAAAAAATAGATGATGCTTGTCAAAAATATATATGTACGTGCTGGCCGTGGATTATGCATAAAACTACCTGAGCAAAAAATAATCAGCTGACGTTATGCTGCCACCTGTATACTTATTTCACCATGTTTTAAAGTAAATAATCTCTATAAAAACACTATTTTTGTTACTGGGGGTCTCCACGAGCAATAAACTTGGAAATAATTATGTTCTCATCTGTCAAATTCTATTTCCAACATCATATGTTCACGTGTGGACAGCAAAAACATTTATTTGCAAATAAATTGCGACATAATTGTTCAAACTTACTGCACGTCTCCACGCGCAATATTTATTTCCGAACATAAGCAATAACGTCGGCAGAATAACAGCACAAATATGTTCATGTACAAGCTTATGTTTCGAGGTAGAGAACACGTATTGTGTACCGAACATAAATTTAAAAAATTCACTGTGAATGGTTGTGTGCAAATATAAATACATTTATAAATATACCTACTGTGTTTTTCGTGTTTATATAAAGTGATATATTTGCAAATATAAATACATACATATACTTATTCCAAGTTTCTTTTGTTCTTTAAAAGAAAGTGATACCTATATTTACAAAATAATTGGTGCGTTTTTTGTTTTTCAAAACAAAATGAATAAAAAGAATTTGCGACTAGGAATCGCTTTAAAACAAATTATTGCTATTTGTGATGAAGATGAAGAAGGAATGTCTGAGCGGAGGTACTGGGTTAATCCATTCTTGGAAAAAAGAGAACTGCATAGCTTGGAGGCTCATCTTTTGAAAGATATCTTGTGGGACTCCAAAGATTATCAAAATTTTTGCCGAATGAGCATTGACAATTTCGAAAATCTCCTTTCTTTGGTAAGTATATTGAAAAATAAATCTGCTAAAAATGTATTACATTGGTTTTGTATATATATGTAGGTTGATTATAAAATAAAAAAACAAGACACGGTGATGAGGTGTTCCATAAGTTCCAGAGTTCGCCTCGCTGTAACACTCCGTTTCTTAGCCACAGGAGATTCTTACAGATCATTAGAGTATCTGTCGCGAATTTCCCGGAAAACAATATCTAAAATTGTTCCGGAAGTTCTTGTAGCTATTTTTGAAGCTCTTCAGGCTGATCACCTAAAGGTTGGGACTTTTAATAATGAAATTTACAACATATTGCTCAAATGTATGTATACATACATAATTTTCTTACAGACCCCTTCTACCCAAGAAGAATGGAAAGTCGTTGCAGAAGGTTTCAATAATCTATGGCAATTTCCGCACACATTGGGTGCTGTAGATGGTAAGCACATCCGGATTAAAAACCCACAACATGCTGGTTCGGATTTTTACAATTACAAGGGGTTTTTTAGCACTGTATTACTAGCTGTCGTTGATGCAAACAGCAAGTTCCTATACATCGACGTAGGTGGAAACGGAAGAGCATCTGATGTAGTCGTTTTGAAAGATAGCAAGCTGCATCAAGCATTGCGTCAAGGGAAGTTGAATATACCACCTGACAAAGCTTTACCAGGCCAAATAGAAAAAACTTCTTTTTATTTCATTGCTGATGATATTTTCGGGGTAGACCGGCATATGATGAAAGCATATAACCGGAATAGCAAGCTTACAACCGCTGAAGAAATATTCAACTACAGACTAAGTCGTGCAAGAATGACCGTGGAAACGGCCTTCGGTAGGTTGGCAAGCCGATTCCGTATTTTTCACCGGCCAATTGAAGTGGAACTGTCAACCACCGATAAAATTGTACAGACGTGTTGTGTTTTACACAATTATTTAACGAAAATTTTGAATGCGCTCTTAAATATAAATGAAGAGCCGGTTGTACAACTTCCAAAAACTATATCACCGTTGCCAACACAAACCCATGAAACTGTTCGGTTTTCCAATCAAGTAAGAGACAACATAAGAAACTACTTAGTCGCAGAAGGAGATGTACCGTTTCAACGGGCAAAAATTAAGAAACAAGTTGCAAATGAAGTATCGGTTGTGATCGAATAAGCCCAAAAAAAAATTTTTTGTTGCTATTATTTTGAGCAGTATTTCTATCAATAATTTACTACATTTACACATTTTCTGTTTTTTTTATATATTAATATTTTCTTTCTCATGAGTTCACCACTTTAAAAGTCTCTTCTTTACTATATTTACTACAAAAAAGTAAACAAACAAAACTATAACTCTCTAAAGTTTGTTGAATACACAAGACCTATAAAGTATTTATACATTTTGACAAATTTTTTGTACCTCCAAGAAATCAAGACTTTGCTAAAATAATTTTCTATTGATTGCAATTAGCTAATATTAGAAAGTATTCATTAATGTAAAAATATTCATCAATATCTGAAATGTGAATTATTTGAAAAACTTTTATTTGAAATACAAATAGAAAATACAAAATACTATTTTTATTTACTATTGGGCATTTCAAAGCAGTGCCATATCAGTCCTATTTTTCATATTTTTTTATGCATACATATATAAAATTTACAAAATATTACACATGAATGGCATGTGTTTTTAAAAATTTTATTTCACATTCAATAATTTTCTTTCAAATTTTGATGTTTAAAATAAAATAAATTAAAATGAATAAAGAAAATTGTTTGTGAAAAATAAAAGTGTTAAATACATCGCAGTTTAATACGGGCGATTTTAAAATATAATATTTAAAAAATAATATTAATATATTAGAATAAAAATAATGAAATTTTGTTGTTTTAAAGTAATTAATTCATTTATTATAATAAAAATAAAAATATATCACATATATAGTTACAATGTTTTAATTCAGGTCATATTCAGCTATATATATTAAATGCGTAAGTAAAATTAATATATACGGACTGTTTGGTATCGTTTTCTATACAAAACCGATTGATAGCGTTCATAAAATCCGTTTGTACTTGGATTTGCGAAATTGGAGTCTTTTAATTTATGGATTTATCAAGTAGAAAAACTGCATTTATTAACGTAGTTTCTGCAACAATACTGTTTTTATCAACGGTAAATGTAGTGAAAAAACGGTTTTCTTAAAGTTTGAACTTTAAACAGTCATTACTTCTTTGTTTCAAAACGGATTTCTACGATCTTTTTCAAATTTGAAAGATATGATTCTTATATTTCAAATAAGGCATGATGAAGTTAGTAAATGATTAAGTTATGGTGGCTTAAGTGTAAAAAAAAAACAAATTTTTCAACATTTTATTTTTCGCCGGCTCTAAGTTGCTTATGAGATACTAAACCGCTATACGAATTAACTTTTGTGAAAAGAATCATTAAAATAGCCTTCCAAAATGTGTAATTGCATTAAAATCTATCTAAAAAATAACTGAGAAATAAAAGATAACTGATTTATGATGAAATAAGAAACACCAACTTTAAAAGGAACACGAAAATAAAGCTGAAAGTCCATAACGCGCGATACACGTTTTTTTGCGTCATACTTCACAGCTGCATATGACGCAAAAAAAATTGAATCAGTGTAGTTTTACGTATCAAGTTACAGAGCATGACGCCTTGACGCGTCCAACGTATACTTTTGTAAGCGTCATCAGCGGCGTGCAGGTTAGATGTTGTTGATAGCCTTTGATATTTTATTTTCAATGTTATCGACGATTATGTTTGTATAATGTACTATTTTGCTCTTGAAATACAGTTTAAAACTATTTGTGAAAGCGTTGACGCGAAAACGCGTGTTATGGACTTTCAGCTTAAAATGTTTACCTCATCACAAGCTTTTCTGTTTTAAGTGGTTTAGCTTTCGAAATTGATTTTCATTGCGTACGTACCAGTACAAGTTTTTATAAAATAATTTATAAAACAACGTTTTAAAGACCAATAAGGGCTTTATCAAACTATGTTGGCATCGATCATAGCTTTTTTTATAGTATCTCGTTTTTGCGCTTCTGTTGATAAAAGAGCTTGGATTTCTGCCATCACACGCATAGCAATTGTATAATCCATGTTCTTCAATTGCATTCCTACAGACTCTCCGAAGTGGGAAAAAATTGTTTCTTCTTCGCACTCTTGGGATTTTTTTATAATTTCATCTAAAGCGTAATTTATTTTGTGGTCTCGCTCTGCTTTTCTCTTTCTAAAATTAGTAAATTGTTGTCGGGAAGTCGAGGGTGTATCGCTTTGAAAGGATTTACAACTTTCTTGGCTATCACAAACATTATAATTATCTGCCGAGTCAAACTTAGGGGAGAACTCAAGTAGGTCAGGCTCTTCCTAAAATTTAGTCAAAATATTTTTATAAACATTAATTTAAAAAAAGTTTCTAATATTTTGTAAATATTACTTACATTTGATAAGTTTAAATTGCATGTAGTTTGCCTTAAACTAACAACATTTTCTAAAAAACTCATTTCATCATAATAGAAAAGGTGTGGCACGTACACACATCATCTGCTGACGACCCAGACCTTTTGGAGCTATCAACTTTCTTCTTTTCTAAGAGATACGCCGACCGCAAATGTTTCACCTTTTTTTTTACTGTTTCCACGGTCTTTTCCATACTTTTAGAAATTTCTTCCCAAGCATTTTTTTTCCTATCATTTCTCTTGTACGATGCACTTCGGTAATCCCATAAGCACGGGAACTGGTTGTACAAGTTGATAAGCTTATATGTATCCTCTATTGGCCACTCCATAGTCTTAAAAATTAAAATATTGGATGTTGTTAAACTGCATAAAATTTATTTTATAACAATGCAAGCTTACTTCTTAAATTGTTGTACATAGATGTGTATATGTACAATAATAATTACGTATGTAAGTATATCGCATATCCAAGCATCACTTTTTATATATTTAAGTATTCTTCAAAGCTTTTTATTTTATTTAAATAATAAATTTATATTTCACAGCACCAGATTCTTTTATGTAATTCGCGGAAAAGCCAAATGTCAGAGAAATGACAGCCAGATTTGACAGTTTATGTTCAACATTATTTCTTGAAAATATGTTTGAACAATTATGTCGCAATTTATTTGCAAATAAATGTTTTTGCGGTCCACACGTGAACATATGATGTTGGAAATAGAATTTGACAGTTGAAAACATAATTATTTCCAACTTTATTGCTCGTGGAGACCCCCAGTTATGTTCAAGAAATAATGTTGAACATAAGCTGTCAAATTTGATCGGCATTTGCTGTTTGCGTGAATTAAACAAAAGAAACTTGTAGCTGTGGTAAAAATATATTGTTTTTTAAATAAAATAAAGCAAATTAAAATAAAATAGTTTTAAACAAAATTAAATAAACTAAAATAAAGACAAAAAACATCGATCCATTCACAGTGAATTTTTTTAATTTATATCCAATACCACAATACGTACTCTATAGCTCAGAACATAAGCCTGTACATGAACATATTTGTGCTGTTATTCTGCCGACGTTATTTCTTATGTTCGGAAATAAATATTGCGCGTGGAGACATGCAGTTATCATGATGTATTGGCTTCAGCCGGCTTCGAGCCGCCGCCGACCACTTTAGCACTTAGCCGCCGACACCGGTTTTTTCTCATCGACTTGGACCTCTGATATAGGGGCAAGTGTTTTGAGAAAAGTAACATCCATTGCATGATGATATAATATAGGTGGCATTACTACGCCAGATGACAATTTTTTGCTCTAGCATTGTTTGTCGAGATCGCTGTCAAAGTCTTGTTCATGTTTATAAAAAGTCCACGTGTTGTGTTCTGTGTTGAAATTGTGATTAGTTTATTATACTAAAGTTTTTAATAATTTTAATTTAAATATTATAAGAAATAACTCTGACGGTAATCGCGTATGTGTGTGTTTTTTTTAATTCATTAATTTATGTAATTCATCACTTGCAGCGGTCCTTTTGATTTTTGTTTACAATAATTTTTGACATACGACGGCATTACACAAACAAAAACTCTTTTTTTTGTTGTAATGTTGTATTTGTTGCCCTAGTAATGCCACCTACATTATTTCATCATGATCCATTGCAAGACGAATTAATACCAGGTGAACTCATCAGCGCATATGATCATCAGCTGTTCGTAGGCGAATTGGGCTGCTTACACCCAATCTGTCAAAATCTATTTGTTTTTTTCTATTGTTTGTTTACATTTTACTGACCGCCATCTGTTTCCTTTGTATTTTGGTCCAGGGATGGTAAATGAGATTTTTAAATTGTACCAATTGTTCTCTAAAGATGTACTTTTTGGGCATAATTGTACCAAAACATATATTTGAAATCAGAAAAATGTTTAATACAGAAAATGCATCACTTTTCCGTACATATATCTGTGGCAAATTTCCAATCTAAAATAGCTCACATTACGTCCGTTCGAGTACCAGAATAGGAAAATAAACTAAATGAAACGTTTGCTTTCGTTTTGTTTTGTATTTTTCAATGTGTAAAACAAAAACAACGAGAATGATACACGCAATTCATACGATGATTTTTTTCATGTTTTTTAAAACATGATTTTTGGAGTATGATGGCAAACGGGGTAGAGAAGCATTTTCTCTCATTGTCTATCTCTTATATAATTGTGTTAGGTTTTTGTTGTTGCGAAAGAGCAAATAACGCAAATTTTGAGAGTAATTTATAAAAAAGACATGCTACTAAAAATCATCGTATGAATGCGAATGGTTTTCAAAAGCAATTTTAAAGAGAATTAAAAATAAAACAGGATTTTTAAATCAGCGTATGAATTGCGTGATAATAGTCCAATTTAGTTTTGTATTTGTAGTGGTAACACTTAAAATTAGATACTATTTTCTGTAGTAGTAGCAATTGCATACTTTATTATATTTTATTTCTTTTAACGTATAAATTTTGAAATTGTTGCACTACTGTTTTTTGCAACTAAGAATGAGATAGATTGTTCTCGTCTTCAACATCGAGACACGAACTAAGAATACATTGTCATTAATTATAAGTTTTCTTTAAATAAACTGAATTGGATTTGAATATAGCTGTGTTTTAATACTCGTAGCGACTTCGAACAGCTAAAGTGGTGACCCCGACGTGATCCAATTTAGTGCAGCATAAAACTTTAACAATGCCCGATGACGATGAGAAAACGGCAGGAGCTAGCACATCAGGAAGCAGTGCAGGTGCAGATGCGACTGGACAGGCGTATCCCAATACGATGAATTCCGATGTTTTGGTGAATAGGGTTTCAGTGCGAGTGCCACCTTTTTGGTCTGATCACCCAGAAATTTGGTTTGTGCAAATAGAGGCCCAATTTGTAATCGCGGGAATTACATCGGATGATACGAAATACAACACAGTGGTAGCAGCCATGGAGTCGAACATCCTGGCCCAAATTTCGGATGCTGTGTTGCGCCCAGTGTCGACAAATACGGTCATCTTAAAAGATGTATAATTGACAGATTCTGCGAAAGCGAGCAGAAGAAAATACAACGACTGCTGTCTGACATCGATTTGGGAGACCGTCGCCCCACACAACTTTTGAACGAACTCAGCGGGCTAGCAAAAAACAGAGTAAGCGATGATTTTCTTAGAACATTTTGGCTCCAGCGGCTACCGCAACAAGCGCGTGCTATATTGCAAGCATCTGGTGCTGAATTACCAGAGTTGGCCAAGCTGGCAGATAAAATATTAGAGGTGAGCGAATGTCATCACGTTGCCGCAACTATGAAATACAATACAACAGACGAGAACTCAATCACAAACCGGGTGTTTTTCTTGGAAGAACGAATGAAGGATCTGGGTCGTTCACGTTCTCGAAATCGGCTACCAGACGGTACACAGGAGCATCAACGCCGGAAAAGCCAACGCTCTTCGACACCTAGCGCAAATACGGGCATCTGCTGGTACCACAGCAAGTTTGGTGATGACGCACGTAAGTGTCGCAAACCATGTAAGTACTCAAAAAACTAAACGGCGAGTCTGATGCAACGTTCGGCACATCAGGCTTGAATTGTGTAGCTAGACTCTCATTGCTGGACAATATTACAAAAATTAAATTTTTGATTGACACGGGGGCCGACATATCGGTGTTGCCACCCCGCCCATGCGACAAACGAAAACGAAATTCTACACTTTCTTTATTTGCGGCCAACGGCACACGGATAAATACGTACGGCGAACGACGCCTTAAATTATCGTTTGCATTAAGACGGGTGTTCCAGTGGACGTTCATCGTAGCGGATGTTTCATTGCCCATCATAGGATCTGATTTCCTGAGGCATTTTGATTTACTGGTGGACATGAAACGTAATTTACTTGTCGATCGCAACACTTTGTTGAAAGTTACTGGAACGCCATCTAGATCTCAAATGCTCAGAGTTACAACATTTAGCATGAACAATTGTTTTTCGGAATTGCTACAGGACTACAAAGACATCACCACACTCAACACAAATCGTAGTCCACAATCAAGTAATGCTGATGTCACACACCATATCGTCACAAAAGGTCCAGCAGTTTATTCGCGACCACGTAGGTTAGCAGGCGAAAAATTAACAGCAGCAAAGAAGGAGTTCGAATATATGGTGGAGCAGGGCATTTGTAAACCTTCTAGTAGTAATTGGGCGAGTCCGCTCCATATGGTGAAGAAGGCTAATGGTGAGTGGAGACCCTGCGGTGACTACCGCGCTCTTAATGCTCGCACCATACCCGACCGGTATCCGATACCTTTTTTACACGATTGTACACATATTTTATACGGCAAACAAGTTTTTTCTGTCATCGACCTGCAGAGAGCGTATCACCAGATACCCGTCGAACCATCCGATGTACCAAAGACGGCTATAACAACTCCCTTTGGGTTGTTCGAATTTAATTATATGACTTTTGGATTGCGTAACGCCGCACAGACGTTTCAACGTCATATAAATTCGGTTCTGCATGGTCTCGATTTCACCTTCGTGTATATCGACGACATTTTGGTCGCCTCTGTTAATATGGAGGAACATCAATATCATTTGCGAATATTATTTGATCGCCTACGACAACATAAACTGGCCATTAACGTTTCGAAGTGCCAGTTTGGCAAAAGTGAGGTAAATTTTTTAGGGCATACGATAACACGTGAGGGCATAAGACCTATTGAACAAAGAGTGGCAGCAGTGCGCAACTATACACGACCAAAGGTAGCAAAGGACCTGAAACGATTCCTCGGAATGATAAACTTCTACAGGACTTTCATAAGAAATGCAACACTAAATCAGAAAAGGCTGCAGTCGCTAATTAAGGGGAACATAAAGAACGACGTCACACCGATAACTTGGGATGACGAGACCATTATGGCATTTGAAAATTGTAAGAGAGAATTGGCAAATGCAACGCTTCTTTTCCATCTTGCCCCCAATGCTCAACTAACTTTGACTACTGATGCGTCAAATGACGCCGTCGGCGCAGTAGTTCATCAGAGTGTAAACAATATGATGGAGCCCCTCGGTTTTTATTCTAGGAAGTTGTCTAAAGCACAAGTCAAGTACAGTACGTACGATCGTGAACTTCTGGCGATTTATCAGAGCATAGAGTATTTTCGGCATTTGCTGGAAGGCAGGGATTTTATCATTCTGACCGACCATAAGCCGTTAATATACGCATTTCAGCAGAAACCCGACAAGACACCGCCACGAAGAGCACGCCATTTAGATTTTATTAGCCAGTTTTCTACCGACATCCGCCATCTACCCGGTAGTGAAAACTGTGTTGCAGACTTTATGTCGCGAATAAATGTCATCGATTGTCCTGATTTCGAGGCATTGGCAGAGGAGCAAAGAGCGGACCCTGAGTTACAATCATACCTCGAGACGGAGAGCTCAGGGCTGTCCTTAAAAGAAATCCCCGTACCGAATTCACCATGCATGATGTACTGTGAAGGGGCACACAAAAATTAGTGGCTCAAAGGTACGTATGGCCGGGCATTATGAAAGACGGTAGCTATGCACCAGTCGGCCGACGTTTTGATCACATTAACGTGGACATTATTGGCCCATTGCCAGTTTCTGGAAACAATCGATACTGTCTCACCTGTGTCGACAGATTCTCACGATTTCCAGTGGCTGTGCCGATGGCAGATATCACTGCCGAGACGGTTGCACAAGCATTGATTGAAGGATGGATTTCCTTATTTGGAGTTCCATTGTATATTACAACAGATTTAGGAAGGCAATTTACATCGTCGATATTTGCTGAACTGACAAAGTTGTTGGGTGTCCAGCATTTGAAAACCACAGCGTACCACCCACAGGCTAATGGACTCGTGGAACGTTTCCACCGTACACTCAAGGCAGCTATGAAATGTTATGACAGTGGCAATTGGTCATTGGCTTTACCCTTGGTGCTACTTGGTCTACGAACAACAGTGAAGGAGGATATAAATGCTAGCCCTGCCGAAATGTTGTTTGGTTCACAATTGCGAATTCCGGGCGAGTTTTTGTACGCATCCAAAAGCGGGAGCAGTGAATCTGATTTTGTTAGGGGCTTACGCAGGCACATGTCTACCTTAAGGGCAACCACGGCGGCCAGGCATGGGGAGCAGAGTTCTTTTGTCAATCGAGATCTTCAGAATTGTAAATTTGTTTTTGTGCGGGTAGACAAAGTTAAGGCCCCGCTCGAATCTCCTTACGAAGGCCCATTTAGAGTATTACAAAGGGCAGAAAAATTTTTCAAAATTGAAACAGGGCAACGGAAGATCAACATTTCCTGCGATCGTTTGAAACCAGCCTTCATCGAGCAAAACCTTAATGAAGAAACGCGAACAGAGCAACATGAAAGGGAAGAAAGTACCGAGACGTTTGACAACACCGACAGCGTAGTGCCACCATCTCAGATTGATGATGAGTCTTTTAGGAATAAACACCGTTCGACAAGAACCGGACGCCGAATACGTTTTCCGGCTCGATTTTTGGATTGAATCTCTAGGAGGGGAGCCCTGTAGTGGTAACACTTAAAATTAGATACTATTTTCTGTAGTAGTAGCAATTGCATACTTTATTATATTTTATTTCTTTTAACGTATAAATTTGAAATTGTTGCACTACTGTTTTTTGCAACTAAGAATGAGATAGATTGTTCTCGTCTTCAACATCGAGACACGAACTAAGAATACATTGTCATTAATTATAAGTTTTCTTTAAATAAACTGAATTGGATTTGAATATAGCTGTGTTTTAATACTCGTAGCGACTTCGAACAGCTAAATATTGTTTGTGCTTGTGTACACTAAATGTACATTAACTTAAATATACGCAGCTAGAAAAATAAAGAATGAGAACAAAATTTAATAGTTTTAAGAAAATACATTTGCAAACGTTTCCCGATTGATTTGTTGATCATAGTAGAGAATGTGTTAGCTTATTTATGCTAAATACAATGAACCATTCAACAAAATACATTTCTGCTTTTGTTTCCTTTGAAGTTGTACGCTTAAAACGGGATATTAAAGCAAGCAGATGAGTGAAAAGCCAATTGTATTGTTTGCAATCTTTGTCATTGCAAAAGTATTTGTTTTAGTTTTGCTCGTGTACGAAACGATTAAAAATACTTTAAAAGTTTGTGTCTTCGGATGAAACGTTTGCGAAAAGTTTTGTTTGTTTGCACACTCTGTCGAGTTCCCTAAAAGTTTTTCCAATGTTTTAATAAACTTTACTGCATTTCAGTGATGCATTTTTCGTTTTTTTTTTGTTTTGGGCCAAATTGATAATTTCAAAGGGCCAAAATACGTTTAATGGGGCCAAAAATTGTTTTTTGGAATATATTGATTTATTACTTAATTAATTTTTTGTATTTTCTTAAAATTTGCGTGTTGTAAGTAGTATTGTATTGCCAATAAGAAAGAATGTTGAGTAGTCAAAAAACTGTAAATGTTTTTCAGCACTCTATTTATTTGCCATCAGATATTTCCTTAACCTTATGAATTTTCACTATTTTTACGTTCGCGTACTTTTTTTGGGCAATATAATTTTTTAGAGTTAATTTTTCAGTTTACTCAGTAATTACTCATTTACTGCATTTTACTGAAAAGTAAGGAAACGGGCCTATTATAGAGGCATTCTGTGAGCTAGCCTTATTTGAGCACTTTTTAGCCGAACTTTGTTTTCAATACTTCGCAAAATTAAAATTCAATTCAGATAAAAGTGGCATATGTACGAGCGGACGAAAAGGATAAAATATTTTAGCACAATAAAACTGCAATAATGAGGTTTTCTAAAAAAAGTAGGAGAGTTATTAATTGTACTAAATAACCCATTGTACTTTTAAGATTCGAAGTGTACCAAAAATGGTCAATTGTACCAACTTTCCCATCCCTGTTTTGGCCTGCTGTTTTTGACAGATTAGGTTTGTTCAAAATGGCCGAACTGCATGTTGTTTTTGTATTGTTGTACTTGTTTTAATGACGAGTTTACCTGGTACTGAATTCGCCTTGATCCATTGTAGAATAATATAACAGGTATCCGCATAACTAATACAAATGTACATTTGGGGTACGAAATGTCAAACATTAATAAAGAGGGTATGTGTGTGTTTGTAGAACATAAGCAGCAAACATACGTGTGGTATTGTGTGTGCAACCATGGTAGAATGCAAAGCGTATTAATACCAAGTGGCCTTATTAGTGCAACAACAACTGGACTTTACCAATCTGTCATGTTAAATGCATATATAAAAAGTTGTTGTTTACTGTTTTTTACTAATAGGGCCACTTGGTGTCAATTCGCCTTGGCTAGAATAATATACAAGGTAGCCCTGGAACGTCAGCTGATTATTTTTTATTCGCTTTTTCCATGGTACGAACTGTCAAATGTTGTGTATATGTCAAATAACTCGTTGCACACACAATACCACACCTATGTTTGCTGCTTCTGTTATACAAACACACACATACCCTCTCTATTAATGTTGACATATTCTATCCCAAAAAGTACATTTGTATTAGTTATGCGACTACCTGTTATATTATTCTGCTAGTTTTGTGCATAATCCACGTCCAGCATGTATATATTTTTGACAAGCATCATCTATTTTTTTTGTTGTATTGTTGTATTTGTTTCCTTTATGCGGTCACCTGTATACTTATTTTAACATGAGTACAACAAACGATCATTTTTATGTATATATCACGAGCACAAAACCTGACGAGTGCGGTAATGCTATAATAAGTCTACAGGTGGTGGCGTTACGGCAGCTTATTATATTTGTTCTGCTCGTTTTGTGTATACCGTACGTCAAAAACTTTTGTTTTTTGACAACCATTCTCCAGTTTTGTCGTATTGTATGCTATATGAGGCTACCTTCTATATATATTAAGCCACGTCTGCGCTGTAATTGCCCTGCAAAAATTATTGGTCTAAATGGTCCACTTTAGCTGATATGGACTAGTTACAGCATGGTCCTATGTAATGCAGTTATGGACCACTTTCAAACAAATGTTCGTGTTTTAACACGAAATGTAGTGTTGCCAAGAATGTTATTTCATAAAATATCATCAATTACCAACAATATGGTAGCCCTGATAGCACAAAAGTTTATTTATGGTTATAATGAATGTTTGTAATTAAAAGTTTATTTTTTTGGTAAAAGTGAAAACATAAATAAAAGTGAGTTTTGTTTATAAGAAATCAAAAATGCAGCTCCCATCATAAAAGAAGACTTGTTAAAGCAGAGGGAACATCATTTACGCAGACTACAAAGTGAAAATGAAAACTAGTTTTCTGTTTGTGGACCATGGAGTAGTGACATAGAGTAGTTACAAAACTAGCCCCTGTAGGTGCTCCATGGAGTAGTTACATGGTATAGTTTTTGGGTTAGTCCGATGTAATGCAAAGCTGGAGCACGTGGTCCAGTCCTAGGACATCGCAATGTTAAATGGAAGACGTCTAATGCATACGTTTGGGGTAGTTTGGGACTAGTCCTGGTCCATTAGTCTATGTCCAGACGAGTCAACTTTTGCTTCTGCAACCTGTAAGGACATAGACTTATGGAGTAGTCGTTACACGCATGTATGGACTAGTCGCGATTTTTGCAGGGTGGTTGTGCTTTTGTAGTGTGTGTCAGTATGTGTTCGTGTTAAATACATACCACCATCGGGGCTGCCAGATGATAAAATATTTGAAAATCGTCCTCAGCTTTTAAGAAACGTAAAAAAATCGTTTATCCGAATCTGCAGATGTTAATATTTTTAATATATGTTAATATTTTTATTTACTATTTAACTAGATGTAAAGCTGTTTATGGAGAATTAGTCGATTCGTATCGTGTTACTTTACTTCTTTCCGTATCAATATACTTTGTGTCTTAGTTAATGCAAACGTAGCGTTGGAAATTTTTTTTCTGATATTAAATAAATTAATAAATCAACCAACAATATGCCGGCATATAGCTAACCACAACAAACTAAGTAAACTTTTTGCACATAAATGTACCACTATTATGTTTCTATTCGAATTTTGTTTCATTCATTCTAATTATTTACATTTGTTTTTTAGTTTCCTTTGCTTTTTGTTTTTGGCATATGCTACAGTTTGACGCTCTCTACGTAAAAATATATTTTCTGTAGATTTTTACCTTACAAGTCACGATACATATTGAACAGTAACATGTTTTATTAATGTAACAGATTTTGGCAGTTTATCCGTTACCTCACGGTGCGATTCGACTATTAGTCCGCTTAAAATTCAGTTCAACTTAAAACTCATTTCTAATCATTTTCTTTCGAGATCACTGAACAAGCAGTTAGCTTACGATATAAGAAACACAACGCAAGTAAACCACTAAAAAGAAATTGTAAACAAAAATATATATTTCTTATATTCTTCTCTTTCTTTCCTATTTCACTTTATTCTTAAATTAAGAAAAGAAGGAAAAAAGTAAGTCTCATAAGGGCTTAAAACTGCAAGAAAGAAACTCCGTAAATGAAGCTTTATGTGTAAAGTATTTAAATAACAGAAGTAAAAATACAACTGCTCGTACATAAGGATGTTTTAGTTAAAATATCTGTAAACAGTAGAAATAAAGTCAATTTCAATGTAATTGTGGTACTTTTGATCAATTTGTTGAATTTGTTCTTTGCAGGAACTTGTCGGGTTTTTTATTTATATTGGATTCACGTAATATTTCGAGTGTACCCCTTATGATTTCCCCTTAAGGTGAAAATTTTTCTGCCTTCCAATTCAAGCGTTTTAAACTCTTTTAGCGAACACTGCTGCAGTCAAATTAAAGAAAAATATCTAATATTACTGTATTTAATATTTTTAACTCATTAAAAATTAGCAATTTCTTAATAATTCATTAAAATTATAAAAAGTTAATTTTTTCATGAATTTTTAAAACATTTATTTTGTAAACAGAAGATCTAAACAGATGTTTGGCTAATTCCTGCTAGTAAAAATTTTACTAGCAAAAACTTGCAAAAAATTTTTTGTTCTCAACTTTTTATGCTCTTTTTTCACTCTCTCGTTGCTAGTTTTTCAAGTACGTGAACACTTTCCAGTAACAACTACTAACAATTAATACCAACTTTCAGTTATTGAACAGACCTAATAAATTGAAAACACATAAAAAATTGCTTCTTGCAAAATCACAGAAAAAGTAAAGAAGCATACAGTTTTAGACTACACATTTCTTGTGGATATACCCTGCAGACAAAGTAACTTGTATGTAGTTGGAACTATACTAGTTGCTTTTTGCTTCAGTCTAGTTGCCTATCTATCCTTTTTTCATATATCGAAGTATCGATTTTAACATTGGGTTATCATAGGGGACCAATAGTTCATTTGTATACAGTTATATCCCAGTTGGAATCCTAGTTATTGTAAACTAGTGCGCTTACTAGTTTTTTTATTAACTATTAATTTTATTATTTATTTTTTATTACTATTAAAAAAACTTTGGCTCAACCGGGGTACGAACATGCATTCTTCATAGTTTAAGGCAAGTACTCTACCCACTGAGCCACATTCTACTTATTTTCTTAATAGCTAACAATTGGTTTTATATAAAATCGTATACCTGAAAATTTTGTCATTTTTGACTAGTATCGTTACTAGTCTCGATACAACTCGTAATATGATTGTGCTTTTTTGACTAGTCTCGATACAACTAGTAATGTGATTGTTCTTTTTTGACCAGTAACGTTACTACTCTTGTTACAACTATTAATATGACTGTCGTTTTTTTACTACTACCATTACAACTAGTAATATGACTGTCCCAAAGCGTTACTACTTGTAACTTTAGCTGCTGGGTATGTACATACACACAAACATACATATATATGTATGTAAATCTCATCATCTGCTTAATGGAATGCCTTACGTGATCCACGTGATCATTCTTCTTCATTTTGACGATTTCTTGTTCATGACCCCGTATACTTTGACGATTTGTTGACATCACTGCTTTTATCTCAATATTTTATGCAAGACGGTAAGCCCGGCAGGAAAAATTATTTTCATAAAAAGAAAGAAGTAAAATCACGTAAATACTGGAGAGAGTAGGAGTCAAATATGCCAACTCCATTTTTTAAACAATATATTACAAGATAAGATATTCGGCCCTGTTCTGTAAACCGAATCAGAGTAAATTTCTCGTTTTCCAAAATTAAAGAATGATATATTTTAAATCGTATATAGTAAATTAATTTTAGATATTATATTTTCAGCTCTAAAATGTATGAAACTAGAAAACCGACTCGATTTACAGAACAGGCAGCATTGTTTTAATATTCTAAAATACTATTGTTTATTTTATAAAACAGTTGATAACGAGTTTTTCCGAAAATCTTGACCATATTGACGAATTTATTTCTAAACTTTGACGATTTTAGTAAAAAATGCCTGGCGTCTTCATCAGCTTCACTGTATTATTTTTTGTTTCGTTTTGTACGTACATCAGTGATGGAAAATACAGATTGTGAAATGCTACTGAACCTTAACTTAATAAGTACTTTTTTCACCTTAATGGTACTTTTTCAAGAATTGGAAATGTAATACATGAGATGTTCTTAATTATAATACAAAGGAACCATTTTTGACATATTAATACGTTATATACACACAAATTCATATTAATATATTTTTTTACTATTTCCGTTGTTTTTCTAGATGTATGTAATTGGAGCTCTTGAAGATATTCGGATTAATGTTCACTGTAAATATGGAACATCCGGTGTATTGTTGGTTATTATGTTTTGAAAATTTAGGTATCTTGAACTAGCAACAACTATTCCTATCTTAAGGCAGAAAATATTAAATAAAGTTCAGCCAGTGGCTAGACATAAATTTAGTTTCATGCACAGAAAAAGGTAAAATACGATTTCAATTGCTAAGCCCCATATTCATAAATGATTAGTAAAGTTAATGTGAGGAGTAAGACCGCGTTTCCCATACAAAATTCGTACAGTAAACAAACATTAACTTCAATAAATTTTTATGAATATGGGGGTAAAACTGCAGATTCATTTAGCTTTTGAAGCTCAATCTACGATGAAAATTGTGTATTCACTTACTAAAATTCTATTTTCCAATTACGCAGCAAAAATCAGACCTAAAAAAATGTTCAATTATTATAATTAATTAAAAAATTAAAATCATTTTCAATTAATTTCGTAATTGAATCAATTACTCATGCGATCAAAAACAATATTATCCAACGGCGGCATGGAATAATCCGCCAGAAAATAGCTCCCAGAAGCGAAAATTAAATAAATCCCAAGAAATAAGTCCCCAAAAAAGAAATAACACCCCAAAATATTGTTGTTGTTGCCCTCTGTATATTCGCTTTGTGGGTTTATTTCATGCCGCCTATCTAACAATTTTCACAAGCTTTGAGCAATTGAAATTTTTAATTTTGGTTATTAAATGTATAATTTTCGTCGTGGGTTAAACTTCAACAACGAAACTGAAAGTTTAGTGTAATACTCCCACCTTTGGAATTTGTTTCGTCTGCTCCAAGGCAAATTCATACCAGGTAATCTCACTAATAAAAAAAAGTACAACATGTAACGAAAACCACTAGCATTTTGCTTTTGTAAAATAATTGTTCGTTCTCAAACTCACAAAGCAAATAGTGTATTTTGACATCCGACCATGAAGAAAATGCAAAAAAAAGTTAACAGCTGTGTTTACAAGTTCACCTGTAGTGAATTCGCCTCGGTATTCTCGGAAATTTTCTTTTGTATCAAAAACAACAATAAAAACCCATGTTGTTTTTGTCATGTTGTATTTGTTTTAGTATTACCACTACCTGTATTAATGTATCTTGCGCACTCCCAAATATAATACATGGGATGATAGAAAATTGAAAAATAAGAATATATAAAATGAAAAAGGTCGGAAACGCATAGTTTTCGACTTATAAACCACAGAAAAGATAAAAAGAAGCCTGAGTGATGTCAAATAGTTGTCAGAAAAAAGTCGGTTGTCAAAAAAAAAAACGTAAAGGGCTAAATAAACTCCGCAAGCGGCTTGGCAAACTTACTTTTTTCATTTGCATAGAAACTACGCAAAACTAGCTCGTAGAAGCAAAGATTTTTCACATTAATCACTAATTTAAATTGTAATTTTTCAACGACAACCTCACTCTATGGAAATTTTGTTGCAAATCAGCTAATTTTACAATAGTTTGTCACAAATTCAATATGGCAGTAAAAATATCAAAATTTTTTTTTCTGCAAGCAGCTTGCCAAGCCGCTTGCCAAACGTAAAAAGGCCGCCATATATTACACAACAGGCTTGTACAAACGCAAATTTCTGTCATGTTTGGCAAGCCGCTTGCGTATTTTATTTGGCCCTTAAGTCTCGGTTCAGACTATGAAAGTTTTCTTACAGAAATTTTCTTTAAGGCTATAAACACTTAAGCTGTGTTCTCAGTATGTGTATTTGCCATCTGGAATGTCACTTTTTCACATGGTAAATTTGTACATATAGTCTGAACACCTTCAAACAATACCCTGTATTATTTCTCTGTGCACAGCACACATGATTTAGAACGAGTTCTATTTTCAAGTGACAAAGCATCTGACATCAGCTGGTTTTTAATAAAGCAATTGTTTGCGGACGGGAAAATGAAATAAAGTAATTATTAAATTAATAAAGTATTAAATTAAATAAAATAAGCATAAAACTATATAAAAGAAGTATATATAACAATAAAATAAGTACAACCACTCGGCTGTTTTATGATTGTTTTGCTTTATAGGTTATGTCAAATGTACGTAACGTACCAACAGGTGAACACAAAAATTATAAACTTTATGTAAACCACAAATTTTGACATACACATGAAATCACATGTGTATAAAAAAGTGACATTCCATAAGACAAATACACATAGTGAAAACACAGCTTTAGACGACAGCAGGCTACACGGCTACATGACTATAAATGCTGTTGGCTTCAATTGTCGTCGTGTAGTCAGCTACTGAATTATTTTGAACCTGGCAGCTACATCGTAAACAGATGACATTTAAGTTTGACGTTTCAGTTGCTTGCTATACAGCAAGTCTAGATTTCAGATTTCAGTGGTGCTACTATCAAATATAAAAATAAAATCGCTTATTCAAAATATACTTATATCAATTAAATTTGTTTATACGTCTTTGTTATTACATTTTTAATCATTACTTGAATTTTGTAATGTTCTTTTCTGTTAAAGAAAATAAAATATTAACTTAAGTCAAGAATACCAAAATCGTTGAAAATTAAAAAATGTCATTGGGTAATAGGGGTTTTTGGCCTAGCAATTTTAATGTAATTTTTCGGCGCTCTCTCTTGGCTCCGGAGTTACGGGGTTCAAAATTTTTCTTTTTAATTGGCTATAACTCATAGAATATAGAACACATATCAACAATATTGGAATCATTTCAAAGTGCTCTAAAATGCCTTTCTATTGGTATATATATTTTGAAAATCTTTTAACCCATTGCGAGTGAAATGCAATTTTAAAATTCTATTATCTGAGTTTTCATGTAAAAATACCATTATCTTTAAAAGTGATGGATGCAATGATACTTAAGCTTGTATACAGTTTTACAGAGAACCTTCCAATCTTTCATTTGGTATCGATGAAATACGTAAGCTTTGGCTCTTTGAAAATGAGTTTACGAGTTAAATGAGTTAATTCATTTTTGAAATCTCATTTTCAAAGCTCCATAACTCACGCATTGCATCGACAACGGCTATCAAATATAAACCAAATGAAAGCTACGAAGGTTCTCTATAAAAATGTATACAAGCTTAAGTATCGTTGAATCGGACACTTTTTAAGATAATGGTATTTTAACATGAAAACTCAGTTAATAAAGTTTTAAAATTGCATTTCACTCGCAATGGCTTAAAAGATTTTCAAAATGTATATACCAATAGAAAGGCATTTTAGAGCCATTTGAAATTATACCAATATCGTTTATATGCATTCTATATTCTACGAGTTATGACCAATTAAAAATAAAATTTTTTAACCCGTTAACTCCGGAGCCAAGAGAGAGCGCCGAAAAAATTACACAATCATTTTTATTTGTGAAAGGGCTATTACCTTATGTTGTTTTTTTATTTTCACCACTTTGCATAATCTTGACCAGTTTCAAAAAATTTTTAAGCGCTTATTTATTTCACATTACTCATTATGTTGGCAGCACTAATCTGTTTATTGTCGCCTATCAAAATAGAAATTGGGCTAAAGGTGGATCTAGCCTATCTGTGTTTTACATCTGACTTGTCAGTTTTGAGACCCACATGTAACTTTGCATGTCTGTCAAAATTGCCCATTTAAACACGATTTTTAATTTTTGCTTTCTCACGTACATGTATAATCGCATCTGACATAACCTCTAAGTGACGCCAACACATACTTGTTAACTCAAAACAGCTAATGTCAAATGAAAATCGAACGCGCTCTAATTGAAAATTTTGTCGCCTGACTTAAGTTCTGTAAATTTCAGGTGGCAATGTTTCAAAAGGTTCACACGACAAGTATAGCTTTTGCAGTGGGAAATTTGACAAGTCAGATGTAAAACACAGATAGTATAAAACCACCTTAAAGGTGGATTTAGACTATCTGTGTTTTACATCTGACTTGTCAGTTTTGAGACCCACATGTAACTTTGCGTGTCTGTCAAAATTGTCCTTGTACAGAAGATTTTTAATATTTGTTTTCACACGTATATGTATAATCGCATCTGGCATAACCTCTAAGTGACGCCAACACATACTTGTTAACTTAAAACAGCTGATGTCAGATGAAAATAGAACGCGCTCTAATTGAAATTGTCGCCTGACTTTAGTTCTGTAAATTTCAGGTGGTAGTGTTTCAAAAGGTTCACACGACATGTATTTCTTTTGCAGTGGGAAATTTGACTAGTCAGATGTAAAACACAGATAGTATAAAACCACCATAAGTTGGCGACAGCTACAGCGGATGTCGTGTAGTCGTGCAGCTGTGAAGTCGTCAAAATAATCGTTTTCATTTAAACGTGTGTATTTTAATTTTGACAGATTGTAGTCGGTAGCCTGCTGTCGTCTAAGTGTTTATAGTCTAATTCTCTTTTAAACTTTCATTCATGTCTACACATTGAAATTTGTTCAATGAAATTTAAAAGAAAATGTAAAATTAAGCTGCAGCCAACATCAGCTTGGCCATTACGAATTACAAAACAAAAGGGAATTTCAAAGAACATGAAAGCGTGTACCCCTTCCCATTCTTCTCTCCACTCTCAACATAATACTCAGACCATAAACATAGGGTACATAGAGGCCAAACAGAAACTTCAAAAACCTAAGTGTGCTGTCAAAAACCTAAGTCTAAGGTTGTATTAGTAGAACATTTTTATTAGTACTGGTTTAAAATAAAAATTTCCCCACAGCACTAAAACCGCACTTGGTTGTAACAAAAAGTATTCTAAAGTATTTATATTTTTATACATGAATTTTTAAAAGTTTATGCAATTATTGTTGTATTAATTAATGAAAATATGAATTTAGAATGCTGCTTCATAACGTTATATACACGTGAGCACTGACGATGGAAGTGTAGCGGCTTCCGAAAGTGGCGCTACTCTGTTCTGCTGTGTACGTTGAAAAATTAAGTTGATGTTAATTTTTCCCTTGTTCCTTGGAATATTAATCATGAATATTAATCATGAATATAACGTTACGAGCCTTAGCCTAATAATCAATTTAGATTCACAAAGCAAATACGTTCGAAATAATCATATTAATAAACAAGTAGCTACTGGCTTGAGCTTTTCACATGTTTACATGTTCATATATACTCAAGTATAAAATCAAACCAAAAAAGTTTGTCTTGAGTAGAACAAAAATCAGAAAAATGGGAATAAAGAAAAATAAACCGATGGCAACGCTGGGAAAGTGCACTTTAATGTCAGCTTGAGAGTGATTTAATTCTCGTATTCAATTTTCACGAAAAAGTTATATATATAAGAATTAAAATCACATTCAACAGAGCCACCTGACAAGTGGTGATAGCAAATACACGTGAGCACTGACGACGGAAGTGTAGCGGCTTCCGAAAGTGGCGCTACTCTGTTATGTTGTGTATGTTGAAAAATTAAGTTGATGTTAATTTTTCCCTTGTTCCTTGGAATATTAATCATACCCAATTCTTTCTGAATATAACATTAGGAACCTTAGCCTAATAATCAACTTAGATTCACAAAACTAAAAAGTGTTTGTGCGTGGAAAAAAAGTTACGATTTAGTGCATTTTCGAGTGGAATGATGGTCTCTCAAGTGTGTTGAAATGCAAAAATGGTGCTCTCTCATTTTTGTTGAATTCACAACATATATGCGTGTGAGGAGAGTTGTCATTATATTATTGACAGTGCGAGAGCTTGCTATCTATGTTTATCAATGCCATAAATAACAATCTCCGTGAAAATAACAAACGTTTAAATAAACATATCCGGAACGACTCAATTCTCTCAGAGAGGGAGAAAAAAATCCTCTCTTGTGCTCAATTGAATGAGTATTTTTTTCTGTGCAGACTGAAATTCGAGGTGCTGCCAACTTCATGCATGGGGTTTTTACGCAAATTTTTACGTCATATGGCAACTACACATAATTGGTTGATAATTTAAGGAACTTTTTTGATCGTTTTACCTTTCCAACATACCCGTGAAGAAAACAAGGTGGATAATGCCGTAAGCGGCAAGTTTTTCAACAGTTCTATATACGTGTGATTTCTAAGAATGTATGTGTGTATGATAATGCAGCATCTTTCTTGATTTTAGCAAGTTTTTCAACAGTTTTCCATATATGTAAGCACGTATGAATGTATGTGTAGCACGTGCTTACTATATAATTAGGTCAAATTTTAGTTGTCAGCCTATAACTCCTAAACTAGATTGCGTGCCACCATGGCCCTACCCTCAATCGATAGGTATTAAAAATACACATTATTTGCTATGGTTGTCAATCTTGGCGAGACTTGCTGAAAAAAGTTATAGCGCCGCGAAGTTTGAAAAAGCGCAAAATATGTAACTTCAGTTGTCAGCCTATAACTCCGAAACTAGATTGCGTGCCACCATGGCACTACCCTCAATCGATAGATATTATAAATACACATTGTTCGCTATGGTTGTCAATCTTAAGGAGACTTACTGAAAAGTTATAGCGCCGCGAATTTTGAAAATTGCAAAATATGTAACATCAGTTGTCAGCCTATAACTCCTAAACTAGATGGCGTGCCAGCATGGCACTACCCTCAATCGATAGCCATTAAAAAAAAGAGTTCGCTACGGTTGTCAATCTTGGCGAGACTTGCTGAAAAAAGTTATAGCGCCGCGAAATTTGAAAAAGCGCAAAATATGTAACTTCAGTTGTCAGCCTATACCTCCTAAACTAGATGGCGTGCCACCATGGCACTACCCTCAGTCGATAGGTATTAAAAATACACACTGTTTGCTACGGTTGTCAATTGTAAGGAGACTTGCTGAAAAAAGTTATAGCGCCGCGAAGTTTGAAAAAGCGCAAAATATGTAACTTCAGTTGTCAGCCTATAACTCCGAAACTAGATTGCGTGCCACCATGTCACTACTCTCAATCGATAGGTATTAAAAATACACATTGTTTGCCGTGGTTGTCAATCTTGGGGAGACTTGCTGAAAAAAGTTATAGCGCCGCGAAATTTGAAAAAGCGCATAATATGTAACTTCAGTTGTCAGCCTATAACTCCTAAACTAGATGGCGTGCCACCATGTCACTACTCTCAATCGATAGGTATTAAAAATACACATTGTTCGCTTGCTGAAAAAAGTTATAGCTTGACAAAATTTTAAAAGCTCAAAATGCGCCTAAAAATATAATTTCAGTTATTAGCTTATAGCTCTGAAACTAGATCGCATGTCACTATGGCACTACCTGCAATCGAAAGGTATCGAAAATACGCGTCGATTACAGTACTTGTCATAGCGGCACGCGATCTAGCTTTCGAGCTATAAATGAAAACTAAAATTTACTCTAAAAATATAGAAAACACATGTTACCCATACATAAAACTTGCTCACACCTACACACCACTTGCTTGTAAACATTGGAAAAACTTGTTACACATACATTCCCATAAATAACCAGTGCTCACACGTATACAAAACTGTTGAAAAACTTGCTGAAATAAGACAAATGCTCTGCATTATCCAAACTTGCCAATGCTCTGCATTATCCAAACTTGTTTTCTTCACTCACGTCTTTTCAACAAACTTTTATGCATTTTCAACAAACTCTGAGCCTATTTAATATATAAAATAAAATTTTTAATTTATTAAAAAATATCATCGATATTACTGTAAAATGAATAAATGATATAATAATATATATTATATAATATTTTTTTTACAAAATTCAATACATAGCGCATATATGAAAATCACTCAAATCACTTTTTGGCCTACGGGTCCGAAATGGCTCCGTGAGACAATTTTTTACATATATGGTGTTGTAGAGCAAGATTTGGTCTACATTTCTGCATCATTAGTTTTTGCGGGTTAAGGAACTATGTCGAACAACATTTTTCAAACAAACTTTCACTTCGAGTCACGCAAACCACTTTTGGGCCTACCGGTCCGAAATGGCCCGTGAGATAATTTTTGACATATATAGTGTTGTAGAGCAAGCTTTGGTCTCCATTTCTACATCATTAGTTTTTGCGGGTTAAGTTACTATGTCGAACAAAATTTTTCAAACAAACTTTCACTTCGAGTCACGCAAACCACTTTTGGGCCTACCGGTCCGAAATGGCTCCGTAAGACAATTTTTGACGTATATGGTGCTGTAGAGCAAGCTTTTGTCTACTTTTCTGCATCATTAGTTTTTGCGTGTTAAGGTCCGAAATGGTTCCGTAAGACAATTTTTGACATATATAGTGTTGTAGAGCAAGCTTTGGTCTGCATCACTTAGTTTTTGCGGGTTAAGTTACAAATTTTTCAAACAAACTTTCACTTCGAGTCATGCAAACCACTTGTGGGCCTACCGGTCCGAAATGGCTCCGTGAGGCAATTTTTGACATATATGGTGTTGTAGAGCAAGCTTTTGTCTATATTTCTGCATCATTTGTTTTTGCGGGTTAAGTACATATAATGGCACTTTTGTATAAATTTTTCTTTTTTTAACGACGAAAATAAGCCTAGGTCATTTAGGTGTGCAAAACGTTAGAGTATTTAAAATTTTTCCTGGCCAATTTTTTTTGTGTAAAAACCAGTAAGCATGAACATGTCATTCGAAAGGTAAATAAACAAAGAAAAGCAAAAAGGGCGAAATTTTCGCATTTAAAATTTTTAAAATTACTTACACACTGAATAAAGTTATTATACGAGCGATGCTTTCATTGATGATACGTCGTTTTGTTTCAGAAATATACAATTCAAAATAACGTAACACACTACTTAAAAATAATAATAAAAATATTTTTTATTAAAAAATAGATCGGTTATCGTTTTTTAACTCATATATAAAATAAAAAATAATTCGGTTATCGTTTTTTTAAACTCATATATAAAAAAATTATGTTATATCTCAAATATTTTCCATTTTACGAAGTTTTTTGCTTCTCCAGTAAACTCATGAAAAGTGATGTTACTTTATTCTGCATTTTAGGTGACGATATGTACACACATATGTACATAGGCGACCGTTTTTTTTTTAATTAAGTTGGATGGGGGTCACACGTTTAAGTTTTGTTTCAAGTTTTAATCACTCACATATTTTTACTAATAACATACTTTTTAAAATTGGTGCGAACTTGCTTTCAATTTCTTTTTCAAGTTGCCTGTTTCAATTTACAGTTAAGAAAAAAACTGATTAAAAGCAAAACTTAAACGTGTAACTGCCGCGTAAAATTAAAATAGTACATACCGGGTGAATTCAAAATATATTGTAGAGATGCGACTTTACTTTGTTTGCAAAAAGAAAGCAAGTACGATTTTACATCACTACAATGTATTTTGATGTTTTGGAACTCAGCCAGCCACACGTTTTAGCTACCTGCATGATTGCTTCTTCATTCCTTTCGAGGTTGTTCAGAATATATGTATGTATTGCGCTGCAAATAAATAATATTCCAAATACAAGCTTATCACTACATACCCTACAAGAAATGTATGACCGAAACTAATACACACACTATTTTTTTACTAACACATTTACATATATGATTGTTATTGTTGATGGAGACATCTACAGTAGTAGGGAACTGGGTGTATGGGGGCAATTAAAATTTTTTTTGGGATAATTAAAATTTGAAATTTTGAAATTTTAATTGTTAAATAAACAAAAGTGTAATTTGATACCCGTGGGAAAAAAAATGAAAGTGCCCAGTAGGCAAAATGTGTAAAGTGAAGATTGTGAAAAATTATAGTGTGGGTAATGCTTTTTGGTGTTATAGACATTTAGGGTGTTGTTCTAATGGGGTGATATTGAGACATTGGGTAGCGAGTTTGGAGCTTGAAAGTATTGGCTTAGTATAGACAATGTGGTTCTAATGGGGTGATATTGAGACATTGGGTAGTGAGTTTGGAGCTTGAAAGTATTGGCTTAGTATAGACAATGTGGTTCTAATGGGGTGATATTGAGACATTGGGTAGTGAGTTTGGAGCTTGAAAGTATTGGCTTACTATAGACAATGTGGTTCTTATGGGGTCATATTGAGAGATTGGGTAGTGTTTTAGATTATATGTGGAAATAAAGAGTGTAGACAAGTTTGGTGACAACGTCACCAAGCTTGTAGATAAAAAAGTCGACTTGGGCTCCTACGGGGTTTATTGTGTCGCTGTTATTATTTTTTTGTTCTTGATAATTTTTTTGTGATGCTTGTGTTTACATTTACTTTGTGCATGGCTGTGGGTGCGTGGATGTGTGGAGGATGGGGGTGTGTGTGTGTGTTTTTTTTTTATCTTTAGATTTGTGAAGAATGTGTGTTTCTTTTTTCTTATCTTTAGATTTGTGAAGAATGTGTGTATGTCGTTTCAAATGTCCGTCTTGTTTATTTCTTGGGATAATAATTTGAATATGTGTTCTACAGAATCATGTTTATTGCTTTGTTTATTCAGCTGCGCATTTTTTGAGAATGAGTCATCATTTGAAATGTCCGTCTGATTATTTGTTTTGCAGAATCATGTTTATGACTTTGTTTATTCAGCTGCACATATTTTTGGAATGAGTCATCATTTGATAACAAAATTTTATTAGTCATCATTTAGTTGTATTGTATTTGAAATAAAAAGACAGTTGTTTTAATTTTTTTTTCTATGCATTTAATTTTTATTTGATATATTTAAGTGATTAAAAAGTTTTAAAATTGTTAATTTTAAGACAATAATAATAATAATAATAATTTGTATACATAAATTATTTTAAACAAGATATTTCTTTTGTTAGTAAAAGAGCATTTCTTAATGCGCAAACACCATATGTATGATAATTACAATATAAATAATCGGGATATTTAATTTCCATTTGTTTAAAGTTGATGCATCCAAAGTCTTCGATGTTAAAAACTCTGTTTTTAAGTAGTTTTTCTAGCCATTGTCTCTTTTCTTCTCCTTTAACATATATTTTAGAATAACGTACACTAGCTTTTAAAAACTTAAAGACGCTTTGAAATGTGACTGATCCATCGTTCCACTTTAAGTGATGATACTTCTTTGTTAACCAGTTTACTTCTTTTTGCTTCTTTGGCGATAGACATTTAAAATCAAAGGGGGGTTCTATAATGAAATTTATGGCTTCATTGTTGTTGTTGTTGTTGTTGAAAACGACCGCTACTTCTTTTGCGATGAAATCATTTGAATCGCTTTTGAATCCTTGCATATCTATACAAACTATACTATCATCCATATTGTTTAATTTATAAGACTTTTCGGACTTGTCCTTTTATGGGTACATATTCAATTATGCGATCATGAATAAGAATGCAGTAAGCTGATGTCTTTGAGGCAATATTTGTAGCTGTTTCAAATTCAATTTTTATATCAATTGGTCCGTTATTGAGCGATTCATTTTGATGGCTACAATAATCGGTGCATTATTTTTAAATTCTTGAGCAGTTAGAAGCGGTTGAGATTCTCTCATGTAATAGCTCTGTTGAAATCTTAAATACATATGATATAGAATTGCATAGCGTTCATTCTTAAATTTGATATTGAGGTCATCATATGGATATGATACTGAATTTAAATGTACTTTTAAATTTGTCAGGTCACAATGAACAAACTTATTTTCTTGTTGAAAAGCAATCAATACAAAACGGGGTCATTCTCTACTTGCAGCTAATTTAACATTCCAGATATGACTTGTTCCTGTATTAAGTTGTGGATTAACATGACAATCCCAACTACGGAATGCCATCGGTATAGAAGCACCATTTTTAATAATTTTTATCATATTCAACTTGCTAAAATCAGATAACTGTACATGTGGAATTCTCCATGAGATAAGTGAAATTGAAAGTTTTGCTTTTTCTGTGGAAACGCTCGAGTGTACAAGATTTTCATCGTTCTTATTACGCAAGAGTATCAATTCATGTTTCCCATTTAGTATGACTTTGTTGTAGTCTTCAGCGAAACCCAAAAGCATTTTTAAGGGTACATAAAAGTTAAAATATCCATTAACAAGTTTTAAATCATCAATTTTATTCCAGCCAGCATTCTGCACTACATTGCTTTCCGTTGGTGATAAAGAAACCAAATTTTTTATGGTACTTGTACCTCCTAAATATCTTGTATGATCAATTTCAATACCATTAAGTTCATAACGAATTTCATCAAAGAGATATGCAACAAAGTTGTTATTTAATTTAAAGTTGTCTGTAGATGTGGAGGTTTTCTCATCTACAACAGATCCCTCAACATATATATATATAACTTTCACTAGGTAACAAATACAAATCTTGATTTTGAATTGAAATGCGAATTTCATCATTATTGTTGTAGGATTGTAGGTATGGCACATATGTATGATAGTCCTTTTTGATTATATTTTCATCAGATAAGGGTTTATCTAAGAAATTTATTATTGAACTCATTTTGCCTTCAATTTAAAATTCAATGACCTGAGAAAATTTTTATTTGCTGTCGTTAGATTTTTTTGATGAATTGACCTCTTTAATTGTGGTTTAGGTCGTGATAATATTTTAGGTTCGTATGATGATGGTGTTGTTGTTGTTGCTATATTCTGTGATATACTCGAGTTGAATATTAGCATTATTTAGTTGGTCTTAAATGAATTTGTATTGTTATTTCCTCTCCTCGGAAATTAATTAAATCACCGTGCTGATCAACTACTCGTAGAGCTAGTGAACTCTGGAGTTCACCGGTCAATAGATGAGATTTCGAGGTATCTCATCTATTTTATAGCCTGGAGGCATATTAATCGGAAATTCATGTAGTGTATGCGCCTTGGAACTATTCATATATGTATTAACAGCGATACTACTTTCAATTCGCAACAGATTCACCTTGAAAATATTAACTGGAAGATCAGAATAATGATCTACGTTTGGAGTTAGGATTTTACTATTGAATCCCAAGAGTTCTCCAATTGTATTTTCTTTATTAAAATATATTGCATCCTTAGAGCTGTTGACTTTAACTTGCATTGTATTGTTATTGGCTTCTATAAAAATTCTATTTTCTGGATTGTAGCGTTTATAATGTTCCTCTATATAATCAACAATATCATTCAATTCATAAGATCCAATTGGTATTTCAATCACATTTTCACCTATGTGAAACAAATTGTTGTAGACATCAACATTTGGGATGCTATTATATGAATGAAAATCAGTTAGAGCACACTCATATGCCCCATTTAAATCAATAGGTGGGAAGTAATTAGCAGATAACTCTGATGAGTTGGAGCTTAGAGTAAGTGTTATTGACATTATGACTGTCTGATTACGAATAAATAAGTTCAACACAAAATTTTTTATAAAAAGGATTTACATATTTATTTCATCTTTTTTACTGTAAATTTACATTATAATCTTAAGTACTAAGTATGTATGTATAATAATTGCTGATAATGTTTCAACTATAATATTTCATCTTTACTTATCCATGAATTGTGATCGTTACTAAATCCTAACCATTTAACAAATGCTTTGGCTCCTGTGGTTTTAATAATCTTTTCAACTAGATATGTATTAGGAAATCTTGTTTTTAAAAGTTCCTCATCATAAAATCCACCTTTAATAGGATTTCCACGATAATCTTCTAATATGTATGTTGTGGGATATGTATTTTGAATAGATTTAATTGTGAAAATTTCTGTTGTCCAGTTTGGAGTATAGCCTTTTTCAAAAATATGCTTATATTTGCTTATGCGCACATGATCACCAACATTAAATTTCGATATTTTATACATTTTTAAATGACTGTATACTGTATTCAATAATTTTTTCACATTTGAAGAGTTGACTTTAATTGGAGTCATTTTAATGGTACGATGAACTTTTCTGTTATATGATTCTAACAGATCTTCGTAGATATCAAGCCAATTGTATGTACCATTAAAACTAAATTCTTTCCACATCATCCCTTTTAATGTTCTATTAAATCGTTCTACTATTGATGCTTTCATTCTGCCATCATCTGTTTGTAGGTTTTTTGGTACTCGTCCCAATTGAAAAATATATGACATGGCTTGGGTTGTTTCAAGTGCAGTTTTTGTTTTAAGTGGTACTGCCCATGCAAATTTGGAGAATGTGTCAATTACAGTTAACAAAAATCTATAATTTTTATTGTCCATAGAATAATTTCCCATTTCAACTAAATCAGCTTGCCAAAGATCATATATTCCTTTCATCACAACTCTACGACGTAAAAAAGATTTTCGAGCTTGTTTATGGAGTTCATTTACTAAAATTCTTTTTGAAGTAATTTTTTTAGTATTAAGAATTATTTTCGATTTGTTGTGATCTATTTGATACACTTTTAGCTATTGACACAAACATGTAATTATCAAATCTATAAATCTTCTCATTAACTTTTCTTTTGTATACTTTCAACAAATTTTTGTAGATATCCGTCTTCCAAAAATTGTTTGATTTTGGAAATAGTTTCTTGCATTTTCTTATTCTCTTCCAACTGTAATATTATTGCATGTTGTAGCATTTCGATTTGAGTTCTTAGAGTATCATGAATATTGTTGTTATCTTCCTTAAAGTATTTTAATAGCTTGTGTTCTGTTTCTTTGATTTGAGTTTGCAGAAACAATTTATTGATAACATCGTTTTCTTCCACAGCTTTTGCGACATTTTTGATTCTTTTGTTTTGGACATCGATGTTGTTTTTCGCATCCATAAAGAACCCCAACATTTTAGGGGCATTTTTCAATGAAATTATATTGCTTGTATCGTTTAGATAATGTCCAAACTTATCAACAGACATACTTTATATAGATTATTCTATTATATTAGCTTCGCGAAGTTCTTCAATAATTGATACAATTTCGTTATTATGATTAGTATGACCTGCAGCATGTGATGATACCAGTAGTCGAAGTCGATCTACCTACCATCTCATTTGGATCATCCCAGTATATATAGTTTGGCTTATGAGGGTTAAACTGCATCAATCCATCACCTTTATAATTAGATATTGTCTTTTTTTTATAAAGTCTGTTGGTTTTTCTCTTTAAACATCTTTTTAATAATATGTTTATATTTATAGGCTTTCGTTCCCTTGATTTGTCCATCTGGTTTATAGTCTCTTCTATACGCATTTGTATTAATTAAAATTTTTTTGTAGAGTTCTAGTTCATATTTATCATAGTTTTTTGGTGTTTTATGAAACATTAGAGAAAATAGTCCTGGTGTTAGAGCCCATATTTGACTACCAACATGTATTTTGTTTTCATTTAATTTGAGCTGACTATCACCAAATTTCCATTCATTATTGAAATCTTTATGTGGACCATAGTTAGTATCTAATTCATTTCTTCCTTCCACAACAGATAAGTCAGTGTAACTCTCTCCAGCATTTGAGTTTTGAGAGTAAAAATCGTCATCATCGTCATCATCATTATCAATAGTACTTTCACCATTAGGATCAGCAAGTGAATTGCTGATATCAAATATTGATTCTTCTACAAGTTTCTTTGGTGTACTTGTCTCCAACTTAATTGATGGTTTCTTAAGATGATTAGAATTGTTATTATATTCAATTTCTGTTTTCATCTCATTCTTTTCTTTTTTGATAATTCCATTGATATTATTAGAATTATTTATAAATTTGTTTAAAGGATCTGTTATAGGTTTAAATGTATCTTTTAGTTGTTCACGTGTGTCTATTTCGCCCGTTTTTATACTACGAAGCTTTTTCTTCAAGACATTTCTTGTCGCAACCAGCTCTTTAAAAATTTTTTCATCCATTTTCCAGCTATCAGATCAGCTTATTAGGTATCTGATCAGGTTATCAGATCAGCTTATTAGGTATCTGATCAGGTTATCAGATCAGGTTATAAGGTATCAGATCATCTTATTAGGTATCTGATCAGGTTATCAGATCAGCTTATTAGGTACCTGATCAGGTTATCAGATCAGGTTATTAAGTATCAGATCAGCTTATTAGGTATCTGATCAGGTTATCAGATCAGCTTATTAGGTACCTGATCAGGTTATCAGATCAGGTTATTAGGTATCAGATCAGGTTATTAGGTATCAGATCAGGTTATTAGGTATCATATCAGCTTATTAGGTATCTGATCAGGCTATCAGATCAGCTTATTAGGTACATAATTAGATCAGGTATAGTTGATATTTCAAGAGCTATGTATGTAGATGTATTATGGTTAAAGCCAGATTATATACTAAAGTTTTTCTTTTATGTAGAGCAATTTATATTGTTATGAAATAATCGAATAATTTTCTGTAGCGCCCATTGTTTAATTCATTATCTTTGCTTATCATCAAAAATCCATATTTATTCTTCCAGCACAATCGACAAATTTCATGAAACTTTGCATAACTCATATCGCTTGCAACATGATCCCTATAAATATGTTTCATATTTGTCTCATCTTGTTTAAACATTATAATCATATTCGCATTGTCTCTTATTAAATGCTTTGGAATTCTGGTATAAGTTTGGCACAAGTAGAATGAATCAACATCCCTATGTCATCCCATACAAAAATAAGCTCGTATATTATTCTGCTTCTCACATGCAACATCATCAAATATCATAATTGAATTAGTTTTAGCTATGTCAGGGGGGATAACTGATTCATTTTCGGTGAATGTGTAATATCCCATTCCTTTAAAAGGTGTAATTAATCTCTTCAAGTATTCATATTTCGGCTGATATAGAGATTTTGAGTATAAATAGATGTTTTCAAACTTTAGTCCATTGGGACTTTCTAGTAAGCCAATCATAACATTAGTCTTTCCACAATTTGATGGTCCCACTATTAGAGCACGAATAGAATTTGGTAAGAGTGAACTATGTTTTATTTTTGAACTGATGTTCGATGAATCATCAATGTTTCGAACTAAAATATTTTTATGTTGTTTTACTAACTGCATTTTTATAACCAAATGCAATTCATGTTTGTTACCTTTTATTATAGAAAAAATAAATAAATAAGATGGTTATACATTATCAAAAGTCATTTAGTCATAAAAACACCTTCGTTGGAGCAGGTTTACTAGATAGAATAATAAACTCTCTTCCTGTTGAACTTCATCTTCCTGGATATCAATACTGTGGACCTGGAACTAAACTACAAAAACGTTTAAATCGAGGTGATAAAGGAATCAATTTATTGGACTCTGCCTGCAAAAATCACGACATAGCTTATTCTAAAAATAAAGATTTAAATATTAGACATCAAGCTGATAAAATTCTTGAAAATTCAGCATGGGATCGAGTTTTATCAAAAGATAGCAGTCTTGCAGAAAAATCATTTGCATATATGGTTACTAACTCTATGAAAGCCAAAACAAAATTTGGTATGGGTGTGGAGAAAAAGAAACATGTTAAGAAACCTAAATTAAATGGTAAAAAATTTTTCAGTTCATCAATTAGAGCTGCAACAAAAATACTAAAGGAGAAAAAACCTTTAGACATTAACAATGCTATTAGAATAGCACGTAAAACGATCAACAAAGCATTAAAAGGCAGAAAATCTCAAGTTATAATACCTCGCATAATAAATGTACCAAAAATTGGTGTTTTTTACCTCTAATACCGATTTTAACTGCACTGGGTGCAATTGGTAGTATAACGACTGGAGGTGCTGCCATAGCTAAGGCTGTAAATGCGACAAAGAATGCAAAAAATCAGCTTGATGAAGCAATTCGACATAATAAAGCGATGGAATCTATAGCTGTTGGGAAAGGACTTTACCTAAAACCATATAAAAAGGGTTATGGTTTAGTTTATAAAGAGCAGACAAAAAACTCTTAAAAATGCTACCTAATAGACCACTATCAGAAGTCGACTTGAGAAATTTTTCAAACAAAATTCCACATTTTAGAGGAGTTTTCATGTTGGACTCACTACCAAAACGACCCAAGAAAAAAGAATGTGGCATAATCAATTTGGATATATCAACAGGACCTGGTACACATTGGGTAGCATATTATAAAAACATCAATGAAAAAGAATATTTCGATAGTTTTGGAAACTTACAACCTCCTTCGGAAGTACTCAAATATCTGGGCACAAATATAAAATACAACTATAATCAACATCAGAATTTTAATACATTTGCCTGTGGTCATTTATGTCTTAAGTTTCTTTATGAAATAACTGAAAATATTAAATAAAAAACACAATTGTATATATATATATATATATATATATATATATATATATATATATATATATATATATATATATATATATATATATATATATATATATATATATATATATATATATATATATATATATATATATATATATATATATATATATATATATATATATATATATATATATATATATATATATATATATATTTCACAAAACTATTTAATGCATTTTTATTTATTTATTTATATTGAGCATTTTGAATCAAAAATTCGTCCATCTCACTCTCAAGGATTAAGCTTTGTTCACCATCTCTGCGTACTTGAAATATTCCACTCGAGAGATCCTTAATTTCATCATCTGTCAGAGTATTATATCTTTTAGGTAGAAACATTATATTTTTTCCATCTCAACTCTTAGTGTTGGTCCATATTTTGTTGTTACCCGTGTAATATTTTGAACAGGATATTTAGCAGCTACATCTAGATCCTTTATATGAATTAAGCTTTTGTTGTTTAGTGAATTAAATTTTGATATTAAATTTTTTGAGGAGCTCATTTTTTAAATAGATCTTGTCACTTTGAATCTTTAATTAAAATTGATCTTGAAAGTAGTGATGATGAGTCCAATAAGCCTAACCGAAAATATTTATTGTGAGAAGGTTAATATGTATATGTGGAGAAATAGTGCTAGAGAGATAGGGATAGATATATAGGAATATTAATATGAATGTTCCTTCTTTTAATTTTTTAATAGTCTCCTTGAAAATGAGTTGGAAAGAGAAATATGTATATTCTATAAACACCTATAAACAGAAAAATTTGCAAGTAAGCAAAAACAAGACAAGAATTGTTTTGATCCAACAAAAATTGTTTTCTCTGCTAGCAGCAAGACGTGTATGCACAGTCAACGTCAGCGTTTTTTCAATTTGATGATGATATCAGGGCTGAACAAGAAAATAAAACAAAGATTGTATATATATTTTTTTGATATTAATAAGATTTTTTTTTATTATTTAATTTTTTCCTTTTTCATTATTATTATGATTTTTTTTAATAACAAACCAAATTTTCTTAATAACTAAACATTAATAACTAAACATTAATAACTAAACATTAATAACTAAATATTTACATATAAACAGAAACAAATTACATTTAAGTAAAAAACTCATCATTCTTCTTGAAGCTTATCAATTTCCATTAGCAACATACCCAGTTCATATTCTGGATTTGTTTCCTCAATTCGATAATTATACCATGCTAATGTATTTATACCATCACATTGTATTTTTCTTTTATCATCTTGATAACTAAGTACAACCTTATTTAGTTGGTTGGTATAAATTTGATGAACTTTTGACTTAAATGTTAACATATCATCATAAGCAATAGACTTATTAAATAAACAATTTCTATACGCCTCTAAACTATATTTTTCAAGAACACATTTCTTAACACCCTTCGATTTTTTTATATCATTTTCATATTGCACGCTAAAAGAATACATTTTTGACCGAAGTCCCACAAGTTCTTTCCTAACTTTACCCCAATTTTCATCCTTCATCATACCCAGCACCTTTTTGTTTAAAAGAGGAATACCATATACGTTATCTTTTGGGTAATCGGAAGTGTCAAATTCTTGTTCTATGTCAGATTTTATGTCGGCATAAAAGTCGTCAGTTTTTATTGTATATATAAATGAGTCGGTGTCCATGTAATTTAAAGATAAATTTGCTTTAAACTTGGGCTGCATGAATCCATAATGGAAATTATACATTTTCCATTTAGAAAGCTCCAAGACGCAAAATCCCAAGTATATGGGCTTGTTGTAATATGTTTTGACTCTATTCATTTCTATAGCTACCATATCTTCAGAAAATATAGATAAACTATGAAAATTGGATTTATATATCCAAATGGTTACAGTTTGTTCTGCTCCATTGTTTTGCCATACACAGCATTATTGAGTAATTTGAAAAAAATTTTCTCAAAAGCATTTTTAGCAGTGGCTCTGTGTTTGGTATTTAAGTCAATATAACCTTTTAACCATGGAGATTGTTTAAATGCTAGAATACTATGCGTTTTCTTTAGAATCAAACCATATTCCAAACATTGCTTCAGAATTCTGTAATGTATTACATGAGAGCTTTTTGGCGAAAAATCCGCAATTAATTTCTTATGGTTTGATTCTAAAGTTTTCTTGTTTTCAACACAGAAGGGAAGGTCATTGTGAGAGTCATGCAGATGTGAAGGATATTCTAAAGTGACCTCATATACATAACCATCTTCTGAGTTATTATCTATGCTTTTCGCATCCAGATTCAGCTCATCACTTGTCAGCCATCGGAATCCTCCATAAGGAAGATACTCAGACATCGCCCAACCGTAAAGGTTATTTGCGTCTAAATATATTAGAAATTCTGAAGGCTTGTCTTCATCAAAATCATCTAAATACTTATTATTTGCTTTGGAATATCGCTTACTGTACTGTACCATTCCACCGCGTATTCCCTTTTTAAATAAGTTATACATGTCAATGTCTGTTAACAACTCTATTTGTGTGTGTTTTAACATGGCATCCCATGATAGTCCTGGAGCAGTATAGTACTGACACGGATCTACATTATAAATCCCCTTACAGACTTTTCGAAAATTTTCGAATATGTCTGCTAACAAAAGCACATCTGTTTTCCGATATAATTCCATATAATCTCGCATGGTTTTGCAATTAAAGGTATGCCAAATCTTTATTGCATGCTCATAATCTTCAATTGAGCATTCCTTGTTATTTAATTTATTAAAAAAGTCTCTTGATGGAAGCTGACCATTATCCAATTTTTCAAATGAATCAAGATATTCATAAGGGAAAACACCCTTTCTTCGTACAAGGTCAAATTCTGTCTTTCTGTTAAAGTGTGCCCTAACCGTATGGAAATCATTGTCCGTTAGATTATTAGCTAAAGATTCTAAGCTATCAGCCATAAAACGAATAGTATCTAAAAACCGGAGTTCAAGATTGCAATTGTCAGTCATTTTTGTGAATGTAGATAGCGAAATGTACAGTTCTTTGTTCAGTGGTAGGACTTTTATGTTGTCGGACTTTTTACCTAATTCTTTAACAAAGAGGTGCGAGTCATAAGATTAATAATTATGAAAATATATGGGTATGAACTTCGGAATTTGGTACTTTAAGTTAGAAATATTGTGAGCTGCACCTCGATATTTACCACTTATATGACAATGATCTCTTACACGATCTTTACCGAGAAATTTGTCACATATGTGACAATTTATTGAATTTTGAAAACTGTATTTTTCCGAAAGGGTCAAGCTGTTCATTTTTGTCTTACTGGTGAGGAACTGATTGTAAATATCTTCACAATCGTCAATTAACCAGTCAACAAATTTTACAGATGCGTCCTCACCAGTATATATCTTAAATTTATCTTAACTATTATTACCCACACATTTTATATAATAACTAAAGGCACAAGGAATGTGCCCCTTTATAACTTGAGTTTTGTCACTTACAGTAGTTTGGATATCTTCTAGTATGCATTCGAAATCTGCGTATATAACGAATGGCACATCCATCTGCCGCTGGTGATCTTTAAACTTCAAAATACTATCTTCGGGAGAAGGTAACGCAGCAACAATTTTCCCACATTCCGTTTTGTGTTGTTCCATAGTCCATTCATTGTGTGTATATTGTAGGCAGGTATTAAAAAATTTGAGACTGTCATGGGGCTTTGTTGTCTGACGCCTTAATAATCTGTAAAAGGAATAAATTTATATATGTATATAGTTATTCACACACATGTATTTACTTGCTTACCTTGATATATCTTTAATAAAAATGTAATAGTGAATGTCTCCAGCTTCCAGCAGAATTAAATTAACATGCTTTAGTTTTTCTTTTTGTGTATTGTAGAATGGTCCAATGATTTCATCCTTCTCATTATCATACCCAAACACATTCACACTTATTCCATCATTCCTATCCTCAAATACTTTGATGTTTTTTAATGCCAATGGGAACTTTAAATTTGTGAAGTCAAGCACAATTCCATTTTGCAAGCAAATGACATCAGCGCTAATGTCTTCGATGTTATATGACCTGCAACGTTCCTTCATCTTTATTATTGTGGTATCCAATGCGGCAACTAAAGCCCATTTAAAACAATAATCATCATTGTTTTCAATGTTGATACAGCCCTGCTTTTTAGCTAGTTTCAATGGGTGCTTATCCAATGAGATCCTTTTACTAGGGAACTTTTGTTTATGTTAATTTCAGCGCGAATAATTCTTATTAAAGTCCACCCATAATCTCTTTCCTGGATTTCTGACATTTTATTATGAATGTTCTGGAATTGTTTTTCAATTAGGTCATCAACATTACTTCCCAGGCACAATAAATCCATTTTTGCTCTGTGTGAAATTTGACACAAGTCAATTTCTTGTCCAACAATTTTTATGTACTCTCCAATAAGAGTTACACAGAATTTTAAATTATTATGTTTAACCAAACTTTTTTCAAGTCTTTCCTTGAAAATAGGTTTATTTTCCAGAACAAAGTCTTCAAATAGAAGATCATCTTTTTTGTTGGGAATTCCATATGTTGCAATATTTTTTTTGAATGCACTGTTTATTACATATTTTGGTTCTACATTCAAAGGAGTATTATCATATTTACCGCTGGGAGTATCCATGTCATCAAACGCAATATTATCTACGTAATTTTTATTTTATTTAAACTAATAGGTAAAGTCTGAAAATTTTTTTTTATTATTTCGGCTTTCTAGTTCAATAATTGAATTAATGTAAATTCAAATTATTTTTATTAAGAGTGGAGTGCTGGAATATTCAAATCAGATTAGCAGAACGGATCAGTACTACTGATTTCGACGGCCGCTACGCTCGTCATCATCAGCGTTCTTGTTCGCTTTTACCACTTATGAAGGTGGATGCTTTTTTCAATGAAACATCAGCTATTTAACTAATTTTTGCCAGTAAATAGAATACAAGACTTATTTCCATGGTAAATTCTTGCATTTTTATTTCAACTAAATTTAGTCAGCTTTGAAATTTCACCTATCTGATTAATATCCAACACTACCACACTTATTGTTTTTCGCTTTTGATGAGTATTCTTTTTTAATACATTCACTCAAAGCTGTTTGTTTGGTTTTTGTTATTATACATGCCTTTAACAGTCTTCAGTTGCTTGTCTTGATTTTTTTAGTTCTAGGCAGCCAACCGAGAAGTAAACACATGCATATAACTTATTGCAACGGGCCGATTGCATAGTAATTATTTTACGTAATTTTTATTTTATTTGAACTAATAGGTAAAGTCTGAAAAATTTTTTTATTATTTCGGCTTTCTAGTTCAATAATTGAATTAATGTAAATTCAAATTATTTTTATTAAGAGTGGAGTGCTGGAATATTCAAATCAGATTAGCAGAACGGATCAGTACTACTGATTTCGACGGCCGCTACGCTCGTCATCATCAGCGTTCTTGTTCGCTTTTACCACTTATGAAGGTGGATGCTTTTTTCAATGAAACATCAGCTATTTAACTAATTTTTGCCAGTAAATAGAATACAAGACTTATTTCTATGGTAAATTCTTGCATTTTTATTTCAACTAAATTTAGTCAGCTTTGAAATTTCACCTATCTGATTAATATCCAACACTACCACACTTATTGTTTTTCGCTTTTGATGAGTATTCTTTTTTAATACATTCACTCAAAGCTGTTTGTTTGGTTTTTGTTATTATACATGCCTTTAACAGTCTTCAGTTGCTTGTCTTGATTTTTTTAGTTCTAGGCAGCCAACCAAGAAGTAAACACATGCATATAACTTATTGCAACGGGCCGATTGCATAGTAATTATTTTACGTAATTTTTATTTTATTTGAACTAATAGGTAAAGTCTGAAAAATTTTTTTATTATTTCGGCTTTCTAGTTCAATAATTGAATTAATGTAAAATTATTTTTATTAAGAGTGGAGTGCTGGAATATTCAAATCAGATTAGCAGAACGGATCAGTACTACTGATTTCGACGGCCGCTACGCTCGCCATCATCAGCGTTCTTGTTCGCTTTTACCACTTATGAAGGTGGATGCTTTTTTCAATGAAACATCAGCTATTTAACTAATTTTTGCCAGTAAATAGAATACAAGACTTATTTCTATGGTAAATTCTTGCATTTTTATTTCAACTAAATTTAGTCAGCTTTGAAATTTCACCTATCTGATTAATATCCAACACTACCACACTTATTGTTTTTCGCTTTTGATGAGTATTCTTTTTTAATACATTCACTCAAAGCTGTTTGTTTGGTTTTTGTTATTATACATGCCTTTAACAGTCTTCAGTTGCTTGTCTTGATTTTTTTAGTTCTAGGCAGCCAACCGAGAAGTAAACACATGCATATAACTTATTGCAACGGGCCGATTGCATAGTAATTATTTTACGTAATTTTTATTTTATTTGAACTAATATTTAAAGTCTGAAAAATTTTTTTATTATTTCGGCTTTCTAGTTCAATAATTGAATTAATGTAAATTCAAATTATTTTTATTAAGAGTGGAGTGCTGGAATATTCAAATCAGATTAGCAGAACGGATCAGTACTACTGATTTCGACGGCCGCTACGCTCGTCATCATCAGCGTTCTTGTTCGCTTTTACCACTTATGAAGGTGGATGCTTTTTTCAATGAAACATCAGCTATTTAACTAATTTTTGCCAGTAAATAGAATACAAGACTTATTTCCATGGTAAATTCTTGCATTTTTATTTCAACTAAATTTAGTCAGCTTTGAAATTTCACCTATCTGATTAATATCCAACACTACCACACTTATTGTTTTTCGCTTTTGATGAGTATTCTTTTTTAATACATTCACTCAAAGCTGTTTGTTTGGTTTTTGTTATTATACATGCCTTTAACAGTCTTCAGTTGCTTGTCTTGATTTTTTTAGTTCTAGGCAGCCAACCGAGAAGTAAACACATGCATATAACTTATTGCAACGGGCCGATTGCATAGTAATTATTTTACGTAATTTTTATTTTATTTGAACTAATAGGTAAAGTCTGAAAAATTTTTTTATTATTTCGGCTTTCTAGTTCAATAATTGAATTAATGTAAATTCAAATTATTTTTATTAAGAGTGGAGTGCTGGGATATTCAAATCAGATTAGCAGAACGGATCAGTACTACTGATTTCGACGGCCGCTACGCTCGTCATCATCAGCGTTCTTGTTCGCTTTTACCACTTATGAAGGTGGATGCTTTTTTCAATGAAACATCAGCTATTTAACTAATTTTTGCCAGTAAATAGAATACAAGACTTATTTCCATGGTAAATTCTTGCATTTTTATTTCAACTAAATTTAGTCAGCTTTGAAATTCAGGCAATATTATCTAGTTGTTGCTGTTGTTGTTGCTGTTGTTGCTGATGATGTGTCTGCTGTTGTTGTTGTTGATGAAGATGCTGCTGCTGTTGCTGATAATGTTGCTGCTGTGGTTGTTGTTGCTGTTGAGGATATCTGGAACTGTCCATCGTCAAGGCAAATTGATTATTCAAAACTGAAGGATAATAGTTGGGCATATTATATTGCTGCCATTGCATTGGTGATGTATATTGATAAGGAATAGGAAGATGATGTGGAATTTTTGTGGGTACTGAAAACTGATTATTCCATGACATTGGTATCGGATAGCTGGTAGACATACCGTATTGCTCATAATTCATTGGTAGTGGATACGGTTGGTACCGTAGAGAAGCTTGGTGCTGATGTTGTTGTTCTCCATTTGAGTCCTAATTGATGATCACTTGACCTGGTTGACCAGGATTTCGGACGTGATCCAAGAACGCTTTTTGGTATTTGTATACCTTATCACACAAATTACATTGATATACAGAAGAACTCATTTTTTTTAAATTTATTTATTTAATCAAATTTATTTAATTATTTTATTTTATTTATTTAGTCCTTTTTTCAGAAACACTATAAACTTCTTTATTAATCAATTTTTTGTTTTCAAACTATTTATTTAATTA
>OY101448.1:101746922-102063001 GCA_956483635.1 Panzeria rudis
TTTAAAGGACATTTATGATATATTATTCTTCAAAAAGTTTGTATGCTTTAATTCGCATAAAAAGAAACAAGTTGCGAAAATGGGTAGTTTTTAATAATTTTTCCTAGAGTAAAATAGTCGTTTGATTTTTCATAAAATTTTACTAACTGTAGAGCTACTTACGACCTACAATAATTGTACAAAGAAGTAAAAAATTTAGTTCCTTTGAAGTACTGCTTAATTACTTGTTACCGGTACGTTACGAAAAGTTGATTTTCCCTGGAAATGCCCATATATAAAAAACTTGAACGTGTGACTGCAGCGTTAGTAAATTTTTAAATGATTTTCATCAATTTGTTTGTACAACAAAATATTACAAAATCCATAGATTTATGATGTTATATAATAACATTTAAGCAATTTAAAAACTTCAAGCAAATGTTGGTAAAAATGATGTAGAAAATATTAAATATTTTCAAAATATATGTAACATTTTTTGAGTCATTTTGACGATTTCACAAACAAGCTTTGACGATATTGTATCAGTTTTGACTGGCAACTCATCTGAGTACTATTATGTATGTCTGGCAGCACGTTTTAAGAAACTCAAGATAACACACTCAATTCCTACAAATTTTGCAGTTTTGCCCTCTCAGTCTTTCAATTGAGTGGAAAAAGTTTGTTCAAAAGTTTGTTATCTTCTCGCGGGTAGTTGCTTAACGTTTTATATTTCGGAATGTCAAACTGCATATGAAAAAAGATCCATCAAACGCAAAACAACTACTGCGCACACCTTATAAAGTACATATTCTGGAACAGCGTAGTATTTCTTAGTACTATATGAGCAAAACCATGGTTATATAACTAAGTACTACTAGATTTTAGTAGATTTTGTCAAAATCTAGTGACGAAGTAGATCCAGTGATGTTATATGTAGGGAAAAATCCGTAATCGTAGGGGTTTTTGTCTAAAAAAATTATCGTAGGTGAAAAAGGACAGATTTTTTTTTTTCAAATCATTAATATGTAGGGATTTTTAAAAATTCTAGTTTTTTCGTTATTTTATTATTATATGTGGTACATAACAGCTTCCGAAATGACAAAAATTGGTTAAAAAAGTTAAACATTTTATAAAATTTTGATTTTGATCCATTATAACTCCGCAATTTTTTATCCGATCAAAGCCAATTAGCCAATATTCGAAGCGTAATTTAGTAGATATATAACACATTTTATTCGAAGAAGACTTTGAGTTTGTGTGGCGCTTTAAAAACGAGTTTGCATCGAAAAACACAAGTGTACCGTCGTTATCTGGACAATGGCCGAACAGATTTTTTCGTGTTTACACATCCTAATTAGTATTACCTTTGAAAAATGCATTAGAAAATTTTAATCTTTCCAAAAATAAAAGTTTGTAAAACAGTGCAATTCATATAAAAGTGTATATCTTTATGTGATGATCCCTATAAAAAGGGAATTTGTCTTCCGTAGGTCGAAAGTTAGCTACATTTCCTAAAACTAGATAAAGTTCTGAAAATAATGCAATATTTTTACCTTGAAATTCTAAAAATTTTTATAACAGCTTAACATAAATTTTATATATCAATGGCTTAACATAAGAAAGGCGTATCTCGATTTTTTCGAAATCGCGTTTTTAACGTTTTCTAGTAGTCAACGTGTCATTACATCCCTCTTAAAGAACTAAGAAAGTTGAAGCTCAGTTTTTTCCTTCTCCTGTAAAATATCGAAAATTCGAGACAAGCTTTTTTCGTATTAAGCCATATACGTATATGTACATTAAACACAAAGGGGCTTATTTGCATTCATATATTATCATTTAAAAGTTGTAGGGAATTTTGTAAAGATAATTTTTTGGGCGCGTAGGGAAAAGTAGGGATTTATTTCGGGCTGCGTAAAGACTTTTCAAAAAGTATATAACATCACTGAGTAGATCGTTTTGTATGGGAAATCTAGTAAAAACAACTAGATTTAGCTCCAAATCTCGTAAGTATTAGATTTCGCTCTGGTATAAATGCACTATAATGTAAATGTATGTAACATATCGTAGGGGATTTAAATGAAAAATGTCAGAAAAAACAAGGCTAAAAAGGCATAGTGTGAAAAGCCTCGTCTATGAAGTTGTGAAAATGCTAGTATGACAGCTCTTTACATAAATAATTTTGCCAAGGTGGATTTATACAGGTGATATTATGAGCAAGCAGTTCTACTTTTTCTACAGACGATTATCTATAGACGATTATCAGATCTTACAATATTGTAAGTAATATGTCCTAAAAATTTCTTACAATCGTGTGAACTGAAAATTTTTGTCTGACAACGTTGGCAGAAAAAGCATTGTCAGTCGATTTTAATACTACTTGCTGACAAAAAATTGTCAGACAACCCACAATCGTGTGAACACATCGCGTTGTCATTGTCAGATTATTGTCAGGCATATTTTAAATGTACGAAGTTTCTGCATCTGCACTGCACACATCTTTTATTAGGGAAAAAGGAAACTAAAAGAAACTATGCAGCTAAAATAGTTAAAATTGCTTCTTTATGTTTAATACTAATTTATATTTTCTCTTTTTAAAGTTAACACAAGCACAGATGATAAATAATTGATTATTTCTGTCAAACGATCTGAGTCTGGCAGCGCCAACAACAGATCTGACAATTTATGCATCTGACAATCGTGTGAACTGCCAATTTTTTCTGACAATATTGTCAGATAAATTTATTGTCAGACAATTGCCTGCCAATAAATTGTAAGCTTTTCTAAAAATTTGATACAACCGTGTGAACTAGCAATATACCTTGTGCTGTCAATTTTTTATTGTCAGTACATCGTCAGCACATTGGCAGATCTGACAATATTATAAAGCGGCATGGGAACTTATCAAAGTGTTTGATCAAACAATGATTTTGTTGACTGTATTATTGCAAAGAACCTCACACGTATAGTTTATTGTGAGTTTGATGAAAAACAAAACGCTTTTGATTTTCGCTACCTCCGATGACAAAATTTTAAGCTTGTTTGATGTGTGGCTGTGTAATTACTTCAAATGTAATTTTTGTTTAGTTTTCGCAGCGACCACATCATTTCTATGGAGATACACTATTTAAAAAAACGGATGAACAAAATTGAATTTATTGAAGTTTATCGTGGTTTTCCTGCTTTATGGCGAGCTAAATCGAAGCAATATAGCAATAGAAATTTTAAAAAGTGCTTAGTGCGAGATATTGCTTGAAACATATACAGAAAAAACCAAATGGCGAAAAAAGGATGTCGCACAAAATTTTAACTCTCTTCGAACTGCATATGGGAAGGAATTAAAAGAAATTAAAAAAGGCGAATTTTCAACAAACAAAAAGTTTTTTTAATAAATAATGAAACATTTCCCCCAAAAAATCACATGTTCTTTCTTTTTCACAACAACTTTCAAATGAAGTTTGATGATATGAATTTGATGTGTTGCTGTGCTAAGCAAAACAAAATATTACCAATAAATACATGAATTTGATCAAACAGTTTGATAAATTGCCACGGCCCTTAAGATCTGACAACCGCCTGTACAGGGCTTTAGCGTTTACACATTCTACTGGGAGTTCGAAAAACTCAATACATTCACGACTTCTTACTAATACATCCACATTTTTTCTAGTGGCAGCTCCAGTGGTAGCTAATTTTGCTTACGAGTAGAATTTGGCACATGGTAGAATAATATACAAGGTAGCCCTGGAACGCCAGCTGATTAGTTTTTTATTTGTTTTTTCATGGTACGAACTATTAAATCTTGTGTATATGTGAAATAACTACGCTGCACAAGCTGCTTATGTTCTACAAACAGACACATACCCTTTCTATTAATGTTTGACATTTCGTACCCCAAATGTACATATATATTAGTTATGCGGCTACTTGTTTTATTATTCTACCATTATTTGGCACTTGCATGCCACTAAATGTCAAAACGACAAACAATGCTACACTGCCAAAAGATTAATGCAAATTTACGGGATTAAAGTAAAAATGTAATTAAAGTTTTAACTTGTTTAATGCATTATTATGACGTATTTCCTGAAATGAGCATTAAAAATAGCACGTTTGTTAATTAAAGAGCATTAATATTGTTAAAATAATATCAATAATAATATATATTAGCCTTTCCTCAAAAATGCGCCTGTATGGTGAACCCGGTAACTCTACATTGCAATGGCATGTGTAAACAAAAAAGCAATAGTCAAAGTCGATATGAAAAAATAGCACAAACATTTTTCTGATGTTTTTATATATGAAGTTTGACAAATGTTAGAACAAAATTGTGTCTCGTGAAGACGGGGTATGAGATTCGACTATTTCGAATAATTTTTCGTTGATATTACGTATACAGCAGCGTGGCATGCCACTACTTGCATGTGTAATTCCAGCTTTAGTTTGGCTTGTCTGGCAGCTTCAGAACATTTGTAATGTCAAAATGAAGTGTAAAAACGCCTAAAAAACTATTGAGCTCAAAGCCGTGTATCTCTTTCCGCCTTTTGGAAATTATCAAGGTAGGTAAACGAGCATGAAAAATTTAACAAATGTGAAATATTCTCATCATCATATCGATTAAAACAAAGTGAATACAATACAAATGTTTTTATATGTGTTTGAACGTGTTTTCGTGTTACCTTTTAGTTAAAATATATATTTGATAATTTCAGCTGAAATGGCAGTACGCTACGAACTCTGTGTGGGTCTCAGCAAGGGACACAAAACCACTAAAGTCAGAAATGTAAAATATACTGGCAACAAGAAAGTTAAGTGCTTGCGTGGTGCCCGTTTGAAGAATGTAAGTAATAATGGAATTCTAATTTCAATACTTGTAATAATTTGTTTACAAACTGAAGAAACATTGAGTTAAAACATTCAGACTATACCATATAAGTACTGGAAAAATATATATTGCGTTTTGCAAGCATGTACTAATACCATCAGGATGTTCTGTATTACATGCGGAATAAGTGTTCAGAATTGGCATTGTTGTAAATAATAATTTGCAACAACAATGTTTTGATAATTCCGAACATATTAATTCCGTATGGAATTAGCGAACAGGTATATGTTGTATAATGGTGGTTAAAGAATAGGCATTGATATTTTTGTCGATTGTTTGTATTCGCAATAATTTCGATCGTCAATTCAAGTATACTCCCTTTTTTTTTGTTTTTAGATCCAAACCCGTCACACCAAGTTCATGCGCGATTTGGTACGTGAAGTTGTTGGCCATGCTCCTTACGAAAAAAGAACTATGGAATTGTTAAAGGTTTCCAAGGATAAGCGTGCTTTGAAATTCTTAAAACGTCGTTTGGGTACACATATCCGTGCCAAGAGGAAGCGCGAAGAGTTGTCTAACATCCTTACTCAAATGAGAAAAGCTCAAACACACGCCAAGTAGAAACAATCAGCAAGTTCCAAGATTGGGTGAATACTTCGGAGGTATGCATAACCAAATATTGGTAGGAAATTAAGTGACAAAATTGAAGAAAGAACTTAGAAACCACTGCATCTTGTTATCGTGACATCACTATATTTTACAAATGTTTTTTGATATCAAATTATTCAGTAGAACTCGTTCACTTCAATTTCACCAGTTCTGCTATCTCCATACCAACTTTTCGTTATGATATTGTCCTTAGTGTATGCCATTTGTTCGTTTTATATGAAGTACTGAAGCTGTAGTGATAATAAACAAAATGAAAAGAGACTGTACAAAGACCATTATTTATTGCAAAGAAAACGTTTTTGGTAGGTGAGGACAATGTGCCTTATAGTAAGTGGGTGGCGTTACTCAAATGCAAGAATTTTGTTGTTGATTTTAGTAAACGATTAAAGGCCCAACTATAATATGCATAAGCTAGCTTAAGGTGATGTCAAAAAATAACGAAAAGCCTGTCAAATACTTAAGCGGCCCGGCGACATCAAATGGTGCTTCAAACGCCTTTTTTATCATTGTGTTAGTAAAAAAACACGCATGGTTTGACGAAAAAATCTAAATGGGTTTGATTTTTCGTCAAACTCACCTCAACAAATACATGAGTTTGATCAAATAGTTTGATAAGTCGCCAATAAGGCGAATTCAGTATTAATTCGCCATCAGAGTAGCAAGCCGTAACGGCGCGACTGGCGGCTAGCTGATCAGCCGATTTTTTATTCCTTTTAGTTCAATTATTTTAGCATTTGTAACTATGTTTGTTATTATTCTGTAACTACTATAATATATTTCACCATAACTCGCGAGAGGTTCGTTCGATTTGAATAAAAAAACACTATATCATGCGGAACAAAATTACCTTTATTGGGAAATTAGCGGCGATAAACTGAGTTTTTCATGCAAAATTAAAGTTTTTGTCGGCTTTAAAATCTCGTAAAAAAATTAAAAAAGGTAAAAGAACAATTTTAATTTGTCCGTGCGTATGTGTGTTGTATGAAAATCGCAGTTTTTGTTAATTAAATCCCTCACTTAATTGTAAATAAAATCAACCTTTTTCTATCGATTTTAACGATTTTTGGCTTATGTTATTCCTAATACGTAGCTTTCTAATAAATTTTAGCAGATTAAAATTTTTTCCCCTCTTACGCCCGTTTTCACAATGTAGGATTAAGAGTTAACGTGGACTTTAACGGCAAGTTTTGTATGGCGAAGTTTCCGTTACAGTCCATGCTAACTCTTAATCGTACGTTGTGAAAAGGGCCGTAAAATTTGTATGAGTTTTTGAAAACGAAAAAGGTTTAAATTTCTAAATAGCTCCGAAATAGTTGGAAATATAAAAAATTTATATATACATAAGTGATCTAAAGGTAATTTTATTCCGCAAATTTTAGTGGTTTATTTATTCAAAATCATTCGCGAGTTATGATGAAATACATTAGCGTGAGCGCTCAGTGTTATTAGTACTAAGTACTCTTACGTGAAAAACAGATTGTATAATTACGATGAATGTTTTTTTGTAATGAAAAGCGTATATAAACGTATTGTATAATATTAGAAATGTAGTTTTGTTGTTTTTATGAGGTTTAGTTAGAATTTTAGAAATTGTGTGAATAAAGGGAAGAAGTTAAGCGAATTTTGTATATTCTTTGAATTGCATATCCTACAATCGGAATATCTCGAGATCAGTAAAAGAAATGAAATAATTTTCTCAGGCGTAGTAAAGAGACTCGTATAGTCAAAAATGTCAATTTGAGAAAATAAAGTTATTTTGTTATATATTTTTTATGGTACAAAACTTTATTTTTCGTAAATTTTTAATATTTCCAGAAAATCTGCGCATAGACCTATCTACATTATAAAACGTTGTAGTTCGAACTTTCAAAATACATAGTCACAAAAAATATTTTTAAAATTTACGAATTTGGCCATTGCCGAATGTAGGGTATATGTGCAAAATAAAAAATAATTGCTAACCCCATTGTCGATAGATTGTTTTTTGCGACATATGATTAAAGAGTGAATGTGTTAAAGTTTTTTACAAAATTGAAAATAATGAAGATAATTAAAAAAACATACATTTTAGGTCAATTTGAAAATTTTGATTTTTTAGTTTTTTTCCGAGTAAAATAATGCTGATACTAAAAATTGTTTTCTTTAGTTTTACTTAAAGTCGAATGCTGACTTTTATTTATTTATTTATTTAAAACCAATAACCTAGCCAATACAGGCCATAAACGGTTACAAATTTCTACTAACAAAAGCACAATATATATGGAAATAAAATAACATTTCATAAAAACTTATAAAACTAGGGAAAAACTATATGTATGTATGAAAATTTATAAGGATAATAGCATCAGTCCCAACACAATTATAAGTCAGAAAAAGAAAACCCTGGATTGCCAGCAATAAAATTGAATTATAAGCATAACAACTATTTCAGCAACAAAATTTTGCTGAAATTATAAAACAGAAATTGCCACAAATTCCAGGATATAACAATCAAACATGTCACAGAAATAATTATCAAGGGACAAACAGCGATATCCTTCAAAGAATAGTAACAATTGTTAAGCCAGCCTTGAGTGGGAGAAAAAAAACCATAACATTCGAAAGCTATAGCAAACAAATAATTAAAGTTAACATTACTGATCATCGCAATATACCATTCCTCGAAAATTCTAGGAATAATTTCTTTTTATATGTCTCAGCGGAAAAATTAAACATTCTCAAATGATTCGGCAGAAGATTATAAGCTCGTGCCCCACGTAAATAAAAAGTTTGCCAAAAAAGTCAAGACGAAAATATTCACGTTTATTCACTTATTTTTATAAATTTTATTGTTTTTTTTTTGCCTGAATATTAATTTTTATTTTAGTTGACGGAAAAAAGTCTACAATAATTGATATGCCATCCCTGTATTAAACAAACATTGTGTTGATTTTTCTTTTCACCTGCGTGCTACCAAACAGAAAGTCGCCTGAAAATGTTCAACCCTGAATTTCAGTTTGTTTTTTACACATATTAAGCGTAGATGCAGTTCTCACTGAAATTCAGGTTTGGAGTTTTGTACTTATTTCTACACGGAAAAACAATCGTGTAGAATTCTATACAGAATTTTGTTTGCATACACACAAATTTATATATTTTTTAATTTACAACACACAAAAAATTAATTACAATGTACGAAAAACTAGAAATGTCAAAAATTACGTGACCAAACAATTGTCTGAACATTAATTTTTGTTTCAGTTGACGGAAAAAACTCTCCACTTATTGTTATAGCATGCCTGTAATAGACAATAAATGCCAAAATTCCGTGCACTTTTCTTTTGGAACTGCGTACTAGTAAACGGAAATTTCTTTAAGAAATTTACCAACCTGAATTTCAGTTTGTTTTTTTACACATACTTCTTATGGCAGCCTGAATTTCATTCAGAGCTGCATACTACGCTTCTTACATAGCGTCTTGACGAGCAAATTATTTGTTATAACAATTGTTAGCACACGAATTTGTCACGTCTGGACCGCTGTTGTTACTGTTTTGTCATTGTTATAGCATCATTGTTAAAACAATTGTTATAACAACGATGTCTTAACAACAAGCATTGTTTTCAATACGAAAAAAAGAGACAGCAAACAAAAGAAATTTGCTATCTCTGCCGCACCACGTTAAAATAATATGACTAGGCCTAACAAAGACATTGTACGTACTCTCCACCACAAAGACCTTAACAAATTTTTGTTAACAGCTCTGCCGACGTTTTGTTCATTGTTATAACCAAGGTGAATTAATGTTATCAGGTGGTGTTGATTCTAAAACAACTACAACATTACAATAACATTTGGCGGCTCAGCCCCTATGTCAACGTATACAAATTTTGTTATACGAGCATCTAATTTGCGGAAAAAAAGTAGAACAGCTGTGCTTATAATTCACCTGTATAAATCCACCTTGGTTATAACAAAAAATTTGCTCGTCAAGACGTTGTGTTATGGCAACCTGAAATGCAGCAGAACTGCGTCTAGGCTTAACTGCTTAGTAGGCTTCTAGCAAGGCGAATTCATACTAGCCCAGCTGTTTACGTAAATGTTTACGCATTTGGCCTGTCAGCAGTGTTAATGTATCAACTTTTTTGACAGCCCAAATGTAAATTCTTAGCGGCGAACCTGGTGTTGATCTACCTTGGCTTCTAGGTTGATTAACATCAGGTAGTCGCAAGAGAATTCGCCGTAGAGAAATTATATTTGGGCTGTCAAAAAAGTTGATAGATTAACACTGCTGACGGGTTAAATGTGTAAATATTTACGTAAGCAGATGGGCTCTTGCGGCCACCTACTATGAATTGGACTTGGTACGTCTTTAAACGGCATGGCAACTTATCAAACTGTTTGATCAAACAGAGATTTTTGTGACTGTTTAGTGCAAAAAACCTCACACGTATAGTTTGATGTGAGTTTGATGAAAAACAAAACACTTTTGATTTTCACTACCGCCGATGACGAAATTTGAAGCTTGTTTGATGTGTGGCTGTGTAATTACATCCAATGTCATATTTGTTTAGTTTTCGCAGCAACTACATCATTTCTATGGAGACGCACTATTTAAAAAAACAGATGAACAAAATTGAATTTATTGAAGTTTATCGTGGTTTGCCTGCCTTATGGCGAGTTAAATCGAATCAATATAGCAATAGAAATTAAAAAAATGCTTAGTACGAGATCAAGGTAGATTTACTTACCAGGATGTCAATTTTGTATCAAAATAAACAAGTTATGTTGTGTATGTGTTTTAATAATTTGACATATTCAAGGAACTGCGACTACCTGGTAAATAAATCTACCTTGGTACGAGATATTGCTTGAAACATATACAGAAAAAAACCCAAATGCTAAAAAAAGGATGTCGCACAAAATTTTAACTCTCTTCGAACTGCATATGAAAAGGAGTTAAAAGGAATTAAAAAAAGGAGTAAAAAAACTAATTTTCAAAAAACAAAAAGTTTTTTAATAAATAATGAAACATTTCCGCCCAAAAAATCACACGTTCTTTCTTTTACACAACAACTTTCAAATAAAGTTTGATGATATGAATTTGATAAGTTGCTGTGCTAATGCTGACTTTAGACGACATGTATTTTACATCTGACTTGCCAAATTTCCCACTGCAAAAGTGATACATGCCGTGTGAAACATATGAAACATTGTCAGAGATGCTATATATTGGTACAACAAAACGCAGTTTAGAAACGAGAATAAAAGAGCACAAGAGTGATATTGAGAAAAACAAACATTCAACAGCACTATCGCAACACATACTGGACACTGGCCATACAGCTGATTTTGAAGAAGTCAAGATCTTAGATAAAGAAAACATTGAAAAGAAAAGGTACACTATAGAAAGTTTGCGAATTCAACAAAAGAGGGAAAAGACGATGAATTTAAAAGAAGATACGGACAACATCAGCACAAGTTACAAAGTGGCAATAAAGTAAACCTGTGATATAGTTTTTTAAGTTGTGTTCTTTGTTTATTTACTTTTTTTTGTAAAAAAATGTTTAGTTTGAAATATTTATTGAACAAAATCCACCTAAATTGGGGTTTTAACAATAATTAATGAAAATTAAAATAATATTGTAAGTTTTATATTGAAAAAACGTGCAATGATAACAATATTAATAAAATGTTTTTAACAAATAAATAGATTTCCCATCCCTTGATAAAGTCAACAAATAATTGACGAAACGTCGGGAAAATGAAATAAAATAATTTGTTTTATTTGCATTATGAATCTTTAGGCCTTATTAGCTCATTTCAAAATATACAAAATACAAATTTACATTGGCCATACAACAAAAATAATTGTCAGATGACATTTACAGAAGCAAAGTCAGATGAAAAATTTTCAATTAGAGCGTGTTCTATTTTCATCTGACAAGGCATCTGAGATCAGCTGTATTAAATTATCAAAAGTGTGGTTTGGCTGAAAAAACATTAAAAAGCAAAGAGCGCTTTATATATTTACGAAAATTGTGCAAAAACTCAGCTGTTGTGAACACTCAGAGGTTATGTCAGATGTAATTGCACATGTACGTGTGAAAGCAAATATTATAAACCGTCTGTAAATTGACAATTTTGACAAACATGCGAAGTGACATATGTCTCAGACACCTAACAAGACATATGTAAAAAAATTGTCGTCTAAAGTCAGCATAAGCAAAACAAAATATTAACAATACATACATGAGTATGATCAAACAGTTTGATAAATTGCCATGGCCCTTTAGCTCCCGTCCAGACTGCAATTTTAGTTGCTGCAATTTTTGTAAATTCTGCTGCAGAATTGCATTAGTGTCCACATTACAAAATTCTAGTTTTGCAATTTTCTTATACAAAATAAAATAAAACGTCAAATACACCTACAGCAAACTTCAAATCGACCGTGCGAATTTCAAAGCAAAAGAGAAATGCAGAGCACATGAAACTGTGTACCCCTCCCCAATCTTCTCACCACACTCACCAATAAGCTTAAGAGTTTCTGCAACAAAAATTGCAAGTCTGGACGGGGACTTATAAGACAAATAAATTGATACAAGTATGCAAAAGTAAAGACTCCAAAGCTTGCATATACATATGTTTTCTTTGCGATTTCAATAAATAACCAAATAAAGTACAAATTACAATTATATAAATGACTTGGGTTTTACACACACAAATTCGGCGTCAAGCCGTTCAGCCGCCGCCGAAATTTCTTAGTCGGCTTGCTTCTCTGGTCGCCATGGCCCTTTAAGCAAATTAGAGAACACTTAGCTGACTACAGTATTTATCGCTTGTAGGCACGCCGGTTAGCATTTGCCGCATTTATGCGTTTGTTATATAAAATACACCCAAATATTTTTTTTATACATATAAGCATTTCCCGCTTATATGCACCAAAAATCGTGCAAGTTTGGAAATGCATATAACCGATAAATACTGTATATTGAACTTACATGAATGTACTTATGTATATCTCGGTTCAGATTATGAAAGATTTCTTTCAGACATTTTTTTAATTCTCTAAACTTTCATTTATGTCTACGCATTGAAATTTTTCAATGAAATTTAAAAGCAAATGTAAAATTAAGCTGCAGCCAGCATCAGGTGGGCCATTACAAAACAAAAGGGAATTTCAAAGAACATGAAAGCAAAGCGAATTAATATCAAGTGGCCTCTGGTACTGAATTCGCCTTGCATGAAAGCGTGTACTAGAGACCTGCGCCGAGCGATTTTGTCGGCGGCGGCGGCTCAAGTTCGGCTTCAGCCGACTCAGAACAAATAACATAAAAACCAAATTTAAGATGAAAAATAAATATAAAAAAATTATTATTTCATAGTGTACAAGGTCAATCGGCGGCTAGTTTTCAGGCGAAGTAAGCCGAACTTTTCTCGGCGGCGGCGCTACTGTCTAAAATTATCGGCGGCTCGGCTCAGCCGGCTGTGAGCCGTCACGGCGCAGGTCTCTGGCGTGTACCCCTTCCCAATCTCACCCAAATACTCAAGCTGAAAGAAAACTTCATATGTGAACCGCGACTATGCAGCGTTGCCATTTTGGTTATTTTTACATGTACATACATATATCGCACTTGTTTAAGACCAAGATTCTATATGACGGGACGATTCATTCATAGAAATCTGAGTTCTGCCAGATTTTCTTGTGAATGAAACAAGGTGTGTCGTTGGTGCCATAATATCACACAAAAATATGAAAACAACAATGTTTCGAAATATTTATTCTATTTTACATATTTCCTCAACTAATTTACAATAATATACATTCATAGAACAGCTATATTAAGCATATGTCTAATTAATAAAGCAGACATTGCTGTTTTTTAGCAACTACACCAAAAAGTGCAGCTGATCGGAGAGCTAATATTAGCTTGTGAAATTTTTCAAAAAATTTGCAAATTGGACAAATAAATAAATCGGAATTCAGCATTTTTTTAAAGCAAAATTTACCTTCAAGAGAGATGGTATAATAATTTTTAACAAATTCACTTCCTTAAAAAAAGATTTTATACATATTGCAAATTTGTATTAAAAAGTGCTTGTTTGAATTGTTTTGTAGAAAAGATAACGCAATAAATCTGTAATGAATGATCTTAACCAATATTGCTGCATTATGTTGAATGCTTTTTTGCCTTATTGCTAAGGCATTTATTGGTAGACAGCACGGGGGTAGGTTTTTGTTATGTTTACATACATATTTTATAATTATTTTCTAACTTTCTCATTTGTTCTAACTTCATACATAAAAACATTAGAAAAATGTTAGTGCTATTTTTTCATATCGACTTTGACTTTTGTCAAGACAAATCAATGGCTCGTGAAGACGCTATGTAATTGTGTTTTAGGAAATATTTTAAAAATAGAAACTGGGCAACTCCTTAATGTCGCCACAAAAATAGAGTATGGAGAATAATAAACAAGGTAGATCTTGAACGCCAGCTGATTATTTTTTTATTTACGTTTTTCATGGTACAAACTGTCAAATGTTGTGTATATGTGAAATAACTACGTTACACACAATACCACACGTATGTTTGCCGTTTCTGATATACAAACACACACATACCCTATCTATTAAGGGCAAAATACACCATCAATTTGCTTGATGTCAGATTCGTGTACGTGTGCTTGACGAAAAATCAAAACCCAAGTAGATTTTCCATCAAGCGTCGTCGGTGTCAGTAATATTAACGAAATTTCACACATACCACGCTTGTCAAGCATGTTGACGGTGTATTTTGCCCTTTAATGTTTGACATTTTCTATCCCAAAATGTACATTTGTATTAGTTATGCGGTTACCTGTTATATTATTTTACCATGAATGAATCGATGCAAAACAAATTTCTACTTTTTGCAAAGCGTTCATCATGGTCATGATCCAATTATTAGGCCATGAAAACTCTCCTGATGATTATTTGCAGCGTTGTGTTTTGACCGTTAAGGCCGTGTCAGATAAAACTTTGTCGCTTTACGTGACGTTTCTAACTTTGATAGAAAAGTGTAAAGCAAAAGGAGTATGACACAATGAAAACTTTGACAACACTCGCGCACAGAGCACGAAGCCGGTCGGCTAATAGCCGGCTATTAGCCGCCGCCGGTGATTTTCACAATCACTTAGCCGCCGCCGATTATTGCGGCTAATATCGGCTAGCGGCTAAGCCGATTTTTTATAATAAAAAGTGGATATTTACTAACATGCGCATTTAAAAATATTTAATTCGGTTTTGGAACATATGAAAAAAATTTCTTATGAAAATTATTTTTATAAATAAGGCAGTAAATCGTCTAGAAAGGCAAGTTTATTTATAATTGGGCCGAGTATACCTGTTGTAAATATACCTTGTATGTAAGTAAGCAAGAAATACTCTGTTAGCCGACCGTTAGCCGATAAATTTAGGTAGCCGCCGCCGGCGAAAAATTTTCGGCTCTTAGCCGGCTAATAGCCGCCACCGACTATATTTGTTCTTAGCCGGCGCCGATCACCATTTTACATCGGCTTCGCCCTCTGCTCGCGCATTGATCGTTTACCAAAAAAGTAGTTGATAATTTTGCTATTTATATATATATTTTTTATAAAAATAAAAGTCAATTATGTTATTTTACGATTTATTATAAATAAATAAATGCCACATACATATTTACCTCTTATTAAAACAGATTCAAACGCGCAATATGTTTCGTTTGGCAATATAATAAAAGAAAATTATTCCAGCTGATTGTCAAAGCAAGCAAAAAGATGAGAGTTGCCGAACTTTTCGCTTCACGCTGCGTTAAAAGTGCTTTATGTGACATGTTTCGTATAAGTATGTACATTTCATCTTAGATGTCAAAGCGAATCTGTAACGCAACGCGAAGCAAAAGTTTTATCTGACATGGCCTTTACAATCGTCGTAGACAATCGCCAAGCTGTCAAAAGTTGTTTATATTTTTGGCCGCCATTGCTGTTATATACAGAGCGAGGCTGATCGGCTTCAGAGACCTGCGCCGTGGCGGCTCACAGCCGGCTGAGCCGAGCCGCCGATAATTTTAGCCAGTCGCGCCGTCGCCGAGGAAATTTCGGCTTACTTCGCCTGAAAACTAGCCGCCGATTGACCTTGTACACTATGAAATAATAATTTTTTTTATTAATTTTTTATTTATTTTTTATCTTAAATTTGATTTTTATGTTATTTGTTCTGAGTCGGCTGAAGCCGAATTTGAGCCACCGCCGCCGATTTTCTCATGAGCCACCGCCGCCGACAAAATCGCTCGGCGCAGGTCTGATCGGCTTATAGCCGCGGCTCAGCCTCAGCCGATCATTTTTCTTGCTGCTTAGCCGCCGCCGACTTTAGCGGGTAATTTCGTATATGAATTTTATTTTAATTTGCTTAATTAATATAAAATAAATGTTTTAATAATTTTTTCAAGACTACACGTAAAAAACAATTCTGTACCGAATGAAAAAAGTTGAAGATCGAGGAGATCCAACAAAATATAAGAAAGTTTTAAGCCATTAAGTGTAAAAAGCTGATTTTAATTCTCATACAAAACTATTTTCAAACTAAAAAAATGTTTAATACAACCTGATTTAAATTAATTTTGTATAAAAAGTAACTAAACAATAATATATGTAGCTGTTTTCGCTTAAGGGCTAATAACCTTCTAATTTTTTATCAGAATTTAGCGATTGCATCCTGTTATGGTAAGCCTTATTGTAACCCCCTAATAATATTTATTAAGTACTATAAGGCACCCTAAAATGTATTTAACCAGTTACGGCTATCAAGTAACTATAAGTAGATACTACTTTATACAATTATGTTTTATCTCACGCGTGCGAACAAATCATACCGTGAACAATACAACGTAAGTGAAGAAAACAACCTGGCATCACCAGCACCCTTTTTTGTTTGTACACGAAAAAAAAGGTTGTTATCTTCACGATATCTTTTTAGCAACTTTTTTTCCAGGAAACAGAAAAAATGTAAACAAAGATTGAACAAAAATTGGTCAAATTAAAACGTTAATTACAACATGATTTTTAATTAAATTTTAAATAAATAAATCGTTATGTGTAACAACAAAAGCCCTAGGACCTAATTATATGAATGTCACTAAAATATTACAGCGATATTTTGCAAAGGCCATACTAGCCAATAATTATGGTTTTTCCTTAATAACTCTGGAACTCGACTTCGTGCCCCGTGTTCGCCCGCAATTGAAAGGGAACAAAAATTACAGCAAAAATAGATGTTGTCATAACTCGGGTAACTTTTTCAACAAAGTTATAGGCGCAGCAAACTTTTTTATAAAAATGAAAAGGCGCTATTAATAACTCAAAAACTAGACTTCGTGCACAAATGGCGCTACCCGCAATCGAAAGAGGACAAAAAACAGTCAGCCAGAGGAATTAACTTCACTCCGAACTACCGAAGATCATGCCTATTCTATATTGTCAAAATATAAAGATATTGGAATAATAGAGGATATACCGCCAGAAGAAAAATGGAACAAGAAAGAGCCAAGAAAAAGAAAGGCCAAATGCTAAGAAAACAAAAAAATTCATAGAGACAGCAGTAGATATCCCAGATATTATTAAAATCGAACCTGATGATCTTGTTAATTCATCATCTATAAAAAGGAACACACTTACTGCGAGCCAAGTCTATCCTTACAAAGCAGAAAGGAAAATATTTCTTATTACCTATTTCGTTTTGATGATTTATTTAAATCAATTCTTCCGAAACTTAAACAGATCGAAGTCGGATTCTTTAACTTTTTAGATAAAGAAGATTGGGATTCTTTAAAAAATTACTGTCTTCTGACAAATCTTGTTCTAGATTGCGCAATTTTATGTGTCATTAAAGAAAATTCAAAGAATGTTTTAAGCTTGCCATGTCAAATAGGAGAAATAAACTTTGAACGGGTTAATAAATTTATTAATTTAAAATCAGATATGCTTTTCATACCAATTTTGAGAAATAATCATTTAAACCTTTGTGTTTTAAAACTAGCAACAAAATAATTTATTTAAATCGACTCGTTTCATGATTACAACGGCAAGTCTTACTACAATGATTTCGCTAAAAATGTTTTTAAAAACGAATCTTGGAGTTTTTTAGAATTTCACAAAGAACAAAGCAGGATGATTTTGCGAGCTGCGGTATTTTCGTCATTATGTATATTATTTGCTTCATTAAAAGAACACCAATGACGAATTTATCGCCGCCTAATATGTTTAGAGAAGAAATAAAAAATATGTTGTTTAAAAATGCTGACGACCGCTCGAAATTTTGTTGTCACTGTGGAAATTATGTTTGTGAAAGCTGTTTAAAACAGAAATATGATTCTTTCACTGCATGTAAAATTTGTACTAATCATATTTTAAGATAAAGAAGTGTGTAAAAATGCCAAGAGCCATGAGTAGAAAATTGTTTTCTACTCCATACATACATACATATCGTTAGCTAAAATGCAATTGATTGATTGTTATGAATTCCATTAAACTACATGTCTTGACATGCTTCTCCTGTAAAAATTTGGTTGTTAATTACTCCTTTTTGCATTTTAGCTAATGATATATTATCTAATTTATTTAACCATATTAATGTCAGAACACATGACGAGAAAGAGTGAAAAACAAAAAATCTCACTTCTTTTCAAAGCACTCTTAGTACGATGGCACAATTGCATGATTTAAATATGGCATATGTATTTTTTAGTTACGTATATAATGGTTTAGGCCTATTGGGGAAGCCAGCCATTAAAAAAATTGGCAACGCACTAAGTGTAGTATAATTTGCATAAATGATTATAGATGGGAAAAGGGTAAATGCAGTAGTTTTGATTTAACTGCCTTTTGCTTAAGACTTAACTGCACAAAATTATTAATTTGTGTCATTATTCTTTAAAATCCCATACAACTTCATTTTTTAAGTGCACTTTTTATACCTGCACTTTTAAGATAAATGCCTTAAATTTCGAAACTATTTTCATACAAAAAATCAATTTTAGCTGCATTTTGACTTAACTGTACAAAATATTTGATCATTCTTCAAAATACTTCTTTGAAGTCTTTAGCTGAATTAAAAAAATTTTTAAAATATAAATAGATTTGAGCTTATGTATAGTTTGGCGTAAATATAAAAAAAATACATAAAATTAAAAAAAAAATTAATTGATGCCATAAAGGTTTTAGCCGGCTACAAATGTGAGCCGATTCAAGCCGCTCGAGTCGGCAGCGGATCGACTGCACAAAAAAGTCGGCGGTGGCTGTTAGCCGACTTTGAGCCGATGGGCTTGTTTCTCTTTCTGGCGGCAAAATTCATGTTTTGTTTTGATTTTATATTTTGGTTTTGTGCTACCAGATGTAAGCACTACCAAAGTCTAATAGGAACAGAACGGAAACCAAACGAATATTTTCACCATACACTACGAATATATTAAAAAGAACTGAAGACAAATTTTTATTGCGCTTTTTTATTTTTAAATAGTTTGCTATGCCTATAACTTGATCACAAAAGTAACGCGCTCTATGACAATACCCATTATCTTTTTAGTTTTTTGTCCCCTTTCGATTGCGGGTAGCGCCATGTGTGCACGAAGTCTAGTTTCGGAGCTATCAGTAGAAAACTAAAATTGAATTTTTTACCACTTTTTAATTTTCAAAGAGGTTGCTGTGCCTATAACTTGGTCACAAAAGTGACCCGGTCTATGATGACACCCATTATCTCTTTAGTTTTTTGTCCTCTTTCGATTGCGGGTAGTGCCATGTGTGCACAAAGTCTAGTTTCGGAGCTATCAGTAGAAAACTAAAATTTAATTTTTTACCACTTTTTAATTTTTTAAAAGGTTGATGTGCCTATAACTTGGTCACAAAAGTGACCCGGTCTTTGATGACACCCATTATCTCTTTAGTTTTTTGTCCTTTTTCGATTGCGGGTAGCGCCATGTGTGCATGAAGTCTAGTTTCGGAGATATCAGTAGAAAACTAAAATTGAATTTTTTACCACTTTTTAATTTTCAAAAAGGTTGTGTGCCTATAACTTGGTTACAGAAGTGACCCGGCCTATGACAACACCCATTATCTCTTTAGTTTTTTGTCCTCTTTCGATTGCGGCTAGTACCATATGTGCACGAAGTTTAGTTTCGGAGATATCAGTAGAAAACTAAAATTGATATTTTTTGCCACTTTTTAATTTTTAAATAGGTTGTTGTGCCTATAATTTGGTCAGAAAAGTGAACCGGTCTATGGCAATACCCGTTATCTCTTTAGTTTTTTGTCCTCTTTCGATTGCGGCTAGTGCCATGTGCGCACGTTATAGGGGAAAAACTATAATTATTGGTCAATCTGGTTTTATCAAAATATCGCTGAAATATTTTTGTGACATTCGTTTAATTAGATTCTAGAGCTTTTATTGTTGTACATTCCGCGTTTATTAATTAAAATTTAATTAAAAATCATTTCTAAATTATTGTTTTAATATGACCAGTTTTTATTCAAAGTTTGTTTACATTTTCTCGCTGCCACGTTGAAAAAGTTGCCAAAACAAAAAAAATCCAAAAAGGTTGTTTTCTTCACGGATATCTAGCCAATGTATATAACAGGGAACGTAATTATTTCGAAATCGTCAATCACAATTGATGGATGACCCAGGGATGGAGTTTGTAATTTTAAAAGCAACGCAGGGTTGCATAGATTATATTCGACATAATTTGGAGCACATTACCCTACGCCTATACCTGATATATTTTTATCATGACAAAAGTCAAACTTTATATTGAAAGTTATTTTTTTATGTTAGCTGTTTTTCATGTATGGAATTTGACATTTGTTATGATAAAAATATATCAGGTATAGACGTAGGGTTATAGTATGTTTCCACCAACTTTAATTTACGTAGATATAGGTAAATAGCTTCGAAGGGTTTACACCGAGCTTGTGAGTGATTTGGTGTTCGAATTTTCGTAGTCAAATGATGCACTAAGTTTATAAGGTGTGCGCAGCAGCTGTAATTAAATTTTTTCCATATATAGTTTGACATTTAAAATTAATTAAATATTCTTTAATGTCATTATTTCGAAATTGTCAATCACAATTGATGGATGGCCCAGGGATGGAGTTTGTAATTTTAAAAGCAAAGCAGGGTTCCGTAGATAAATATAGTTCGAAAAAGAGTATTTTCGACGTAATATAATATAAATCACCTACTTTAAGGTAATTTAGTGGTATGCCAAATGTATGGTAAATCATGTATAAATCAGCATGATTTGTTCAAATCACCATGATTTGTCGAAATCATGCCCGTGGAAACATACTTTAAGTCATTTGAGATAATTTGCCAATATGAAAAATATATGGGAACTCGTCGCAAATTACCGCAATTGGGCAAATCAAATATTTTGGCCGAAATTACGTTTATGGAAGCGCACTATTACTTTTCAATATCAATTTGGCATATGTCATGTTAAAAAATTATCAAGTATAGACATAGAAAAAAGCACAATACACAAAACAATATTTTTGCATATGTATTGTTCATATTATTGTCATTTTCACCTATAATATGCAACAAATAACTCAATATTTTCAAATATTCCTTATTTTTGCTATGCTGCCATCTATAAATTAATTTGACTTAGTGGCAAACCCTTTCATATCCTTGAGCTTCAATATACATAACCATATTAAGCAAAAGTCATTACGTCTGCGATGTTCGATATATATCAAAGTCATTATAATGTTGGCTCTACTGAGCATCATTATTATGAAAAATGCAAAAAAGGCGGGAAAACGTTCAGCATTTTCGGCCATTTTGGATGAACCAACTTTTTCCATTTTGTTCCTTAAAGTCTCTACCCATTTTCTCCCTTAAACTATCCATTTTCATGTTCCATTGATAAATAGGTGGTCGGAACTGCTCTGCTCCTGGGAAAAATCCAGCAACGATTTTTTGGGCCATTTTGGAAAAACCCACTTTTCTCGGGAACGGCTCTGCAGATTTTTGGCACGAATGGCGCATTTTGTCCATTAAAGTGTCTATTTTCATGTTCCTTTTATAAATGGGCTGTCGGAACTACTCTGCTCCTGGAAATAATCCAGCAACGATTTTTTTGGCCATTTTGGAAAAACCCACTTTTCTCGGGAACAGCTCTGCATATTTTTGGCACGAATGGCGCCTTTTGTCCATTAAAGTGTCTATTTTCATGTTCCTTTTGAAAATGGGCTGTCGGAACTACTCTGCTCCTGGGAAAAATCCAGCAACGATTTTTTTGGCCATTTTGGAAAAACCCACTTTTCTCTGGAACGGCTCTGCAGATTTTTGGCCCGAATGGCGCATTTTGTCCATTAAAGTGTCTATTTTCATGTTCCTTTTACAAATGGGCTGTCGGAACTACTCTGCTCCTGGGAAAAATCCAGCAACGATTTTTTTGGCCATTTTGGAAAAACCCACTTTTCTCGGGAACGGCTCTGCAGATTTTTGGCACGAATGGCGCATTTTGTCCTTTAAAGTGTATATTTTCATCTTCCTTTTACAAATGGGCTGTCGGAACTACTCTGCTCCTGGGAAAAATCCAGCAACGATTTTTTTGGCCATTTTGGAAAAACCCACTTTTCTCGGGAACGGCTCTGCAGATTTTTGGCACGAATCGCGCATTTTGTCCTTTGAAGTGTATATTTTCATGTTCCTTTTGCAAATGGGCTGTCGGAAATACTCTGCCAACTCTGCTCCTGGGAAAAATCCAGCAACGATTTTTTTTGGCCATTTTGGAAAAACCCACTTTTTTCGGGAACGGCTCTGCGGATTTTTAGCACGAATGGCGCATTTTGTCCATTAAAGTGACTATTTTGATGTTCTTTTTACAAATTGGCTGTCGGAACTACTCTGCTCCTGGGAAAAAACTAGCAACGATTTTTTGGCCATTTTGGATAAACCCACTTTTCTCGGGAACGGCTCTGCAGACTTTTGGCACGAATGGCGCATTTCGTCCATTAAAGAGTCTATTTTCATGTTCCTTTTACAAATGGGCTGTCGGAACTACTCTGCTCCTGGGAAAAATCCAGCAACGATTTTTTTGGCCATTTTGGAAAAACCCACTTTTCTCGGGAACGGCTCTGCGGATTTTTAGCACGAATGGCGCATTTTGTCCATTAAAGTGTCTATTTTCATGTTCCTTTTACAAATGTGCTGTCGGAACTACTCTGCTCCTGGGAAAAATCCAGCAACGATTTTTTTGGCCATTTTGGAAAAATTCACTTTTCTCGGGAACGGCTCTGCAGATTTTTAGCACGAATGGCGCATTCTGTCCATTAAAGTGTCTATTTTCATTTTCCTTTTACAAATGGGCTGTCGGAAGTACTCTGCTCCTGGGAAAAATGAAGCAACGATTTTAGTTCCTTAAATCTAAGTCACATAATGTGAAAATACCCATAAATTTCCCCCATTTTTTCCCGGTTTCTTATTCCCAAAATCGAAACTATTTTTTCGACGTTATCTTGGCACACGTCAAATTTTGACATACACATGAAATCACATGTGTATAAAAAAGTGACATTCCATAAGACAAATACACATAGTGAGAACACAGGTTAAGCCAAATTAAGCTGTGTTCTCACTATGTGTATTTGCCATATGGAATGTCACATTTTCACATGGTAAATTTGTACATATAGTCTGAACCCCTTCAAACAATATCCTGTGTTATTTCTCTGTGTACAGTACACATGATTTAGAACGAGCTCTATTTTGAAGTGACAAAGCATCTGACATCAGCTGGTTTTTAATAAAGCAATTGTTTGCGAACGGGAAAATGAGATAATATAATTATTAAATTAATAAAGTATTAAATTAAATAAAACAAGTGTAAAATTAAATAAAAGAAGTATATATAACAATAAAATATGTATAACCACTCGGCTGTTTTATGATTGTTTTGCTTTATAGGTTATGTCAAATATACGTAACATACCAACAGGTGAACACAAAAATTACAAACCTTATGTAATCCGCAAATTTTGACATACACATGAAATCACATGTGTATAAAAAAGTGACATTCCATAAGACAAATACACATAGTGAGAACATAGCTTTATTGCGTTTTATGTATTTCGTGGGCAATAAAATTTTTTTTGGAAAAATTAACCAATTTTGATATATTTTCTTTCTAAAATTTCACAAATTACTTTAACATTGCCAAATAAGTTGTAATATATGAACAATTCATACAAAAATATGTACAGGTGGACAAAAAGAAAAAAAAGTATTGGAGCCAATATAGGTAGCTGTGTTCCCTTTTATATAAAATAAATATTTTGCAAATCAGTCGATAAATGGTGATGTTCTGAAGGAACAAACATAAAAAATACAAACGTGTTGATAACCTTCTTCTTTTAATGACGTGGACTATAACTAATGGGAACATATAACTAATGGCGATTTCTTTTTTTTTTTAATATTGCATATATGTTACATATTCTACATTTTTGTGTTTGTATGTACAAAAAATACAACTGTGGGAATAATTTTCAGGTTCTTTTGTGAATATGTTGCATGAAAAACATGCAAATATGTAGCATATTTTGCCCTCACTTTTATTTAAGGTGTTCATACTGCCCTTTTTAGCAGCTGTGGTAACTACTATTTTATTACAGCCGTGAAGAAAACAAGTTTGATAATGCCGTAAGCAGCAAGTTTTTCAATACGTGTGATTTCTAAGAATGTATGTGTGTATGATACTGCAGTATCTTTCTTGATTTTAGCAAGTTTTCCATATATGTGAGCACGTATGAATATATGTGTAGCACGTGCTTACTATATAATTAGTTAAAATTTTAGTTGTCAGCCTATAACTCCTAAACTAGATTGCGTGCCACCATGACACTACCCTCAATCGATAGGTATTAAAAATACACATTGTTTGCCACGGTTGTCAATCTCGGCGAGACTTGATGAAAAAAGTTATAGCGCCGCGAAGTTTGAAAATTGCAAAATATGTAACATCAGTTGTCAGCCTATAACTCCTAAACTAGATTGCGTGCCACCATGGCACTACCCTCAATCGATAGGTATTAAAAATACACATTGTTTGCAACGGATGTCAATCTTGGGGAGACTTGCTGAAAAAAGTTATAGCGCCGCGAATTTTGAAAATTGCAAAATATGTAACATCAGTTGTCAGCCTATAACTCCTAAACTAGATTGCGTGCCGCCATGGCACTACCCTCAATCGATAGGTATCAAAAATACGCATTCTTTGCTATGGTTGTCAATCTTGGCGAGACTTGCTGAAAAAAGTTATAGCGCCGCGAAGTTTGAAAAAGCGCAAAATATGTAACATCAGTTGTCAGCCTATAACTCATAAACTAGATTGTGTGCCACCATGGCACTACCCCATATCGATAGGTATTAAAAATACACATTGTTTGCCACGGTTGTCAATCTTGGCGAGACTTGCTGAAAAAAGTTATAGCGCCGCGAAATTTAGAAAAAGCGCATAATATCTAACATCAGTTGTCAGCCTATAACTCATAAACTAGATTGCGTGCCACCATGGCACTACCCTCAATCAATAGGTATTAAAAATACACATTGTTTGCCATGGTTGTCAATCTTGGCGAGACTTGCTGCAAAAAGTTATAGCGCCGCGAAGTTTGAAAAAGCGCAAAATATGTAACATCAGTTGTCAGCCTATAACTCCAAAACTACACGGCGTGCCACCATGGCACTACCCTCAGTTGATAGGTATTCAAAATACACATTGTTTGCCACGGTTGTCACTCTTGGCGAGACTTGTTGCAAAAAGTTATAGCGCCGCGAAGTTTGAAAAAGCGCAACATATGTAACATCAGTTTTCAGCCTATAACTCATAAACTAGATTGCGTGCCACCATGGCACTACCCTCAATCAATAAGTATTGAAAATACCCATTGTTTGCCACGGCTGTCAATCTTGGCGAGACTTGCTGAAAAAAGTTATAGCGCCACGAAGTTTGAAAAAGCGCAAAATATGTAACATCAGTTGTCAGCCTATAACTCCTAAACTAGATTGCGTGCCACCATGGCACTACCCTCAATCGATAGGTATTAAAAATACACATTGTTTGCAACGGATGTCAATCTTAAGGAGCCTTGCTGAAAAAAGTTATAGCGCCGCGAATTTTGAAAATTGCAAAATATGTAACATCAGTTGTCAGCCTATAACTCCTAAACTACATTGCGCGCCACCATGGCACTACCCTCAATCGATAGGTATTAAAAATACACATTGTTTGCAACGGTTGTCAATTTTAGCGAGACTCGCTGAAAAAAGTTATAGCGCCGCGAATTTTGAAAATTGCAAAATATGTAACATCAGTTGTCAGCCTATAACTCCTAAACTAGATTGCGTGCCACCATGACACTACCCTCAATCGATAGGTATTAAAAATACACATTGTTTGTAACGGTTGTAAATCTTGGCGAGACTTGCTGAAAAAAGTTATAGCGCCGCGAAGTTTGAAAAAGCACAAAATATGTAACATCAGTTGTCAGCCTATAACTCATAAACTAGATTGCGTGCCACCATGGCACTACCCCATATCGATAGCTATTAAAAATACACATTGTTTGCCACGGTTGTCAATCTTGGCGAGACTTGCTGAAAAAAGTTATAGCGCCGCGAAATTTAGAAAAAGCGCATAATATCTAACATCAGTTGTCAGCCTATAACTCATAAACTAGATTGCGTGCCACCATGGCACTACCCTCAATCAATAGGTATTAAAAATACACATTGCTTGCCATGGTTGTCAAACTTGGCGAGACTTGCTGCAAAAAGTTATAGCGCCGCGAAGTTTGAAAAAGCGCAAAATATGGCACTACCCCATATCGATAGGTATTAAAAATACACATTGTTTGCCACGGTTGTCACTCTTGGCGAGACTTGTTGCAAAAAGTTATAGCGCCGCGAAGTTTGAAAAAGCGCAACATATGTAACATCAGTTTTCAGCCTATAACTCATAAACTAGATTGCGTGCCACCATGGCACTACCCTCAATCAATAAGTATTGAAAATACCCATTGTTTGCCACGGTTGTCAATCTTGGCGAGACTTGCTGAAAAAAGTTATAGCGCCGCGAAGTTTGAAAAAGCGCAAAATATGTAACATCAGTTGTCAGCCTATAACTCCTAAACTAGATTGCGTGCCACCAAGGCACTACCCTCAATCGATAGGTATTAAAAATACACATTGTTTGCAACGGATGTCAATCTTAAGGAGACTTGCTGAAAAAAGTTATAGCGCCGCGAATTTTGAAAATTGCAAAATATGTAACATCAGTTGTCAGCCTATAACTCCTAAACTACATTGCGCGCCACCATGGCACTACCCTCAATCGATAGGTATTAAAAATACACATTGTTTGCAACGGTTGTCAATTTTAGCGAGACTCGCTGAAAAAAGTTATAGCGCCGCGAATTTTGAAAATTGCAAAATATGTAACATCAGTTGTCAGCCTATAACTCCTAAACTAGATTGCGTGCCACCATGACACTACCCTCAATCGATAGGTATTAAAAATACACATTGTTTGCAACGGTTGTAAATCTTGGCGAGACTTGCTGAAAAAAGTTATAGCGCCGCGAAGTTTGAAAAAGCACAAAATATGTAACATCAGTTGTCAGCCTATAACTCATAAACTAGATTGCGTGCCACCATGGCACTACCCTCAATCGATAGGTATTAAAAATACACATTGTTTGCAACGGATGTCAATCTTAAGGAGACTTGCTGAAAAAAGTTATAGCGCCGCGAATTTTGAAAATTGCAAAATATGTAACATCAGTTGTCAGCCTATCCCTCCTAAACTAGATTGCGCGCCACCATGGCACTACCCTCAATCGATAGGTATTAAAAATACACATTGTTTGCAACGGTTGTCAATTTTAGCGAGACTCGCTGAAAAAAGTTATAGTGCCGCGAATTTTGAAAATTGCAAAATATGTAACATCAGTTGTCAGCCTATAACTCCTAAACTAGATTGCGTGCCACCATGGCACTACCCTCAATCGATAGGTATTAAAAATACACATTGTTTGCAACGGTTGTAAATCTTGGCGAGACTTGCTGAAAAAAGTTATAGCGCCGCGAAGTTTGAAAAAGCACAAAATATGTAACATCAGTTGTCAGCCTATAACTCATAAACTAGACTGCGTGCCACCATGGCACTACCCTCAATCGATAGGTATTAAAAATACACATTGTTTGCCACAGTTGTCAATCTTGGCGAGACTTGCTGAAAAATGTTATAGCGCCGCGAAATTTGAAAAAGCGCAAAATATGTAACATCAGTTGTCAGCCTATAACTCATAAACTAGATTGCGTGCCACCATGGCACTACCCTCAATCGATAGGTATTAAAAATACACATTGTTTGCAATGGTTGTCAATCTTAGGGAGACTTGCTGAAAAAAGTTATGGCGCCGCGAATTTTGAAAATTGCAAAATATGTAACATCAGTTGTCAGCCTATAACTCCTAAACTAGATTGCGTGCCACCATGGCACTACCCTCAATCGATAGGTATCAAAAGTACGCATTGTTTGCTATGGTTGTCAATCTTGGCGAGACTTGCTGAAAAAAGTTATAGCACCGCGAAATTTGAAAAAGCGCAAAATATGTAACATCAGTTGTCAGCCTATAACTCATAAACTAGAATGCGTGCCACCATGGCACTACCCTCAATCGATAGGTATTAAAAATACACATTGTTTGCCATGGTTGTCAATTTTGGCGAGACTTGCTGAAAAAAGTTATAGCGCCGCGAAATTTGAAAAAGCGCAAAATATGTAACATCAGTTGTCAGCCTATAACTCATAAACTAGATTGCGTGCCACCATGGCACTACCCTCAATCGCTAGGTATTCAAAATACACATTGTTTGCCACGGTTGTCAATCTTGGCGAGACTTGCTGAAAAAGTTATAGCGCCGCGAAGTTTGAAAAAGCGCAAAATATGTAACATCAGTTGGCAGCCTATAACTCATAAACTAGATTGCGTGCCACCATGGCACTACCCTCAATCGATAGGTATTAAAAATACACATTGTTTGCTACGGTTGTCAATCTTGGCGAGACTTGCTGAAAAAAGTTATAGCGCCGCGAAGTTTGAAAAAGCGCAAAATATGTAACATCAGTTGTCAGCCTATAACTCATAAGCTAGATTGCGTGCCACCATGGCACTACCCTATATCGATAGGTATTAAAAATACACATTGTTTGCCACGGTTGTCAATCTTGGCGAGACTTGCTGAAAAAAGTTATAGCGTCGCGAATTTTGAAAATTGCAAAATATGTAACATCAGTTGTCAGCCTATAACTCCTAAACTAGATTGCGCGCCACCATGGCACTACCCTCAATCGATAGGTATTAAAAATACACATTGTTTGCAACGGTTGTCAATCTTAGCGAGACTTGCTGAAAAAAGTTATAGCGCCGCGAATTTTGAAAATTGCAAAATATGTAACATCAGTTGTCAGCCTATAACTCCTAAACTAGATTGCGCGCCACCATGGCACTACCCTCAATCGATAGGTATTAAAAATACACATATGGAACATAAGGAAGATAAAAATTTAACTTGAAAGCCAGAATTATGGCAAATCCAAATTTATTATGTCATTATATAAACATTATAAAACCAACCCTTAAATAAATTTAAATTCGACATAATTCTGGCTTTCAAGTTAAATTTTTAGCTTCCATGTGTTCAGAGATCTACAGTAGAATTCCCTTAGAAATCTTTTTGTAAAATATATTAACCCTCTAATTCTTCAATTTATGGGTCTTTTTGTCCATTCCTTGAAAAGGCAAAATTTTGTCCTTAAAACAGGAATGGGCAAATTATTATCTGAAACGTGTAGGTTTCCACACTACCGTTGAGGTACTACACTCAGTGCGTTGCCAGCTATTTTTGAATGGCTGGCTCCCCAATAGGCATACACCATTTTGTGGATATAATAAAAAATGTTAATGATATTTGTACATCATTATAAACTTTTGTTTGATATCTTTGATATTTTTATATCTTTAAAGCCATCTTTTGTTTGATATTTTTTATATCTTTAAAGCCATCATGATAAATATTTTTTATTGTATTTCATGCATAATACAAATTTATTTTATTGGTTTATTGGGTCATTTTTGCATGTTCCTTTTTTAAGTGCAAAATGTCACCTTGCAAAAGAATGGGCAAAAAAGACCCATAAATTAAAGAGCTAGGGGGCTAACTTAAATGCCAGAATTATGTCGAATCCAAATTTATTTATGGGTTCGTTTTATAATGTTTATATAATGGCATCATTTTGGCATTTTAGTTAAATTTTTAATTTCCATATATTCAGAGACCTACCGTAAATTTCTCTAGAAAATATTTTTGTAAAATATATTAACCCTCTAGCTCTTTAATTTATGGGTCTTTTTTGCCCATTCCTTTTTTAAGTGCAAAATATCACCTTGTAAAGGAATGGGCAAAAAGACACATATATTAATATATTTTACAAAAATATTTTCTAGAGAAGTTTATAGAATATATGGAAGTTAAAAATTTAACTTAAATGCCAGAAGGTGTTGATTCTAAACAATAAAAACATAACAATAACATTTGACATCTCAGCCCCTATGTTAATATATACAAATTTTGACATGCGAGCCTCTATTTTGCGGTGAAAAGTAGACAGCTGTGTACCTGTTTAATTTTACCTTGTTTTGTATTTTAGTTTTGTGCTGCGCATTGGAACAGATCCGAATCGAAACAAATATTTTTACCATACACTGCGAATATATTAAAGAAAAACTTAAGTTAAAAACATATTTACGCTTTTTAAGTTTTAAATATATTGTTGCGCCTATAACTTTATCAAAAAAGTGACGCAGTATACCATGACACCCATTATCACTTTAGTGTTTGTGTATTCTTTCCGAGTTAGCATTAGAAAACTAATGCTGCCTTTTTTAGTGCTTTCTAATTGTTAAAGAGGTTGCTGCGCCTATAACTTTGTAAAAAAACAATGTGTATTTTTAATACCTATCGTTTGAGGCTAGTGCCATGGTGGCACGCAATCTAGTTTAGGAGTTATAAGGTGACAACTGCAGCTACAATTTTTGTACTTTTTCAAACTTCGCGGCGCTATAACTTTTTTCAGCAAGTCTCGCCAAGATTGACAACTATGGCAAACAATGTGTATTTTTAATACCTATCGTTTGAGGCTAGTGCCATGGTGGCACGCAATCTAGTTTAGGAGTTATAAGGTGACAACTGCAGCTACAATTTTTGTACTTTTTCAAACTTCGCGGCGCTATAACTTTTTTCAGCAAGTCTCGCCAAGATTGACAACTATGGCAAACAATGTGTATTTTTAATACCTATTGATTGAGGGTAGTGCCATGGTGGCACGCCGTCTAGTTTAGGAGTTATAGGCTGACAACTGATGTTACATATTTTGCGCTTTTTCAAACTTCGCGGCGCTATAACTTTTTTCGGCAAGTCTCGTCAAGATTGACAACCATAGCAAACAATGTGTATTTTTAATACCTATTGATTGAGGGTAGTGCCATGGTGGCACGCCGTCTACTTTAGGAGTTATAGGCTGACAACTGAAGTTACATATTTTGCGCTTTTTCAAACTTCGCGGCGCTATAACTTTTTCCAGCAAGTCTCCCCAAGATTGACAACCGTAGGAAACAATGTGTATTTTTAATACCTATCGATTGAGGGTAAAGCCATGGTGGCACGCAATCTAGTTTAGGAGTTATAGGCTGACAACTGAAGTTACATATTTTGCGCTTTTTCAAACTTCGCGGCGCTATAACTTTTTCCAGCAAGTCTCCCCAAGATTGACAACCGTACCAAACAATGTGTATTTTTAATACCTATTGATTGCGGGTGGTGCCATAGTGGCACGCGATCTAGTTTCGAAGTTATAGGCTGACAACTGAAGTTACATATTCTGCGCATTTTCAAACTTCGCGGCGCTATAACTTTTTCCAGCAAGTCTCCCCAAGATTGACAACCGTAGCAAACAATGTGTATTTTTAATACCTATCGATTGAGGGTAAAGCCATGGTGGCACGCAATCTAGTTTAGGAGTTATAGGCTGACAACTGAAGTTACATATTTTGCGCTTTTTCAAACTTCGCGGCGCTATAACTTTTTCCAGCAAGTCTCCCCAAGATTGACAACCGTAGCAAACAATGTGTATTTTTAATACCTATCGATTGCGGGTAGTGCCATAGCGGCACGCGATCTAGTTTTCGAGTTATAAATGAAAACTAAAATTTACTCTAAAAATATAGAAAGCACATGTTACCCATACATAAAACTTGCTCACACCTACACACCATTTGCTTGTAAACATTGGGAAAACTTGTCACACATACATTCCCATAAATAACACGTGCTAACACGTATACAAAACTGTTGAAAAACTTGCTGAAATAAGTCAAATGCTCTGCATTATCCTAAAAAAACTTGCCAATATTCTGCATTAGCAAAACTTGTTTTCTTCACTCACGTTATTTTATTTGCAAAAACAAGGTTTTATTTTGTTTGTTATTCACAATGTCTGCAGATTTGAGCAAAAAATATTTTAATTAAATACATATTATTACCTAAATAACAATAAAAAATGGAAATAAATAAAAATTTTAACATAATTAGTGGTGTTAATGTCCTTTCCTAACAGTAAAGACATGCGGAAAAAAGCTCAAATGGCTTTAAAATCGCCAATTAAGAAATAAACTCAATATTTGAAACGCTAAATATACCTTATGTAAAAGTGTAAAGGCCATTATTACAACTAGGCAATATAAAGGCAGGATTTTGTCGGACGAATAAAAGGTTTACCTTTATTAAAATTTCACTTTAAATGAAAGTGGGAGATAAGTTAAAGTCAGGTGCATCCTACCTGGTAGGTTAAAGTGATACGAGGTTGCTGCTGTTTTTGCAGATTGTTGCTGTGGCTGGAGTTGTCGGTGCTTCTGTTTTGCTGTTGGCACTGGCTGCTAGGTTGCTGTTGTTGGTGTTGATTGTATTGCTGGTTTTGCCTGTTGTTTTAGTGATCGTTGTTCCCTGCTCCTGTTGTTGTTGCCACTGTATCCGCTATTGCTGCCGGCAGTATTATGACCGGTACTTATGGTGGTGGTTGATGTTGTGGGCGGCTGATGGCGTTGCCGGTAATTTTGGTGGTTGCTACAGGAAGTTTCGGATGCTGCTGTTGACAGGTTTTTTTTTATCTTGTTGCCGCAGTTTTAGTGGCAGTTTTGCCGCCGTTGGTTATTGGAGCCGCCGGTAATTGTTGTTTTGGTCCCTGCTGCTGTAGGCACTTGCAAAGGTGGCGGTGGCTGTCCCGGTCGTTTTTTTTTTGGGTGGCAGTTCCTGCGTTTTGGTGTTGTTGCGGGGCAGGAGGTTTATGGTGTTGTAGTTGTGGTTGATGTGGCCATGGTGGTCGCCGGTAGTTGTGGAGTCAGTTTCTGCCAGCGGCTGTTGCCGCTTTTTCAACAACTTTCTTTGGGTGTATGCTGGTGCTCTTCCTCCATTAGAACACCGTATCATCCAATCAATCACTACAAAACGTTAACGTGAGATTTCTATTGCCTCAGATGAACGCGGACGTAATTATTCGATCTCCATGATGCAATAAACGTTATCCTTTATGTATGTGCAGAATTGCGCTGGCTTATATTAAATTTATTGCCTTTTTACCACTACTGCTATAGAGTTTGTCGTCCTTTTCGAGTTTCTTCTTGTAACGCGGCGGCTAGTCCGACCAATACACCTCAAGATGGCAATTACAAAAATTTTAATATTTAATAAATCCAGATTTAATCCACACTTTCTCGTAAACTATACAAGATTTCCGGACAATTTAACACTAAAGTAACTTTTGATTTATATTTTCCACAAGTTGTATTTAAGCAAGCGTCCACAAAATTTCCACTGTACCCTCTTACTTCGTTATCCACACAAAAACGTGTTTCTCGCGAAACTTCGGCTTTTATACCCGCACGCATCGATTGCTTTTGCCCGCGAGCGCTGCAAGAAAAATTCTCTATTTTGCGCTGAAACGTTATTCTTGCAGCTTTGGGCCACGTCATCAGAGTTGCACAGCACATGACACCTGGTCAGAGTTGCTTGTACGGATCAAACCGCAGCGACACCTGGGTCTGAAAATATATCGCATGACATGACACAACCTGACTTGTTACGCCATGCCTTGCCTGGAGAACAGTAATACATAACAAACCCAGTCAAGAACCGGAGACCTGACGACTGGTTGCTTGATTGGGAAACTGACAAACGCTCGAAATCGCTCGAAGTGGGGAAGAACCGCGCCCTGAGATAAACTGAACTACTTCAAGGGTACATGATGCTGCAAATCCTTCACGTGGTAAACTCCTATCCGCTTTCCGGATAAATTTTCAATCTCATACTGACTCCTACCGACTTGCTTTACAACTCGGCATCTCACAAATTTTTTACATAACTTGTCATTCATATTTTTAGACGCATCGCTTAAGACAAAATTTCTACGCAGTATTTCCTGCCCTGGCAGAAATTTTATTACTCTTGACCGAAGATTATACGTAGTTGCTGGTTTCTCATACGCCGAATGCAAATTCTCTTTTACTTTTAGGCAAGACTTCTACCTCGCTTTCTTCTAAGGTACCTAGCTTGTTAGCTATTTCGTAAGCGCTGGCATGAGTAATCATGCTCATTCCAAATAATGTAAAGGAGAAAATCCCGTGGCACTATGCACTGTTGCACGTAAAGAACATTCTATAGCTGACAAATGACGGTCCCAATCACGTTGATCTTCCGAGACGTAAGCACGTATAGCTGAAATTATTGAACGGTTGACTCTCTCCGAGGCGTTTGCCTGAGGAGAGTAAACCGCTGTGCGCATATGCTTGTAACCATATCTCGACAAAAATGATGAAAATTCTGTGGAAACAAATTGTTTACCGTTATCCGAATGGACTATCTGTGGTACACCAAACTTATAAAAAATCTCGCTTTCGAAAAATTTAATAACGTTGGTTGAGGTAGCATTCCTCATAGCTTTAGCAAAAACAAACTTTGACAAACGGTCAAGGGCTATAAAAATGTAGATGTTCCCTAGCTTCGAACGCGGAAAAGGTCCTTTAAAATCGATAAATATCTTTTGGAACGGTCTATGGGTCACGGTTTCGGAACCCATTTCTGGTCTTAGAATTCTATTTAGGGCTTTTATTTCTTTGCACAAAATGCAACTATTTATATAGTCTCTAACTTGGATTGCCATACGCGGAAAGTAAAAATATTGTTTTAACAAAGCAATAGTCTTTCCCATCCCGCAATGCGATCTCACAGTAGGCTCATGAGCGTTAGCTATGACTTTTTTAATTAAATTTTCGGGAACCCAAAGTTTCCAAATGAAATTTTCATGAACGTCGTTGCCATCTCAAGGTCTAGTTCTCTTGTAAATAAAGGAATCTTGAATCTTAAGATCGGGTAAGCGTTCAGCATTTTCTAGGATATTGTTGCGAAGTTCTAAATAACTTACACTTTGAAATTCTGACGACGTCATATCAATTAATGGTTTCTCTTTTACAAACATATTAACTTCATCAAGGTGTAAGCGTGATAACGTATCAGCTACGACATTTTGACTGCCCTTTCGGTGCTCTATATCGAATTGGTAACGGTGTAATTTTAAACTCCACCTAGCTAATCTCCCGCTCAAATCTTTTTGATTCATCAGCAATTTCAATGCGCTGTGAACGGTCAATACCGTGAATGGCATCAGCTCGATAAATGGCCTGAACTTCTCAATTGCGCTGATTACCGCGAGACATTCGCGCTCAGTAACGCTATAGTTGCGTTGCGCACTATTAAGCTGAGCAGAGTGAAACGCTATCTGACGCTCTAGACCCTCAGCATCCAACTGAAAAAGTACCGCACCTATACCGAGATTTGAAGCGTCGCACTGGACGTAAAATCTTTTATCAAAAGCAGGGTGAGTCAGAACAGGAGTTGTAGTTAAGGTAGTTTTCAATTTGTTAAAAGCATCTATTGCTTCATCCGCAAATGTAAAAGTCGTAGCTTTGCGAAGGGTTTTGGTAATAGGAGCTGTCAAAGTAGCGTAGTCTTTTATAAATCTTCTGAACCACGAAGTTAAACCGAGAAAACGACGAACATCTCGGGTACATTTGAGAGTCGGTATGTTGGTAATTCCCGAAATTTTATCTGGGTCCGCTTTTAGCTTCCCTTCTCCGACAATGTAACCGCGGTATCGCAATTCTTTTTGACAAAATTTGGATTTTTTTAAGATTTATTGTTAAATTTGCATTTGACAATAAATCACCTACTTTTCTTAACAGCCATATGAGAATCGAAATCAGGAGAAACAACAAGCAAATCGTCGAGATACACAAAGACTTTTTGCCGCAAATCAGGGGTGATCACTTTATCCATCAGCCGACATAACCTTTGGGCCGCGTTGCACAATCCAAAGGGCATGACGGTGAATTGATAATGTGGCCGACCTGGTACCGTAAACGCTGTCTTCGGCCTACTATCCTCGGCAAGTGGGATCTGCCAGAACGCATCCTTCAAATCAATACTTGAGATGAAGTATGTGTCCTGGAGACGTCCCAGGAGAGCATCAATATATGGGAGTGGATAGGCGTCTTTTACCGTTCGCTCGTTCAGCTTACGGGCATCTAAGCACAGCCTTGACTTTTCACCACGACGAACAAGTGTAACTGGTGAGTTCCAAGGACTATTACTTACTTCAACTACTCCCAAACTGACCATCCTATCCAGCTCTTCATATATTAAAGCTTCCTTTGCCGGTGATACTGGATAATGACGTTGTTTAAGCGGTACCGCATCAGCTCTATCAATTGTGTGATCTTCGATCCAGGTTTTCCCTAATCCGTATTCCTCAAAATCTCTAAAATGACTCTTAGCTTCCTTTAAAATTTCTTCCTGTTCAGGTGTTAAAATATGTAAAGTTCTATCAATTGGTTCAGACTTTATATCAATACTACTAACTGTGGCGCGACGCCAAAAACTTTCCAAAAAACTACTCCGCAATACATGGCATTATCTAAATTCGGTACTAAATACACATCAAGAGTATGCTTCTGATTGTCGTACTCAAGATCTACTCTAACTCTGCCTACGCACGATACTCGACTTCCGTTTGCAGTTCCTACCGTACAATTGTATGTAGGATAAACTTTAAAATTTAATCTCTTTACAAATTCTTCACAGTTTCTGCCTAAACATGTAATGGTTGCGCCGATGTCAAAGAGAGCAACTACTTCCGTTCCGTTTAGGATTACCTTCCGAAAAGGTCTTGGATCACAAGCAGAACAGTTCGAAAAACAAGCCGAAGCTATGGAAAGTCTTCGCAAACGTCTGTTCGTGTATCTTGCACGAGTCTTCAAAATTCTACTAGATGTGGTCGGTTTCGGTGCTGTTTGATCATTAAAAATTCTGCGCCTTACCGTTAAATAGTTCGCTAAACGAACATGAAAAGTTTTAGACAAAATGTTTTTATCGTCATATCTGGTTTTGCTAATTTTACTACAATTTGAAGAAATTGCAGTGCTGTCATAATCCGGTAATTTATTAGTGTTACAATCAGGAAAATTATTGGTGTTGACATAATCTGGTGTTTCGATTTGATCACGATCAGAAAAAGTTCTACAATGAGTTGCTTTAATAGCTGAACGATTTAAACTTTGGTTGCAATCATGAGTATTCGGAGTGTTATAAATATTATGGCTTTCGTTACAATCAAGAGATCTATTTTTTTCGCAGTTCGATAAAATGTAAGGTTGGTTACGATGAGATGTTATAGTGGGGTTAGAATTTGGTACAGAGTCAATAGTTGTACTAGTGCTCTTATCGCAAAATTGAATAGCTTTATTTACGGGAGTCCCTAATCTATGGTTTGAGTCGAACACGATTCCCCACGTATCGCGTTCGCTTTCCGGTTTCCCTGATTACATACAGAACACTGGGTCGTTATTACCCCAGGAGCTCCGCAAAGATAACAAAATATAGTCCGCTGACTAGATGTACATTCTTTAAACGTATGACCACTAAGCTTGCAATTCCAGCATTTGATCGGTTCAGTATTTCTTTCGGGTTTATAATTCGGCTTCGAAAATTGTTGATGGCGAATCTCTTCAACTGCATCGTTCATCTGTTCAAATTCCCAAGCAACTTCATTTACTGCACGATTCGAAATATTTTGTCGCGTTCGCTGGTGATATTCGTGTTCGATGAGATCCTCGGCTTTACGGCATTCTACTCGTAGATGTTCGATGGAATACATTTGTGCTGCAAATATCAAAGACGCTACTCTAGGCTTCAAATTCTTCTTAATGATGTTCACGACTTGGTAGTCTGGCATAGGTTCCCTTAATTGGTTTCGTAAGCTGATAATCGCATCTATATATTCACTAGATTTTTCATCCCTCTGTTGAAATCTGTCCATCATACGCCTTAAGACATCCATATTCGTATGAAACTGCTGAAACTTAAGCACCATATCATGCTTAAAGTTACTCCAATTAATACCTGGGCGATCCCTAATGTGATCCCAGTACCATCGCGCTGCTTGACCCTCTAACAAATGATGAAATCCATCCATGATAAAATCCCAAGGACAATTATAACTTCTCTTAAGCTTTTCAACCCTAAATATAAAATCTTCGACCAGCATCGTTTTACTCGTGCCGTCGTATTTAATCCCCCATTTAAACAATTCAGGATATGGAGCACTATATCTCTGATACTGATTCGCAAAACTTCGATTCGATCCATTACCTCTAGCTCTGTTGATGTTCTCGTCCATATTGCGATTAGCATTATTATCTCTCGGATCGTCGTTATTTAGTATATTATTGTTGTTTCGGTTACTGCAAATCGAATTAAAAATTATCGACCGAAAACTCGACTGCTTGGGTCTAAAACTTCAAATAAATCAAAAGCAAAATCACTCCTATGTGATAAACGGAAACTAGTATATAGTAACTGTATGTAACTATATATATCAATTATATATATTACCAACAATTCACGAATTCACTCTCATGTGATAAAAGAGTATACGTATAACTTCTACTTATATGGCGATAACGCTTATATAGTGCAAAAATATTTAAAAAAAATTTTACTTCAACTCAGTTCAAAATTGAATAAAAGTAACGCTTAGCATATGATAATACTACTATAAATATTAAAAATATGTTAAAATATCAAAATTGTTTTCTACAAAAAAATAATATCAAAAATCGAATAAAAAGGTAAACGTATGCATATTGCAACCAAAAATTATAAAAAGTAGGCCAAAGCCATCGGAAATTCCGAAACTGAACTAGTCACGCAAACATATTTTTAACTTCCAGCATAATTGTATGCGTAGCAATTGAGTTGCGTACATATATAACACCTACTCAAGCCTACACAAAACAAAATTCGCTAAAAGTAAAAACGAATTGAAATTGAAAATGATAATGAATATGATATGCTACCGTCGCATTTGCCTTGGATCATCATTAATCCACTAAGCAAGACTTACGTTAGCAAAATCAAAAAATACGCTCGAAAATAATTACACCTCGTAGCAATAGAGCATGTACATACTAATACTTGCATCTAGCCTACGAAAATCTAAAATCGCTCGTACGTTGGGCGCCATTTCTTTTGTAATAAAATGGTGTTGTGCGACACAATCGGTTGTAGCGTATCGGAATGTCGTGCTTGTGGTTCGTCGTCTTCGTACTTATGTCCCCTTGGAAACATAAATACCACCGCACAATCTATCCTAGTGTAGTACTCTTCACTAGTTGTGGTGCTGTGGTTTGTCCTTCCGGCTACGCTCGTCGATGCGTGGATCCTTTTGTGACCTGAGTACTGCTCGCGACAACAACACAAACAAAAGAAAACAAAATTAGTACCACTACCTTACCTCGTTCAGTTCAGGAAATCTCCGGTAGCAGAGTGTTGGTGTTGTACACTCTAGATTTGGCCCTCCCTAATGGATTGTATCCTTACGGATAATAATCCCCATAATGGCAACTTCGGAGAAAATACTCGAAGTGCCCCAAAAACGCAATGACCCACCCTCTTCCGGCTGCTACGTTACGTTACCTTTTTTATCCTATTAAATTTATTCCATATTTGTAATAAATAGGTTCAACCTGAATTCATTTCAAATATTGCAAAATGTCAGTCCTTTATTTCTATTTGTATTGTAGTAACATTTAGTGAATAATTTTAATACAAATTTCGGAACCTATTCTTATTGGGTAGTAATTTTTTTCGGAAGTAAAAATTCATACAAAATGTTCCAAAAAAATATTTGTATAGGTAAATAATTTTACGAACTTACGACCGACAATATACGAATACAACTTATGGGTGGATAAGGCCGGTGTAAATGCACGACTATATTAATAATAAAACTAGGCAGTTAACCCACTGCGTGGTCAAGCGTACCAATCGGGTACCTAAAGGCTACGGACGAATCCTATATTATCGAGCTCGATGATATGGTCTATATTATCAGAAAAGTCTGATCGCGGATGAAAGGGGGTGTAAGGGTTAAATACCTGAAATAGCCGTCGACCTATCTGCCGGCGTCAAACATTTACAATGATAAATACTAAATTATTAATTTTTATCCCTATATCAAGCCTACTGTCTGCCTATAATCTTAAATGTAATGTCTAATCATTTATTAGACATTTAGTATTCAATAGAACACTGAAGATGGCACATAGCCGAAACCGGTCTGTTTACAAACCAAATTTGACGTGGGATGACGGAAAATCGTTCCAAATTCTAATCATTTACTTTAGCCTACACGTATAATTACGCCTTAAAGTATGCTATACGAAAAATTCAATTTTTCTATTCGGTTGGTATCTGAAGTTAGTGTAAAGCATTTTACACCCGATTGAAATAAATTAATCACCAATTTTATTTGTTTTAAATTCGACTAACTTTAGTCACGCTTTAGGTACTTTTAAATAGTGCACTATATGAATAGCCAAACCGGAAACAGATTCAACTTCCTTTTTGGTTAAGAAAGTTATCAATTAAAGTTACGAGGAGGGAGTCCGAATTCTGTTAAATTTTTATTTTTATTTTACGTTTCTTTTACTTTTACTATTTTTTCTTTTTAGATTTTACCTTTTTTTATTCTTGTTATTTTTTTTGGGTACTAGACCCTATATGGAAGCTGCAAAAGCTTCTTCCAGACAACAGTTCTTTTTTTTTATAGGATGGAAAAAAATATACAAAAAACTTCTATAATGTCAGCGATAAACGCCGATAATTATAATTTGCAAATACAAAAATATGTGTGTTCAGCACACAAAACAATGGTAAAGGCAAAACACCGAGCTTAAAGAAACGAAAAAGACGAGAACAAATGCGCCGGAGCAACACGGAAAAGGGAACAGAAGATGTCTTCGGGAGGTAGGAGCGATTGCCTTGGGTTATCAAGACACTACACCTTCAACTGGCGAGCCAGGAATTGCCTCCACCCGAATACACTTCCTGTTCTCCTTAAATATGTTGCCCCGTATAAGGTGTTCGATACAACTTTGATTTGGAGCTTACTTGTTGGTCGCCGAAGATTTCTCAGACGGCCCACCTATAGTTTTACCACCAGTTTTGTACGGGTGATTTCTGACAATTACAAAGCTACTAAAATACACACTACTATACAATATACAACTTATCTTTTCACCGAGATGTTGTCGAATGGTGGTGCTACTCCTCGCTGTACTGCTTTCATCCATCCCGCCTGGTTCGGGTGCTGACTGATACGAGGTTGCTGCTGTTTTTGCAGATTGTTGCTGTGGCTGGAGTTATCGGGTGCTCCTGTTTTGCTGTTGGCACTGGCTGCTAGGTTGCTGTTGTTGGTGTTGATTGTATTGCTGGTTTTGCCTGTTGTTTTGGTGATCGTTGTTCCCTGCTCCTGTTGTTGTTGCCACTGTATCCGCTATTGCTGCCGGCAGTATTATGACCGGTACTTATGGTGGTGGTTGATGTTGTGGGCGGCTGATGGCGTTGCCGGTAATTTTGGTGGTTGCTACAGGAAGTTTCGGATGCTGCTGTTGACAGGTTTTTTTTTATCTTGTTGCCGCAGTTTTAGTGGCAGTTTTGCCGCCGTTGGTTATTGGAGCCGCCGGTAATTGTTGTTTTGGTCCCTGCTGCTGTAGGCACTTGCAAAGGTGGCGGTGGCTGTCCCGGTCGTTTTTTTTTTGGGTGGCAGTTCCTGCGTTTTGGTGTTGTTGCGGGGCAGGAGGTTTATGGTGTTGTAGTTGTGGTTGATGTGGCCGTGGTGGTCGCCGGTAGTTGTGGAGTCAGTTTCTGCCAGCGGCTGTTGCCGCTTTTTCAACAACTTTCTTTGGGTGTATGCTGGTGCTCTTCCTCCATTAGAACACCGTATCATCCAATCAATCACTACAAAACGTTAACGTGAGATTTCTATTGCCTCAGATGAACGCGGACGTAATTATTCGATCTCCACGATGCAATAAACGTTATTCTTTATGTATGTGCAGAATTGCGCTGGCTTATATTAAATGTATTGCCTTTTTACCACTACTGCTATAGAGTTTGTCGTCCTTTTCGAGTTTCTTCTTGTAAGGCGGCGGCTAGTCCGACCAATACACCTCAAGATGGCAATTACAAAAATTTTAATATTTAATAAATCCAGATTTAATCCACACTTTCTCGTCAACTATACAAGATTTCCGGACAATTTAACACTAAAGTAACTTTTGATTTATATTTTCCACAAGTTGTATTTAAGCAAGCGTCCACAAAATTTCCACTGTACCCTCTTACTTCGTTATCCACACAAAAACGTGTTTCTCGCGAAACTTCGGCTTTTATACCCGCACGCATCGATTGCTTTTGCCCGCGAGCGCTGCAAGAAAAATTATCTATTTTGCGCTGAAACGTTATTCTTGCAGATTTGGGCCACGTCATCAGAGTTGCACAGCACATGACACCTGATCAGAGGTGCTTGTACGGATCAGACCGCAGCGACACCTGGGTCTGAAAATATGTCGCATGACATGACACAACCTGACTTGTTACGCCATGCCTCGCCTGGAGAACAGTAATACATAACAAAAGTAAATTTGTAATAATGATAAACTGTTTATCCGTCCGACTAAAGCCTGCTTTAAGCTATTGTCAAGTTGTAATAATGGCCCTAAGAGTTGTAAATACAGGCAGCTAATTTTGTTCGATTAAACTTATACAAAATGTAGCACCCGGCAAGATTATGGGTGACATCTAAAACGTGTTACATATATACAATGTAACATATTTTTCCAGAAAAAAAATCGCCATAACTCTTCGACTTAAACGGCGATATACCGCACATTGGGTAAAAAGGCCAATCTATTGGCGGAAAAAATTCTTCCAAACTAATAGTCTGATCCACAAAAAATGTACAGATGAATTATAGGGAAGGATGTAGTCTACAAGGTGTGTTAAAAGTTAGGCAGCTATTTTTAACACAGTGGGCGCTATATGTTGTTTCATAAGACGAGTTTTACCGATAAAATTCTTAAGTTTTCTTAAAACCCATATCTTCCAAACTAATTGTATAGATAAGTTACAGCCAAGGATGTAGGTTATAAATTCTGTAAAAATTAGGCAGCTTTTTCAACACTACGGGTTATATTTTGTTATATAAGACCAATTTTAGCGATAAAACTATTTAGTCATCGAAAGCTTACATATATCTTGCAAACTAATAGTCTAATCCACAAAAAACGTGTGCATGAATTATAGGAAAGGCTGTAGGCTATAAAGTTTGTAAGAAATTAGGCAGCTATTTTTAACACAGAGGGCGGTATATGTTGTTATATACGACCAATTTTAAAAATTCAAAATTCATGAAAAAAAATCAAAGTGCATTCAGATTTCAAAATGCATTAAAAATTTATCTTGAAATTGAAAACGACTACTTTATTTGTGTTTTAATTCAATAACAAGTGGTTTCGGAAGCAAATTACAACAAAATCATTTAGAAATACACACAAGTAAACAATTTTTAAAAAGGTGTATACATAGTTAGAAAAACCGATGTAAAATCGCAAACGCAAGTCTCCGCAGCTAGTTTTTGGAACAATATTACTCCATAATATCTATAGGTATATTAAGATTAGAGGTATACTAGGGTATACTTTTTTGTATTTCCATAGAGATTTAGAAAAGTTTTCAAAGCAAGATTTTTCTGTATTTACGTAAAGCCGTTTAAAGTAGCTTATGTAACACTTTATCAAAAAAACTTACTTTGTCCGAAAACGTCCATCATTACCGATTTAATACGCCAACAAATAAGATGTTAAAATCAATAAAGAATTACAACTGAATTTTTCTCAATGTTTAAAATGCTATATTTTCTGAACAAGGTAACTAAGTGATAAAGAACGCTTTGATGCTGCGCTTAAACTTTTTTAAAATCAATATTTTTGTCTTATTTTTCCGCCGCTAGATTGGTTTTTCCCCTCTGTGCAGCGGGCTGAAATGTCTTAAAAATATATTTATCAGAAAATTCTTCTATATGTAAGACTTCAAGGACACCAAAGCTCGAAACTCAATTTAAACACCAGAAATTATACAAAACTTAAAATGTGCTTAGAGGTTAATTTCGAATTTATTTACAATATGTTCTAAAATATCCTAGAAAACCGGATTTTACAAGGCTAGTTTGTATTAAAATATGTCTTACAAAAGAAAGCTGTAGATATACAGCTATACGTTTTTTAATGTTATCGCACTATAGAAAGCTCTCATAATAACATAAAATAGCACTTCATAAAAATAAAAGAAGGAGCATAATTTATCAAAAGATGGTAGATTTAACCCGTTTTCTTTTCTTCAAAAAAAAAAGTTGCGCTGTTTGCACTTTTCAAGGAAAATCTGTAATATAATAATTTTTCGAGGAAGTGAAGTTGTTAAAAATTATTATATCATCGCTTACAAAGGTAAATTTTTGCTTAAAGGAATTCTACATTGCGATTTTTTAGTAAAAAGTAAAACAAATTACTGTTATTTAAGAAAATAAAACGCCATTACATAATTTAAAAAAAGTGGCAAGGCAGTGCCGAATTCCCACTTTATTCAGCCAACAGTCACACTGATTATTGTTGTTTATTAACAAATTTTGACACGCCGAGCTTCTAAAAAAAAGTTGTCTGCTGTTTTTATAACACCACCTTGTAAAATTAATTCGCCTTGGCATTGACATGCGAACTAGATCAAAAATACAAGCGGCGAAAATATGCAAAAATAATCACCCACTTCAGCGATGCCAGAATGAAGATTTTACCTTAATTTTGAAGATTTTTTAGTTTAAATAAGATTTGAAGATCTTTATCCCAAAATGAAGATTTTTTTATTTTTTATGATTTTACAAAATAAACAAATAACATTCAGTTGAATCAGCTCATAGTTTTGTAAAATGGTATAGAAAGAAGTCCGAATTTTTATACTTTTGTAGAAATTTTTTTCTGCGCTGCAGTTTCACGACGATCCTGAGGAAGCTTCTTTGAAGTCAATTAAAAGCAAAAACCAAACAACCGACGACAAAATTTAAAAGTTGCGTTTAATGAGTCATAAATTCACTCACAATATTATGACAGTAACGGAATGTATTTTGTTCAAGATTTATTCCGTGCAAATTTAAAATTCTAAGCTCTTATTTTTAATTGATTCTAACATTCAATTAAAAAAAAACTAAATACACATTATACGGATTTTCTGTTGCTTTCTATAAAGTCCGTTGTTTATGTTATAAGTACCAAGAAAGTACATGCATAGAAATAACACACACACAAATACTCAAAATATTCTGTACGTAAAATTAACGGAAATTGCAATTGAAATTATAGAAATGTTAGAATCAATTAAAAATAAGAGCTTAGAATTTTAAATTTGCACGGAATAAATCTTGAACAAAATACATTCCGTTACTGTCATAATATTGTGAGTGAATTTATGACTCATTAAACGCAACTTTTAAATTTTGTCGTCGGTTGTTTGGTTTTTGCTTTTAATTGACTTCAAAGAAGCTTCCTCAGGATCGTCGTGAAACTGCAGCGCAGAAAAAAATTTCTACAAAAGTATAAAAATTCGGACTTCTTTCTATACCATTTTACAAAACTATGAGCTGATTCAACTGAATGTTATTTGTTTATTTTGTAAAAACATAAAAAATAAAAAAATCTTCATTTTGGGATAAAGATCTTCAAATCTTATTTAAACTAAAAAATCTTCAAAATTAAGGTAAAATCTTCATTCTGGCATCGCTGAAGTGGGTGATTATTTTTGCATATTTTCGCCGCTTGTATTTTTGATCTAGTTCGCATGTCAATGCCAAGGCGAATTAATTTTACAAGGTGGTGTTATAAAAACAGCAGACAACTTTTTTTTAGAAGCTCGGCGTGTCAAAATTTGTTTATAAACAACAATAATCAGTGTGACTGTTGGCTGAATAAAGTGGGAATTCGGCACTGCCTTGCCACTTTTTTTAAATTATGTAATGGCGTTTTATTTTCTTAAATAACAGTAACTTGTTTTACTTTTTACTAAAAAATCGCAATGTAAAATTCTCAAATGGGTTTTGAAAGTCTGTATATAAGATAAGGGGTTTCTAACTGTTCAAAAGTGTGTTTGAAGTCTGCTGACGATTTGGTAAGGCACCAATGAAATGGATATAGACAATGCTTAAACACCAGCAAATAAACTTCATTTAAAATAATATTATGCCAATATGTCAAATATTAAATTTCTTATAATATATTAGTTATGTATGTAAGTTACATTGTACATTTATCAGATAAAAAATATGTACAATCCGCCCTCGGTTACTGCAACCCTCAATGAGCGCAACCTCGATTATTGCAAAAACTTAAATTAAAACTCAATTAAAAACCGGTCTACTTATTTTTCATTTAAGTTTAACAAAAAGTTTATTCAACTTTAAATGTTAAAAAGTTAACAGACTTAAAACCATAAAAAATTAATGATTCCTTTTTTGTTTGGATCAATTTCACTGTCAAAAGAACTAATAGCAGCTTCCGCAAAAATAAAAGAGGTTTCCTTGTTTCTGCTATTTTCACTGTTAAATAATCAACCCCAAGTTCCGTAAAAATAATTGATTTTCGCTGTATTTTTAAATGCTAAGAGGGCTTATTATTTCGTCTCTTTAATTATTATTTTATTAAATTTATATTTTTACTCACTGTTTGTTATGTTAACTTATACTGGATCGAACAAAGCTCGTTCGGGTTTGAAATCCAACGTATGAAGCATCTGGCCAAAGCATAGTATGTAAATTAGCTGCACGAAGACAACACATACTTACTCAATTTCATGCATTTTACATTTGAATTTGTAAACTCTCAAATGCATGAAATAGACCATATGGCGTTATTTCTCAATTGATTGAGAAATAAAGCCATATGGCCTTATTGCACTGCTCCTGTTTGAAGTCTACTGACGATTTGGTAAAGCACCAATGAAATAAATATAGACAATGCTTAAACACCAGCAAATAAATTTCAACTAATATATTATAATTTTAATATAAGTAACCTGTTTGAATTGAATTTTGGGTTTCGATGTTTACATATGAATTTTATGTTTTTATATACATACATATGTACATTAAATAGCAATTATGAATTATATTTATATTACACATAAAAATTTTTTTAAAGATTTTTTTTCTAAAATGAATATTTTTTTTCGAAGAATGAAGATTTTTCCCCGAAAATTTCTGGCACCACTGACCCACCTTCATACGTACATCAATTCGCCTCGCTGTACATCAGATGCCAGGGCGAATTCATAGCAGGTGGCCTCGACAGATCAAGAGATTATTTTTTGCTCATTTTCTCCGCTTGTATTTTTGATCTAGTTTGGATGTCAAATGCTTTAATGCCATATTTTTCAGTACATTTTTTACAAACAAAATGGCTATTTTACAAACCGAATTAAGGCGAGCCTACCTGTTATGCATTTGCTTTGCTGCCGTAGCAACGCCACATGGTTTTAAACATAGACTAACAACTAGACGCGACACGGGCGAATTGAAGAGAATTCGCCCGTATAAATGTTGCGATAGAGATGGCAACATTGGAGAATTTTTCTATATTTCTCTCTATCGCACCAAGTATACGGTTTTGACGTTTATAAAATTTAGTGTTTACAAAAAATAAAATTTCTTGGCAGGATTTGGCGCAAAGTGGAGAAAAAGTGTTATTGCGCCAAAATCCTGCCCAAAATTGGTAATTTGTGGACAAAAATTGATAGTTTATTTTGTCCACTAATTGCCAACAATGAGAAAATAACAAAAAGAAAATTGCTAACGTTGAAAATAAGCAATTTTCTTGGAGCAGCAGACAAACAGGTAAAGTGAAAATGTAAGTATTTTTAATTTTTAGTTATATATAGGATTTTTACTAATATATTCTTCTTTTTCCAGGAGCAACAGATGCATTTTGGGATGTCCTGAAGGGGAGAAACTACATTTGTTCCCGAAAGAACCAAGGTTAGTAATTTGTGTGAATACATTGTGTGTAGTGATTTTTAGAAATTTTGTACATTGGATGGGAAAATTATGTTCTTGTCCAATGTACAAACACAAACGTAGGCTATATGTCGCGGGAACAACATTCCAATTGATCTTTGTGTGATTACTTCGTACGTAATGTGCATGATTGTGTTAGTACAGTATGTGTAAACTTTTGTACGTTGGACATAACAATGATGTTCTTGTCCAATGTACAAATATGTACATACATACGTTGTTCAACATGTCGCGGTAAAATGAAGTAGTCAGATCAATTGGAATCCAAATATGTTCACTTTGTTTTATATTTTCGAAAAATTTTCATAAAAAAAGCTTATGCTTGTAATGTAATGTAATGTAATGTAATGTATATAAATGAAGTGCATTTACTTTAAGTGTAGAATCTTGTACATTGGAATGGACACCGGTGCTCCTCATCAATGTACAATGACACATGCTAATAAGCAGAGGAATAATTAAGTGCTCAAGTGCCACCAAGTGGATTCCAAGTGATGTGTTTTTTTTTGTGTTGTTTACAAATTCTTAAGTAATTTGTACGTACCAACATAAAGTGAATTTGATGTGATAAATTTGTAGATTAGATAAAACAACAAATGCACAAGTATGTTGGTTAACAAGTTTGTGTAATATAAAGCATTCAGTTCAATTGGAATCCAAATGTGTGCACTTTGACGTAGTTTTTTAAGGTCCTTAATAAAAAATTAGTTTTTTGGGTCATGTTCTTGTTAAAGAAAAAATTGCTTGTGCGAAATTTTGTACATTGGAAAGAACAATGCTGTTCTTGTCCAATGTACAATAACACGGACGAATAAGTCGCGGGAAAAACAAGTGTTCGGGTCAATTAGGACTCAAATGTGTTCTTTTTACTTAATCTTTTACAAGAACTTGGTTCATCGGTTAAACGCATATATGCATGCGCACGTGATTTCAGTGAGGAGGAAAAATACGTTAGTGTGTCCTGTGACGAAATGTCGAAAAAAATCATATAAAAAGCCCTTTTCAGGGCTACAGAATATTTTCCAAAAGAGATAAAGTGATGGATCTAGACCAGATAAGGTCAAAAAAAATCATATAAAAAGCCCTTTTCAGGGCTACAGAATATTTTCCAAAAGAGATAAAGTGATGGATCTAGACCAGATAAGGTCGAAAAAAATCATATAAAAAGCCCTTTTCAGGGCTACAGAATATTTTCCAAAAGAGATAAAGTTTTGGCTTTACTACTAAATATACAATTTTAATGATATACAAATTCCAATTTTTTTTATTTTTATTTTTATTAAATTATTAAATTTTCATTAAATTAAAAGAAGTTTTACGGGCTACAGAATATTTTATAAAAGACATTCAACTTTTATTTTATAGATACATATATAACCTTAGTACAATAAATAAAAAGCTCTTTTATTTTTTCCAAAAAAGATAATTTTTTTAAACTAAAAAACAAGGATGAATGTTTGAAAGGAAAACAACTTTAGGATTTGGTTGCATAAATAAAAGTATTTTTATTTCAAGTTATTGTAAAAAAAAATCAATTAATTATATTAGTAAATACTCTTGTTTTGTTTTTGTTTACAATGTGTGTAGTGCAGTTCTTTTTGTAACAATTTGTAACATGTTTTTTTAACCATTTAACCATATTTGGTTGCGTATGTAAATTAAATACTAAATATATTTTTAATTTTTTTCTACTTATCTTTATTTTACTTCTTCAATCTTCGCATGTTTTTCTTTCTCTTGAATCATTATGTTTAGTAAATATATACATTTATATAAAATATTTGTGTACCAGCGATTTGTTAAGATAATTATTAGAAATTAATAAAAAAAACAGTAGGTTGATAAGTCTAAATTAAAACAAAAGCTTTTGTTTTATCTTTTGACAGCACTTAATTAATCTTACCGTCCGTCTAATGTTTAAGATGGTAAAAAACAAATAGTTCGCAGTTGTTCATTTAAATAGTGAAAACCTTTAGAGATTCATTCAAGTAAAATGTTTTTGATTAATTATTTATTTTGCTATGCAGCTGCTGCAATATACATATACAGCAGATAGAAATAATTTTAAACATGCCTGTTTCAATTTAACATCTATCGGTCGGTCGATCGGTTGTTGGTTCTGATAGACTGACAGATGGATCAAGTGACTATTTGACTGTACGTTATATTGTAATAATATGTATGTTTTTCTTTTGTTTCATTATATGTTACTATAAATTATTATTTGCAAATATGTAATTTTGTTAAACACACAAAATAAATGGGATTGCATAAAATTTTAAAAATTATTTACCTAAACCAATCTTTTTAGCATCCACTTAGATGAGTAGTCTCCACATTTTCACAACAAAAACTTCAGCCTCTTCATCAAATACCTTAGAAAAGTAAACGTTTATAGTAATTTCTTGATTTAGTTTTTACCAAAGTAAAGAAGTTTCATTTCAACTCTTACCATTTGAACATCGTCTAGAATACTTTGAGGCGAACTGCCAGCTAAGACTTTAGAATATATAAAATCCACCAATGTTGGCTCGGGTTCTCCAATATATTCAATGATCTTCTTATTTATCCAAGGGCGAATTTTCCGTTCCATAAGATTGGTGTCAATTTCATTCCGATCCAGTTTGTAGCTGAAGAGATCCTCCTTTTGGGTGGGTATCCTGTCAATAATGCTTTTTATGTGGCGTCGTTTTTCATCGTGTTCCTTTGTAACACTACTATCATCCTTTTTGCTATTTGCTGCATCTGTATTACCAGCAGCTGCAGCAGTAGTATCATTCTTAGCATGTTTTTTGTTTGTTGTTGCATTTCCCCCCTTTCCAGCGCCGCCACCAGCTACTGATGACTTAGAACCGGTACATAAGCTATTACTGCCGCTACCACCACCACCACCTCCATCGTGTCGGTCATTTGTGTGCCCACTAGACGAATGTGAACTTTGTTTCGCTTGATTGTGTTCATAGTCTGCAAAATATGAAGAGATAAAATACAAAATTATTTTTAAAAACTATCCGCCACTTACCTAAAGGTACTAATTTGCGTTTTTTGGATTTGAAAGGTCATCGTTGTCATCATCATTACTAAACACCCCAGCGGTTGCCTCGATTTTCTTTTTCTTTGCATTGGCGCCCAGATTCAGACTTATGCCAACTGTAGGCATCATAGGCGGTGTTGCAGGTGACATGGATTCTATATCGGGAGCACTTGTGAAATCACGAGACTGGGAATCTTGACGACTATATCTACTGCTTGCATTAGACATGGTCTCATGCCTTGAGGCAGCCTCATCATTAGACGACGAATCAACTGAGCCGGCTTTAGAAAGTGGTCTTGCGGTGCACTATTAACGTTGACACTAACAACCTCTGTAATTTCCTCATTTCTATGATAGATTTCCTTTGCATTTGCACGTTTTTCCAACGTTAATATTGAATTCACTCAAATTACAAACATATTGCACAATTATTTAAATTTTATTAAAAATACTTGTAAAATAATTCACTTTTGCAAAATTTTATTTTATAATTTTTCAACCATATGTTCACAAATGCTATGTATAGCCATTGCTTTTTGTACATGTAAAAAGCATATCTTTTTTCTCCCTTCTGAAATTTATCCATCAGCTGATACGACGAATTCGCTTAACTCAGAAGTGAGGATTCTGGTCAATATTAGCTGTGTTCATTTACTGAACCTCTGTAATTTCCTCATTTCTATGATAGATTTCCTTTGCATTTGCACGTTTTTCCAACGTTAATATTGAATTCACTCAAATTACAAACATATTGCACAATTATTTAAATTTTATTAAAAATACTTGTAAAATAATTCACTTTTGCAAAATTTTATTTTATAATTTTTCAACCATATGTTCACAAATGCTATGTATAGCCATTGCTTTTTGTACATGTAAAAAGCATATCTTTTTTCTCCCTTCTGAAATTTATCCATCAGCTGATACGACGAATTCGCTTAACTCAGAAGTGAGGATTCTGGTCAATATTAGCTGTGTTCATTTACTGAAAATTGTTAACAATTGTTAACAATTTTTGATAGAAAGTGTTCATTAACTCCAAAAATTTTCAACGAGAGAGCGTCAAAAGAGAGCAACAAATTGAGACACAAAAAAATTGTTGAAAATTCTTGATAGTAAAATTTTTACTTTCAATAATTGTTCAAACAGCTGTTTTGTGTTTGTATTTACAAATCAAGTTTGCTAAAAGAAGTTGGGAAATAAAAATATTTTTGCAAAATTTAAGAAATTCTAAGTGAATGTTAATTTTTAAAGCGATGAAATATATTAATACGATAGAAAACCAATTTTTGTTTAATTTAGGACCAACCGCACAAAAATAAGATGTCTAAAGCAATGGAATTTAGCAACACAGGATCTAGTACATCAGGGCCAGAGGATGTTGCAGCAAATTTTAGTATTGCAAATATTATGAGTATCTAGATACTCGGTACTTTACACTATGGCGGTAGATAATCCAATTAGTTCATACATAAATATATTTAATGTTAATGTAAATTTGACTATGTAATTTAGACAATTAGCAGTATCTTGGAAACCATAAGAGGGAATTTCTTGAAATTAAAAAAAAGCTAATATGTACTAAATATTTCAAAATTAAAAAAATGTCAAAACGAAAAATCGCCAAAATGAAAAAGCGTTTAACGGAAAAAACACCAAAATTGCAAAAAAATTACTAAAACGCAAAAAATCACCAAAACTAAAAAGATCGCCAAAAAAACTTAAAAAAAAAACCCAAAAACCGAAAAAAGTCGCCAAAACGAAAAAAACACTAAAACTAAAAATATCGTCAAAAACGAAAATTCGCCAAAAATGGAAAAAATCACCAAAGCGAAAAAAGCGTCAAAGCTAAAAAATCGCCAAACACCGAAAATTTGCTAAAACGAAAGTGTCAAACCCAAAAAATCGCTAAAACTAAAAAAATCAGCAAACACCGAAAAAATTCCCAAAACCCAAAAAAGCGCCAAAACTAAAATAAATCTCTAAAAAATCGTCAAAAAGTAAAAAAAAACGTTAAAACAAAAAAAAAAACGCTAAAACAAAAATATTGCCAAAACTAACGAAAATACACAAATAAACATACGTTATTCTGGCATATTCTGTGTTTCACAAAAAATAAAATAATGTGAATTTTCTTGGCATTGTTGTTATAAAAAATTATTTATAACAACAATGCTATGAGAAATACACATAATTTTATTTTTTTGTGAAACACAGAACATGCCAAAATGACGTTAACATAAAAATATTTCTGCAACTTTCGATTGATAATTGGTCCCAAAATGTAATCCATATATAAATTTTTTAAATATTGTACTTCATTACAAAATAATTTGTTTTTGTTTTCATTACCTCAAAAGTTTAAAATTTCAGATATGTACCCTTTTTTCAATTTCTTATTCAATTTTGTTGAAAAGAAATAATAATAAATGCCGAAATCACATTATTTTTATAGTAATAGGTACATATATTACATTTTTCCACATATAGGAGTAGTTATTAAGTACTCATATATACCTATATATTATAACACTATTTTAGCTTGAAAATTTTGGATGGTAAAGTGTTCATTTACTTTTTATTATTTTTGAGAGTAATTTTACAAAATTCCTTTTTACTCTCTCGTTGATGGAAAGTGATAGGAAAGTAAATGAACAAAGCTATTCTGTAGTTTTAAATTCGCCTTGGTAATGTCATGGGCTAGTTCTGTTCGCCGTAGCCAATTCGCTTCGAGTGCCACCTGACTGACAACTCGCTTTGGTTATGTTAGTGGCAAATTCAGTTCACCATAGTAAATTCGCTTGCAGGACCAGCTGGATGTGAATTCGCCTTTGTTATATTATTGGAGAGTTCAGTTCGCTATATCCGTGAAGAAAACAACCTTTTTGGCAATTTTTTTTGTTTTGGCAACTTTTTCAACGTGGCAGCGAGAAAATGTAAGCAAACTTTGAATAAAAACTGGTCATATTAAAACAATAATTTAGAAATGAATTTTAATTAATAAACGCGGAATGTACAACAATAAAAGCTCTAGAATCTAATTAAACGAATGTCACTAAAATATATGAGCGATATTTTGATAAAACCAGATTGGCCAATAATTATAGTTTTTCCCCTATAACTGAGCAACTTGACTTCGTGCGCACATGGCACTAGCCGCAATGGAAAGAGGACAAAAAACTAAAGAGATAACGGGTACTGCCATAGCCCGGTTCACTTTTCTCACCAAATTATAGGCACAGCAACCTATTTAAAAATTAAAAAGTGGCAAAAAAATATCAATTTTAGTTTTCTACTGATATCTCCGAAACTAGACTTCGTGCACACATGACGCTACCCGCAATCGAAAGAGGACAAAAAACTAAAGAGATAATGGGTGTCAAAATAGACCGGGTCACTTTTGTGACCAAGTTATATGCACAGCAACCTTTATGAAAATTAAAAAGTGGTAAAAAAATTCAATTTTAGTTTTCTTCTGATATCTCCGAAACTAGTCTTCGTGTATACATGGCGCTACCCGCAATCGAAAAAAGACAAAAAAACTAAAGAGATAATGGGTATCATCATAGACCGGGTCACTTTTGTGACCAAGTTATAGGCACAGCAAGCTTTTAAAGAAATTAAAAAGTGGCAAAAAAATCAAATAGTTTGCTATGCCTATAACTTGGTCACAAAAGTGACCCGGTTTATGGTGAAACCCATTATCGCTTTAGTTTTTTGTTTTCTTTCGATTGTGGCTAGTGCCACGAAGTGCACGAAGTCTAGTTTCGGAGACATCAGTAGAAAACTAAAATTGAATTTTTTACCACTTTTTAATTTTCAAAAAGGTTGCTGTGCCTATAACTTGGTCACAAAAGTGACCCGGTCTATGGTGACACCCATTATCTCTTTAGTTTTTTGTCCTCTTTCGATTGCGGGTAGCGCCATGTGTGCACGAAGTCTAGTTTCGGAGATATCAGTAGAAAACTAAAATTGAATTTTTTACCACTTTTTCATTTTTTAAAAGGTTGCTGTGCCTATAACTTGGTCACAAAAATGACCCGGGCTATGGTGACACCCATTATCTCTTTAGTTTTTTGTCCTCTTTCGATTGCGGGTAGCGTCATGTGTGCACGAAGTCTAGTTTCGGAGATATCAGTAGAAAACTAAAATTGAATTTTTTACCACTTTTTAATTTTCATAAAGGTTGCTGTACCTATAACTTGGTCACAAAAGTGACCCGGTCTATGGTGACACCCATTGTCTCTTTATTTTTTTGTCCTCTTTTGATTTCGGGTAGCGCCATGTGTGCACGAAGTCTAGTTTCGGAGATATCAGTAGAAAACTAAAATTGATATTTGTTTGCCACTTTTTAATTTTTAAATAGGTTGCTGTGCCTATAACTTGGTCACAAAAGTGACCCAGTCTATGGCAATATCCGTTATCTCTTTAGTTTTTTGTCCTCTTTAGATTGCGGGTAGCGCCATGTGTGCACGAAGTCTAGTTTTTGAGTTATTAATAGAAATCTTTTTTTTAGCTCCTTTTCATTTTAATAAAAAAGTTTGCTGCGCCTATAACTTTGTTGCAAAAGTTACCCAAGTTATGACTGCTGTAATTTTTTGTCCCCTTTCAATTGCGGGTAGCCGCGTGTTCGCACGAAGTCTAGTTCCTGAGTTATTAAGGAAAAACCATAATTATTGGCTAGTATGGCCTTTGCAAAATATCGCTGTAATATTTTAGTGACATTCATATAATTAGGTTCTAGGGATTTTGTTGTTACACATAACGATTTATTTATTTAAAATTTAATTAAAATTCATGTTGTAATTAACGTTTTAATTTGACCAATTTTTGTTCAATCTTTGTTTACATTTTTTCTGTTTCCTGGAAAAAAAGTTGCTAAAAGATATCGTGAAGAAAACAACCTTTTTTTTCGTTTACAAACAATATAAGGTGTCGGTGATTCCAGGCAAGGCGAATTCAGTACCAGGTGGCCATATCATCACAGATGATCATCAGTTGATTACACCCAATCAGTCAATGTCTATATAAGAAAAGAGAAAAACTTTAACCCGAACTGTCAAAGCACAAATAAAAATAGTCCTACACCTACTTTGTATGTGTATTGTTTTGATGATAAGGCCACTTGATATTAATTCACTTGATGCCAGGTTCTTTTCTTCACTTACGTCAGTTCGCTGTAGTCGATTCGCTGAACGCCATCTGGTTGTTAGATTTTCAATTAGACATTAAAAATAACTAGAATATAGTAAATGACAGACTTCCAAGCCGAGTCCTCTTCATCGGCGGCGGCGCGAACAATATTGGTCGGCGGCGGCGGCGTTTACAACAATGACTCGCCGGCGGCTTAAATGTCGGCTTGAACGAAAACATACTGAAAAAATTTTTTAAAATAAAAAAAACTGGGGAAAAAATTTTTTCTACCTAAAAAATTGTAATATTTAATGAAAAATAGTTGTTTTGTATAGCAAAGTCAATCGGTGGCGGCGCGGCTTGGAGAAAAAGGACCTGCGGCGGCTAGTCGCCGATTTTGAGCCGATCGGCTTGTTACTCTGGTACATAATGGCAAAAATTTTACAAAAAATGCACTTAAAAATGCTCTTAAAAGTAAAATATGCTCTTAAAAGTAAAATATGCTAAAATATGCCCTTACGGGCAAAATATGCTGTAACAAATCGATGTCAAAATTCTTAAAAAGTTCTGAAACGGATACATAACTACCTTATATGTTTGTAAGACATCCAGCAAAAAATATGATTTATCGCCCTGCTCATCATTAACTCAATCCAACACAAACTTTACACTACACACTTTTTTGCCTACAGGGCACATACATTTTTTTCCCACGCATATCATATTACACTTTTGTTTATTTAACAATTAAAATTTCAAATTTTAATTACCCAAATTTTAAAACTTCGGCAAAACTTCAAAGGAATATTTTGAGTGAATTTTGTGCAATGTCGCCCTACTGTGGGGTAGAACGAATTGTTCCCTACTACTTGCATGGAGAACACAACAGGATAATTCATTAAATAATCCAACAAAATCTATACATTTAGTTCAAAAAATATCATGCTTTCTTTATTTCATATACATTATGTTCTATCGAACATTTCTTACCTTACTAAGAATGATCTTTCCACTAATCGTAGATGCTAGAAAGTTTGAGAAAACTCAGTTAAAAAGCATTTCCAATTCATCGGATAAATTTTTTGGTTTTCTAGATGCATAAAGTAATATTTTATATGACAAAGGTAATTTTTTGCTCTGATTTTGTGAATGCTTTCAATTTTTTACTGAATTCCGCCGTTAGATTATATTCGATACCTTAATACGAAAAATCTAGTTAACTAGTTGATATTGATATCTCTTCTTTGTTTCAAATAATTTTTTCTCGATATTCCGAACTTTTGTACAATATTTTATTTATTTATTATATATATAGCATTAGAAAATCATTACAAATTATAAGCTATTGTGAAAAAATAGGGCCATGGCTCAATATATTTATTGCTATTGCATAATTTGCTTAATTCTTTGATCATGCTGTCTATTAGTGTGAAATAACATTTGAATTAAATGGCAAATTTCACATAATATATAAAAATATATTTCAAAAATGTACATACAATTTTTTAGTCGAGTTGTTCGAGTAATTTTGGTCGAACTAAAAATTTTTTTCTCGAAATTGAAATTTTTTGTTTCATCTAACATTATTTGACTTCAATTATTCGATTAATCGAGCAAACATTATTCGAGTGAATACCCTACTATTTAAGTCTAAAATACGTAACAGAATGTCATAACCAGAGAGCTGCACGATCAATTGTTTTTGTGATTCCAGCACACTCGTCTAAAATGCGGTTGCAATGTGATCGCCACCGCATTGCTTTTGCTCAAGTATTCGCCACACCGCATACACTTGAGTATTGCTAGTTTGACCTTCTAGCATACTCAATCATATGCGTTCGCGGTGACTGCTCTGCTTTACTTTTTTCAGACATTCGGCAGTCGTACTGTTACTTCATGTTCACAACAACAGCAATATTTGTATACGACCATGCGAGCGCGCTCATTGATGTGTGCTTATATGAAGTAAATACAGCGTTGCCACTATAAAATCTGTACCTACTATTTAAAATTTTTTTATAATTTTTGCTTGATTAAATTTTTGTGCCACTGACTTACTGTTAAAACTAAAACTACGATTATGTACTATTAATTTTGTTATGATACACAAAAGCAAGAAATGTATACCGTTTTATAAATTTTTATATTAAAGTACATAATGAATTAGTAAATTAAGAAAAATAATATTTTAATAAATTCCTTATTACGTTATGAATACTCGTATGTATATTAGATGATAAATTTGTAGATTTCTTAGTTCCATAATTTTTTTCGAAAATCGGTGAGGAAATTTGTTTAAAGTACTCGGGTATGTAAATCATAGGGTACATATGCGGTGTATTTTGGTTGCGGTGTGATCGTGCAGTCATAACTGGGGGTCTACATTAGCCATGAACTCGGTATGAACATCATGTCGGACATCGCATATGGCTAATGTATGCCGCTCATGTCCATGTTTCGTCCATTCTATGACATCAATGCCCGAACATACTGGGTGTCTACATTAGCCATGAACTTGGTATAAACTTCATGTCGGACATCGCATATGGCTAATGTAGACGGCTCATGTCCATGTTTCGTCCATGCTCTGACATCGATGCCCGAACATATGGCTGAGCCTCAATGTTCGCCATGAGATTCGCCGTCAACAATAATTTTTATTAGAAAGAAAAGAGACAGAACGAAATTGTTAAATATCCCATTTCTATTGCACTACCACCAAATACATTGAAAAGGCAGAATATGGACATCGCACGTATTCACCACAACAAAGAAGTTGATGAATTTTTTGCAGTTTCTCTGCCGGCGTCATGTTCATGTCATATTGAAGTCCATGGCTCGTGAAGACGTAAGGTTACATGCTTCACATAAAAATCGGGCTGAAGCGAAAAACACTCATGTTGTGATACTTATGAGATACCAACTGATGTACCTCGATTTAATTACCCTATGTTTCAAGATCAAAATAGCAGATCCTTATATGTATGTTTTCATCCTTTGAACCCAGAAATTAGCCAAAAAAATTATAATTAGCTCTAAAGATATAGTGACTTATATCTTCATAAATTGCAGCAATTTGGTCTTTTTATTTCTGGTATTACTCCATTATATCGCGCATGCACTTCAAAAGTGACACAAGTCAAGCAATGCGTTTTTGGAGTTAATAGTACAAAATTATTCGCCGTAGTGCTTTTCATACTGCATAAGAAAAACAAACAAATATCTTGTATACTGAACTCCTGAGGAAATAATACATTTCTGTTTTTCCATAAATGTGTGAGTAAATTAAAAACTAAAACTCGTTTTCTGGAATATCAGTATTTTTGAGTTGTGTCACTTTCGCAGTGCATGTATGATATGTCCTTTAATACATAAAAAATATGTATTTTATTTAATGAAATGAACAAATGCATATTATTATTATATAAAATGAAAAAGTTTGTTTTAGTGCTTTTTTCCAAAAATTACGCGCTTTTTCCTGGCTTAAGTGCTTTTTGAAATTTTAAAGTTGACAACGCTGGTTATAGGCTATGTAAGGCTATGTGTTAGTATTTTCATCTGTGCCCTCATAACTTCTAAGCTACGCATCATAATTTGAGAAGTGTGATATCGTTTGAAGCGTCTTGGTCGTCCGCTGGTTATAGGCTATGTAATGTCACATTAAATTTAGTTTGGCGCCCCCTATACGACAAAGTCATGACAAAAAATATTTGAATAATGTTGTGTTAGGTATCAAATGAACGCGCTTGATTAGCATACTTCAAAAATATATATATTTTTAAGTTTTGCTATTTGCGGTTATGTCTTAAACCGGTTTGTAAGTGACTACGGATACTTTCTTGATTTGTACTTTTCAAAGCGCAATCTTTAAGTAGTCGGGTTTTAGTTTTTTAAACTTATGTTTTATTTATCACTATTTTTTTAAACTCTAAAATATAAGTATGTATGTTACTACTTGTAGTACTCACTAATATTACACAGTTTGAATTATATTACTATATATTCACCCGTATTATGCATGTCGAAATCGAATTTGTGACTACGACGAATTGTCCTATAATAAAGAAATAAAAATAATAATAATAATAAAATAATTTTTTCTCGATATTCCGAACTTTTGTACAATATTTTATTTATTTATTATTTATATAGCATTAGAAAATCATTACAAATTATCAGCTATTGTGAAAAAATAGGGCCATGGCTCAATATATTTATTGCTATTGCATAATTTGCTTAATTCTTTGAACATGCTGTCTATTAGTGTGAAATAACATTTGAATTAAATGGCAAATTTCACATAATATATAAAAATTTATTTCAAAAATGTACATACAATTTTTTAGTCGAGTTGTTCGAGTAATTTTGGTCGAACTAAAAATTTTTTTCTCGAAATTGAAATTTTTTGTTTCATCTAACATTATTTGACTTCAATTATTCGATTAATCGAGCAAACATTATTCGAGTGAATACCCTACTATTTAAGTCTAAAATACGTAACAGAATGTCATAACCAGAGAGCTGCACGATCAATTGTTTTTGTGATTCCAGCACACTCGTCTAAAATGCGGTTGCAATGTGATCGCCACCGCATTGCTTTTGCTCAAGTATTCGCCACACCGCATACACTTGAGTATTGCTAGTTTGACCTTCTAGCATACTCAATCATATGCGTTCGCGGTGACTGCTCTGCTTTACTTTTTTCAGACATTCGGCAGTCGTACTGTTACTTCATGTTCACAACAACAGCAATATTTGTATACGACCATGCGAGTGCGCTCATTGATGTGTGCTTATATGAAGTAAATACAGCGTTGCCACTATAAAATCTGTACCTACTATTTAAAATTTTTTTATAATTTTTGCTTGATTAAATTTTTGTGCCACTGACTTACTGTTAAAACTAAAACTACGATTATGTACTATTAATTTTGTTATGATACACAAAAGCGAGAAATGTATACCGTTTTATAAATTTTTATATTAAAGTACATAATGAATTAGTAAATTAAGAAAAATAATATTTTAATAAATTCCTTATTACGTTATGAATACTCGTATGTATATTAGATGATAAATTTGTAGATTTCTTAGTTCCATAATTTTTTTCGAAAATCGGTGAGGAAATTTGTTTAAAGTACTCGGGTATGTAAATCATAGGGTACATATGCGGTGTATTTTGGTTGCGGTGTATTTTGGTTGCGGTGTGATCGTGCAGTCATAACTGGGGGTCTACATTAGCCATGAACTCGGTATGAACATCATGTCGGACATCGCATATGGCTAATGTATGCCGCTCATGTCCATGTTTCGTCCATTCTATGACATCGTTTTAGTAATGCCCGTACCTGTTCAATATGCCTTGATTTGACGTAGAAAATAAACTATGATTTTAATAGTTCTAGCTCAGATATTGGAGCACCAATGAACGGTGAACAATAATTCAAAACATGTTGAAAAATGCATGTTCTTTGCCTTTATTTTTGTTTTGTTATTTTTTAATGAAGTGGAAAAGGCGACGATTGGGTGCAATTAAAATGCTATATTTATATATGTAGGTGGGAGGTAAATTGCACCAAGTAACATTTTTTCAATATACGGGTTTTTATACTGTTGGAATCAGCATTTTACCTCTATCAATAAGTGAAATCAACAACAGAGAGCTGCACGATCAATAGATTTTGGGATTCAAGCACACTCATCTAAAATGCGGTTGCGATGTGATCGCCACCGCATTGCATTTGCTCAAGTATTCGCCACACCGCATACACTTGAGTATTGCTAGTTTGAGCGGTGACTGCTCTGCTTTACTTTTTTCAGACATTCGGCAGTCGTACTCAGTGTGGCCATATTAGCTCTTTTGGAGCTAAATTTAGCTCTATTTTTTAATGTTTAGCTCGAAATATTTCATTTAGCTCTTAGCTTTTTTCAGCTTTTCTCAACAATGCATTTAGCTTTTTCTTTAATTTCAATTTCGTGTAATTAATTTATATTTCAAAATAAATAAAACAGTTTATCAGAATAAATTTATGTGCCGTAACCATATAAAGTAGTTAAAAAATAATGATAATAATCTGGCAGCGCAGAAGCATTCATTGCGGCAGATTTGATCAACATCATGGTGTAATAAGTATACAATGGTTAGAATTAAAAACTCACTTGCAACTTGCATCTATTTCGGAATCCTGCCATCAAGCTAACGTCTTGAAAAGTTTGTATAGTGAAAAATATTTACGCTATTTGAAATTTTTAAAGCCATTACTTTCTGATGTTCAAAAAGTAAATAAAATGTTCGAAAGTAACGACGTGGATGGACCCCATGCTATTGGTTTCAGAACTTCACTTGCTTTTGAAAAATCTTTGTAATCGAATCGTTTTGAAGTTGGAAATTTTTGGCTGTTTAAAATCAAGTTTAGAGGGTTTTCTAATCCCAACTCCGTATTTTAACTATAAGTTTGAACAATATCTGATTTAAAAAAAGACAATAGATTCTGAAACAGAAAAAGAAATTAGATACACTTGCCGAAATTTTATTAAACAATTAATATACCAACTACGACAACGTTTGCCAAATAACTTTTCAACTTTACATATCACAAACATCTTTTCATTAGAAAACAGTCTAAGCAATACAAAAGTAAATTGTATGAAAATTTTAAAGAAGAAATGTAAAATTTTAGCGTAGGTTGGAATTACAATGGCAAAAATCACTTTTGCATGTGCTAAGGGTCGCGCGAATTAATAACTCCAATTTTTTAGTAAATAAAAAATTATTTTTTCCAACGCGTATGCGTTTACTTTTTCTTTTTTTATTATTTTTTTGGAATTAAATTTCTTTTGAATTAAAAATGCTTCGACGTCTATGCGTCTCTATAGCTTATTTTTAACTCTTGAATTAAAAATACAACGACGTATACACGTCTATACTACTTATTCTTAACTACCCGATTTACAAAAAATGTCGTTCTTAAATACTAAAGGAATAACATATTTATCTTATCATAACTTCTTTATTCTATTGTTCTAAAATGTATCTTTTTATGGTTGCTTACAATATTTGGTTGTTTACAATATTTTATTGATGTTTATAGTCTAATCCGTATTTTATCTTAGTATAATTGCTTGTATTTGTTTACATGATTTATGGCCTAACCTTTATTTATCATAAAATGTCTTAATTCCTATTTTCGTTATTGAACATGCTTCATGCAGAAACATGTTTATTGTTTTCCTTATCTATGTCATACTTCTGTATTTCTTTAGTTGAAACAAAGAAGATTGTTTTGTTTATGTATGTATGTTAGTGGCGTTAACTCTCCCCCTGCTTAAACGAGAGCGTCCCGATCTCTAATTAATTTTTCTACTTGTTGTTGATAATAGATTCTAAAAAATTCTTCTGCTCGTCGGCGTCTGTATTGTAATATGTATTTATATATTTTCAGTCCGATAGTGACTAAACCAATTACTGTTGTGATAAGTATGAATGTATAAAAACCTGATCTTATAGAATGCTGCTCATATGGTATTATCAGTTTCTTTAAGGAATCAATATTGTTAAAAGCATTATATCGGTTCGAATTAAAAATTTTTTCTATTTCAAAATTTTCATCATGCTTTGTATGAATTGCTTCAATTATTCGGTCATGCATGTTTCAGTAAGTTTTATTATCTATTGTGACTATGTCCGTATATGTGACTAAAGTTATACCATCTGTGGTGACATTGTTAACCGTATGATTTTTGTCTAATAATATGAAGCCTTCGTCTATTTCTAAAAGTTCGTCATTGTGTTTCCTGCACTACTGTGCATTTGCTATTTCTATTTGTCAGTAATGGTAATATACATGTGCCCGTTTTATTATTCATCTGGCAGATATTTATCCCTAAAAAATTCTTGCAGTGGTTTACTCTAACGTATTCGTTGTTACATTGGGCTATTTGGCTATCCGTTTTTATTTTCCCGTATCTAAAGCTTATAGGTGTGATTTTAAAAAGTTTACATTTTTTATTCAATATGGGATACTTATAGATGGCTATGAATAAGTCTCCTGTACCTGCTATATGTATGTCAGCGTATTCTAAAATGTTTATTATAGGCACTGAGATTAATTCGTGTTCTATTATTTCTTTTACGTCGTCTAAATTTAAAGATTCGGTTAAGTATTCATTATTCTTTGCTGCATTTATTGTCCTAACAAGCAATAGAAGTTGGTCATGCACTTGTTCTATAATGAAGTGATTCTCTAGCGTGTTTCCTTTTAGTAGGTCCATTAGTTTTTCAAACTTTGAATTTATTAGGCGTTGTTTCTCGTTGTTGTTTATTAAAATATTTATTGCTGTCTCCATTTTTATAAAATCATCATGGTCTGGGTTTCCAGTAATAAATTTTAATGCTGACCCTAAGAAGTTTAAGGGTCTTTTGTGGCGTTTATGTTCATCTAGTTGGTTTGCTAATATCTCAATTTTCTTTATCCAAAATATTTCTTGAGGGGTGGGCTTATATTCTCTTGTAACAATTTGTTTGTATGGTGATATTATTTTTGTTATGTTGGTTACGTGAAATAGAAATGAAAATTCGTTAAAAATGAGCACGTCATCTGTTCTAGTTATAACATATTTTTGTCCATTTAAGTTTTTAATTTCTGTCTCCCCTGATTTCTGATGTGACCGCTGCGAGTAATATCAGGTAGATGATCATCATGGTTAACAGTATAATTTTTAATGTTGTCCTTATGTACAATCTTCCCCTTTGCAATTAAGACAGTGTCCTCACGGTCTTCCTTTACAGTGTATTTAATATATCTGGCGTCTTTCTTTTTCCTTAATCCTTTGATTTTAACTAATATTTGTTCATTTGGTGAAAATGTTCCTTGATTCAATCTTCCGAGGGTTTTTCCTGATGCACTTTTTAGTTTCTCATATATGTTTTTTTATTATAATTAATCTTATTAAACAAAATGTCAACTGGTTTTTGTCCTGTGACTGTGTGTATGGTGTTATTTAATTCTCTTATCGTTTTATATATTTCTTCGGCTATTGTTGTTTCGTTTTGTATTTTAAATATTCTTGCTAGTTCGGAGATTGTCCGTTAGAAGTCGATCGATAGACTGGAGTTTCTATCTTTTTTATTCCATATTTCTCACACATCATATTTACTGCTGGCGTATTTAGACAACTTTCATTATCAGTCATTAATCGTGTGCAGTTCGGGAAATTATTTGTGATAACTTCTTCAATTTTCTCAGACATGCGTTCTCTTGAATCTATTTCTCTAAGGGTAATGTATTTTGAGAATTTATCGATAGCGACTAGAAATGTTTTTTTTATCATTAAAATAAATATCCATGTATATGTATTTTCCTGGTTCCGTTGGTATGTCGGATTCTCCTACTGTTTCTCTTGTGGGGTTTCTTTCATATTTGCCATATAAACAGGGTGTGCATCTTTTGTTAAAAGCCTTGCATTGTTGTTTTATTTCAGGCCAGTAATAATTTTCAAGTATCTCTTGAATGTTATTCTTATAACCTCTGTGTGCTCTATTATATATTTTTTCCACTATTTCGGTTTGTTTTTCTTCCTCTCGAACGTCGATTAGTTTTGTTGGTGCATGCACAAAGTGTGTAGTGTTGAAAGTGTTTTTTATAATGGGGCTGAGTGCATAAATATCTTCTCTGGTGGTATGTATTGCAATCGTCTAGTTTGGCTGTAATATCTTTTTCAATTCTACGATCAAATTTTGTTCATTCGTAAAGTTTATCGTGTGTCTAACTCTGTTTGTAAATATTGTACGGCTTCGTATTTCATTTGGTACAAGTTCAATTTGAACGGCATATGCGTTGAAAGGTTGTTTCACTTGTTTGATCATTTCTGTATACGAGCTTTCGGCTGAATGAGTTGTATCAATTGATGATGTGTTTGTACATTGTCTTGACAAAGCGTCAGCTACTACATTTTGATGCCCTGGTTTGTATACCAGTTTTGCTCCAAAGTCTTCAATAATGGCTTTCCAGCGTTTTAGTTTTTGGTTGGGGTTTTTTTCGGATATAGCATGTGTTAGAGCTTGGTGATCAGTATAAATAGTAAGGTCTGTTGTACCATAAATGTAATTCCTCAATTTTTGTAGTGCCCAAATGATGGCTAATAATTCCTTCTCATTAGTGGAGTAATTTTCCTCGGTTTTACTAAGTGTTCTACTAAGAAAAAATATTGTTTTTTTCATTTGGCTGAGCACTGCTCCAATAGCTATGTTGGATGCGTCTGTGGTCAGCTCGAATGGTTTATTATAATTTGGTTGGAAAAGTTCAACCTGTTCTTTTAGACAATTTTTTAAATGCCTGTATAGTGGCCTCATCTAATTCTATTTTTGTTTTAGCACTTTTGTTTTTACCTATTTGTCCGTTGTCGCCTCGTAAGTGAATTGTTAAGGGCTTGGCTATGCTAGCATATCCTTGTACACATTTTCTGTAATATCCTGTCATACCCAGGAATCCTCTTAGGTCTTTTAGTGTTTGAGGGAGGGGGTATTTTTCGAATGCTTCTACCTTTTCTGGATTAGTGGCGATTTTGTTGTGTTTAATCATGTGTCCTAAATATTCAACTTCTGTTTGAAAGAATTTTGATTTCTCGTCGGATACCTTTAGTGTTGCTCTATTTAGTGCATTGAATATAATCTCTATGTGTTCCATATGTTCTTCTGGTGATGATGAGTAGATCAAAACGTCATCTATATACACATATACAAATTTTCCAATGTATTCTCTTAAGATATCGTCGACACATCTTTGAAATATGGATGGTGCGTTTTTCAACCCGAATGGAATACGTATAAATTCATATTTCCACCGTTCACGCAAAAAGCAGTTTTTTCTCTATCTTCCTCTCTTATTTTAACCTGATGGAATCCTGATTCTAAATCTAAGGTCGTAAAATATTTTGCTTTTCTTAAATTCTGTATAGTCATGTTCACGTCAGGAATGATATATCTGTCAGTGATTGTATGTGAGTTTAATTTCTGGTAGTCTATGACCATTATTTTCTTAGGGCGTCCGTATTCATCTACGCCTTTTTTCAGAACAGTCCATATTGGAGAATTATAGGGACTATTACTTCTTTGGATGATTCCGTACTTTATAAATCTTTCCCTGTTTACGAAGTCGTTATCCGCTATGGGATATGGATATTGCTTTGTCCAAATGGGTTCGACTGTTTTTGTTCTTATTGTAGCTTCTATCGTTGTTGTGAAAGGCACCGGTCCTATGCCATTGTTTTCTTTCATCAACATGTTAATTCTGTCTCTGTACAAGTCATTACCTATTGTATAGTTTATACTACTACTTTCTTCTCTCCTATCCACTGTGAATGTCATATTTCGTATATCTATTATGGCTTTTAGTGTAATTATTCCTTGTAGTCCTAATATTAAATCAGATCCTATTATATCATCTAGTTCAAAAAAATCTATATCCTCGCCGAGGAATTTAACACTTTGTTTAGTATTTATTATTGAAGTTCCATGCATTGAGATAACCCTCATAGGTTTTATTTTTTCAATTTCATTAAACTTCAAGGATTGTTTTATATAATTATGGGTTGCTCCAGTATCTAGTAATACATTATATATTTTTTCACCGTCATTCATTTGTATATGGGGCAACCCGTTTATTAGTTTAACTAACTTATTCTCAGTACCTGTTTCTACTATAGTGCTGCTGTTGTCGTCTTCTTTAGTGATGATGTTGTTATAACTCATGTGTTTAGTTTGTTGGAAGGATCCGCTTTGTGGCCTTTCTCTTTTCCATGATTGATTATGGTGATTTTTGTTGAACGGGTTGAATCGTGTTGGTTGATGGTGGATGGTATTCCCTGAACTTGTGTCCATTGGTTCTGGACGAGGTTGATGATTGTTGTATCTTTGTGGCTGGTGTTGTCGTATACCTTCCATTTGTCTTTGTTGATGTCTTGGAGTTTGATGGTGGTGGTTCTTCAGTGGCCTAGGTTGTTGATTGCGTTGTTCGTTGTTGAATGACCTTTGGAACTTTGTATCGTTGGACAACCTCAAGTTTTGATGTCGGTTGTCATGTTCAATTGTCCTTGCAATTGTATAGGCATGTTCTAAGTCATGGGGTGCATTGCTGTAGAGGGTTGACTGAATAAAGGTGCTGTTCACTCCAGCTATGAAGACGCGGACTGAGTCTTCTTCGGCTTGTACTGTCATGGCTCTAGTTGTAGCTTCAATATGGCCGGACATCGATATTTTTGAAATTATGAGGTTTAAACATTTATTAATCTCATCGTGAAATTCTGCTAAAGTTTTCCTTCCCTGGTGGCACCTTTTCATCTCATCTTGTAGCACATACAAGGGTCGAGTGTCTGCATAGGTTTTATCAAGTCTATCGCGGATAGCATAGAAGTTAAATATTGTGCCATGGTTAGCTAAGATCTGCGCTGCACTTCCTTGAATTTTCGTTTTCACGATTTGTAATGCTTGAGCATATATCGGTTCCCCGTTTAGGCTGGATATAGTCTCCATCATTCTTGAAGCGTCCTCTCTCCATATTCTGTAGTTATTTATATTACCATCAAATATTGGTAATGATTTGAAAACGTCCAGTTTTACTTGGTTTTCGTTTGTTATTATTGGTTCAATTGCTGCCCTTTGATTTGTTGGAACAACTTCAAAACGTTGAGCTTGCCGGATTTGGTCTTCTAGATTTTGCACCTGCCTCTGGTGTTCTGTTTTCATACTTTCGATGGTGGCTTGCATAGCTGCCATTTGTTGTATTAGTATATTAATATCAATATTTTGTGTCATTATGGATAGGTGTTCTTCGCTAATTATTTCCAGTGGTCTGTTTAGATCGAATGTTGTTCCACGTCTGTTATGAGTGTTCATTTATTTTAAAAGTAGTTTTTTTCACTTCGGTTTTTTTGTTCCACCTATATCTTCTTATGAAGATTGTTTCGCTTTCCTTCTATGAAGGATTTTTTATGTCCTTGCTGCGACAAGGAAAACTTAAAAATTTTTCTGGTCCGCTCACTTGAAGGATAAAATAGAATTATCCTCCTGGCAGGATCGCCAATTAATAACTCCAATCTTTTAGTAAATAAAAAATTATTTTTTCCAACGCGTTTATTTTTCCTTTTTTAATTTTTTTTGGAATTAAATTTCTTTTGAATTAAAAATGCTTCGACGTCTATGCGTCTCTATAACTTATTTTTAACTCTTGAATTAAAAATACAACGACGTATACACGTCTATACTACTTATTCTTAACTACCCGATTTACAAAAACTGTCGCTCTTAAATACTAAAGGAATAACATATTTATCTTATCATAACTTCTTTATTCTATTGTTCTAAAATGTATCTTTTTTATGGTTGTTTACAATATTTGGTTGTTTACAATATTTTATTGTTTACAATATTTTATTGATGTTAATAGTCTAATCCGTATTTTATCTTAGTATAATTGCTTGTATTTGTTTACATGATTAATGGCCTAACCTTTACTTATCATAAAATGTCTTAATTCCTATTTTCGTTATTGAACGTGCTTCATGCAGAAACACGTTTATTGTTTTCCTTATCTATGTCATACTTCTGTATTTCTTTAGTTGAAACAAAGAAGATTGTTTTGTGTATGTATGTATGTTAGTGACGTTAACTCGCGTTCTGTTTATTTTTCGAAATAATCTTCGAAAAAGATTCTTATCAATGCTCTATGTTTTTTGAAACCATAGTATCCAACACAGAATTTTTCAACTATTTTTAGATTTTTCCCTTACTATGTTTGCTTCATATTATATGTGTTATGCATCTGTTTTTAAAGTAAACAAAAGTAACACAATAGTCGAAATAAAGTAACATACTTTTTAATTTAGTATTTTATATTAAAATGTATAAAAACTAAATTTTTTTTAAATGATATTAAATAGAGAGTTTAAGTTTTACTGGAATGCTTTTATTTTTGCAATTTGATACCAAATTTTTTTAAAGAGGAAAGTTCACTTAGATTTCACTTTCCTCTTTGCTTGCGAATCGAAATAGCTAAGTTTTTTGTGATTGCGATTTCCAACACAGCAGTTTAGTGACTTCGAGTCGAAATCGTATTTATTTTGCGAAATGCTATTTTCAGCACTTGGGTGGTTGTTATTGATTGAATGTTTTTCATTTAAATGAGCCGAAAATATATTTTCATATTATTTATACCTACACCATTTAAACTATAAAAAGTTTATAAATAATGAAAAGTTACTATTGCAAAGCTGTACAAATATTTAACTGCTGACATAGGGTACATATATTTAGTGGCTGACATAGGGTACATAGAGGCCAAACAGAAACTTCAAAAACCTAAGCGTGCTGTCAAAAACCTAAGTCTAAGGTTGTATTAGTATTGGTTTAAAATAAAAATTTCCCCACAGCAATAAAACCGCACTTGGTTGTAACAAAAAGTATTCTAAACTATTTAAATTTTTTATACATGAATTTTTAGAAGTTTATGCAATTATTGTTGTATTAATTAATGAAAATATGAATTTAGAATGCTTTTTAATACATTCGAGCTCAAAACATATTGATTTGCTAAACATTTTTTTGCAATTTTTCTATTTGGTACCAAAATTTTTTATCCCAAATAGGAACAAAAATACAATACTGTTCAATGAAAATAGGGCGAAAACTTTGATAAATTTCAACACACAAATGTCAACAAAATTAAAAAAATATTTAAAAATTACAGCAAGAAGAAATATAAAATGTTTATTAAAACAAATAATAAAATTAAATAAAACTAAAAAGTGTTTGTGCGTGGAAAAAAAGTTACAATTTAGTGCATTTTCAAGTGGAAAAATGATAGTATCTCAAGTGTGTTGAAATGCAAAAATGGTGTCCTCTCATTTTTGTTGAATTCACAATATCTATATGTGTAAAGAGAGTTGTCATTATTTTATTGATAGTGCGAGAGCTTGCTATCTATGTTTATCAATGGTGGCTGATATCAGCAAATTAAACTCACACGTATAATTACGCTCTTTTGTTTGATCGTCAATCAACCAATAGGAAATCAGCATGTTGAGTGGGAGAGACAAACTACACTTGCAGACATTGATGCCAATTTTGGCTCTTTTTTACGATATAACAAAAAACGATATGAAATACTGTATTGTCATATCGTATTTTTTTACGATATGACAACGCTGCGATATGACAACACCGTGTATGGCTATCTTAATGTTTTCATATCGTAAAAAACTTACGATATGACAATACAGTATGTCATATCGTTTTTGGTCATATCGTAAAAAAGAGCCAAAGTTGGCATCAATGCTTGCAGAACTTCTGTGCAGGGTTACCGTTGGAAATTTTCAAAAGGTCGTACTAAAAGTCGTTTTAGAAAAATAAAGTCGCTCAAAAAGTCGTTTCAAGAAGAAATAAGTCGCACACATTTTTAAAGTTTTATTTATGAAAAACATAAAGAAAAATAAAGTAACAGTTCAAAACAAAAAAATTATTATACAAAGCGTTAAGCTGAGCATTATATAAAACGAAAAGCCATGGAACTAAAGTTCTTAAAATTTTACAGAAGTTGGAAAAAAACTTTATAAAATAGTATAAGTGGTAGTAGCAACGTTGTCAAAAGTTGTGGATTGAGTTTAATGAAATATTGCTCATTTTGTTGGGAACATATTTTACTATATGTCGTCTTTAAATTTTTATAAATTTCCTATAAACAAAATTTAAAAAATATTTTTGCCACGATTTCCTCAATATCTCTAAAACTACTGAACTGATTAAAAAACAACCTTGCACCGCTTTCGCACTAGCAAAGTTTACTTTACAAAATTTTAATTCAGCCAGTAGAAAGACAGAGAGCAGCTTACTCATGTCTCTGTCTTTCTACCGACTGAATTAAGGCTTTGTAAAGTAAACTTTGCTAGTGCGAAAGCGGTGTTGGGACGGCTTGAAGATATAATGTTGTTGCCGAGATTCTGATTTTTTATTTAACTAAATAGGACAAACCGTTCTCTAGTTAATACTTTCGTGCAATTGCTCCTTTTTTGACATAACGGTACATTTCGAAAGCTAGAACCAATTTCAAGAAACCGATTGGAGATTCCAATTCAGGGGCACAAATAACAAAACAACACTTTCCGTTGCACTAGTCCAAAAGTTTACCTAATTTTGTAAACTTCTGTAATCGGTGATCGATTTAAAAAAAAAATAAAAACTTAGCAGATGTAGCGTATGGCTAGGAAGCCCTTGAACAGTTTTTAGTATGTACTTTTGTTTTCACCTGTTAGTCAGAGAAGGTTAACTGTTTTTTTTAATTGAACTCAATGTTTCCATAGTGTTTTATTTAGGAACTTCATTAATATTACTTTTGTATTATATAAAATTTTCTCCGAGTTTTTTCTTGTAGAATATCACTACCAGCAGATTGGAGTGAGTGTTCACTTGCTTCTAATGAATCGATTTTACCAATTCATGATTATATAACTATTCTGCAGAAAAAGCTACAAAATTACTTAAGCATTTGGGAATAAGTTCTTGATTCTATTAAAAATATCTGTACTACGAGTATTAAGTTAATTTATCAGAATGTACATCAAAATTCTCGCAATAAATTCCCGGGACTAAACATTTTGCCCAGTTTCCGAGAATGTATGCAAAACGGAACTATTATTATAGTTAACTCTAAAAAGGGTAAAAAGTCGCCAAAAATGACAAAAGTCGCAAAATAAGATGACTTTGAAAAAGTCGCATAAAAACTCGCCGGCCGTCAAAAAGGTGGCGAATTGCGACTTTAGTCGACGAACGGTAACGCTGCTTCTGTGTCTTATTTTACATTTTAATCGTCATCGAGACTGCTGTCAGTGAACACATAAATTGAAATTATTGCGATATATTAATGATGTCAGCCGAAAAGTATTTTATGTTACAAAATGTTTGTCATAAGACATTTAAAAAAACTAAGAAATATAATTTAAAAAAACATTTTGAAGATGTTCACAAAGACATGAATTATTTGCAGGGGGAAGAAAAAGAAAAACAGTTTAAAATTTATAAGAAAATTTTTATTAAAAAGTTGAAGGAATGGGTAAATCAATCAAAATGGATTTATCTAACTTAATAAGTTTAGATATTGTAAAAAAGGGAAGGCCATTTTCAGATGGGCCATTTGTCAAAAATATATTGAGTAAAGTTTTTGGAAAACTTCATTATAAAACTAATTTGATTGAAAAATTATCTTTGTCCCGCAATAGTATAACCCGGCGTTGTCTTTATTTGGGTGCTATTGTGGAATCGACATTAAGGGAAAAATTAAAAAATTGCGAATTTTTTTCATTCTGTATTGATGAGAGCACCGATATTAATGACCTTTGTCAACTTGTAATCTGCATTCGATGCGTTGATTCAGATTACAATGTTATCGAGTCAATATATTCTGTTGAAAAATTTTATGGCAATGTAACCGGCAAATTATTGTTCGATGTCGTCAACGAAAAACTTCTTTCCGTTGTTGATTCTAACAAATTAGCCGGAGTTTGTACGGATGGTGCGAACACTATGACAGGCAAACGTGATGGATTTGGTTTATACCTTGCATTGTATAATACACCAGGCTACTCTTGCTTCTAAATTTATATCCGAGCATCCGGTCATGAATGGTACTGAGCGGATAATTAATAGGATAAGGGGCGGACATAACTCACTGACTCATAGAAAATTTGTGACATTTCTAAAAAATTCAAATGCTTCTCACCACGATCTATTAATGTTTACTGAGGTACGTTGGTTAAGCCGAGGTAACAGTATTAATAGATTGTTTGAGCTTAGAAATGAAGTATTTGAATTTTTAGAAGCTGAAAATATCGAAATAACCGAAAAAGAATATTTAAAAGATTTTCAATTTATTTTAGACATGGCGTTTTTAACATACATTTGTAACATTCTTCGCTGAGGCCGGGCTTAAGGATTTTTTCCTCTAGGTATATCGAAAAGCGGCTTCGCTGAATAAAGATTCTTGCATAGACGGCCTTCGGCCGGGCATAAGGGTTTTTTCTCTAGGTATATCGAAAACCGCATTCGCTGAATAAAGATTCTTGCATAGGGCATAAGGGTTTTCTTCTCTAGGTATATCGAAAAGCGGCTTCGCTGAGTAAGGATTTCTTTATAGCCGGTCTTCGGCCGGGCTTAAAGGATTTTTCCTCTAGGTATATCGAAAAGCGGAGCCGCACCGAAAAATTACCCCAAATTTTCTATTGCAAACAACAACAAACCATTTTTGGGGCCATTTTTATTTATTAAATTGTGGCCATTTTTCCTATATTTTGGGCCATTTTTCATTTCTAAGCTTAGGGCCATTTTTCATCTGATGAAAAATGGTCCCAAAAATTAAGAAAAATGGTTCCAAAAGTTGTGTTGTTGTTTTTAGTACAAAAGTTTGGGGCCATTTTTCATTTTGGTGTGGGACCATTTTTCATTGGGGCCATTTTTCATGGAGCCGGAGGCATAGCTTAAAACAAGTTGAACACCTATGTTTAAAAATTTTAATCGCGATAATAATTGAAACATAATTATATTTTAAACTTTCCATTATACATTATTGAATACATTATTATTTATATTATTGTCGTTTTGCCCTATACTACTCAATAGATTGCACAATACTTTCAAATCATATATGGAGCAACTTCTCTCACAATAAAAAGTAAACATAAGCTACAAGCAAAATGAAAAATATATTAAACAATGTTGACAACAGATTTCACAGTACTTTCAAAAGCCTTTTAATTTTTTGCAATATACTGTGCAATCATCGAATATGAATTCTACAATATGAAAAATGTTGCAATTTTACTGCAAATATATGGTTGCTTAAGCGGCCCATTCATTATACAATATTATTGAATATGTATCGTACATATTTGTACCGTGTGGGTGTGGTGAGGGTAGTGTGTGAGGCGTACTGCGACGGTGTAAGAACCACACGCAGGCAACTCTCAATACGAGTAATTGCATGAGGTTACCGGACGGCGTATTTTAGGAAAAACGCTAATGTGCAGGGTATCAGCCGTAGTTAATCAACCATGTCGACAGCTGTCAACCAGCCACAATGGACTGTCAGAGATTTTATTTCCGTTGCTGATCGTCAAAGAGGTTGGATGTCCCGAGGAGTTAAAAAAAAAGTCGCAGCCGTGAACATCGTGGGCCAATACGTTGGCCAGAATTTGGAATAGCGGAAAAAACAGGTAAGTGTTTGATTTGATCTTGCTTAGAAGTGAGATTTCGAAAAATTCATGCCCGTTTTCCCAAAAACAGTGGTAAGAGTGCGTTGTCGTCAGTAAAGACTGGGGCCTTTGATTCCCAGTAGCTGAGGTTGGCCGCACCCCTTATCGTAAATTGTGGTTGGAGTACGAGATCGAGAACTGGGAATCAGGATGGTCGCAGTCGTCGAAAAGTGCTGGCACGACGTAGAAAAATAGTCGACAATATCGTGTTCGTGACATCCATCGCTAGACGGAAAAGCAGACACAGAACGGGGCACGTGCTGGAAAATTAAGGCGTTCGGGCAGAAAGGCCAAGGCCCTGGCCAATTAAACACAGTCACGTGCACCCGTTTTTCTCACCACACGAGCGTGGGACGTGGCAAAGAAAAAAAATTCGTAAAACAGCCCCGGAAAACCGCTAGCCTCCTCCATAACAACCAGCCAAGTCAGGCCTTTGAAGTCAGCAGACAATGGAAGACGCGCAAAAATATTAAGCCAGCAGCAACACCTTGACTGGCAGGGTCATCTGGCTATCTAAACAACAACCAACAGCAACCAACCAGAGAAACAAGCCGAGGCAAAATTATCGGCGGCGGCGGCTGGGCAGATTTTGGGTCGGCGGCGGCGCGCCGACAGAATTTTCGGCGGCTCACCTATTTACGGATATGTTGGGAAAAAAGGTAGTAAAAAAAATTTTTCGAAAAAAGTACACAAATTTGCAACCCAGTCTTGAACAAATTTAACCGAACTCGGCGGCTGGTTTTGAGCCGTTGCGAGCCGACGTAATCGGCGGCGGCGCGATGGGTAAAAAAGCAACCGGCGGCGGCGCGCCGTCGGCTCGAAATCGACTGGCTTGCATCTCTGCAACCAACACCACCTCAACAATTGCATCCGTCCGAGCTGAAGCACTCAACAATACATCAATAGTCTATACAGCCATTTAAACAACAGCTAACAGAAACCAACACCACCGCAACAACTGCATCCGTCCGAGCTAAAGCACCCAGCACAACACCAGCATAACATCAACATTATATCCGGTCGAGCCACCGCGAACAGGTAGAAGTCATCATTTAAATCAGCCCGAGGCAAAATAGGGGACAAAAAGTCACCAGTTTCCGTTCTTGTCAGCGGATCACCTTTAGTCAGCGATTCACCGGTCATCAGTTCCGCCACAGCAGTACCCCGTAAGTCAGTTTATTTCATTTTGGTAGTAGTTAGTTGTTTTATTGGTCGTTTGACCCTGGTGCGTTTGTCCGTGTGTGCAAACGAGTGCCGGTTAGCTCGTTTGCGTTCGGTTATAGGTTTTTTTTATTTAGTTTTTGCCGAAGATAGAGAAACGAAAACTATTTATTCAATTTGTGTTTTTATATATATTTATATTGGTATTGGCGGGGTGAATATAGGTGTACTTAGTTGCATGTATACCTTCCCCGGTATTACCGATACCATTTGTCTTTTTGCCAAGGCCGTTTTGGGCGATCGCCAGCGACGTGGATGTTTGGAGGCGGTCGGTCTAGGGCTGGGTCCTCATTAAACCCCGGCGCCTAGGCCTACCCATCCTCCACTCAAACCCCCAGGCACAAAAATTTTGCGAGCCTAAGAGCTCTGCGCGATTTGGCGCAATCCATAGCCCAGTTTTCAAACTAAAGTTTAGAATTTTTCCAAATTTACATTTTCATTTCGATTTTTTTGATTATAATTAAAAATTAAAAAAAAAATATATATAATTTCGGTCTCAGTAATTATCAGTGCGGTTTCAGAATTGTGGTTCGGAAAGTAATTGTGGTTTTCAATATTGTTTCTAAATTGTATTTTCGGCCTAATTACTGGTCAAAATTTCGTTTTTCGGATCATAGCTTCCCTCGTTGAATTGAAATTGTAATCGCACTTGTTAAATTCGAATACTTGCCTAATTGCGAACACTATTTCGGTTTTCAGTCGTAAAACTATAATTATTTTCCAAAATTATAATTTTATCAAAACCATTATTACGATTTCGGTATTCAAAACTAAATTTCATTGAAAGCCAAAATTTGGTGATTCGGGTTAAAAATTATACCTGGCTTTGAATCACGATTTTGATTTGGAACTTAGAGATAAATTTGCCTTTCTTTTAAAATAAGCATTTCGTTTCCGGTTTGTGCAGTTATTTTGCGTTGTAGTGGTAAACTTTGTTTACAGCTAACAAAATTTCAGTACAGTGAAAAATTATTATCTCATATTCGGCATTTAAATTACAACAGTGTTATTTCTGAGTTCCGTTTTCAGTGTTTCAATGTGATTTAGTCAGCTATGCGCTTTTGGCTCATTTCCCAAAATTTTACGGGAACAAAATTTCATTTTACTGTCGCTTTCGAAGGCATATTTGTAATTTCTATTTTTTCGATTGCGGATTTTAAACCCAGTTCATAAAACTTTTTCATTTTTTTTTGCTCGCGCCGTTCGCAATTAGTGATGGTGAATTAAGTGTGTGTCATTATTGGCGAATTGCAGTTATAGATTCGGTTCGGGAAGTGATAATTTTGTGAAGATCGGAATTTTGATTCCAGAGTCAAAATCATCATTTCTTTTGGAAGTCAGTCGCCAGTTTTGATTTCACTATCGGGATTAGTTTCGGAAATTACAATTCGGTCAGCATTTCCGTCTGTGATCCCCAGTGTCGAATCACAACTCCCTGCTAGTGTATACGCGTAATTCCCAGTGTTGAATTACAATTGGGCAACGTTTATTTTTGTGATCGCCAGTGTCGATTCACAATTCCGCGCAAGGGTATAATCGTAATTCCCAGTGTTGAGTTACAGTACCTTGAAAATTTCCATTCGCATTTCGTGTTACAATTGTAATCTCCGAATCGATATCTCGTCGCGTGCTATAACCACGTTTCCTTTCGAAGATACGTTCTTCGAACGTTTCTGCGACCTACCAGTGTATCATCTTATCTATCACTTTTGGAAAACCACTCGCCTTGCCTCCTGAAGTAAAGTTACTGCTGGTCAGTGAGTGTGGCTTTCTAGTGAGAGCACCTTTTAATCAAGAGTAGTAGTTCAAAAGTAAGAGAAACTATCGGTTTTGTTCAAGATTTTCGTGAGCCTCGAAGGCTATTAAATAATAAAAAGATCATATATTACCCTAACACATACTAACCTTAAGATTTAAATGAATTTAAGAGAACTGAATAATATAAGAAAAAAATACAAAAACTGTGAATTATAGGAATAAACTAAATATATTTAAGCGAATATAGGTTCTAATTGTATCAACGTTCGAACTTAGGGAATTTTCATAGGCAATAGCCACTCGTGGCATAAGAACATACATTTATACTTCTACCTTGGAGTTAATAATAATAATAATATTTTGAATTGAATCGATATGAAACTTTATTTGATGGCTGAATAAACAATAGATCTGGTGGGTGAGTATTGAGTGAGAGCGATTTTGATTTAGGGATGAATCCGATAAATGGCAGACGTGATCACCATGGTAAAATGTTTCAGGAGTTTATTGAAGCGGGGGAGGGTAGTCGGCAGTTAAACAACACCTTAACTGCCACAACTCAACAAAGTCGTTCGCGCGTTCAACCCGTTTTCTCTTTTTGTTTATAGGTTTGTCGGACACACTGGTACAACTAAACCGTGTCCACAATCTAGTCTATGCCTGCAACGAACACCAGCCCAAGCCCGACGAGCCATAGCCGTGTATAAATGACAAGTTGCCAGTGTGGTAGGCTTAGACTAGTGACAACTCAGCTGAGTTGGATCGGGACAGTTTTTGGCGCCCGCACGTGAGGCTTGAACGCCACTGAAGCGGCTTGAAGGCAATTAGAACAACTTTCTTTGTATGAGTTAAAATAATTAGGCTAGAAATTTGGAGAACAGTCTAGTGACGATCACTAGTTAGGGGAATGACACTTGAAGAAAACCGAAGGGATGTTAGTCAGGGAGCAGATAAAATTTTATCAGCCCGTCCGCAACTGACTTTCGGGGTTTGATATAGCTATTGACGAAGGGCGTTAGTCTTAGCAGTTTATGAATTGAACACGTTAATTGCAACGGCTTTCGGACGTAGCAAAAGGGTTAGATTTTTTGTAAGTCCAGAGGTTTTGGATCAATTGATAGTGGAACTCTGGAGCGACAGGAACTCTTATCCCAAATGAAAGTGGCTAGCTGATTTTCCTGTTCAATTTTGCAAACAATAGTCAGCATTTGTAGCTCAAATTTTATTTTTAATTTTTAGTTTATTCACTCAATGTTCACCTAGATCAAAATATTTAGTGCTTGAATTTTTAACATTTTATATTTCTGCTTGGAATACGGCAGCGATATATACAACAACAAAGAAATGTTTAACAATTTTTTATCAATAAAAATTTTTTTAAACTGGTTTCAAAAAGTTTTCGCGTTTGAACCCAGTACTCGCGTATCGAATACATACCTTATTCTAGTCACACACCGGATTTGAACATACATAAAAAAACAGTTTCGGATTTAGAACAAAACTTGTCGGTAAAAGTTTGTTTTCCGAACCGAAGATAAACCAAAATAACTTTTTGAACTTTTGACAAAATTATTAACATTTTATTACCATACATTGATACAACTATATTTCATTCCATATATTTTATTATATTTTTACATACCATTTTATTTCCGAATTTCGGGTAGGCGTACACTGAAAATAATCCATGCAACATTTTACGAAAAAAATTTTCGTAGTGACTTTTTTCGTAGAATATACGAAACTTTCGTATATATTACGAAAAAACATTTAGGCAATATTTTTTTGAATTTACGAAAGTAACGAATACCTTTCGTAAACATTTTTCCTTGTATTTTTCAGATGTATGTAAATAAAACAAATTTTTAGCTCTTATAAAACAAGTAGAAAGTGGCTCAGTGAGTAGAGTTATGACTTGAAATATGAACATTGCCAGTTCGTGCCCCGGTTGAGCCATACTTTTTTCTTACTTTTATTTCTTAATTACTTTCGTACATATCGTATATTTTACGACAGAGTTTCGTGGTGCGAAACTACGAAATATTTCGTAATATGTACGAGCGTTTTTGTGCATATGTTGCATGCAATTTTTTCAGTGTAGATTAAAAATTTCTTCACATTAGAAGAAAAGTGTCTCGTTTCGAGCATTCTAGTGGCCACCCAGTAGAAGACTAGTAGGTGTCTACCTAGAATATTAGAGATCCGTAGCCAATGCGCCGTAAGATAAATACAACTCGTCGAACCATACAGTCCGAATTTGTCCGTTTTTCGTTTATACCGGATTTGACCAACAATCATCCGTACTATTTTTTTTAGTCAGGTCGTTTGATTTCATTTTTGAATTTTGATAGTATTTTCTCCGAATTACACCGGGTAGGTAGGAATTTATTTCTCACTCAAGTAGTGCAGTTAGGTTCGCGTTGTTTGATTCATCGACATCGTACGGATAAGCCGATTACATAGAATTAAAATAGTGGTCGAAACGCGATCAAATAGCAGAGGGGACGAAGCTGTCAATATAGAAACGTCAACAACGGCCATAACAACGTCAACCACTTCCAGTGTACCTCACATATGCATAATGCATACCCATTATACAATGGTCACTACAACACATTAACAACACGTGTTGAACAATAATTGAGTGACATACATTTGAGTGATATTAATATAAAATAAAATATCACATTTGATTGGTTATTGCAATTAAATATGTAATAAGAAACCTTACTATTTTCATAGTACGAGAAAGAATGAAAGAATCCAATGTATAGAATAATTAAAATAAGTTAGAAAGGTTAAAATTAATTTTCATAAGTAGTATATAAACTGTGTTAAAATTAAATAAAATCAGACTTTGATTCTTCAAGCTAAACCGGCAACATCTGCCTTAGTTTCATTTCAAGTCTCCTTTTGCCCTTGTCTCACGATAAGATCGGCAAAACGAAATAGCCCTGACCAGTGGCACACTCTGCCGGTCAGAAAAACACCAATAGGACTTATTATCTTTACACACTACAACCGCAACGTTTACTTTTACTACTACGAATACCGCAACTACTACGACGTTAGCGACTACTAACACAATGGCGACAACCAGCGCAACAGCGATAGATACACAAATTGTGGAGAACACCGGAGAAGCCATAGCATGGATACACCACCAAGTGTACCTCGCGTAAGCGACATTATGGAAAATAGTGGTGCAAGTGAATATTCGATCGTTACTCAAGAATACAGCAGCATTAGTACGAGGAGGGTACGAGAAGCCTTTTTAGGCAGGAATGTTAACCTAAGACCAAGTACTCACCGTGAGCAGTCGAGACAAGCAGCACCCATCACGCAAGGTGATTTAAGGAATTTTCAAAATCGCTTGTTTGATTTAATGCCCAGTTTGATACAACGAACTGTGGACGCGCAGCTACGATAACCACGGAACAATATATCGCCACTTGCCGCCGACTTCTATTTTCCAAACCTGTCACAACCTCATCCAGCCAATAATTTTGAATTTCCCGATTTATCACAGCCGCCGCCTTCGCGACGGAATGATACTGTACAGCAATTACAACTGCAGCAATGTCAGAACCCGATTAACAACAATTTAGCTAACAATGCGAACCAAGGAAGAAACAACAACTCCAACCGAAATTATAATAGGCCTAGAAACAGCGTTCTCAATACAACTAGAGATAACTTCAACCCACCAAACAGCGACGATAATACCGAATTAACTTTTCGTCCAGGTAGTCCGTACTCAGTACAATTTCCAGCATCTCGTAACCCATACACGCATAATTTAAATATCCGCGTTGACAAATGGGGCATTATGTTCGATGGTACACACAGGAGCACTAGTATAGAAGATTTTGTTTTCCGATTTGAAACACTTCAAGCGGACTATGGTTGTGAATGGCAGGAAGTCATTCGTTCATTTCACCATCTATTAAGCGGACCAGCACGCGAATGGTTTTGGGATCATCGGAGGTTTAATAATGTTTCACGTTGGAGGGATTTGAAGGCAGCTCTGATAAGCCAATTCCATAAATACGATAGCGATTTTGATATTCAGAAAAGAATATTAGAGAGGCGTCAACAGAACATGGAATCCTTTGACGATTTCTATAACGCGGTTTTGAAACTCAGGAATCAATTGAGAAGCCCTATTGGAGAAAGAGACTTAGTAAGCATCATGCGTAGCAATTTAAAGGCTTCGATGGCACATCTTCTGTTCTCGGTACCCGTTAGCAGTTTATCACAACTCGTGAGGGAATGTCGGAGGGCTGAGAACTTAATTAATAGCCAAAGGCAATTTAACAGTAGAGTCCCGCCAAGAGCAGTTCACGAATTAGAGTACATACCCGCGATGGATGATGAAGATACACCAGATATAGATGCGATTATAGTGAGGAAGAAATTGATTTGCTGGAATTGCCAGACAGAAGGGCATACATTTCTTGATTTGCTACAAATGTGGTAGGGAGGATACAGTTACTACACGTTGTCCCACATGTCAGGGAAACCGAAAGCCGAACGCGACTCGAGCAGGGATGGAGACGCGTTCCATGGTATCGAATCCCAAAACACTATAAAATTTTCAGAAGTCCAGAATGTCACACCACTGAGGAAATTTCACCGACTAGAGATTATAAAATTTTAAAATCGAAAGAAACCATAAAAGAGGAACCGAAACACGATGGGAGAACACATAAAACTTATGAAACCCATTTGCAGGAATACGAGGCCGTACGTAAGAGAATTTTTGAACCATCTGAGAAAATTTGTAAAATGCGAGAAAGATACAAGATTAGAAAATAGACCCGATTCGAGATTTCAGAAGCGAGTATTTACGAAGGTCCGGATACCAGGATTTATACTACTATTGAAATTAATGGCATACCGATTCAAGGCTTGCTTGATAGCGGAGCTACAGTGACGTGCCTGGGAAAGGATTGTCTCGATTTTATAGAAAAAGCTCAAATTATAGTACACCCGTTTCAATCAAAAATTAGGACAGCTGATGGAAGACTTAATCCCATCATCGGTCGCATTCGAGTAAACATCACCTTTAGTAAAACTCGCAAAGAAATAGAATTTTTTCTCGTACCTTCTCTGAAACTAGCTCTATTCCTGGGCCTCGATTTTATGAAGAAATTTAATTTATTACGTTTTGAAATAAATGCTTTGTCAACTCAAGGAGTCAACATGGATGAACCTACAGATAGCTCGTTTCCAAGAATGCACAATTTAGATACTCGACAGCAACAACGCTTAGAAAATATCGTCGAACTCTTTCCTTGTTTCACACGCCACGGCTTAGGGAAAACTTCCCTAGAAGTACACCAGATAGACACCGGAAACTCAGTCCCTGTTAAGGAAAAACATTATCCTGTATCGCCCGCGGTACAACAGATGATGTATGGGGAACTGGATAGGATGTTGTCCTTGGGAGTTATTGAGCCGAGCGAAAGTCCGTGGAACAATCGAGTCACATTTGTGTAGAAGGGGGAAAAGTCAGGAGCTGTCTGGACGCGCGTCGGCTCAATCAAGTGCCCGTAACGGACGCCTATCCACTTCCTCATATAGAAGGATTGTTAAGCCGTTTGGGCGATACGCATTTTATCTCCAGCATTGATCTTAAGGATGCGTTCTGGCAGATACCACTGGCAGAACAGAGCCGAGAGAAGACAGCCTTTACCGTGCCTGGGAGACCCTTGTATCATTTCACGGCCATGCCTTTTGGGTTGTGCAATGCGGCCCAAAGGTTATGCCATCTAATGGACAAGGTGATCCCAGCACGCTTAAGGAAAAGGGTGTTCGTCTATTTGGATGATCTGCTGGTGGTATCTCCCGATTTTGAAGAGCATCTGGATATGCTTAAGGAAGTCGCAAATCGTTTGGAATGTGCTGGGCTAACTATAAAAGTCAGTAAATCGAAATTTTGTTGCCGAGAGTTGAAGTACTTGGGATATATTGTAGGAAAAGGAAAGTTGAAGCCGGATCCTGAAAAAATTCAGGCCATATCAGATTTAAAGTATCCAACTACAGTGAAACAAGTTAGAAGTTTCATGGGAACCACCAGATGGTACCGGCGTTTCATCGTCGATTATGCAACAATAACAGCACCTATATCCGATACCTTGAAGAAAACCAAAACGTTCATATTTCCAGAAGAAGCCAAAGTAGCTTTTGCAAAATTAAAGTTACGATTAACTGCTAGCCCTGTGTTGATTCACCCCGACTTTAACAAAACCTTTTTCATACAATGTGATGCGTCGAGTGTAGGAATTGGCGCGGTATTATTTCAAGAGGATGAGGAAGGGTGAGAACATCCCATAGCGTATTTTTCGAAGAAGATGTCGTCGGATCAAAAGAATTATTCCGTAACGGAGCGGGAATGCCTTGCGGTCGTTTCAGCAGTACAGAGATTTCGACCTTACGTGGAGTTAATGGAGTTTGTGATAATCACCGATCATTCTAGCCTTAAGTGGTTGATGTCACAGCGCGATTTGCACGGAAGACTTGCCAGGTGGAGCCTACAGCTCCAAACTTATTCATTTACCATCAAGCACCGCAAAGGAACACAAAACGTAGTGCCAGACACATTATCCAGATACGACATGGACGGCTTAGATGCGCAGATGCCAGGCACAGTGGATTTATCCTCAACAGAATTTCAGTCAGAAGAATATACAGCTTAGAAGGAAACAATTGCATGTAATAAAGAGAGCTTACCGGATATCAAGATTACAGAAGGTTTAATTTACAAGAGAACGCAGTGTCACGACGGAGATTTAACACGAGAAGAACATGAATGGAAGCTTTGGGTACCGTCGAGTCTCACTGAAGAAATTATATCACAAGCTCATAGTCCACCAGCAGTAGCACACGGAGGTGTGGGTAAAACGATATGACGAGTCCGGAATGGTATTACTGGCCACACATGAACATCCAAATTCGAGAATACATAAACAACTGCGACACCTGTAAGGAATGCAAACCAGCTAACAGAGTTTTATGACCACCTATGGGGCAAGAGCCTGATGCTAGCAGACCCTTTCAGCGTATATGCATTGACTTTTTGGGACCATACGTGAGGTCGAAGAAAGGCAATTGTTTTATTTTTATAGTGGTGGATTATTTCTCAAAATTCGTTTTCTTGAAGGCAATGGCGAAGGCGAACACGAAAAACGTGGTAAACTTTTTAGTGCAAGAAATCTTTTATAAATTCGGGTGTCCCGAAACTTTGATTTCTGACAACGGGCAACAGTTCGTAAGCAAAGACTTCACCGAGATGTTAGACACATTTGGAATCCAGCATATGAGAACAGCCAGCTACGCGCCTCAAGCTAACGCATCCGAACGCGTGAACCAGTCTGTGTTAGAAGCTATAAGGTCGTATTTGGAAACGAGTCAAGTCGACTGGGATATACATTTGTGCGAAATTGAATGTGCTCTAAGATCTGCAGTGCATTCAGCGACGGGCGTTACACCTTACTTTTTATTATTCGGTACGAACATGATTACTCATGCGTCCGCGTAAAAATTAGCTAGAAAGCTCAACTTGCTGGAAGACTCAGAAAACTGAATAGAGAACAAAAACGAATTCCTAGAGCTCGTCAGAGATAATGTAAGGAAGTCATTACACAAAAGCTACGAGTCCAACGCCAAGCGTTACAACGTGAGAAGTAGAGAAACACAATTTAAAGTAGGACAGGAAGTATTTCGCAGGAACTTTCCCCTGTCGGACTTTTCGAAACAAATCAGCGCTAAACTTTGCAGAAGATTCATCAAGTGCAGAATAGCCAAGTTAGTGGGAAATAACTTATACGAAATAGAGAACCTGCAAGGAAAGAAAATGGGAGTATTCCACGCGAAGGATTTGAAAGCATAAACCACTACCGACGAAGTTACCGGATGAAATTTTTATCATATTAGCAAATATGATTTGCTAATATGATAAAATTTTCTAACCCAAGAAAGGGGGTGTGTCCCGTGTGGGCGCGGTGGATGTGTGTGTGAAGCGCGCAAGTGAGGCGAATTAGTGTAGACGCGGCATTTATACAACTCTGCGCACATTAAAATTTACATTGGTGGCCAGATGGCCGAGAAATAGAAAAAACGCTAATTTACAAGGGCATGCTACGAAATATATCGACCGTTCAAGTGAAGTTGGTTGCAAAACCAAACGTCAACCAGCCATAATGAATCAGCAAATGGTTGACTTCCGCCTTGTTCGTTTTGGGTGTCATAGTGGTTGGACGTCGGAATTTTTGCTCCCGCAAACATCGAGGGATTTAACACGAGGAGGAATAGCAGTCACTGGAAAATAAGGTAAGCAATGAATATAGATAAGTGAAAACCCAAAATTACGTGGATTAACCATAGTTTTATCCAAGACAGTAGCAGATTTAAAATATCCGACAACAATGAAACATGTCAGGAGTTTCATGGGAACCACCGGCTGGTACCGGCGTTTCATTGTTGACTATGCGACAATAACAGCACCTATCTCCGACACCTTGAACAAAAGCAAAACTTTCATATTTCCGGAAGAAGCAAAGGCAGCTTTTGATAAATTGAAGCTACGATTGACTACTAGCCCTGTGTTGGTTCACCCCGACTTTAACAAAACCTTTTTCATATAGTGCGATGCGTCGAATGTGGGAATAGGCGCGGTTTTATTTCAGGAGGATGAAGAAGGGGGAGAACATCCTATAGCGTATTTTTCGAAAAAAATGTCGTCGGCTTAAAAGAACTATTCCGGGACGGAACGGGAATGCCTCGCAGTCGTGTCAGCAGTCCAGAGATTTAGACCTTACGTAGAACTAATGGAGTTCGTGATAATCACTGACCATTCTAGCCTTAAGTGGTTGATGTCGCAGAGGGATTTGCACGGAAGACTCGCCAGGTGGAGCCTACAGCTCCAAACTTATTCATTTATGATCAAGCACCGCAAAGGAACCCAAAACGTAGTGCCAGACACGCTCTCTAGATACGACAAGGACGGATTAGACACACAGATGCAGGGAATGGTGGATTTATCGTCAACAGAATTTCAATCGGAAGAGTATTTAGCGTTAAAGGAGACGATCGAAGGAAATCAAGAGAGCCTACCTGATATCAAGATTATAGATGGTCTAGTTTACAAAAGAATGCAGTGTCACGACGGAGATTTAATAACACGAGAGGAACACGAATGGAAACTGTGGGTACCATCAAACCTGACGGATGTTCCGAGACTTTGATTTCCGACAACGGGCAACAGTTCATGAGTAAGGACTTCACTGCGATGTTAGACACATTCGGAATTCAGCATATGAGAACAGCCAGCTACGCGCCACAAGCTAACGCATCTGAACGCGTGAATCAGTCAGTGTTGGCAGCTATCAGGTCTTATTTAGAAACCAATTGAATGTGCTCTAAGATCAGCAGTGCATTCAGCGACCGGCGTTACACCTTACTTTTTATTGTTCGGCACTAATATGATCACCCATGCGTCAGCTTATAAATTAGCTAGGAAGCTTAACTTGTTGGAAGATTCAGAAAACAGGATAGAGAACAAAAATGAATTCCTCGAGCTCGTCAGAGATGATGTGAGATAGACTCTACGCAAAAGCTACGAGTCCAACGCCAAGCGCTACAACGTGAGAAGTAGAGAAACAATATTTAAAGTAGGACAAGAAGTGTTTCGGAGGAATTTTCCCCTGTCTGACTTTTCGAAACAGATCAGCGCTAAACTTTGCAGAAGATTCATCAAGTGCACCATAGCTAAGCTAGTGGGAATTAACTTATACGAAATATAGAGCCTACAAGGAAAGAAACTCGGAGTATTCCACGCGAAGGATTTGAAAGCATAAACCGCTACCGACGAAGTTACCGGATGAAATTTTTATCATATTAGCATATATGATTTGCTAATATGATAACATTTTCTTACCGAAGAAAGGGGGTGTGTCCCGTGTGGGTGTGGTGGAGGTGGTGTGTGAGGCGTACTGCGATAGTGTGAGAATCACACGTAGGAAACTAAATACGAGTATGTGCATGAGGTTGCCAGATGGCTGAGAAATAGGAAAAACTTTAAATTACAAGGACACACTACGAAATAAATCAACCGTAGAAATGAAGTTGGCTGTAGAATGTCAAACCACCATCATGAAAAGGCAAATGGACTATTTCCGTATTTATGCTGGTGAACGTTGACGAGAGAAGTTGGATTACGGATAATTATCTTGAAACATCGTGGGAAATACTCAAAAGCATAAGTCAAGTTGCAGCTATAAAGGTAAGTTAATGAATTAAAAAGTGAGAAAAATTAGTATTCCGTAAAATAATTGGGGTTATCCCTTCGTAACCGAATAGCTTCATTGGCGTCTAAATAATTGTGGTCTGCAAGCCTCAGGAGAAAAGGTTGACCACAACCCTAACAAATTGTAGTGCTTAAATAAAAGCTTATTGAGGCTCCGGTGGCCACAATTAGAGATACAGCTGAAGGGTGAGGAATAACACCAGATCCTGACCTAGCCAAAAAGCAACGCACGTAGTCCAACACCAGCAATGTACGCTAAGCTCAGTGCACGTGGGGCCGGCGAGACCTGAGTCTCGCGAGAAGGCGAGTTAATTAACACCAACCTTTTGGTCGTTTGACCCAGGTGCGTTCGTCCGTGTGTGCAAACAAGTACCGGTTAGCTCGTTTGCGTTCGGTTATCGGTTATCGGTTTTTTTTAATTTAGTTTTTGCCGAAGATAGAGAAACGAAAACTATTTATTCAATTTGTGTTTTTATATATATTTATATTGGTATTGGCGGGGTGGATATAGGTGTACTTAGTTGCATGTATACCTTCCCCGGTATTACCGATACCATTTGTCTTTTTGCCAAGGCCGTTTCGGGCGGTCGCTAGGGACGTGGATGTTTGGAGGCTGTCGGTCTAGGGCTGGGCCCTCATTAAACCCCGGCGCCTAGAGCCTACCCATCCTCCACTCAAACCCCCTGGCACAAAAATTTAGCGATCCTAAGAGAATTTTTCCAAATTTACATTTTCATTTCGACTTTTTTGATTATAATTAAAAATTAAAAAAAAATATATATATAATTTCGGTCTCAGTAATTATCAGTGCGGTTTCAGAATTGTGGTTCGGAAAGTAATTGTGGTTTTCAATATTGTTTCTAAATTGTATTTTCGGCCTAATTACTGGTCAAAATTTCGGTTTTCGGATCATAGCTTCCCTCGTTGAATTGAAATTGTAATCGCACTTGTTAAATTCGAATACTTGCCTAATTGCGAACACTATTTCGGTTTTCAGTCGTAAAATTATAATTATTTTCCAAAATTATAATTTTATCAAAGCCATTATTTCGATTTCGGTATTCAAAACTAAATTTCATTGAAAGCTAAAATTTGGAGATTCGGGTTAAAGATTATACCTGGCTTTGAATCACGATTTTGATTTGGAACTTAGAGATAAATTTGCCTTTCTTTTAAAATTAGCATTTCGTTTTCGGTTTGTGCAGTTATTTTGCTTTGAAGTGGTAAACTTTGTTTACAGCTAACAAAATTTCAGTACAGTTAAAAATTATTATCTCATTTTCGGCATTTAAATTACAACAGTGTTATGTCTGAGTTCCATTTTCAGTGTTTCAATGTGATTTAGTCAGCTATACGCTTTTGGCTCATTTCCCAAAATTTTACGGGAACAAAATTTCATTTTACTGTCGCTTTCGAAGGTATATTTGTAATTTCTTTTTTTTTCGATTGCGGATTTTAAACCCAGTTCATAAAACTTTTAAATTTTTTTTGCTCGCGCTGTTCGCAATTACTGATGATGAATTAAGTGTGTGTCATTATTGGCGAATTGCAGTTATAGATTCGGTTCGGGAAGTGATAATTTTGTGAAGATCGGAATTTTGATTCCAGAGTCAAAATCATTATTTCTTTTGGAAGTCAGTCGGCAGTTTTGATTTCACTATCGGGATTAGTTTCGGAAATTACAATTCGGTCAGCATTTACGTCTGTGATCGCCAGTGTCGAATCACAACTCCCTGCTAGTGTATACGCGTAATTCCCAGTGTTGAATTACAATTCGGCAACGTTTATTTTTGTGATCGCCAGTGTCGATTCACAATTCCGCGCAAGGGTATAATCGTAATTCCCAGTGCTGAGTTACAGTACCTTGAAAATTTCCATTCGCATTTCGTGTTACAATTGTAATCTCCGAATCGATATCTCGTCGCGTGCTATAACCACGTTTCCTTTCGAAGATACGTTCTTCGAACGTTTCTGCGACCTACCAGTGTATCATCTTATCTATCACTTTTGGAAAACCACTCTTGCCTTGCCTCCTGAAGTAAAGTTACTGCTGGTCAGTGAGTGTGGCTTTCTAGTGAGCACCTTTTAATCAAGAGTAGTAGTTCAAAAGTAAGAGAAACTATCGGTTTTGTTCAAGATTTTCGTGAGCCTCGAAGGCTATTAAATAATAAGCTCATATATTACCCTAACACATACTAACCTTAAGATTTAAATGAATTTAAGAGAACTGAATAATATAAGAAAAAAATACAAAAACTGTGAATTACAGGAATAAACTAAATATATTTAAGCGAATATAGGTTCTAATTGTATCAACGTTCGAACTTAGGGAATTTTCATAGGCAATAGCCACTCGTGGCATAAGAACATACATTTATACTTCTACCTTGGAGTTAATAATAATAATAATATTTTGAATTGAATCGATATGAAACTTTATTTGATGGCTGAATAAACAATAGATCTGGTGGGTGAGTATTGAGTGAGAGCGATTTTGACTTAGGGATGAATCCGATAAATGGCAGACGTGATCACCATGGTAAAATGTTTCAGGAGTTTATTGAAGCGGGGGAGGGTAGTCGGCAGTTAAACAACACCTTAACTGCCACAACTCAACAAAGTCGTTCGCGCGTTCAACCCGTTTTCTCTTTTTGTTTATAGGTTTGTCGGACACACTGGTACAACTAAACCGTGTCCACAATCTAGTCTATGCCTGCAACGAACACCAGCCCAAGCCCGACGAGCCATAGCCGTGTATAAATGACAAGTTGCCAGTGTGGTAGGCTTAGACTAGTGACAACTCAGCTGAGTAGGATCGGGACAGTTTTTGGCGCCCGCACGTGAGGCTTGAACGCCACTGAAGCGGCTTGAAGGCAATTAGAACAACTTTCTTTGTATGAGTTAAAATAATTAGGCTAGAAATTTGGAGAACAGTCTAGTGACGATCACTAGTTAGGGGAATGACACTTGAAGAAAACCGAAGGGATGTTAGTCAGGGAGCAGATAAAATTTTATCAGCCCGTCCGCAACTGACTTTCGGGGTTTGATATAGCTATTGACGAAGGGCGTTAGTCTTAGCAGTTTATGAATTGAACACGTTAATTGCAACGGCTTTCGGACGTAGCAAAAGGGTTAGATTTTTTGTAAGTCCAGAGGTTTTGGATCAATTGATAGTGGAACTCTGGAGCGACAGGAACTCTTATCCCAAATGAAAGTGGCTAGCTGATTTTCCTATTCAATTTTGCAAACAATAGTCAGCATTTGTAGCTCAAATTTTATTTTTAATTTTTAGTTTATTCACTCAATGTTCACCTAGATCAAAATATTTAGTGCTTGAATTTTTAACATTTTATATTTCTGCTTGGAATACGGCAGCGATATATACAACAACAAAGAAATGTTTAACAATTTTTTATCAATAAAAATTTTTTTAAACTGGTTTCAAAAAGTTTTCGCGTTTGAACCCAGTACTCGCGTATCGAATACATACCTTATTCTAGTCACACACCGGATTTGAACATACATAAAAAAACAGTTTCGGATTTAGAACAAAACTTGTCGGTAAAAGTTTGTTTTCCGAACCGAAGATAAACCAAAATAACTTTTTGAACTTTTGACAAAATTATTAACATTTTATTACCATACATTGATACAACTATATTTCATTCCATATATTTTATTATATTTTTACATACCATTTTATTTCCGAATTTCGGGTAGGCGTACACTGAAAATAATCCATGCAACATTTTACGAAAAAAATTTTCGTAGTGACTTTTTTCGTAGAATATACGAAACTTTCGTATATATTACGAAAAAACATTTAGGCAATATTTTTTTGAATTTACGAAAGTAACGAATACCTTTCGTAAACATTTTTCCTTGTATTTTTCAGATGTATGTAAATAAAACAAATTTTTAGCTCTTATAAAACAAGTAGAAAGTGGCTCAGTGAGTAGAGTTATGACTTGAAATATGAACATTGCCAGTTCGTGCCCCGGTTGAGCCATACTTTTTTCTTACTTTTATTTCTTAATTACTTTCGTACATATCGTATATTTTACGACAGAGTTTCGTGGTGCGAAACTACGAAATATTTCGTAATATGTACGAGCGTTTTTGTGCATATGTTGCATGCAATTTTTTCAGTGTAGATTAAAAATTTCTTCACATTAGAAGAAAAGTGTCTCGTTTCGAGCATTCTAGTGGCCACCCAGTAGAAGACTAGTAGGTGTCTACCTAGAATATTAGAGATCCGTAGCCAATGCGCCGTAAGATAAATACAACTCGTCGAACCATACAGTCCGAATTTGTCCGTTTTTCGTTTATACCGGATTTGACCAACAATCATCCGTACTATTTTTTTTAGTCAGGTCGTTTGATTTCATTTTTGAATTTTGATAGTATTTTCTCCGAATTACACCGGGTAGGTAGGAATTTATTTCTCACTCAAGTAGTGCAGTTAGGTTCGCGTTGTTTGATTCATCGACATCGTACGGATAAGCCGATTACATAGAATTAAAATAGTGGTCGAAACGCGATCAAATAGCAGAGGGGACGAAGCTGTCAATATAGAAACGTCAACAACGGCCATAACAACGTCAACCACTTCCAGTGTACCTCACATATGCATAATGCATACCCATTATACAATGGTCACTACAACACATTAACAACACGTGTTGAACAATAATTGAGTGACATACATTTGAGTGATATTAATATAAAATAAAATATCACATTTGATTGGTTATTGCAATTAAATATGTAATAAGAAACCTTACTATTTTCATAGTACGAGAAAGAATGAAAGAATCCAATGTATAGAATAATTAAAATAAGTTAGAAAGGTTAAAATTAATTTTCATAAGTAGTATATAAACTGTGTTAAAATTAAATAAAATCAGACTTTGATTCTTCAAGCTAAACCGGCAACATCTGCCTTAGTTTCATTTCAAGTCTCCTTTTGCCCTTGTCTCACGATAAGATCGGCAAAACGAAATAGCCCTGACCAGTGGCACACTCTGCCGGTCAGAAAAACACCAATAGGACTTATTATCTTTACACACTACAACCGCAACGTTTACTTTTACTACTACGAATACCGCAACTACTACGACGTTAGCGACTACTAACACAATGGCGACAACCAGCGCAACAGCGATAGATACACAAATTGTGGAGAACACCGGAGAAGCCATAGCATGGATACACCACCAAGTGTACCTCGCGTAAGCGACATTATGGAAAATAGTGGTGCAAGTGAATATTCGATCGTTACTCAAGAATACAGCAGCATTAGTACGAGGAGGGTACGAGAAGCCTTTTTAGGCAGGAATGTTAACCTAAGACCAAGTACTCACCGTGAGCAGTCGAGACAAGCAGCACCCATCACGCAAGGTGATTTAAGGAATTTTCAAAATCGCTTGTTTGATTTAATGCCCAGTTTGATACAACGAACTGTGGACGCGCAGCTACGATAACCACGGAACAATATATCGCCACTTGCCGCCGACTTCTATTTTCCAAACCTGTCACAACCTCATCCAGCCAATAATTTTGAATTTCCCGATTTATCACAGCCGCCGCCTTCGCGACGGAATGATACTGTACAGCAATTACAACTGCAGCAATGTCAGAACCCGATTAACAACAATTTAGCTAACAATGCGAACCAAGGAAGAAACAACAACTCCAACCGAAATTATAATAGGCCTAGAAACAGCGTTCTCAATACAACTAGAGATAACTTCAACCCACCAAACAGCGACGATAATACCGAATTAACTTTTCGTCCAGGTAGTCCGTACTCAGTACAATTTCCAGCATCTCGTAACCCATACACGCATAATTTAAATATCCGCGTTGACAAATGGGGCATTATGTTCGATGGTACACACAGGAGCACTAGTATAGAAGATTTTGTTTTCCGATTTGAAACACTTCAAGCGGACTATGGTTGTGAATGGCAGGAAGTCATTCGTTCATTTCACCATCTATTAAGCGGACCAGCACGCGAATGGTTTTGGGATCATCGGAGGTTTAATAATGTTTCACGTTGGAGGGATTTGAAGGCAGCTCTGATAAGCCAATTCCATAAATACGATAGCGATTTTGATATTCAGAAAAGAATATTAGAGAGGCGTCAACAGAACATGGAATCCTTTGACGATTTCTATAACGCGGTTTTGAAACTCAGGAATCAATTGAGAAGCCCTATTGGAGAAAGAGACTTAGTAAGCATCATGCGTAGCAATTTAAAGGCTTCGATGGCACATCTTCTGTTCTCGGTACCCGTTAGCAGTTTATCACAACTCGTGAGGGAATGTCGGAGGGCTGAGAACTTAATTAATAGCCAAAGGCAATTTAACAGTAGAGTCCCGCCAAGAGCAGTTCACGAATTAGAGTACATACCCGCGATGGATGATGAAGATACACCAGATATAGATGCGATTATAGTGAGGAAGAAATTGATTTGCTGGAATTGCCAGACAGAAGGGCATACATTTCTTGATTTGCTACAAATGTGGTAGGGAGGATACAGTTACTACACGTTGTCCCACATGTCAGGGAAACCGAAAGCCGAACGCGACTCGAGCAGGGATGGAGACGCGTTCCATGGTATCGAATCCCAAAACACTATAAAATTTTCAGAAGTCCAGAATGTCACACCACTGAGGAAATTTCACCGACTAGAGATTATAAAATTTTAAAATCGAAAGAAACCATAAAAGAGGAACCGAAACACGATGGGAGAACACATAAAACTTATGAAACCCATTTGCAGGAATACGAGGCCGTACGTAAGAGAATTTTTGAACCATCTGAGAAAATTTGTAAAATGCGAGAAAGATACAAGATTAGAAAATAGACCCGATTCGAGATTTCAGAAGCGAGTATTTACGAAGGTCCGGATACCAGGATTTATACTACTATTGAAATTAATGGCATACCGATTCAAGGCTTGCTTGATAGCGGAGCTACAGTGACGTGCCTGGGAAAGGATTGTCTCGATTTTATAGAAAAAGCTCAAATTATATTACACCCGTTTCAATCAAAAATTAGGACAGCTGATGGAAGACTTAATCCCATCATCGGTCGCATTCGAGTAAACATCACCTTTAGTAAAACTCGCAAAGAAATAGAATTTTTTCTCGTACCTTCTCTGAAACTAGCTCTATTCCTGGGCCTCGATTTTATGAAGAAATTTAATTTATTACGTTTTGAAATAAATGCTTTGTCAACTCAAGGAGTCAACATGGATGAACCTACAGATAGCTCGTTTCCAAGAATGCACAATTTAGATACTCGACAGCAACAACGCTTAGAAAATATCGTCGAACTCTTTCCTTGTTTCACACGCCACGGCTTAGGGAAAACTTCCCTAGAAGTACACCAGATAGACACCGGAAACTCAGTCCCTGTTAAGGAAAAACATTATCCTGTATCGCCCGCGGTACAACAGATGATGTATGGGGAACTGGATAGGATGTTGTCTTTGGGAGTTATTGAGCCGAGCGAAAGTCCGTGGAACAATCGAGTCACATTTGTGTAGAAGGGGGAAAAGTCAGGAGCTGTCTGGACGCGCGTCGGCTCAATCAAGTGACCGTAACGGACGCCTATCCACTTCCTCATATAGAAGGATTGTTAAGCCGTTTGGGCGATACGCATTTTATCTCCAGCATTGATCTTAAGGATGCGTTCTGGCAGATACCACTGGCAGAACAGAGCCGAGAGAAGACAGCCTTTACCGTGCCTGGGAGACCCTTGTATCATTTCACGGCCATGCCTTTTGGGTTGTGCAATGCGGCCCAAAGGTTATGCCATCTAATGGACAAGGTGATCCCAGCACGCTTAAGGAAAAGGGTGTTCGTCTATTTGGATGATCTGCTGGTGGTATCTCCCGATTTTGAAGAGCATCTGGATATGCTTAAGGAAGTCGCAAATCGTTTGGAATGTGCTGGGCTAACTATAAACGTCAGTAAATCGAAATTTTGTTGCCGAGAGTTGAAGTACTTGGGATATATTGTAGGAAAAGGAAAGTTGAAGCCGGATCCTGAAAAAATTCAGGCCATATCAGATTTAAAGTATCCAACTACAGTGAAACAAGTTAGAAGTTTCATGGGAACCACCAGATGCTACCGGCGTTTCATCGTCGATTATGCAACAATAACAGCACCTATATCCGATACCTTGAAGAAAACCAAAACGTTCATATTTCCAGAAGAAGCCAAAGTAGCTTTTGCAAAATTAAAGTTACGATTAACTGCTAGCCCTGTGTTGATTCACCCCGACTTTAACAAAACCTTTTTCATACAATGTGATGCGTCGAGTGTAGGAATTGGCGCGGTATTATTTCAAGAGGATGAGGAAGGGTGAGAACATCCCATAGCGTATTTTTCGAAGAAGATGTCGTCGGATCAAAAGAATTATTCCGTAACGGAGCGGGAATGCCTTGCGGTCGTTTCAGCAGTACAGAGATTTCGACCTTACGTGGAGTTAATGGAGTTTGTGATAATCACCGATCATTCTAGCCTTAAGTGGTTGATGTCACAGCGCGATTTGCACGGAAGACTTGCCAGGTGGAGCCTACAGCTCCAAACTTATTCATTTACCATCAAGCACCGCAAAGGAACACAAAACGTAGTGCCAGACACATTATCCAGATACGACATGGACGGCTTAGATGCGCAGATGCCAGGCACAGTGGATTTATCCTCAACAGAATTTCAGTCAGAAGAATATACAGCTTAGAAGGAAACAATTGCATGTAATAAAGAGAGCTTACCGGATATCAAGATTACAGAAGGTTTAATTTACAAGAGAACGCAGTGTCACGACGGAGATTTAACACGAGAAGAACATGAATGGAAGCTTTGGGTACCGTCGAGTCTCACTGAAGAAATTATATCACAAGCTCATAGTCCACCAGCAGTAGCACACGGAGGTGTGGGTAAAACGATATGACGAGTCCGGAATGGTATTACTGGCCACACATGAACATCCAAATTCGAGAATACATAAACAACTGCGACACCTGTAAGGAATGCAAACCAGCTAACAGAGTTTTATGACCACCTATGGGGCAAGAGCCTGATGCTAGCAGACCCTTTCAGCGTATATGCATTGACTTTTTGGGACCATACGTGAGGTCGAAGAAAGGCAATTGTTTTATTTTTATAGTGGTGGATTATTTCTCAAAATTCGTTTTCTTGAAGGCAATGGCGAAGGCGAACACGAAAAACGTGGTAAACTTTTTAGTGCAAGAAATCTTTTATAAATTCGGGTGTCCCGAAACTTTGATTTCTGACAACGGGCAACAGTTCGTAAGCAAAGACTTCACCGAGATGTTAGACACATTTGGAATCCAGCATATGAGAACAGCCAGCTACGCGCCTCAAGCTAACGCATCCGAACGCGTGAACCAGTCTGTGTTAGAAGCTATAAGGTCGTATTTGGAAACGAGTCAAGTCGACTGGGATATACATTTGTGCGAAATTGAATGTGCTCTAAGATCTGCAGTGCATTCAGCGACGGGCGTTACACCTTACTTTTTATTATTCGGTACGAACATGATTACTCATGCGTCCGCGTAAAAATTAGCTAGAAAGCTCAACTTGCTGGAAGACTCAGAAAACAGAATAGAGAACAAAAACGAATTCCTAGAGCTCGTCAGAGATAATGTAAGGAAGTCATTACACAAAAGCTACGAGTCCAACGCCAAGCGTTACAACGTGAGAAGTAGAGAAACACAATTTAAAGTAGGACAGGAAGTATTTCGCAGGAACTTTCCCCTGTCGGACTTTTCGAAACAAATCAGCGCTAAACTTTGCAGAAGATTCATCAAGTGCAGAATAGCCAAGTTAGTGGGAAATAACTTATACGAAATAGAGAACCTGCAAGGAAAGAAAATGGGAGTATTCCACGCGAAGGATTTGAAAGCATAAACCACTACCGACGAAGTTACCGGATGAAATTTTTATCATATTAGCAAATATGATTTGCTAATATGATAAAATTTTCTAACCCAAGAAAGGGGGTGTGTCCCGTGTGGGCGCGGTGGATGTGTGTGTGAAGCGCGCAAGTGAGGCGAATTAGTGTAGACGCGGCATTTATACAACTCTGCGCACATTAAAATTTACATTGGTGGCCAGATGGCCGAGAAATAGAAAAAACGCTAATTTACAAGGGCATGCTACGAAATATATCGACCGTTCAAGTGAAGTTGGTTGCAAAACCAAACGTCAACCAGCCATAATGAATCAGCAAATGGTTGACTTCCGCCTTGTTCGTTTTGGGTGTCATAGTGGTTGGACGTCGGAATTTTTGCTCCCGCAAACATCGAGGGATTTAACACGAGGAGGAATAGCAGTCACTGGAAAATAAGGTAAGCAATGAATATAGATAAGTGAAAACCCAAAATTACGTGGATTAACCATAGTTTTATCCAAGACAGTAGCAGATTTAAAATATCCGACAACAATGAAACATGTCAGGAGTTTCATGGGAACCACCGGCTGGTACCGGCGTTTCATTGTTGACTATGCGACAATAACAGCACCTATCTCCGACACCTTGAACAAAAGCAAAACTTTCATATTTCCGGAAGAAGCAAAGGCAGCTTTTGATAAATTGAAGCTACGATTGACTACTAGCCCTGTGTTGGTTCACCCCGACTTTAACAAAACCTTTTTCATATAGTGCGATGCGTCGAATGTGGGAATAGGCGCGGTTTTATTTCAGGAGGATGAAGAAGGGGGAGAACATCCTATAGCGTATTTTTCGAAAAAAATGTCGTCGGCTTAAAAGAACTATTCCGGGACGGAACGGGAATGCCTCGCAGTCGTGTCAGCAGTCCAGAGATTTAGACCTTACGTAGAACTAATGGAGTTCGTGATAATCACTGACCATTCTAGCCTTAAGTGGTTGATGTCGCAGAGGGATTTGCACGGAAGACTCGCCAGGTGGAGCCTACAGCTCCAAACTTATTCATTTATGATCAAGCACCGCAAAGGAACCCAAAACGTAGTGCCAGACACGCTCTCTAGATACGACAAGGACGGATTAGACACACAGATGCAGGGAATGGTGGATTTATCGTCAACAGAATTTCAATCGGAAGAGTATTTAGCGTTAAAGGAGACGATCGAAGGAAATCAAGAGAGCCTACCTGATATCAAGATTATAGATGGTCTAGTTTACAAAAGAATGCAGTGTCACGACGGAGATTTAATAACACGAGAGGAACACGAATGGAAACTGTGGGTACCATCAAGCCTGACGGATGTTCCGAGACTTTGATTTCCGACAACGGGCAACAGTTCATGAGTAAGGACTTCACTGCGATGTTAGACACATTCGGAATTCAGCATATGAGAACAGCCAGCTACGCGCCACAAGCTAACGCATCTGAACGCGTGAATCAGTCAGTGCTGGCAGCTATCAGGTCTTATTTAGAAACCAATTGAATGTGCTCTAAGATCAGCAGTGCATTCAGCGACCGGCGTTACACCTTACTTTTTATTGTTCGGCACTAATATGATCACCCATGCGTCAGCTTATAAATTAGCTAGGAAGCTTAACTTGTTGGAAGATTCAGAAAACAGGATAGAGAACAAAAATGAATTCCTCGAGCTCGTCAGAGATAATGTGAGATAGACTCTACGCAAAAGCTACGAGTCCAACGCCAAGCGCTACAACGTGAGAAGTAGAGAAACAATATTTAAAGTAGGACAAGAAGTGTTTCGGAGGAATTTTCCCCTGTCTGACTTTTCGAAACAGATCAGCGCTAAACTTTGCAGAAGATTCATCAAGTGCACCATAGCTAAGCTAGTGGGAATTAACTTATACGAAATATAGAGCCTACAAGGAAAGAAACTCGGAGTATTCCACGCGAAGGATTTGAAAGCATAAACCGCTACCGACGAAGTTATCGGATGAAATTTTTATCATATTAGCATATATGATTTGCTAATATGATAACATTTTCTTACCGAAGAAAGGGGGTGTGTCCCGTGTGGGTGTGGTGGAGGTGGTGTGTGAGGCGTACTGCGATAGTGTGAGAATCACACGTAGGAAACTGTAAATACGAGTAAGTGCATGAGGTTGCCAGATGGCTGAGAAATAGGAAAAACGTTAAATTACAAGGGCACACTACGAAATAAATCAACCGTAGAAATGAAGTTGGCTGTAGAATGTCAAACCACCATCATGAAAAGGCAAATGGACTATTTCCGTGTTTATGCTGGTGAACGTTGACGAGAGAAGTTGGATTACGGATAATTATCTTGAAACATCGTGGAAAATACTCAAAAGCATAAGTCAAGTTGCAGCTATAAAGGTAAGTTAATGAATCAAAAAGTGAGAAAAATAAGTATTCCGTAAAATAATTGGGGTTATCCCTTCGTAACCGAATAGCTTCATTGGCGTCTAAATAATTGTGGTCTGCAAGCCTCAGGAGAAAAGGTTGACCACAACCCTAACAAATTGTAGTGCTTAAATAAAAGCTTATTGAGGCTCCGGTGGCCACAGTTAGAGATACAGCTGAAGGGTGAGGAATAACACCAGATCCTGACCCAGCCAAAAAGCAACGCACGTAGTCCAACACCAGCAATGTACGCTAAGCTCAGTGCACGTGGGGCCGGCGAGACCTGAGTCTCGCGAGAAGGCGAGTTAATTAACACCAACCTTTTGGTCGTTTGACCCAGGTGCGTTCGTCCGTGTGTGCAAACAAGTACCGGTTAGCTCGTTTGCGTTCGGTTATCGGTTATCGGTTTTTTTTAATTTAGTTTTTGCCGAAGATAGAGAAACGAAAACTATTTATTCAATTTGTGTTTTTATATATATTTATATTGGTATTGGCGGGGTGGATATAGGTGTACTTAGTTGCATGTATACCTTCCCCGGTATTACCGATACCATTTGTCTTTTTGCCAAGGCCGTTTCGGGCGGTCGCTAGGGACGTGGATGTTTGGAGGCGGTCGGTCTAGGGCTGGGCCCTCATTAAACCCCGGCGCCTAGAGCCTACCCATCCTCCACTCAAACCCCCTGGCACAAAAATTTAGCGATCCTAAGAGAATTTTTCCAAATTTACATTTTCATTTCGACTTTTTTGATTATAATTAAAAATTAAAAAAAAATATATATAATTTCGGTCTCAGTAATTATCAGTGCGGTTTCAGAATTGTGGTTCGGAAAGTAATTGTGGTTTTCAATATTGTTTCTAAATTGTATTTTCGGCCTAATTACTGGTCAAAATTTCGGTTTTCGGATCATAGCTTCCCTCGTTGAATTGAAATTGTAATCGCACTTGTTAAATTCGAATACTTGCCTAATTGCGAACACTATTTCGGTTTTCAGTCGTAAAATTATAATTATTTTCCAAAATTATAATTTTATCAAAGCCATTATTTCGATTTCGGTATTCAAAACTAAATTTCATTGAAAGCTAAAATTTGGAGATTCGGGTTAAAGATTATACCTGGCTTTGAATCACGATTTTGATTTGGAACTTAGAGATAAATTTGCCTTTTTTTTAAAATTAGCATTTCGTTTTCGGTTTGTGCAGTTATTTTGCTTTGAAGTGGTAAACTTTGTTTACAGCTAACAAAATTTCAGTACAGTTAAAAATTATTATCTCATTTTCGGCATTTAAATTACAACAGTGTTATGTCTGAGTTCGATTTTCAGTGTTTCAATGTGATTTAGTCAGCTATACGCTTTTGGCTCATTTCCCAAAATTTTACGGGAACAAAATTTCATTTTACTGTCGCTTTCGAAGGTATATTTGTAATTTCTTTTTTTTTTCGATTGCGGATTTTAAACCCAGTTCATAAAACTTTTAAATTTTTTTTGCTCGCGCTGTTCGCAATTACTGATGATGAATTAAGTGTGTGTCATTATTGGCGAATTGCAGTTATAGATTCGGTTCGGGAAGTGATAATTTTGTGAAGATCGGAATTTTGATTCCAGAGTCAAAATCATCATTTCTTTTGGAAGTCAGTCGCCAGTTTTGATTTCACTATCGGGATTAGTTTCGGAAATTACAATTCGGTCAGCATTTCCGTCTGTGATCCCCAGTGTCGAATCACAACTCCCTGCTAGTGTATACGCGTAATTCCCAGTGTTGAATTACAATTCGGCAACGTTTATTTTTGTGATCGCCAGTGTCGATTCACAATTCCGCGCAAGGGTATAATCGTAATTCCCAGTGCTGAGTTACAGTACCTTGAAAATTTCCATTCGCATTTCGTGTTACAATTGTAATCTCCGAATCGATATCTCGTCGCGTGCTATAACCACGTTTCCTTTCGAAGATACGTTCTTCGAACGTTTCTGCGACCTACCAGTGTATCATCTTATCTATCACTTTTGGAAAACCACTCTTGCCTTGCCTCCTGAAGTAAAGTTACTGCTGGTCAGTGAGTGTGGCTTTCTAGTGAGAGCTCCTTTTAATCAATAGTAGTAGTCCAAAAGTAAGAGAAAGTATCGGTTTTATTCAAGATTTTCGTGAGCCTCGAAGGCTATTAAATAATAAGCTCATATATTACCCTAACACATACTAACCTTAAGATTTAAGTGAATTTAAGAGAACTGAATAATATAAGAAAAAAATACAAAAACGGTGAATTATAGGAATAAACTAAATACATTTAAGCGAATTTCAGTATAGGTTCTAATTGTATCAACGTTCGAACTTAGGGAATTTTCATAGGCCATAGCCACTCGTGGCATAAGAACATATATTTATACTTCTACCTTGGAGTTAATAATAATAACATTTTGAATTGAATCGAGATGAAATTTTATTTGATGGCTGAATAAACAATAGATCTGGTGGGTGAGTATTGAGTGAGAGCGATTTTGATTTAGGGGTGAATCCGATAAATAGCAGACGTGATCACCATGGTAAAATGTTTCAAGAGTTTATTGAAGCGCGAAAGGGTAGCCGGCAGTTAAACAACACCTTAACTGCCACAACTTAACAAAGTCGTTCGCGTGTTCAACCCGTTTTCTCTTTTTGTTTATAGGTTTGTAGGACACACTGGTACAACTAAACCGTGCCCACAACCTAGTCTATGCCTGCAACGAGCACCCGCCCATGCCTGACGAGCCGTAGCCGTGTATAAATGACAAGTTGCCAGTGTAGTAGGCTTAGACTAGTGACAACTCAGCTGAGTTAGATCGGGACATATTTTTGCCGCTTTGACGTATGCTATGCAATAAGTGGAATAATACTTTCAAACAAAATATTGCCCAATTTCCCTGACATTGAAATAGTAGATTGTTGCGGGCCAGCGAAAAACGTTCAACACCACTGTGTTTTTCTTTCCTTCATAGGTACTATTGTTTTGCTGTAAACAGTTGCCAACATACAACAACAATAAGGTTGGCAAATAAACGAATATTCACTATTTTTAGCCGGAATGTTCATGTAAAGAAAAAAAAATACAAAACAATGCACATGAAATAAAAACTATGAACGTTGACTTCAATAAAACTCAAATCTAAAACAACACAAATTTTTCCTATTTTCTTTTACTATAGTTCTGGTTGCTTTCCTCACAGAAATAATATTTTCTTCACTGTTGTGCCTATACCCGCCAAGTAAAATCATATTAAATCAATAAACAATGTTTTTTTTGTCACAAATTGATTTTATTAATAATAAATTTTATTTTATTTAATTTACACTTATTTTCTTTATTTATAAAAAACACAATGAAACACACAATAGGATGTATGTATGTAAATATGTCACTGTCAGGTGTCAGATTTGTCCGTACTATATACAGATGGTAGTTGCTACAACACTAGTGTAATTTTGATTTTTTATATGCGGCGAAATCAAACACAGGGGTGGCATATTCATTCATACCCCGGCACAAAAATGCGGTTATATTGAAAAAAGGGACGAAAATAGAATGAAAAGAAAATCGTTCAATAAATTAGGAGGACCTGGTTGAAGAAAAATCTTGAAGGGGGCGAGGGAAAGTGTATGATCAGGGAAATGAGGAAAAGAGGAAAAGAAATAATTCTCGTTTTCGCTGAAACAGTTAGGAATCAGCGTAGAATTTAATTTTAGAATATTAAAGAAATTTCTAGAAATTTTGAGGTAGAAAAAAAGATGGAGTACTGAGTGGGAGAATTTTCCGGTGGAAATTGGGAAATTGGAAAACTTTTTGGAACAATTTAGAGGTTTAGTGGATGTTTAAGCAAAAGGCACAGATCAATAGTTTGCGAATCCCCGAAGTGCTCAGACAAAAATTAAAAGAAAAAACGAAACAAAAGAAAAGTTTAAATATTTAAATAAAAAGTGAAGTCCTGTACGAAGGTAGTGCCTTTAATTTTATCCTTTAAAAAGGATTTAAAAAAATATATATAGGAGAAGAATAAAATAATAACGGTAGGAAAATAATTAATAGTTTGTAAAGTGTGCGTGTTAGAGTGTGTGTTCCTGTTTTTTTTATAGTGTGCAAAACGTTCTTCAGCAAGAAGTGCCGAGCTAGCGAGAAAAGGACAACGCAGAACGAAGGTAATCAGGCTGGACAGGTATCTGGAGCAGAAGGGAAATTCTCCTCGCTAAATAAAGAAGAACAGGCAGGAAAAAAATAAGAGAGTTCCAGGAAACATCGCCTCGAAAAAAATATATCCAGTGTCCAGGTAACCTGATTTGATTTATTTAAGTGCGGGTCCGAAACGAAAAGCTCATTTAATCAAATTAAAGTAGTAAATAGCATAGGATTAATAAAATTTTATATTGGAGATAATTTGGAAATAATGTAAATAAATTATGTTTACAACGTGTGTTGAAAACATGTGTTAATTAATTTTAAATTACAGGTGATGATGGAACGGTAAGGTAAGATAATTGTCAGGTGGATAGTGGGTCATGAAGGCAAAATAGTGGTTTTTGTGGATTTTTTCATGACTAGGTTGGGTGGGCAAGTGAGGAGAAATTCCATCTATCTCCTAAAAACGGTCTCTTGTGGTGTGTTTGTTTTGGGTACCGTATGGTAAATGTTGTTTTTTTGATTTTGGTTTTGCTTTGATGAGTTTTTTTTGTGTGCAAATACGCGGCTGGCGAGAAGGGTTGGGACCTCCGGAACATACACAAATTTGAGCTAGTTGGAAACCTCGCCAGGTCAACCGGTTTGTAACATAAATGGCGCCCAATATGAAAATAGAAGTAACATAAATGGCGCCCAAAGTAATAATAGTAGTTTGGCGCTAAATGGCGTCAAACGAAGTGTAATAGCTTACGACAGGATATTCTGAAAATAGAAAATGTTAGAAGTTATTATTAGATAGACATGTAAAAACGTCTAGGCATGTAGAAACAGCCAAATAGATTTTTGGCAATAGCCCAAAATAATTAAATCAATGAAAAATTCTACCTGTATAGCCGCTTTTTAGTTAGTTAGAAGAATTAAGAGTTGATGTATATAGGTGAAATTTGGAATGATTTAATTGTTAGGAATTACTTATCCAGTAAAAGATAGGTACTACCCGATTTCACCCGCTGTTTAGAACATCGTTTACCAAGAAATTGATGAAATGTTGAAATTAAACGTTATAGAGGAAAGCGAAAGTCCGTGGAGTAATAGGACGACAGTCGTGAGGAAGCCGGGTAAAAATAGATTCTGTTTAGACGCGCGAAAATTAAATAAACTAACGGTAAAGGATGCGTATCCTTTACAGAATATAGATGGCATCCTCAGCCGAATAGATGAGACGTACTACATTAGTAGTGTTGATCTCAAGTTCGCCTTTTGGCAAATTGAACTTGAGGAGGAAAGTAAACCCTATACTGCATTCACCGTAGCGGGACGGCCACTCTACCAATTCCGAGTGATGCCTTTCGGCCTTTGCAACGCCGCCCAAAGACTTTGCCGGCTGATGGACAGAGTAGTACCTCAAAAATTAAAGCAAAATGTGTTCGTCTATTTAGATGATTTGTTGATCATTTCTGATAGCTTCGAAAAACATTTACAATTATTAAAAGAAGTCGCTGAATGCTTGAAAAACGCTAACCTTACGATTGATCTTAAAAAGTCGCAATTCTGCTTTCAGCAATTAAAATACCTTGGTTTTATTGTAGGGGGTGGAATGCTAAGGACTGACCCAGATAAAGTTGTAGCAATCAGAGAAATAAAATTACCTAAATCCCCTCGAGAAGTACGTAGTTTCTTATGAACGGCGGCTGGTATCGCCGGTTTATCAAAAATTTTGCGGCAATATCAGCACCCCTGACCGACACGCTAAAGAAGGCAAAAAAGTTTAATATTACACCAGAGGCTGTTACATCATTCGAAAATCTCAAAAGAGCGCTTACTTCTGCTCCCGTTCTAAAGCATGCAGATTTTTCAAAAAGATACTACATAGGTATGGTATAGGTGCAGTTTTGTACCAGCTGAGTGGAGATAATGTAGAAAATCCTATAGCCTTTTACTCTCAGAAAGTAAACCGTTGTCAAAAGAACTACAGCGTTACTGAGAAGGAATGCCTGGCAGCAGTAATGGCGGTTAAAAAGTTTAGACCTTACGTTGAAATGATGCCGTTCAGGATTGTGACGGATCACGCGAGTCTTAAGTGGCTCATGTCACTTAAGGACCTAGCAGGTAGACTAGCACGGTGGTCATTGCAACTTCAGGCCTATGACTTTGAAACAATGCACCGAAAAGGATCAGATAATGTGGTGGCCGATATGCTGTCCAGGAAAACGTTGAAGAGTTGATAATGGAAGATTTATTTGATTTTGAGACTATAGAATTTGAGAGTACAGAATATCTGGAGTTGATTGAGAATATTGAAAAAAATAAAGAGCATCTCCCCGATTTAAAAATTGAGAACGGCGTGGTTTTAAAAAAAATGTCCTTCGAGCAGGATGACGATGAATGTAAATGGAAGCTTTGGATCCCAGCCAATCTCACACAAGCTGTTATTGAAAAAGCTCATACAGCAGAAACCGCATCACATGGTGGAATAACTAAAACTATCGAGAGAATAAAACGATTTTTCTATTGGCCAAAGATGGCATTTCAAATAAATATGTTTATCAAAAACTGCCAGATCTGCAAGGAAACCAAGCCCACTAACTACATAATGCGACCGGAAATAGGTAAACAAGTTGTTACTGAGAGGCGCTTTCAAAAACTCTATATCGATTTTATGGGGAAATATCCCCGGTCCAAAAATGGTAATTGTTTTATATTTATAGTCGTCGACCATTTTTCAAAATTTACATTTTTAAAAGCAATGAAAAAGGCATCTACAGGTAACGTTATAGATTTTTTAGTCCGAGAGATATTCTACAAATTTGGAGTTCCCGTAATCATCCACAGTGACAATGGTTCCCAATTTACAGCAAAAAGCTTTCAAAATCTAATTAAAACATATCACATTAAACACATAAAAACAGCAGTCTACTCCCCACAGAGCAATGCAAGTGAAAGAGTGAACCAATCGGTACTAAATGCGATAAGAGCTTATCTGAAAGACGACCATAGAGACTGGGATCTTTATCTGTCCGAAATAGAGTGCGCACTAAGAACAGCCGTGCATGCAGCAACTGGACATACACAATTTTTCGCTCTTTTCGGATACCATATGTATTCCAGTGGCGCAGAGTATGAACTAGCAAGAAAGTTACAGTCGCTTACATATCACAATATTACTCATTTAAATAGAGGAGATAAAATGGAAAATATCAGGGAGCAAAAAAAACAAAACCTAAAAATATCCTACGAAAAAAGCGCAAACATTTATAATAAAAGATCTCGAGTTGTTACTTTTACTTCCGGGCAAGAAGTCTACCGGCGAAATAACGTATTGAGCGACTTTGCAAAGAACCGGAATGCAAAATTTTGTCGAAAATTCTTAAAGTGTAGGGTGGTTCGTCCCGTAGGAAACAATTTGTATGAATTGGAAACTTTACAGGGGAAATCATTAGGCGTATATCACGTAAAAGACATTAAGGTATAAATTCCCTTTTATCATGGTAAATGTGTGCAATACTGATTAAATTTTTAAAATAAATTCAGTCATGATGGTGATAAATTGGAATTTACTTTAACATCTCTGATATAGTCCTAAGTAAAGTACCTGATAGATTAGTTTTCAATTAAATGCCCTAGCTTTAATTATACACCTCTACCTTTTAATTATACTACCCGACAGTTTTAATTATACACCCTGGTACCTAATTACACATCTTTGTTTCTAATTATACACTTTTGATTCTAATTATTCATACTAGTCTCGAAGGATACAGCCCAAAATTTTTTTTAGTAAAAATAGTATATAGCGTAAATTTACATACCAGCTAGTGCAATATAGAATAGTAAAACCAACATCCTGTGATAAAGACCTGTGATATGCGTATTCAGCAAACGTGATGTCCTTTTCTCTGTTTTTTTGGTGCGATATAGAATAAGCTTCATATTGCGCAGATTTTCGAATAAAACCTGAAAAGAGATAAGATATCACAAAGTAATAGTTTTTGTTATAGAATTAGTAACAAAAATACTTCCCGTAAAATTAATTAGCAGAATAATCCAGGCGAGTTTGAGAAATTCTGAGTCCTTTGTTAATAAAGGTGATCAGAATTCTTCATCCTCCATAGGCGTTAGGTGAAAAAAAGAACAGAGGTGTAATCCGGATTTAATGTGACGCAGTCGTATGACTAAGGTAACAACTATTGCCTCAAAAGGGCGTTCGTTTTAATTTATTAGCACGCATTAGTGCACTACCAGTAAAAAAAATTGGTATCAAGAGAGTTTACAATGGGTTGCCTCTACTTTTTTTTTACCACCAGGAAAAAATTGTAAGAGCGCCAGGTCTTGGAGGGCGACGAAATTGTCTAGGATTCGGCTGGAGAAGGGGAAGGCTAAATGCATATCGCTGATCCTAAATAGAAAAAAAGTCGTACGACCCGGAGTTTTGTTGCGGGCCAGCGAAAAACGTTCAACACCACTGTGTTTTTCTTTCCTTCATAGGTACTATTGTTTTGCTGTAAACAGCTGCCAACATACAACAACAATAAGGTTGGCAAATAAACGAATATTCACTATTTTTAGCCGGAATGTTCATGTAAAGAAAAAAAAATACAAAACAATGCACATGAAATAAAAACTATGAACGTTGACTTCAATAAAACTCAAATCTAAAACAACACAAATTTTTCCTTTTTTCTTTTACTATAGTTCTGGTTGCTTTCCTCACAGAAATAATATTTTCTTCACTGTTGTGCCTATACCCGCCAAGTAAAATCATATTAAATCAATAAACAATGTTTTTTTTGTCACAAATTGATTTTATTAATAATAAATTTTATTTTATTTAATTTACACTTATTTTCTTTATTTATAAAAAACACAATGAAACACACAATAGGATGTATGTATGTAAATATGTCACTGTCAGGTGTCAGATTTGTCCGTACTATATACAGATGGTAGTTGCTACAACACTAGTGTAATTTTGATTTTTTATATGCGGCGAAATCAAACACAGGGGTGGCATATTCATTCATACCCCGGGACAAAAATGCGGTTATATTGAAAAAAGGGACGAAAATAGAATGAAAAGAAAATCGTTCAATAAATTAGGAGAACCTGGTTGAAGAAAAATCTTGAAGGGGGCGAGGGAAAGTGTATGATCAGGGAAATGAGGAAAAGAGGAAAAGAAATAATTCTCGTTTTCGCTGAAACAGTTAGGAATCAGCGTAGAATTTAATTTTAGAATATTAAAGAAATTTCTAGAAATTTTGAGGTAGAAAAAAAGATGGAGTACTGAGTGGGAGAATTTTCCGGTGGAAATTGGGAAATTGGAAAACTTTTTGGAACAATTTAGAGGTTTAGTGGATGTTTAAGCAAAAGGCACAGATCAATAGTTTGCGAATCCCCGAAGTGCTCAGACAAAAATTAAAAGAAAAAGAAAAAACGAAACAAAAGAAAAGTTTAAATATTTAAATAAAAAGTGAAGTCCTGTACGAAGGTAGTGCCTTTAATTTTATCCTTTAAAAAGGATTTAAAAAAATATATATAGGAGAAGAATAAAATAATAACGGTAGGAAAATAATTAATAGTTTGTAAAGTGTGCGTGTTAGAGTGTGTGTTCCTGTTTTTTTTATAGTGTGCAAAACGTTCTTCAGCAAGAAGTGCCGAGCTAGCGAGAAAAGGACAACGCAGAACGAAGGTAATCAGGCTGGACAGGTATCTGGAGCAGAAGGGAAATTCTCCTCGCTAAATAAAGAAGAACAGGCAGGAAAAAAATAAGAGAGTTCCAGGAAACATCGCTTCGAAAAAAATATATCCAGTGTCCAGGTAACCTGATTTGATTTATTTAAGTGCGGGTCCGAAACGAAAAGCTCATTGCATATAATAAGAGCACACGGGAATAGTAAATTTAGTAAAAGGTAGAAAGAAAGATAATTTTTTTAGTAAGAATACCATACGAAATATATATACATATATATATATATATATATATATATATATATATATATATATATATATATATATATATATATATATATATATATATATATATATATATATATATATATATATATATATATATATATATATATATATATATATATATATATATATATATATATATATATATATATATATATATATATATATATATATATATATATATATATATATATATATATATATATATATATATATATATATATATATATATATATATATATATATATATATATATATATATATATATATATATATATATATATATTTTAATATATATATATATATATATATATATATATATTAAAATATATATATATATATATATATATATATATATATATATATATATATATATATATATATATATATATATATATATATATATATATATATATATATATATATATATATATATATATATATATATATATATATATATATATATATATATATATATATATATATATATATATATATATATATATATATATATATATATATATATATATATATATATATATATATATATATATGTATATATATTTTAATATATATATATATATATATATATATATATATATATATATATATATATATATATATATATATATATATATATATATATATATATATATATATATATATATATATATATATATATATATATATATATATATATATATATATATATATATATATATATATATATATATATATATATATATATATATATATATATATATATATATATATATATATATATATATATATATATATATATACATATATATATATATATATATATATATATATATATATATATATATATATATATATATATATATATATATATATATATATATATATATATATATATATATATATATATATATATATATATATATATATATATATATATATATATATATATATATATATATATTGTTACGAAATGAAAATGCAGATTCAAATGTAACGACACAAACTGACAACCCGATCATTATCTGCTTTATACCCCTAAATCACTGTAATAAAATCAAAACCTGGCAACCAAGTACCACAATTAAACTTGGCATCACTCGACAACTGCCAATAGAATTCAAAATAACGGAAAATGGAAGTTTCCGGAATCTTCAGGAAACGGTAGCTAGAACTTTCAAGATTATTCGAGACTGCTTAATCGCAATTACAAACAGTGACATTAAACTTAAACTGCAAGAGATGTAGACTTGATGACAGCGTAATTTGTTAAGTTGCAAGCATTAGAGTATGTGTGTGTGCGAAGATAAACAAACAGAAGAATAATCTCATGCATCTACACACGCACATACATTGCACCATAGCAAGACCAAAATGATCATGCCGTACACTTAAAGATGAAAAGAGACCTGAATTACAGTACAGTTAAAGATAAAGAGAGACGGCTGTATTCCAGAAAGTTAGCGAAGTTACCAGAAGGTTTTATAATTGACTATATAAGGGGAGGCTGCCAGACGACAAGGGAGAAGTGTGTTTTTAAACTTAGACGAGTAAACATCGCCAAGAATAGTTAGTGTGTACATCGCGTTTAGTTGTACGTGTTTTTAAAGTAATAAATAAAGTGTTACTGAGAATTTATTTGTAAAATAAATATCCGTGTTTTATTTTATTGCAATTCAACGAATCCTGTGAAAATAATAAAACCGTTTTTATGTAAAGGACTAAAAACGTAACAATTGGTGTCAGAAGTAAAATTGCAAAATAAAATAAAAAGGACATTATTAATTAATAAAATAAAAAAAGGACATTATTAAATAATAAAAAGGACATTAAAAAAAATAGAAGCCATGAAGTTTGAAGAGCTAAAAGTTGAGCAGCTAAAAAAAGAGCTGAGTAAGTTGGAACTGCCAACAACAGGCAATAAAGTGGAACTTCAGAAGAGGCTGATAGATGAGTTCAAGCAGCGTGGCATCGACATCGGGACATACGAATTTGAGGATAAAGAGGAAATAGAGGTACGTACTCGTGCCACGACAAGCAGCATGGACTTAAGTACAATGTTCGCCGCTATGATGCAAAAATTTGAAGAAACATCTAAAACCACAAATGAGAAATTTGAAGAAACATCTAGAGTGAACAATGAGAGAATGCTGGCTGAAGTTCAAGAAACATCTAGAGCTAACAACGAGCGACTGCTAGCTGAAGTTAAGGCTGAAGTTCAGGAAATATCTAAGGCCACAAATGAGAAGCTAGTGGAAATTTCTGAGGTCATAAATAGAAGAGTAGATGGCATTGAGGTACAAGTCATCAAATTTGACGAGAAACTCTCAGAACTAGAGAATAAACTTCATAGCCTAGAAATTGGTGGCGTCGAAGTGCATGTAAAAGATGTGGACGAGAAATTGCATGACTTGGAAGCAAAAATTGTTAATCTGCAGTGTCAAGGAGGGCCAGTGAGAGTTATTCCAGAGGCTTCCAGCAGAGTAAAGACGCCTTGTTTCGATGGCAGCGCACCTTTGAACATCTTCAAGTTCCAGTTCGAAACAGTTGCCAGCAAAAATGGTTGGAACAGTGAAGAAAAGGCCATAGAGCTGATTTTGGCCTTAAAAGGAGCCGCAGCAGAAGTACTTGAAACCGTACCAGGGAGCTGCAGAAATAATTTTGATGACATAATGGCGGCACTGCAGCGGAAATATGGTGGCGAACATAAGCGAGATATATACCGCATGGAATTGCGATGTAGAGGACAAAAGCCCAATGAGTCTCTACAAGATTTCGCAATGGAAATTGAGCGGTTGGTGCAACTATCTTATCCTGGCGAAAATCACCCATTGCTGGAGCAGCTGAAAATTGATTCCTTATTGCGTGGCATTAGTGATCCTGACGTGAGGTATGCAGTATATGCGACACCGAAGCCTACTTTTATAGAAACTGTGACATATGCTTTAGCACAGGAGACCGCAAGGATAATTTCTAAGCCGCAAGCGTGTATGGTCCGAAATCTGGAGGTGATTACCGAGAAAGAAGCTAATTGGGAAAAGGACATCAAAGAGGCAGTAGTGCAAGCATTGGCTTTAAATAAAAACAAAGTGCGAATAAAATGCTATAGCTGCGGAGAGAAAGGCCATATCCAGCGCAACTGCAACGCAACAAGAAAGCAAACAAAATCTGTCTCGCCATCATGGAATAATAAATGGAAGAGTCATCAAAAGTCTCGTTGTGATGACTGTTATCAAGAGCGACAACAGGAGCAGTGTCATCAACCTGAAGCACGTAACGAAGACAGACGGCATAAAGAAATAAGAGAGCGTCTGCGCCTGAAGGAAGCCCAACTAGCTGAGGAGCGTACGAAATTGGCTGTGGAACGAAAACGTTTGCAACGAGAGGCTGAATCATTACGCTTGGAACGGGAGCGCCAAAAATTAGAGCGTGAGAAGCTAGAAATAGAGCTTCGAGAAATTAAACGTCAACAAATGCAAATTTCTGCGGCGCGTGATGGTTTCATAAAAGGTATAAGACAACGTGGTGCCAATGAGTGCAGTATTAATGAACGTAAAGGTAATAAAGGCCCAGGGTATGACGATACACGCTCTCCGATGAGATTTGATGCCACTCCAGCCTCTGCAAGCTCTGCGCGTCAAGGAAGTAGTTACAGCTACACTTCGCCCGGTACAAGTAAAGAAGTCTTCAGTTCATCTACCGGCAAAGGAACAGATTACAACAGAAATAGTCACATGTACTCAGCTAATAATTATAATCGATCAGTACCCAGTGGATGTGGTACACACGCTTATAGCACGGAAAAGAGACTGTCATGGGATAACTACAAGTTGGAAGCAGAGATCCGTGGTATCATCGAAAGGATGAATGACGTCGTACACATGATAGAGCAGTACATTGGACGGAAGACAAAAATTAAGTTTGAACCACTGGCGCACTATGGAAAAGGTGATTGTGTGCCTATTCGGGACGAACAGGCTTAAGTGGGCGGCAGTGTTACGAAATGAAAATGCAGATTCAAATGTAACGACACAAACTGACAACCCGATCATTATCTGCTTTATACCCCTAAATCACTGTAATAAAATCAAAACCTGGCAACCAAGTACCACAATTAAACTTGGCATCACTCGACAACTGCCAATAGAATTCAAAATAACGGAAAATGGAAGTTTCCGGAATCTTCAGGAAACGGTAGCTAGAACTTTCAAGATTATTCGAGACTGCTTAATCGCAATTACAAACAGTGACATTAAACTTAAACTGCAAGAGATGTAGACTTGATGACAGCGTAATTTGTTAAGTTGCAAGCATTAGAGTATGTGTGTGTGCGAAGATAAACAAACAGAAGAATAATCTCATGCATCTACACACGCACATACATTGCACCATAGCAAGACCAAAATGATCATGCCGTACACTTAAAGATGAAAAGAGACCTGAATTACAGTACAGTTAAAGATAAAGAGAGACGGCTGTATTCCAGAAAGTTAGCGAAGTTACCAGAAGGTTTTATAATTGACTATATAAGGGGAGGCTGCCAGACGACAAGGGAGAAGTGTGTTTTTAAACTTAGACGAGTAAACATCGCCAAGAATAGTTAGTGTGTACATCGCGTTTAGTTGTACGTGTTTTTAAAGTAATAAATAAAGTGTTACTGAGAATTTATTTGTAAAATAAATATCCGTGTTTTATTTTATTGCAATTCAACGAATCCTGTGAAAATAATAAAACCGTTTTTATGTAAAGGACTAAAAACGTAACAATATATATATATAAATATATATACATATATATATATATATATATATATATATATATATATATATATATATATATATATATATATATATATATATAGAAATTAAAAAAAAAACACGTCAAAAATCTTAAAAAAAAAACCAAAACTCAATTGGTTATCCATATTGTTGTAGTGTGTAGATTTATTTATATATGTACATATATATGTTTTATAATTAGTGATTTTATGTATTGGTGTAGAGATTTATAAGGGTTAGGTGTAAGTATAACAGTTTGTAATCCCCCAAAGTAGGCAGGAATTTTTGGGTCTTTGCGTTATTTTATGATTATTTTGCAATTTGCCTAGGGCACTAGTTTTTTTGCGTCCGGTTTGTTTAAATTTTGTGCGGAAGCAAATCCCAAATATTTAAAAGGCTCACAACGAGTTTAAGGTTGAAATCGACAAAAATATCGAGAAAAAGTGAAAAATTAGTACATTGCTAGCCTTAGGGAGCTCCTTCAGGGTAGGTCATGCAAAGAATTAAGTAATTATAGAAATTAATAAAATTTGGTCTGGGTCAATTATATGTAGAGGAAAGTGTAACAAAAGAAGGCACAGTGTTGTAGAAAAATGGAATTTAAAGCACAGTAGCGCAGAGTCTCAAGAGTAGGGTATCATATTATAAGTTAATTAGAGTAAAACTAGTTGTAATTAAGAATTAAAGAGGGGAGAATATAGAAAAAAATTAACTGATAGGAATTAAAAATAGCAAGAAAAAAGTATTATATAAAAGAGCAAAAGAAGTATAATTTTGTAATTTATAAAAAAAATATATATATATAGAAAAAAAGTTAATTAGAAAAAAAAAAATCCAAAATAGTAATATAATAAAAAGAAACAGCCTAAAAATAGCTTATGTAAAATAAAATAATTTTTTTTTGCAATAAATTAAGTTTGAGGAGATTTTATTTAGCATTAGATTGAGTGAAATTAAAGTAGTAAATAGCATAGGATTAATAAAATTTTATATTGGAGATAATTTGGAAATAATGTAAATAAATTATGTTTATAACGTGTGTTGAAAACATGTTGTGTTAATTAATTTTAAATTACAGGTGATGATGGAGCGGTAAGGTAAGGGAAAGGGCAGGTGGATAGTGGGTCATGAAGGCAAAATTGTTGTTTTTGTGGATTTTTTCATGACTAGGTTGGGTGGGCAAGTGAGGAGAAATTCCATCTATCTCCTAAAAACGGTCTCTTCTGGTGTGTTTGTTTTGGGTACCGTATGGTAAATGTTGTTTTTTTGATTTTGGTTTTGCTTTGATGAGTTTTTTTTGTGTGCAAATACGCGGCTGGCGAGAAGGGTTGGGACCTCCTGAGTATACACAAATCTAAGCTAGTTGGAAACCTCGCCAGGTCAACCGGTTTGCAACAAGATATAGCACTGAACAATGTCACCAATAGAAGACGAAAAACTACGTCTATAGTGGGTGGTACGATTTTCCGGGAGACTTTCTGAGAAAAGTTTTCAAAAATTAAAAAAAGGTGTTTAAATATACAACTTTAGCTTTTCAGTGATAACTCTGAAACTAAACAGGGTACAGACATGTGTGTGGTGTCATTTTCCAGGAGACTTTCTGAAAAAATTTGTAGCCTGCAAACTTTTTAAACATTAAAAAAAAACTATGAAAGTAAGAATTCTTGTTTTAAAATATTTATATTTGCAGTGTATGATGAAAAGGAGTTGTTTCATTCCGTTTGTCTTTATGAACGGGTGGCATCACTAAACATCATGACCGCTGTTCAACAGCGGCTGTTGAGCTACAAAAGGTATTGGAAGAAACAAAAAAATGTCCACGAAATCGTATTGGTTGGTGGTTCAACTCGTATTCATAAGGTGCAACAATTAGTTAAAGAATTCTTTGCTGGTAAGTAACCTTCTCGCTGTATTAATCCTGATGAAGCTGTTGCCTATTGTGCTCCTGTTCAAGCCGGTGTACTCTCCGGTGAATAAGATACCGACGCTATTGTCCTCCTCGATGCTAGCCCCTTGACCATGGGTATCGAAACTGTTGGTGGTGTTATGACTAAATTGACTCCTCGCAACACTGTCATTCCCACTAAGAAGTCACAAATCTTCTCTACTGCTTCTGACAAGGAAAATATTGTAATCACCAATGACCAAAACCGTATTACTCCCGAGGATATTGAACGTATGATCTACGATGCTGAGAAATTCGTCGACGAAGATATGAAACTTAATGAAAAGGTTGAATCTCGCAATGAGTTGTAATCGTATGCCTACAGTCTTAAGAATCAAATCGGTGACAAGGAAAAACTCAATAACAACACACGCATTGTTTATTTCAAAACAACAAACACTGCCTTGGGCAATCGTTTGTTTTTTTTAGTTATTTTAAAATGAATAAATTGCATGTTTCTTTTTTATTATTATTATTATTGTTTCTTTCATTTGTTAACAATTTCGTCCTTAAATACCGAAACTTATTTCGAAATTAATTTAAATTCATTGCACTGTAAATTTAGTTTATTGATTTAAATTATTTTGTAATAAGCTACAAATTAATAAATAAAAATCTTCTATTTTAAGAAGAATTTCTAATTAAATAATTTGTTTATATTTTCTTTCCACTTCAAAAAGGAATAGGCAAAAAAGGCGCATAATCTAAAGAGCTAGAGGGTTAATATATTTAGCAAAAATATTTTCTAGAGAATTTTACTGTAGGCCTCTAAACACATGGAACCTGAAAATTTAACTTAAAAGCCAGAATTATGTCGAATCCAAATTTATTTAAGCGTTGTTTTTATAATGTTTATATAATTACATAATAAATTTGGATTCGACATAATTCTGGCTTTCAAGTTAAATTTTTAGCTTCCATGTGTATAGAGACCTACAGTAGAATTCTCTAGAATTTAGACACAAGCATTCAATGTATAATTTAAGAAATAAAAATAAGATGGATGCATTTACACAAGACATTCGTTCAACAACTACATCTGCTCTTGGCACTCCTGCTAATAGTCGTAATCGCGGAAATTTACGAAACTCTCAGCTTGGTAGTTCGTGCCAAATCCATACAGACTCACCTTTCAAGATGTTAACTATAATGGATAAACGTTTCGGACGGAGCAAATTGAAAATGTCATGGAGAAAAAACTTAGTGAATACAGGGAAGAGCTCTTATGTGATCTAGATAAGAGATTTAATGTGATCAAGAATGAGCTAGTTGAAATCAGTGAAAGAGTGTCTGCTCTCGAAACAATCGCGGGCGTTATTAAGAATATGAAAGAGAAATTGCATCCGTAATAACAACAGAAATGACAGGTGAAGTGAAGGAACTACAGAAAGAAATAAAGAGGTTAGAAATACAATCGCTAAAGCATTCAAACTCTGCTGTTCCCTGTGATTTACGTATAAACCGGGTTCCTTTTAATGAAAATGGGGATCTTCACGCTATGTTTGAAATCATATGCAAGACATTAAAAATTCCTACGCTTAAACTGCAATCTATTCATCGTCTACATAATACAAACAACAAACACAATGAGAATTCTCCTGATGGTGTTATAATCGCCAAATTAATGTCGCCGTATGACAAAAACTTTTTGCTAAAATCACTAAGTGTTTTAAGAAGCAAAATTCTAATTTAACGTTGGACATTCTGGGTTTTCATCCTAATGAGAAAAACAAATATTTTTTCGTGCACGAAAATCTTACAAATGGGAATTTCAAATTCTTCGTGAAGCAGTCAATTTGAAAAAGCAAAAACGTCTACATTCTGCGTGTTCTTATCGAGGGCTTGCTTACATCAAACGAATAGATGCTGATAACCCAATTTGCATTCAAAGCATTGATCCCCTTAATCAAATTTTTTGTTCAAATGAAGGATATAGTTTGCTATCTTGACAAGATATATTGTGTAGTAGTCTTGTTAGCTAAAAATTTTAATTTTTTGGATATAATTGTTTTTATTATTATTATATTTGTTATTATTTTATTCATTCCTATAATTATTATTTTTATGAGCCAATTTGTAACACTACTTAGTGCTTTCTATTCACTCCGCTTGACTCTTTATAGCTATTTCTTATGCCCTTATAATCCTATATTCTCTCACGTAACATGCCTTGCTCTTAATTCTGTCTGCACAATGGTTTTTCATGTGCCAGCTTGATCGAAGACATGGTTTTGTTGAAAAGAATTCTGCGCTATTGAGTAAATATTGTTCATTTCAATGCTAGGAGTATAAATGGTTTAAAATTAGATGATGTTAAGTACACTTTTGAAGATTCAAGTATCGATGTTATTTGTGTCACTGAAACATGGTTCCATAATGATATATCTATTGCTCATTACGGTATAAAGGTATATACTCTATCATAACAATAGAAGTGACAGGAAAGGTGGTGGTGTAGCAGTATATTGCAAATATGTCAGCAAGTCGAGTAACGTTGAACCAGGAGCTGAATTTCTAAATGTTGAAATTTATGACAGTACAAATAGAGTTCTAGTGTCATGTGTATATAACCCTAATAAAAAATATGATCTGAATCCTTTTTTCACCGGTTTTAACACCTACATAATCGATTATGATTTCTATGTGATTTGCGGAGATTTTAATATTAACTTGCTTTGTGATGATAATCATAGAGAAAATTTGCAAATGCCCACACGTTTTTCAACAAATAGTATTCCAAGCCTACTTGCTTTGTTTTTGTTATCAGATACTAACTATTTACTGCTCGATCAAATATCATTTGTCTCAGATCATGACCGTTTGCTCTGCACGGTTAATATTAATCTTAATAAAACTGAGATTTCAAGACTGATATCGCATAGAGATCTTAAATCAATTAATTACCCTGCGTTATTTTCAGACTTTTTTTTTTGACCAGCACTAAGGGGATGACCCCTACTCATGCAATGCATTGTGCCGGAACTTTGAAAATTGGTTATGGGAAGGAGGATAGTGTTTGTGAACATTCGATTTGAACTTTTCCATATTAAAAGTGGCAGGAAAGACCTCTGCAGGGAGTAATTCGTAGTTCTAGGTGGTGTAAATGCTAAAGAGATCAGATGGAGTGAAGTATCTCTTACACCGTCTTAAGAAACCGAGGCACTTGAATGCTTCTTTTGAGACCTGAAAAATGTGGTCAGTCCATCGAACGTCGCACTGGATTTTCATGCCAACAACATCAAGAACTTCTGATTCCCCAACATTAACACCATCCATAATTACAGATGGAGCAGCAAGTTCGGTCGTACGCCTGTGCGTAAGCATACAGCATTGGGTCTTGCGAGCATTAAAGTCGACCCTATTCGCACGACCCCATTCAGAGATTGTTATAAGATCGTCATTCATGTTTTGCAGCATGGGCCCAATCTCCGACAGGCTTGGCCTATTCGTCATCTGCAAAAGAGTAAATAGGATTGGAAGTTTGATAGAGAAGTTCATTAAGAAAAATAAGAAATAGGGTAGGTGAAAGAACGGAGCCTTGCGGTACCCCTGAACTAATCTTGAACTCGTTTGATGAGACCCCATCTATAACAACTCTTATAGTGCGATCCCTGAGAAAGCTCGATAGAAATCGGGAGAAGACATCACCAACACCAAAAGCAATAAGTTTTGACAAGAGTGCCCTATGCCACACTCTATCAAATGCCTTGGAAATATCTAGAGCCACCACCTTACTTTCGCCGAAGTGATGTATGGAGTGGCACCACCTTTCCGAGAGGAGTGCCAGTAAGTCGCCCGTAGAGCGTCTCCTACGAAAGCCATACTGACGGTCGTTGAGTAAGCTGTTGGACTCCAAATACTTCACAAGATGGAAGTTCACCATACTTTCGATAGGGCAGAACAAATTGCTATTGGGCGGTAATTTTCAGGGTTAGTAGCCTCTCCTGTTTTGGGGATTGGCGTGACATTAGCAACCTTCCAACACAATGGAAATTCACCCGCATGGTACAAAGTGCTGAAGAGTGTTGCCAATAAGCGCGCTAGCGTCGAAGAGCACTGCTTCAAGACCAGTGCTGGAATGCCATCCGGCCCAGAAGACTTGTTTATGCTGAGGTTCGTTAAAACCCTTTTAACCGCCCGCGCTCGAAAGAATATCGTTGGCATAGTTACAGATACTCTTTGGAGTATGGGTAGTGGCTGATTGCTCTCCGGCAAGTGAGAATTACTTGCAAATAATTCAGCCAGAAGATTAGCTTTATCAACCGGGTCAGTGAATACTTGGTCATCCTTTAAAAGAGTCGGAATTGAAGAACTAGCATTATCCTTTACTCTTTTAACGAATGACCAAAAGCTCTTGCTACCCCGAGGGGTAGCAAGCACTTTAGCACGAAGACGCTGTTCGTGCAAAGCTTTTTCGCGCCTTAGTACTCTGGCGCACGAAGATCTTGCCTTTTTGCGCAGCGAATCGGTATCTGCGTTTTTGTTACTACGCCAGATACTGAATGCTTCCTCTCTAGATCTGACTGCATTTTTGCACGTCTGATTAAACCATGACTTCGCTCTGGGTTTAATCTGGATTTTCTTGGACGGAATGAACGTTTTCATTCCTAGCAAAATGGTGTTTTCAATCATTTTCGCCATGTCATTGACATTATTGTCTAGGAAACACAGTTTCCAGTTAAAATGCCGGAAAAAGTCGTTGAGCTCAGCCCAACGAGCCTCTTCGTAGATATATTTTAAGCGTTTCGTAGCTGTTTGTGAGACGCTACGAAGACTTGAGAACGAAAAGGAGGCGGAAATGGTGCAACGATCCGAGTTGCCGAGAGGCGAATTAACACTCACTTCATACTTTTCAGGGTGTGAAGTTAGAAAAAGGTCAAGAGTATTGTGTTGGTGCCCTACTACACACGAAATATGTGTTGGCTCATTCACTAGTTGCGTGCCAGGATGAATTGTGAATATTACCCAGGTAAGTGAAAATCCTGTGGATCAGCATTCTCAGATACCTGAGTCTCACATAAGGCGAAAACATCCGTCCGATTGAGACAAGCGTGAGCATATACGGAGAAAAAATTCGATCTTAGGCCGCGTATGTTGCGAAAATCTATTCTAAAACTGTTTGCCATAACTACTGGATAAAAGATCAAATAAAAAGTTTACTTAACAATACCAGTACCAAAATTAATAATTGCTGTTTGGTGGCTGCCTAATGGTCAGTGCTATACCTTCGCCATCAAGCAGCCGAACAACAACTAGTACAATGGCACTAATATAGTTAAACGAATATGGTGTAGGAAGATGTCACAAATACATTAACAAAGAGCCATAAAAGCCCTGATCTGGTCATTGTGCACGGTTTCGCCCCGAACTGCCAACACTGGTTTTAAAATGCCGTCACTGATATTTTGTTGACACTGTTGATATTGTTTTAGCTGTTGTTGCTGCTGTTTTGTTTCGTATGTTTATGCTTAATTTTGTTGGGCCGTTGTTGTTTTATTTTGCGGTATTTTTTTATTGTTTTGTTTGGAATGGTTTTCCTTTGTTTCTTGTTATGTATGTATGTATATTTCACAGTATTTTTAATTTTATTATCTATTTTATTTATTAGCACCTTGTCAGTCGCAATTTAACTGATTGCTGGTATGCATCGACTGTGGTTAGCAAGTTAGAAGTATTTCTAACATCAATATTAGATATATATAACCAACATGTACCAGTGCGTAGTTTTTACATCAAAAACTGTTTACATCAAAAACTGTTTTAACGCAACTGTAAATCAGTCAATTCGTGAGCGCAATCGCTGTTATAACAGATATAAAAAAATCCATCGACTTTAAACAGGACTTTGTATAATAGAGCTAGGAACCGTGCTAATTTGGTTACAAGAGAAGCGAAAAAGAATTATTTCTCACGGAAGCTAAGCACGTCATTACCATCTTTACTGCTTTGGAAAAATATTAAAAGCTTAGGGGTCTATCCACGTGGAAACTCTGATTGCCTTTTAGATCCTAACACCCTTAATGACTTTTTTTCAGCTAATAATATAAATAAACTAGACTTATCTACAATTCAGTTTTCTTATGATCGCCCGTATAGATTTCAGTTTTCCACAGTATCTGATGATGAAGTACATATATAGAGCTGTGATGAGCATTCGTTCTAATGCCATTGGTGAGGTTGGTGTGTATATACGATTTATAAAAATTATTTTACCGTATGTTGTTGAATTGATTACACATATAATTAATCATTGTTTTACAAGTTCCACTTTTCCAAAAGTATGGAAAATTGGTAGGATTATACCAGTGGCTAAAACAAACTCTCCGTCTGTCCCCAGTGACTTTGGACCCATAAGTATACTTTCTGTTCTTGGAAAAGTTTTTGAGGCTATAATGTCTCACCAAATGATCGATTTCGTCAATGCAAGTTGTCTGATGTCTCCGCTGCAATCTGGGTTTCGTTCAAACCATAGCTGTACTACTGCAGTAATAAAAGTAATTGATGATATAAGAAATGCATATGATATGGGTGACCTCGCGCTGATGTACTTATTAGATTTTTCAAAAGCCTTTGATAGAGTAGATCATGCAATTCTTTGTAGAAAACTGGAGTGCTTCCTTGGGTTTGACCATAGCGCAGTGTTGCTAATAAGAAACTACTTGTCTGAACGTTTACAAAAAGTAGTTGTTGGTTCAAGGGAGTCTGTTTGTAAGGGAGTGAATTCGGGTGTTCCACAAGGCTCAGTTCTCGGACCTTTGCTTTTTAGTATTTATATCAATGATATATTCAATGTCGTTAACTTTGTTAACATTCGTGCGTATGCTGATGACATCCAATTGTATATATCAAGCCGCATTGGTCTTGTCGATGATATGTGCTATAAGTTTCATGAGGACCTAAAATGTATTTGTACCTGGGCTAAAATGAACAATCTTATGCTCAATCCTACCAAATCGGTTTCATTACCCATTAACAGGAATAAACTTCATTGCAATCAGCTTCCAACCGTTAGATTAGGTGACACTCCACTTGTTTATGTAGAAAAAGTTAAATATCTTGGTTATCACATCAACTCCTCCTTATCATGCAGCGATTATATTAATAATATAGTACGCAGTGTGTATCTGACACTACGTAATTTAAGAATAACATCAAATTACACACCTACTGAAGTCAAGAATGGGCAAAAAAGACGCATAGTTTGAAGAGTTAGCGGGTTAATATATTTTACAAAAATATTTTCTAGAGAATTCTACTGTAGGTCTTTCAACACATGGAAGCTAAAAATTTAACTTGAAAGCCAGAATTATGTCGAGTCCAAATTTATTATGTCATTATATAAACATTATAAAACCAACCCTTAAATAAATTTGGATTCGACATAATTCTGGCGTTCAAGCAAATATTTTTAGCTTCCATGTGTTCAGAGACCTACAGTAGAACTCTCTAGAAAATATTTTTGTTAAATATATTAACCCTCTAACTCTTCAATTTATGGGTCTTTTTTGTCCAATCCTTGAAAAGGCAAAATTTTGCCCTTAAAAAAGGATTGGGCAAAAAAGGCGCTTACATTGAAGAGTTAGAGGGTTAATATATTTTACAAAAATATTGTCTTGAGAATTCCACCGTAGGTTTTTGAACACATGGAATCTAAAAATTTAACTTTAAGCCAGAATTATGTCGAATACAAATTTATTATGCATAATTTATGGGTCTTTTTTGTTTATTCCTTTTTTAAGGACAAAATTTTGCCTTTTCAAGGAATGGACAAGATTTTATATATAATTTTTTAATATAATTAAAGGTTTTCAATAAATTTTTAAAATCTAAAAACATTGGGTAGTATGAATAAAAAAAAGTATTTGCTTTTTACTTAAAAATTTGTTTTAAAACCAAAAAAATCTTAGTTTTATATTGAATATTATCCGCAATTTTGTGTTTTAAACAATTTTTTAAGTAAAAAGCAAATAATTTTTTTATTCATACTAATTGTCTCATTTGAAATAATTTTACGGCTTCTGAAAAAACTGTACTAACATTTTGCTTATGCTTTTATGTATGAAATTTGACAAATGTTAGAACAAAATTATGTCTCGTGAAGACGGGGTGTTAATATAGTTTGACATTTGCTATGATAAAAATATATCAGGTTGAAGAGGGTATTTTATTTGAGAATAAATAAAATAGCAAATTTTCACACACTCCATTTAAGTATATATTGTTCCTGTCAATTATTTGTGTACGGAAAATTGGCTATCTCTTTTTAAAATTAATTTTGTGGGCTTTTATTTGCTTAAGAATAAATAAAATCACAAACATTTTTCAAACATTTTATTATATTTCTCTCCTCGACTATTTTTGTACAGAAAATCGTCTCTCTTTTTTAAATTCGTTTTCTGGCCTTGAAAAGGGCCTTTTGTTGTTGAATAGATTCCATTTCACTGTAGCTTTAAATATCAGTCATTATTTGGTATATGATGGGAATCGATTTTGAAAACAAACCAATTTTAAAAGCCAATTTTAATACACTTTTGATCCAACTTGCACAATTTTTGGTATATTTGATGTTCTCACTGGTCTGAAAGTAAATAGTAAAATGAAAAAAATTATAGGTGAAATGCAATAATATAGAATTCATATATAATGGTCTCACACATTAGAAGATACTAAGATAAAATAAAAGTAGTTATTCGTGCAGCTCTTTAGTATAAAGCAATGTTTCTGTTTGTTTTGTGCATACTAAAGGTGCGCATGAATGGCTTCATTTACTTTAGGACAGTGACCTACTTATTACCGTGAAAATATTCAATGAATACTAAACAAGATAATTTATTATTATCTGAAACGTGTAGGTTTCCACACTACCGTTGAGGTACTACACTCAGTGCGCTGCCAGTTATTTTGAATGGCTGGCTCCCCAATAGGCATACACCATTTCATGTGTATATAATACAAAATTTTAATGATACTTTTGTTTGATATTTTTTATATCATTGAAGCCTAATTTGATAAATAATTTTATTGTATTTAATGCATAATACAAGTTTGATGTAATTTTTTATTCTTTTATATTTTTGAAGCCATCCAAATATGATAATTTTGATATTGTATTTTTTTATATCTTTTAAGCCATCACTTGATCGGATTTGTTATTTTTTTTTCTTTTCTTTTTTGCAGATATTTATTACAAATATAATTTATTTTTATTTTTTTACATATATAAAGCCATCAAAATTTCATCATATTTTTTTGTTTCTTTAAACCATCATTTCATCAATTTTCAATAACTTTTTATCATATTCTTTTTGTTTTTTAAGCCAGCATTTCATCAATTTTCAATAACATTTTATTTTTTTTAATCTTTGAAGCCATTGTTGATTGTTGTCTTGTTGTATGCATAATATAAATACTGAAGCTTCTAATACTACGTTCTCAAAATTTATTCTACTGATGGCAATTTTTATGTCATTTTCTTTATGGCTTTTCTTTTGAAGCATTTTCTTTATGGCTTTGTTATGGCATTTTCTTTATGTATTTTTATTATTGGGTTTTTTTTAAAGATTTTTTTATGGCTTTTTCATTTTCTTTATGACTTTTTTGTGGTATTTTCCTTATGGCTTTTCTTTTAAAGTCGGTTTCCTTATGGCATTTCTTCTGTAGAAATGAATAATTCATCCATATATAGTGAACTTTTTGTATAAACGGCTAAAAAAATCAAACGAAAATTAGGGGCCAGCTGAAGAGGGTATACCCTCTAAACGGCTAAAAAGAATGAAAAGAAAATTGGGGCCCAGATTCAGGACTCATTCAGCTATCGAACTGCGTTTATAGATCAGTCGCACTTTGATATTTGTCGATTTTAAAATTAGAAATGCAAATTTTAATATAGTGCAATATGAAGATTTTCCACCTATGGAGGGTATACCCTCTAAGCCTCTGAAAAGAATCAAACAAAAATTGGGAGCCATATTCAAGACTCATTTACCTATCAATCTGCGTTTATGGATCCGTGGTACTTTGGTATTTGCTGATTTTAAAAATAGAAATGCAAATCTTCATATAGTACTAAAGTTTTCCACCTATGGAGGGTATACCCTCTAAACGGCTGAAAAGAATTAAACGAAAGTTGAGGGCCAGATTCAGGACTCATTCAGCTATCGAACCGCGTTTATAGATCCGTGGCACTTTGATATTTGTCGATTTTAAAAATAGAAATGAAAATCTTCATATAGTGCAATATGAAGATTTTCCAACTATGAAGGGTATACCCTCTAAACGTCTAAAAAGAATCAAACGAAAATTGAAGGCCAGTTTCAGGACTCATTTAGCTATCGAACTGAGTTCATAGATCCGTGGCACATTTATATATGTCGATTTTTAAAAAAGAAATGAAAATCTTCATATAGTGCAATATGAAGATTTTCCACCAATGGAAGGTATACCCTCTAAACGTCCAAAAAGTATCAAACAAAAATTGGCGGCCAGTTTCAGGACTCATTCAGCTGTTGAACTGCGTTTATAGATCCCTGGCACTTTGATATTTGTCGATTTTAAAAATAGAAATGCAAATCGTCATATAGTGCTGAAGTTTTCCACCTATGGAGGGTATACCTTCTAATCGGCTAAAAAGAATTAAACGAAAGTTGAGGGCCAGATCCAGGACTCATTCAGCTATTGAACTGCGTTTATAGATCCGACGTGTGAAGAAATTGTCACATTCGAGTCAGCATAATTGTGTTTAGTAAAAGTAATTAGGTCAGAAGTTTTTAATTATAAGCAGAATTGTTAATAGTTTATAGTATAAATAGTTGTTAAGTTTTAATTGTAAGAGAGAGTAAAAGAAGTAGTTGAGAGAAATCAACTAAATAATTAAATAAATAATAAAAATAACTTCCTTCGCTTTTCTTTTTCCGGCAATAAATAAATAATTAAATAAACATCTAAAATAGATGCATTACATTGGTGCTGCCTGTAATTAAAAAAAATTTTTAAACGGGTTAAGTGTTAGTTTTTAATGGTACAGAAAAGACAGCCTTATAAAAGACTAAATTTTAGCTACCTTCGGTCTGTCTAATACTTCATTGTTAGAAATATAGGTCTTAACGCCTAGCAGTACGGAATAGACAGTCTGAAAAAAGACTAAATTCTAGCTACCTTTGGTCTGTCTAATCCTGTATTGTTGGAAGTATGGGACTTAACGTGCAAATCATAAATGTAATGAAAATATCGTAATTATATAAAACTGTTCACTGCATTTTAAAAACGAGTGAAAAGGAGATGATACAGTTAAGCCTGCAACTGGTAAGTACATGTAGCATATAAGGTTTGAGGCTTTTAGCATGGCTGGTGATAGTTTAGGAACAGACAAACAGGGCATGCAAATTTACCGGCATTTTGCTCGTCGGAGGGAGGGGTTCGTTGTTCATTGTCCTTTCTGCCATTTCGCTACTAAATAAATTTATTTTTTTTGTGGCGTGCCAATAAGGTGTTGAAATGAAAAACTAAAACAACTCAATCATCTACAGTATAGGGTTAATTGCTTTGTAGGTGTGATTCAAACAATCTGTTGCCCACCCTGCCAAGATCACAAAAGCAATAGATCCGTTTTGAAAATAATATTGTGATCCCATCCCGTACCAAGCTACTACCATAGGCTGCTAATCAAACAGTATACAAAACTCTTATTCACAAATCATATTGATTTATTCAATACATAGTATTCAGTTATTCATAGCTAAGTTAAAGTTAACGTATATTAATTTGAAAAATCAATAAAACTAAGTAAAATTAAATGAGAAAAGAAAAATCAATATTTTGGTAGGGAAAAAGGTGATGAACATTAAGAAAAAAACTGTTGACGTAGTCTTTCACATCCGTGGCGAGATTCGGCCAAAAATAAAATCTGCGAATCCTTTCCAATGTTCTGTTGATCCCCCATGAGCTGACTTCTTTAACCATTTCCCTTGGGATCCACAATTTCCATGTGAGGTCGTCATAAATGCATTCTCCTTCAGCATGCTCAGTTCTTCGGTAGACGTATCCTTCAACTACTTTCAAGTCAGGCATTTGGTTAACGTTTTTCTCAATTCGTTCACGTAATTGTTTGTATTCGTCCGATTGGAAATGTGTAGAATCAAGATCTACGAATAGTCCATGGTTATTCTCGATATCAGACAGACAATTAACAGCTAATTCAGACAAGTCATCAGAATTGGCCCTAGAAAGCGTATCCGGAACTACTTTCTGGGTACTACGCCTATCCTGGATGCTGAATTTATAACCCTGTAGTTTTAAAGCCCACCTAGCTAGCCGATCGCCGAGATCGCTTTGAGACATGAGCCACTTTAATGATGCATGATCATTTATAATAGTGAATTCATGTCCTTTCACGTAAGCTCGAAATTTCTTGACACTAACTAGAGCTGCCAAGCATTCTTGTTCGGTGACTGTATAGTTGCGTTGGGCTTTATTAAGCTTATTTGACATGAAGGCAATAGGAACTTCTCACCCTCCGCAGTCTTTTGCACCAATACTCCTCCTATACCAGTTTTACAAGCATCATAATGTGCAAAAACGGTTGCGAAAAATTTGGGCTATGCAAACCTGGCGCGGTGCTTAAGCGTGACTTTAAAACTTCAAAGGCTTCTTGAGCTTCGTTGGTCCATACAAATTTCTTTCTCAACTTCAGCAAGTCAGATATAGGCGTAGTAACAGCGGCGTAGTTTCGGATAAACTTCTGGTACCAACCTGTCAATCCCAAAAATCTTCGGACTTGCTGTACGGATCGCGGGACGGGAAAGTCTGTAATGGCGGACACTTTCTCCGGACCGTTTGAATGACACCGTTACCAATCACATGTCCCAAATATTTTATCTTTCGGACACAAAAATGACTTTTCCCTACGTTAATAGTCAGCCCTTCGTCACAGAGTTTCCGAGCAACTATACTTAAGACTTCCAGATGCTTTTCAAATGATTCCGAAATGACCAAGATATCGTCAAGATAAACAAACACTTCTGTCCTGAGAGCCGGAGAAATCACCTTATCCCTTAATCTACACATGGTTTGTGAGCATTACATAAGCCAAATGGCATTACTTTGTAGTGATATAACGGCCTCCCAGGAACAGTAAATGCTGTTTTCTCTTTGGATCTTGAATCTAAAGGGATCTGCCAAAAAGCATCCTTCAGATCCAAGCTCGATATGAACTCCGCTTTTGGAATCCTACTAAGAATTCCATTAATCTGAGGCAATGGATAAGCATCACCGATAGTAACCGAGTTCAATTTACGACTATCGAGACAGAGCCTGTTTTTCCAGGCTTTCTGTGTAACACTACTGGGGAAGACCACGCACTGTTGGACTCCTCTATAACTCCCAGTGCAAGCTTCCTATCCAGTTCCTCATAAATAATTTTCTCCATAGCTGGAGATACCGGATAGTGTCTTTGTTTAATTGGCTTAGCTTCACCTGTATCAATTGTGTGAGAAAGGACGTAAGTCCGGCCAAGACCCATCTGAGAATATGAGGGAAATAAATTTATCACCCGTCGTAGTTGTTACTGTTGGATATCGGATAGAGAAACTTGATCATAACACTCGCTAACATTCATTGATGAGTGCGATTCATTACCGATTAGCTTTAACCCAGCGGGCAACAAGTCAAAAGACTCCCAAAAATCTATTCCTGACTCTAAGAACCTCTGAGCTGCTTCCCAGCCAATACAACTAATCGAGGCTCCAGTATCTAACAATCCTAGCATAACTTTTTCAAAAAGAGTAACTTCAGTGTATGGCCTCACATCTTTTGGTCTATCTAATACTGAACTAACAAATTTCTTCTTTACAGATTTTACTTTTTTCCAAAAATTACGCATACGTAAAGCCGAACGTGAAAGTCTAGGGGGTTCACTAAAAATCCTATTCCGAGTTTCGTAGTACTCTTTTACCCGGACGTGAAAAGGCCTAAAATGTTTTTGTGGACTTTCAGCGGTGAATGTATCTAATTTATTCAAAATATCTGGACCTGTCTCAGTATTCGTGTCACCTAAAATTTCCTTACTATTTAAATCGTCATATCCTTTTGAAGTGTGGTCATGTCCGGTATTAGGTTTAATTATGCTTATCACAGCTCGGTTTCCCTCTGTGAAGTCCTCTTTAGTCCTAGTGCACCATTTCTCCCGTTTTTGAGTGGCAGTGATTACAGTTGGGCTTGTAGGTGTCCACTTTACCACAGCCATAGCAGAAAATAGTGCGCTCGGCGAGACAATCTTGATACCTGTGGCCATTTTTTCGGCAGTTCCAACAGACCAAATCAAAACAAGGCCAAAACAGCCACAAAGGAAAGATATGACAGAAACAGTAAGCCAATAACACTTAAGATAGGGGGAAAAGTGCTTATAAAAAACCAACTTCGGAAAAACAAATTGTCGCCTTTATGGGATGGCCCTTATGAAGTTAAAAGTTTTCCCACACCAGTAAATGTCTAAATATTGGTAAAAGGAAGGCTAAAGACCTTACATCGTAGCCTGGTGAAGCCCTACAAAGAATAAAAAAGGGAAGATTCCGGGCGGCACAATAATTTTGTTATTATTATTTCCAGGTACTCATGGTTTGGATGACGATGGACAGACATGGGACAGGTACGGTAAGACAATTATAATTTCCAAATAATCTTATTCTGGTTTTTGACAAACGTCGAATGTAATTTTTTTTTACAGAAATGTAAAGGGAACAAACTGGAATTAGCAAAGCATTAGTTTAAAATATATGTTAAAAAATAACGCAAATAAAAACGGAGCATAAGATTATTTTAGCTTTCTCCAGTTTGATCACCTACTTTCAGATGGAACACATTTTTATGAAGTAATTTTTCTACTAAATAGTGCAATGCACATTTTCAAACCTGCATACATAATCACTTAAGCACACCTGTTTAAAATGCAAAACATTGAAATGCAATTCTTTTGTACAACCCAACAAGCGTTTCATAAAACCTTGTAACGATTTTTACTTATTATTTTTATTTCATTATTTTTTATATAAACAATTCTTATTTAAATAAAATTGCTCAAAATATTGATCATTGCTTAAGTATTTAATTTTTTTGCATTTTATTAAAAATTAAATAATAAAAATTAAATAATGATGAATTTAATTAATCATTTTGCATAAAATGTTGGCTGGGCAAAGAAATAAAAAAAAACAAAAACAACAAATATATATGAATCTAAATTGATTATTAGGCTAAGGTTCGTAACGTTATATTCAGAAAGAATCGGGCATGATTAATATTCCAAGGAACAAAGGAAAAATTAACATCAACTTAATTTTTCAACGTACACAGCAGAACAGAGTAGCGCCACTTTCGGAAGCCGCTACACTTCCATCGTCAGTGCTCACGTGCTTATCACCACTTGTCAGGTGGCTCTGTTGAATGTGATTTTAATTCTTATATATACAACATTTTCGTGAAAATTGAATACGAGAATTAAATCACTCTCAAGCTGATATTAAAGTGCACTTTCCCAGCGTTGCCATCGGTTTATTTTTCTTCATTCCCATTTTTCTGATTTTTGTTCTACTCAAGACAAACTTTTTTGGTATGATTTTATACTTAAGTATATATGAACATGTAAACATGTGAACAGCTCAAGCCAGTAGCTAATTATTTATTGATATGATTATTTGGAACGTATTTGCTTTGTGAATCTAAATTGATTATTAGGCTATGGTTCGTAACGTTATATTCAGAAAGAATTAGGCATGATTAATATTCCAAAGAGCAAGGGAAAAATTAACATCAACTTAATTTTGCAACGTACACAGCAGAACAGAGTAGCGCCACTTTCGGAAGCCGCTACACTTCCATCGTCAGTGCTCATGTGTATTTGCCACTTATCAGGTGGCTCTATATATACCAATATATATACCAATTACTGCCCAGTGGTAACTCTATACCGCGATAAGAAACAAAAAGAAAAAGTGTGTCAATATCATGGGCATGAAATATTTGTAAAGAATGATATTCTTTATACATATTTTGCATGGACAAAATTGCACCATAAGCTACTGAAACTTTTTTCTCTTTACTAAAGCAGAAATAAGAGAAAAGAAAAAATAATATATTTCAATGTAGAAACTTTTAAATTAAATTTTTAGCCTAGTTATGGAAACCTTTTTTTTAATGTATGATTTTTTTTAATAATAGTAAAAATATAACCCTTTAGAATTCGTCTTGTGTAGGTAGCATTAAGTCTTTCCTTTATTTATAGTCAATAATTACAAATATATATTCAGATATAAATATTTTACACTTAGCAAAATTCGTTTAAATATTATTTCAAAAACAAAATGCATGTTTAAATATAGTTTACCTAAAAAACTTTTTGGAATACTAACTTAGTTATTGAAATGTTTTGAATTTATGATTTTTTTTAGTAAGAATATAATCCCTTTATAATCCATCTTGTGTGGGCAGCATCAAGTCCTATAATAATAACCTGCAGTCATCCTGTTCCAAATTTCAATGATTTAGCCGCTTATGGAGGCAAGCTCTATGCTGATGGAGACTCAACATATGAACGCAACCTATTCAGTAAACAGCGAATGGCAAATCCAAAACGTGCTGAAATTTATCAGAATTACCGCCAAGTCACGCTAGCCGAACACCGCACTAGAGGTGCGACTGAAATCAATAAATAGTCAACCTAAAACATGATTATCGTTGAAGTAGCTGAACTTTTCAAAGTTATGAGCTTCTCATCAGAGGTCTCTTACCATATCTAGCACTAGCCGATGCCAAACGTTACTTTCAATGCATCACGTGCCAGCAGTTTTAAATTGAATATGTCAGGAGAATATTTGGTTTTTCAACCTCATGCACCAATCACTGGATGTCATCCTCCGAGACACGAATATATGTATAGGTGCCACTCGATTCTTTACTGACAAGTACTGGCAACGTGTTAAAGTATTACCTATAAAGGTTGTACCCTTCACTAGATTTTCTGCATTCCAAGCCCATTTGGAAGGAATGGGAGATAATGCAAAATAACGCACCGGAATTCAGAACTGGATGTACATAAAGTCAACTACAAGAATGTTTTAGTTATTGGTTCCAATATGACTAACTATATAGTTGGTGCTGCTAGTCATCCATACATTGTGGAGCTGTGCTATCATTTTATCAAATCAGTTTAGAGCCTACATCAGTGGTAGCCCTTCATCACCTGGTTTTGATTATAAAGGTCAGAGTCAGCTATGAAGCAACAGATATAACAAAGACCTAGTTGACAAGATTAGAAAGGATATCGAAGCAAGTAAGAAACGGAACAGAGAACAGGAACAAGAAAGGAAAACCTGGGCTACCTTTACGTATATGGGAAAATCAACATATAAACTGGGAAAATTTTTTAGAAAACACAACATTAACACGGCATTCCAAACAAGAAACAACTTGGGTATAATACTGCAAAACAGAACAAACGAAACAGACCTCCTAGATAAACAAGGAGTGTACAAATTAACTTGCACATGCCAACACAGTTATATCCGACAAACTGGAAGAAAGATAAAAACAAGATTTCGCGAGCACATGAGAGACTACAACAAGAAACTGAGAGAACCAGGAATAACACCAGAATCGAATTTCGCAAACCACATATTCGACAACAAATGTACACCAGGACATATTAGAAAAACAGTTAAACTATTACATTCACAACATAAAGGACGGCGACTGAACGTATTAGAGAACATGAAAATATACAAACAAAAAATATTTGACGGAAGAATAATAAATGAGCAAATAAACACTGCTTCTGACGTAATATTTGAACCCATAAAATATTTTTACACAAAAGAAAACAATATTCCAGGCACCGTAGTAGGAAATGAACAAGGCAAAAGGATTACCCAGAAACGTACAATTACTGATTATTACCTACCTAGGGATAAAACAACTGATAACTAATAGAGCAGATTATAAACAAAATATTAAACACAAACATATTGGTAAAACGAAAGTAAAAGAAACAGGTAGCAGGTAAAGACACACAAAATCATATAGAGGCGGGAGAGAGAGAGAGAGATAGGGAGCAGAATAAAAAGGGATCAAGGAAGGAAATTAGGTATACAAACTAATTATAAAAGAAACAGCGGACAACAGAAAAAAGACTTAGTATTCAATAGAACACTGAAGATGGCACATAGCCGAAACCGGTCTGTTTACAAACCAAATTTGACGTGGGATGACGGAAAATCGTTCCACAAAATGAAGGAAGTACTTCAACATGAGAATCCAAGATAACAACCCATTAAACTACAAGAGGACCACGTATGCAGTATAGAACGAACAACATCTTTTCGCAAAGGGAGGCGTGATGTTGTGAGTCGAAACCTTACATCTTATGGTTAGCCCTCGTAAACTATATAATGATATTCTTTTGTAAAATTAAATAGGTTTTTATTATTGTAATATTCTTTTATTATAATTTGCTAAAAGCTTTTACGCCGACGTGTGAAGAAATTGTCACATTTGAGTCAGCATAATTGTTTTTATTAAAAGTAATTAGGTCAGAAGTTTCTAATTATAAGCAGAATTGTTAATAGTTTATAGTATATATAGTTGTTAAATAATTAAATAAATAATAATTAATAGAAATAACTTCCGTCGCTTGTTTTTTCCGGCAATAAATAAATAATTAAATAAGCATCTAAAATAGATGCATTACATTGGCGCAGCCGGTAATTTAAAAAAATTTTTAAACGGGTTAAGTGCTAGTTTTTAACGGTACAGAAAAGACAGCATTATAAAAGACTAAATTTTAGCTACTGTCGGTCTGTTTAATCCTGCATTGTTAAGCTTAGTCTAGACGATATGTTAATCAGCATATTTATGGTAAAAGATTTGTTACCAGTGCCAACATATCGTGTAGACACAAAATTTTTTCAACATACGTATGTTTAACCACATATGGCGGCCATTTTTTAACGTTGTCAACAAACATATGTTCACGATTTTAGCATAACGAGCATATGTTCACGATTTTAGCATAACGTGTAGACCATATTGTTACGTTTTAACAAATCTACTAGGTATGCTGACAGATATGTTGTTTGTTGAAAAGCGTACGCAAGCTTTTCAGCACATAACAAATTTAATAGCATTTAGAATTTATATTGCAGCTCAACTCTCATATTATGTGTTAACTATGTTGCCTGATTCGGCACGTGACATTGCAATTTTCGGGATTTCTTGCGTATTTTCGCGACTTATTTAATTTTCTTATTCTTTGCAGTTTAGCAATTTCTTCGGAACAAGTCAAGAACACCAACGCTGTTGAAAATTAAAATAAAAAAATTCATGAGGTAATAGCACTTTTTAGACAAACAATATTTGTGAATTTTTTTTCGGCGCTCGCGTTTGGTTCCGGAGTTACGGAGCTCAAAAATTTTATTTTGAACTGGCCATAACTCCTACAATTCTGCACGGATATGAACGATATGTACATCATTTTAACGCGCTATAAAATACCTTTCTACTGGTTTATATCCGCCAACCAATTTGATAACTGTTAATCCATTCTGAACCAAATATAGTTTTAAAAATTTTTAACCCGACTTCTTACGTAAACACTCCGTTATCTGAAAAAAATACCAATATATCGATACTTAAGCATGTATATAATTTTGTAGAGAACGTTCCAAGTTTTCATTTGATATACTTATTTTCATTATGTATGTCGAATGGCGGTTTCGCTGAGTAAAGATTGTTTGACTTACCTGCGCTTGGCCGGGCTTAGGGATTTTCTCATTTCTGTATGTCGAATAGTGGCTTCGCTGAGGAAAAATGTTTGCCTAGCAAAAAACCTGTTATAAATTTTAGCATCTCTTAAACTAAACAGTACTTTTCCTATACATACCAATGCACACATGGAGATTGCCTCGAAAAGATATATATATTTTTGAAAACTCATTTTTGAAGTTGCATATCTTCGGTATTTCATTAGTGATAGCTTTCAAGAAAGTTCTCTATAAATTTATATACATGCTTAAGTACCGTTATATGGGTAAGTTTTTGAGATAACGGTGTTTTTACGTAAAAAGTCGGGTTAATTTTTTTTAAATTGCATTTGGCTCACAATGGGTTAATGGATTTCAAAAATTTATTTACCAGTAGAAAAGTATTTTAAAGCACTTTAAAATGATATACATATCGATTATCCATGAAGAATTGTAGGAGTTATGGCCAATTCAAAATAAAAGTTTTGAACCCCGTAACCAGAAGAGAGCGCTGAAAAATTTCACAAAAATTATTTGTCTAAAAAGTGCTATTAGCTCATGATTATTATTTTAATTTTCAACAGCGTTGGTATTCTTGACTTAAGCCATTTCTTCAACACATTTTAAAATTTTTTCGTGTATTTTCTAATTTGTTGCGTTCTTCAGAAAAATGCTAGTGATATATACATCGTAGATATTATATTTTATTTTTAAAAATTTATTTCGCACTAAAAATATTAATTGAGCAATAAAAGCGATAATTGAGAGAAATAAGTAATAAAGAAAGAGTATTGTAAAACTTATTTGAAGTTTATAAACAAATGTTTGCATGACTCTGCATATATATCATCATACGGAATTCAACATATCATGTAGACGCAAAAATTGTATGCTAACTAATATGTTGACATATCATTTGCTGTTATATGTTGACTTCAAAAAATTTTATACTTTCAGCATACCGTGTAGACGCTTAGCATATTGAATATGCTGACAGACGCATTTGTTGTGATTTTAAAGCATATGAGTGTTAGCATACATTTGCTGATTCAACATACCGTCTAGACTAAGCTTTAGAAATATAGGAATTAACGCCTAGCAGTACGGAATAGACAGTATGATAAAATACTAAATTCTAGCTACCTTTGGTCTGTCTAATCCTGTATTGTTGGAAGTAAAGGACTTAACGTGCAAATCATAACTGTAATAAAAATATCGTAATTATATAAAACTGTTCACTGCATTTTAAAAACGAGTGAAAAGGAGATGATACAGTTAAGCCTGCAACTGGTAAGTACATTATAATAGTTCTTCTTATTATACGAATGGACTGTCCACGAGGAAGAACAGACGATTTAGTGGCAAGGTTAGAGGCATATAATTTTGAGGTAGACAGCTTACGAGTTCGAGCATGGGCAGAACTTGCTAATTTAAAGTCAGACGAGAGTTCTACAAGCAAAGATAGGGAGATTGTACGGAAAAGGAAATTGACGAAGTTAGAGGAAGTAGGATACATATTACAAGTGTTGTTAGATATTAATGAGGAACAGTCAGACGAATTTTCAACAAGGATAACAGAATTAGAAAAAACAAAAAAATTACTTGAAAATCATAGCAGGGTAATACGTGAGCAACTACGCTACACAGGAAGTTTACTTTAGGAAGTAGTCAAAGAGAATACGGAACTAGTTAGCCAGTTAAAAGAAAAGGAGTTAAGTGAAAAGGAGTTTAAGAAATAACTCAAAGACAACAGCTGATAGAAACACAGGACGACACGGTTCAAAGACTTCAAATATCACTAGAAAACGCCCGATACGAGTTAAATACAATACATAGGTTTAGGTTACCTACACTATCGTTACACGAGGAGTTATCAGAAGCAGGAGAAACATTCCGTCAATAATTATAACTCAGGAGCAAGAAAGAGTAGTAGAAGGAATAGAAACTTATAGGGAGGAGGCAATTGCTCTAGAGTTATTAGAGAAAACTAAAGTGATTTTGAGTAACGCAAAAAAGGCAGTCAGTAGGGGCTATACTGAAACTGGAGCAAGAAAATTAGAAGAGCTTGAATGGAACAAAGCGGAATTTAAAAGATTGGAGAAGACAAAAATATCCGACGTTGAAATTATTGGGGAATTTTATAACTTAATATGAGATACAAAAAATTATTTGCAAACACAAACATTCTCACCTAGACAAGTATTAAATAGGGAAAATATAGTACAACAAACAATCAGGATGACAACTTTATTGGAAATTACTAAAATAGTAAATAACATAGTACCAACATCCTTTGGCACTGATGGACCCGATTTACCGTCCGATTTCTTCAGATATATCCAAGAATGTAAAATGGTAGAAAGAGAATTTTTGTTAGGAGGGGATAGTAGCGCACGGGATAATGTCATAGAATACCTAAAATTACGCCTTATGGGTATGGCATATTCTAGAATCTCGCAACAGAAGTTTGAAACTGTGGCTGCATTGTGTAACGCCATCAAGAAAGCATATTTGAAGAAGAAAAGCCTGGATCAGATTAGGGAGCTGATATTAGGATGCAGACAGAGCATCAGAGAACCAGCCAGTGTATTCGGAGACCGTATTGAGGTCCTGCTCAATGATGCAATCAACACAATAAAGGAGAGTGGTCAGCAGACAGCATTGAGGTTATGATAAAGGACTTCAAACGGATAGCTGTAACAAGTTTTATTAAAGGGCTTAGAGATCAAGCTCTCAGAGCAAGATGTATTGGACAGGAACAGAGATCCCTTGTAGCCATAGTAGAAGAAGTGGAGGAGTTGTTTGGAGAAAACCAAGGCACGGTCAACACAGTGTTGGAGGCACCCCCATGTAGTTTTTGCATCAAAAAGGGACATGAGACGTTAAATTGTAAGGAGCGATTAAGTGCACTGTATTGCATTAACTGTGTGAAATATGGCCATGAAGTAGGTCCTCAATGCGATGATAGGGAACAGTTTTTCAGCAATTGCACTTACTGCAGAAATAAAGGGCACTCCTTCGACAACTGTAGTAGGAGGTTATCATCGCTTTACTGTAGAACTTGCGGGACAAGCGGCCACAGCGAAAATCAGTTTTGTAGACCACGACAGCCCGAAAGAGTGAACCAAAGGCAAAGATATAAGTCCAATGATATGGGACAAGCACATGAAAGAAATGGAAATGGAAATATACCACAACATTCTAAGGGACCTCCACAGATGAAATGCTACAAATGCAATCAAACGGAATTTGGCGCGTGCCTGTCGGAGCATATTTGGAGCAGGCAGAGAAGCAAATGACAGAGATTTTACAAATAATAATAAGGTCAGAAATAAGGAAAATAGTACCGGTGATATTTCGGGAAACTTTATGCGGCCCGGCTACAGCCAATAACCAAAAAAATGAGCGAACTTAATTGGAAACAAGATAACAAGGGCGGAATATGTGACGGCGATGAGAATCAGTGTAAGGAATTAATAGAGACGGTGAAATATAGAAGGGTTGCGAATGGGTTAACGGAGAATATTGGGAGAGAGGCGCAAAAGGTGAAAGTGGAAGCAAAGGAAGTCAGGAAGTCAAATAGTGACTCGGAAGAAGACGTATCTGTGAGAATAACGCATAGAGCAGTGGTACATAGGGAAAGTGAGGAGGACTCCCCTCATAATCCTGGGCATGCATTTTATAGGGAAAATGCATCGGTAGAGGAGGGCACAGGAATTGTCCTTGGGAAAATTTCACAACATATAAATATTAGCAACAATGGTACAGCATTAGCGAATACAGTTTTCATTACTATTCCTTGCATAGAGGCCAAGGAAGGGAAACTCGTATTGTTAGTAGATACTGGAGCGGATTCCAGTATAATAAACGAAGGAACAATAAAGACTTACCCTAACAAGAATTTCAGGGAATTAAAAACACTGAAGGGCGCATTTGGAGGAGACTCCACGACATTATTTTCTTTGACATTGGACATACACGCTAAAGAAAATTTACAGTGGGATTTCGGTATAGTATCCCATGACAGCGAATTCCCAGGGGATGGCATTCTCGGAAGGGATAACATTTGGAACAAGAGTATAATGAACTCAGTTAATGGGACTTTAAAGCTGTTCAATGAAAACGCCAATGGATAAAAACCTTCAAACTCCACAATGAAATGACCGATTTTACAACTTTAAACCGGAAAAAGTTGAGTGTCGGCGGAGTGACAATAGTACCAGTCAGAATACAAACAAAGGACAAGATAGTCCTTGTTCACAAACAAGAAATCCTTCCAGGAGTTTATATTGGAAATACGGTGGTCAACGTAAGAAATGGAAAAGCTGCAGTACCCATACTTAACTCGATGGATGACAACGTTCCTTTGGAGAAAGAAATTGAAGTAGAATTCTCAAATTTTAACCATTATACCGATTGTAGCGTATTTAAAAATGTTTGCTGGGTAATATATTTGAATAATCTCAAATGATATTTTTATTTAGAGAGTAAGATCACAAGATAAGCTCTCTGAGATATCGTAAAATGATTGTATTGTAAAAATATTTTATTTAGAGAAAAACGCATAAGATTGTCTTTATGAATTATTAATAAAATAGAAATAAAACGAGATTGGTTGTTCACACATTACATGGCGACCGTGACTTTTAAAAGAAAATTCTTTAGTAAAGAAATTAACAAAAAAAAATTAACCACACCAATTAATAAAAATAACAAAAAGAATGAAAAAAAAAACTGAAAAAACATACATAAATATATTTACATGTATCAAAATAAAAAATTAAATAAGAGTAAATAGAGTAAAGTGAACTTCAACAATTTTAAACAAAAGCAACAACTACAATTGCTAAAAATTTAATTACAATAGAAACAACACATGACAAATAAAATATGAACTAAATAAATATCCTTCATTAGACATTCACATGGTGTGATTTGTACTTGATCTTTCTAAAAATTTGATGACACAACAACAAAAGTAAATGGTTAAACTGTTCAAAATTAAAAAAAAATAGTAAAAAACAATAATTACATAAAATTCTTCAAAAACGTTGGTTAAAATTATGTACATATATCCTTCTTTTGATATTCATGGGATGTGATGATATACATACATGAGTACATACATGCATACATATGTACATACGAATATATTTCATCTTTCCAATTGTAAGCTTAAATCAGCAACAAACTGAATGGTTAAGCAGTTCGTATTTTCGATTTGTATTTCATCTTTCCAATTGTTGGCTTAATTCAGCAACAAATCTGAATGGTTAAGCAGTTCATTTTATCGACTGTTGCTACACTAGCAACATGTTTATATTGTATCAGAAATGCGAAATTGGCTCTCACATAGTTCTAGCCAACATTTCACTGTCAACATTCATTCAACAGGGATGAGACAGCGACAACATGTAATTATTAGCTATAGTTATTATTAATAATATACATATATATTCAAACGTTTATTATAGCACTAATGTAATTAAATATCATTAATAACATTAAATATCATTGTAAATTCAATTTTAATTTTATCCAATTTTTACGAATTTCGTATTCTTAGCTCGAATTATATTTTCAACCATTAATACAAAGAAATACTATATATATTCATATGCATTTCCTTTATTTAAACATTTTTATTTAATTAAATAATATATTGATCATTTTGAAGTGACACTGAGTGAAGTGTGAAATGGAAAGAAATTGTTTTGTTTTCCAGTTCAGATAATGAGAAGAACCGCTTGTGCTTTTGAGTATGAATTTTATTGATTGAGATTAGTCGTACGTATTTGAAAAGTTAATATTTTTAACTATCGAGCAATAATTTACTTTCAGTTGTGTATATAAATATTATTTTTCTGTATGCGCTTCTAATGACAGAAAATACACATAAAAAACCTATATGGTCAGAAATACTGGCACAATTAGACGCTGATAAAGCGAGTTTCGATAAATCGTATAAGTGCTTAAACAAAAGCAACTTGCCCCATAAGCATACACAAATAAAACATTTAAATCTTTTGACTATTCATTACAATCATATAGTGACAACAGTTAAAAATTTACGACATATTTTAACAGAAGATCAAAAAATAGTTACTGAACAGTTAATAGGAAAAGTTAGAACAAAGCTTAGTGGCATTTTAGAGAAGTTAGGTGTCAATAACCCACTCCCAACATCGTTAGATGAATCAGTTGTTGTAAGTTTCGATATTTTAAGTGACGAAGAATTCGAGGAAGAGAACGGTATGGCGGACCAAGTTCAATTTATTACTTTAGCAAGCAAATTACTGCCTGAATTTGATGGCACTATTAATAATCTGCAACGTTTTATCGATGCACTTACACTCTTGGACACTTTGAAAGGTGCTCATGAATTATTAGCAGTCCAGTTAATTAAGACCAAATTGGTCGGACCTTCTAGAAATTTTGTCACAACGGAAAACACTATACACCAAATAATTACAAGATTGAAAGCAGTTGTAAAAGGGGAAAGTGTTGAAAACCTTTCCATTAAAAAATTAAATAGTAAACAACTAAATAGAAGTGCCAGTGATTACACGCAAGAAATTGAAACTCTTTGTAAGCAATTAAATAACGCATATATGACAGATGGAGTTAGCCCAGAGTTAGCAAATAAATATGCTACTCAAATTGCCGTACAGGCACTTTCTAAAAATGCAAACAATGAAAAGGCCAAATTGGTAATGGAAGCTGGTCAATTCACTACAATTAATGAAGCAGTAGCAAAATTCAATAGTCTCCACAGACAACCCACCCGTCGATCAGGTTTTCCACTTTCGTCAAAATAATAGAAACAATACTGCTAGACGTGGAAGAAACTTCTAGATCAACCAAAATAGAGGAAGGAGAAATTATTATCAAGGCAGCCAAAATAGAATTAATAGCTATAGAAATAGTAGTAATGTTAGTTATCACCGAAATCCTCCTAGACAGCAGCACAATAGATCAGACCATCGAAATATTCGGCAAATGGAAACCACGAGGGAAACTTGCAGAGTCCCCTGGAGCAAGGGGAAACGCAAAACTAAATACAAACTGTCAAAATTGTTCGCAAATTTATAGTTTAAATTTAGCAAACTATGTAACATTAGCGTTAGACTTTGCAAATGAGCAAAAAACTTTTTTAGTCGATACAGGCGCGGATACGTCGCTTATAAAATTTCAATCTATTTCTTGTAATAATCGAATAAATTTCAATGAAATCGTCAGTTTAAAAGGCATCGGAGAAGGTTGTATTAAAAGCTCTGGTGCAATAAGTGGAAATTTGCGTATCGGTAATTTTGCGCTCAAGCATACTTTTCAAATAGTGGGAAATGAATTTCCTATTCCGTGTGAAGGATTGCTGGGTCTCGATTTTATTACAAAATACAACTGTCTTTTGGACTATAGATCATATAAATTACATATCAGACCAAAATACTTATCTCATGACATTACATTAGACATTTGTCAAGGGCCCACTGCTAACACAATTATTATTCCAGCAAGATCTGAAGTGTTTCGAAAAATTAATGCTAGCAGCAATGCCGACATTTTCGTGCCAAATCAAGAACTTGCTCCAAATGTTATCGTGCAAAACTGTTTAATTTCCAAGGAAAGCCCTTATATAAAGATTCTTAATGCAAATTTAGAAAATGTTACGCTTAGGAATATAGTTTTAAAAACAGAAAACGTTGATAATTATGAAATTATTAGCCCTCGAGATGATGTTGTTAATAGAAAAGAAATAGTCTTAGATAAATTATCAAAAAATTTTCCTTTATTTGTTAAATCACAATTAACTAGTTTATGCTCCGAATTTAGTGACATTTTTGCACTAGAAAGTGAAAAGATCACGTCAAATAATTTCTATAAACAGAAACTTCGAGTTGCCGATAACACACCAGTTTATATAAAGAATTATCGAATACCACATTCCCAAAAAGCAGAAATAGATACACAAGTCAATAAGTTACGTGCAGATGGAATTATTGAACCATCTTGTTCAGAATACAATAGTCCAGTCCTTTTAGTCCCTAAGAAAAGCTTGCCGGGAGAAGGTACGAAAAGATGGCGAATGGTGGTAGATTATAGGCAAATAAATAAAAAATTGTTGGCAGACAAGTACCCTTTACCTAGAATAGACGAAATATTGGATCAGTTAGGCAGAGCTAAGTATTTTTCATGTTTAGATTTGATGTCTGGTTTTCACCAAATTGAGTTAGATGACAATTCACGTGATATCACATCGTTTTCTACCGATCTAGGATCATTTCGATTCACTCGTTTGCCTTATGGGTTAAAAATCGCGCCTAACTCTTTCCAGCGCATGATGTCTTTAGCGTTTGCAGGACTAAAACCACAACAAGCTTTTCTCTATATGGATGATTTAATCATCGTAGGTTGCTCAGAGAAGCATATGCTTAAAAATCTTAGAGATGTATTCGAAACCTGCCGCAAATGTAATTTAAAACTACATCCCGATAAATGTGTATTTTTTAATACTGAGGTCACCTTTCTTGGTCATAAATGTACCAATTTTGGAATATTACCTGACGATTCTAAATTTAAAATAGCGTTCTGTAATTATTACAGACGCTTCATTCCGAATTTTGCTAAATATGCATCGAAGATAACAAGGCTCACACGCAAAAACGTTGTTTTTGAATGGAACGAAGAATGCGAGAAATCGTTTCAATATTTAAAAAACATGCTTTTAAAGCCACGTATACTGCAATACCCAGATTTTCAAAAAGAATTTTGCATTACTACTGATGCAAGCAAAACCGCTTGTGGAGCCATTCTTAGCCAAGAGTATAATGGAATGCAGCTACCCATATCGTTTGCTTCACGTGCCTTCACGAAAGGTGAAGCAAATAAATCCGTTATTGAACAGGAATTAACTGCAATACGCTGGGCAGTCAATCATTTTAGGCCGTATATTTATGGAAACAAATTTTTGATTAGGAGTGATCATAAGCCTTTGACCTATTTATTTTCATTAAAAAATCCTTCTTCGAAACTGACAAGGATGAAGCTCGATTTGGAAGAATACGACTTCGTGGTAGAATATATTAAAGGCAAAAATAATTGTGGAGCAGATGCTTTATCAAGAATTGATTTCAATTTTATTAAAGAATTAAATGCACAAAATGTAGCAATGGTGACGACTAGGTCGAAAGCTAAGGCTGCGGTAGTTGAGGACACGAAAGTCTCAAATAAAACGAAAAATAATCCGAAAATATACGAGGCTAATTTCAGAGAGGTAAAAAAGATGATAAAGCTAAAATTTGAATTGTTTAGGCGCCCACCAATCGCCAAATTTATGAAAGGAAATTGTCTAATACAAACCATAAATATTGATGCAAGCATTTTTAATGAAAAAATCGTTCTAAAACGATTATTTTCAATGCTGAACATGGAGGCAAAAAATGCGAACATCGACAAATTACAAATGTCTCTAAATGACGACATTTTTAAATATATAAAAACTACTGAGTTTAAAATTTCTGCAGAAAATTTTTTAAATAATGTTTCAATTGCGTTAACGCCGAAAATTATATATATTTATGATGATGTAGAAAAACAAAATTTACTAGCGTTTTATCATAACGATCCATTATCAGGTGGTCATTGTGGAGTGACCAGAACACTTAACAAGCTTAGAAACTATTGTCATTGGAAAAATATGACAAAGGATGTAACCAAACATGTCAAAGCCTGTTTACCCTGCCGAAAGAATAAGACAACCTCAAAATTTATAGAGCCTTTGATAACTACTCCAACGCCTTGCAAAACTTTTGATACCGTGGTGATAGATACCATTGGACCATTTATAAAATCTAACAACGGTAATGAGTATGCCGTAACTATTATGTGCGATCTCAGCAAATTTTTGATTATAGCACCAGTTACTAATAAAAGTGCTGCGACAATAGCCAGAGCCATTTTCGAAAAACTAGTTTTAATTTATGGACCAGCCAGAAAGATTCTTACCGATAGGAGTACCGAATATAAAAACCAATTAATGCAAAACTTATGCCAACTTTTAGGAATTAGTCATGCAACTTCTACCGCGTATCACCATCAAACTTTGGGTACGATAGAAAGATCTCATCGTACGCTCAATGAATACTTACGTCATTATATGTCTATTGGGAGAACAGACTGGGATGAATGGTTGCCGTATTTCGCATATTGTTATAATACAACTCCCTCTACGGTGCACAATTATTGCCCGTATGAGTTGGTTTTTGGGAAGTTGCCAACTCCTTTTACTTTCCTTCACACTGATGAAGTGGAACCACTATACAACGTAGATGCCTACGAAAAAGAAATAAAGTTCAGACTCCAAACTGCACAAAATAGAGCGAAATCGCTGATCGAAAAATCAAAACAACAACAAAAAACACAATTCGATAAAAGAGCCAAATTTCAAAATCTCAACCCAAATGTTTACGTCCTTATACAAAATTATTCAGGGCATAAATTACAACCTCTTTATAATGGCCCATTTAAAATAATAGTAATAGATAATAAAGGAAATTGCTTAATTAAAATAGACGAAAATAAAACACAAGAAGTTCATAAAGATCGCTTAAAGAAATTCGAAGTTAATACCTAAAATTATTAGTGATTATTTACAACAATAAAATAATTTTTTTCTCTAAACCTAATTAATTTAATTAGACACTAACATTAAAAACAAAATTACTCGTATTTTATTATATCTTAATAAGAATATAAAAGTATAAATCTAGTTATATCTATTAAGCACACAAAATCTTTATATACGGTAAAAATATTCCAAAACTAATTAAAAGAAAACAAACAATATGTATATAAACTCGAATATAAATTTTTACCACTATGCATTTATCTTTCAAAAAGGGAAGGAATCATATTCAACATAAACTTCACTTAATAAAAAGATACTTTAATAATTTTGTATTGTTGTTGAAGTTAATTTTAAATAAAATTTTAAATTTTGTATTAAACATTTGTATATCACTATCGAATAATATAAAAAAAAATAATAATAATAAAATAAAATAAAATTTTATATACATATGTATATATAAAACAAATTAATACAATGAAAAAAAAAAATAAAAAAAAAGTATATGAAATAAATATGGAAAAAAAATTGTATGATATCAAACATTATATTTAAGCTATATTTGTTCAAATAAATTACCCATAAATATAATATATATATTTTGTAATTTTGTATAGCCGAATGACCTTTAAAACTAAATCAATTATCTAGGTCATTCTTTCGAAAAAGGGAAGGTGTAGCGTATTTAAAAATGTTTGCTGGGTAATATATTTGAATAATCTCAAATGATATTTTTATTTAGAGAGTAAGATCACAAGATAAGCTCTCTGAGATATCGTAAAATAATTGTATTGTAAAAATATTTTATTTAGAGAAAAACGCATAAGATTGTGTTTATGAATTATTAATATAACAGAAATAAAACGAGATTGGTTGTTCACACATTACACGATTATAAGGGAACTAGATCGCCAGAAAACCCTTGTTTAGAGAGAATATAGGAGTTATCGAATATGTTAGTCAAGGAAGATTGGAACAGGGATGAAAAAGAATCAATGGACAGGATATGTGAACGGTACCACGATGTATTCATGCTGGATAGAGATAAACTGCAGTTCACGTCACGTATGATATATAAGATTCCGACTAGAGAGAATCAGCCGCCCATTAACCAAAGGCAATACCGTCTCCCACAAATCTATAAGGATGAAATAAGCCGTCAGGTGTCAGACTTACTAGAAAATGGAATAATAAGCCCTAGTGTATCTCCATGGAATTCACCCCTTCTATTGGTTCCCAAAAAAATCACAGGATGGGCAGAAAAAATATACGATGGTCGTTGATTTCAGAAAACTAAATGAAGTCACAATCAAGCAGGTACTCCCTATTCCAAGGATTGACGAAATTCTGGACCAGGAGTAGCAGGTATTTCACAACACTGGATCTGGCCAGTGGATACCATCAAGTGCTTTTGAACGAAAATGACAAAAAGTAAACAGGATTTAGCACTGACAAGGGACATTTCGAGTTTAGCAGAATGCCTTTCGGTCTCAGAAGTGCACCCGCGACGTTTCAAATGATTATGAACACAATACTAACAGGTCTACAGGGCATGGAATGCTTCATACATTTATCTGGACGATATTGTGGTCTACGGAAGAAATATATCAGACCATGAGAGGAAAATATGCAACGTGCTATCCAGGTTACGCGGAAGTGGACTTAAATTAAACTCCAAAAAATTCAATTTTATAAGAAAAGAAATAGTCTACCTGGGGCACAAGTGCTCAGAAAAAGGGGCCCTTCCAGATACAGCTAAGGTGGAGAGCGTGAGAAATTTGAAGCCGCCCAGAAATATAAAAGAAGTACAAGCCTTGTTGGGATTGGTTAATTATTACCGAAAGTTTGTTAACGGAATTGCGAAATTAGCCTTGCCCATAACGAGGTTGCTAAGAAAGGATAGCAAATTCGTTTGGACACCAGAATGCCAGGAAGCTTTAAATCAGGTGAAAGAAAGTATATCTAACCCCCAGATCCTGATCTACCCAGATTTTTCAGTCTTTCAGGGTAACCACGGACGCAAGCAATGTAGCTCTAGGGGCGGTGTTATCGCAGGTGAGAGATGGCAGAGACCACTCTATCGCATTTGCAAGCAGAACCCTGAATGACACGGAAAAGAGATGCTCAGCGAAAGAGAAGGAAATGTTGGGTGTGGTATGGGCAACGCATACGTTTCGGTCATACGTTTTGGGTCAGCGTTTCACCGTTTTTACCGACCATCAACCTCTAAGAGGAATAGCGAATCTCAAACACCAGACATCGAGGCTTGCAGGGTTTAGACATAAACTATCAGAATATGAATTTGATAACGTCTACAAGCCGGGGAAATACAATTTGAATGCAGATGCTTTAAGTCGCCTGCCGGTTGAAGGACATCAAATACAAGTATTGACTAGGCCACAGCAAAAACTACCAGAGAATAACAATGGTCAAAAGGGGGATCCAAGGGAGGAAAGTATAGCAAAATTGCATACATAATCACTTAAACACACCTGTTGAAAATGCAAAACATTGAAATGCAATTCTTTTGCGCAACCCTACAAGCGTTTCATAAAACCTTATAACGATTTGTACTTACTCTTTTTATTTCATTATTTTTGTATAAACAATTCTTACTTAAATAAGATTGCTCAAAATATTGATCATTGCTTAAGTATTTAATTTTTTTGCATTTTATTAAAAATTAAATAATAAAAATTAAATAATGATGAATTTAATTGATCATTTTGCATAAAATGTTGGCTGAGCAAAGAAATAAAAAAACAAAAACAAAAACAACAAATATATATACCAATTACTGCCCAGTGGTAACTCTATACCGCGAAAACAAACAAAAAGAAAAAGTGTGTCAATATCATGGGCATGAAATATTTGTAAATAATGATATTCTTTATACATATTTTGCATGGACAAAATTGCACCATAAGCTAATGAAACTTTTTTCTCTTTACTAAAGCAGAAATAAGAGAAAAGAAAAAATAATATACTTAAATATAGAAACTTTTAAATTAAATTTTTAGCCTAGTTATGGAAACCTTTTTTTTAATGTATGATTTTTTTAATAATAGTAAAAATATAACCCTTTAGAATCCGTCTTGTGTAGGTAGCATTAAGTCTTTCCTTTATTTATAGTCAATAATTAAAAATATATATTCAGATATAAATATTTTACACTTAGCAAAATTCGTTTAAATATTATTTCAAAAACAAAATGCATGTTTAAATATAGTTTACCTAAAAAACTTTTTGGAATACTAACTTAGTTATTGTAATATTTTGAATTTATGATTTTTTTTTAATAAGAATATAATCCCTTTATAATCCATCTTGTGTGGGCAGCATCAAGTCCTATAATAATAACTTGCAGTCATCCTGCTCCAAATTTCAATGATTCAGCCGCTCAAGGAGGCAAGCTCTATGCTGATGGAGACTTAACATATGAACGCAACCTATTCAGTAAACAGCGAATCGCAAATCGAAAACGTGCTGAAATTTATCAGAATTACCGCCAAGTCACGCTAGCCGAACACCGCACTAGAGGTGCGACTGAAATCAATAAATAGTCAACCTAAAACATGATTATCGTTGAAGTAGCTGAACTTTTCAAAGTTATGAGCTTCTCATCAGAGGTCTCTTACCATATCTAGCACTAGCAGATGCCAAACGTTACCTTCAATGCATCACGTGCCACCATCAGTTTTAATTTGAATATATGTCAGGAGAATATTTGGTGTTTCAACGTCATACACCAATCACTGGGTGTCATCCTCCGAGACACGAATATATGTATAGGTGCCACTCGATTCTTTACTGACAAGTACTGGCAACGTGTTAAAGTATTACCTATAACCTTTATACCCTTCACTAGATTTTCTGCATTCCAAGCCAATTTGGAAGGAATGGGAGATAATGCAAATTATGAGATTTAAGAACTGGATGTGCATAAAGTCAACTACAAGAATGTTTTAATTATTGGTTCCAATATGACTAACTACATAGTTGGTGCTGCTAGTCATCCATACATTGTGGAGCTGTCCTATAATTTTATCAAATCAGTTTAGAGCCTACATCAGTGGTAGCCCTTAATCACCTGGTTTTGATTATAAAGGTGCAGAGTCAGCTATGAAGCAACAGATATAACAAAGACCTAGTTGTCATAATCGGTTTGAACGTGCCTTAACTTTGTATGAATTAAATCTACTAAAAACAGAACTAAAACTAGTCAAAAAACTTATCAATGACAACTTTACTTTATCAGTAAACAGTTACTTACAAAATAAACTTTCAAAAATTGATCAGAGAAATGGAGCAGATATTTTCAGAGAAGCTAAAAAACAATTTAGGCCAACACAACCCAAGGAAATAAAATTAATGAAGATTCAAGCAGAAGATGAAATATTACTTAGAAATGCGGGTGTAAATCCTAATGAATTGAAGAAAGATTGCAATGATAATACATTTTTGGTTGATGATCAAGAACAAAGTTTAAACATTATAGGCTCTTATTTAGAATCACTCCATTCTCACAAAGAGATTGATCAGGAGAACAGTTTACAAATTGAAGTTAATAACTGGTTTTCGAATTTTTTACAAACGAAGAATAGGTATGAATATATTTAATACTATACTATATTTAACTATATTTAATAGATCAAAAAAAGCTAATGAGTTAAATGATTCTTCAAATGAAACTTTTTTTATTACTAAAGATTCTATATTGTACATTTTCCGCAACTTAAGGAACAAATTATCTACAGGCGTAGACAATATCCCTAATATAATCTTAAGGCATCTTCCAGAAGCAATTATAATGGAATATTGTACTTTATTTAACAATATGCTTAACAACGCATATTTCCCGCAAGCATGGAAGGTTGCAAAAGTAATTGTTCTGCCCAAAAGAGATAAAGATATTAGTCACCCTAAGAACTTTCGAGCTATTAGCATGCTACCAAATATTAGCAAGGTATTCGAAATAGGAATCAACAATAACATAGTAAAGTTTTGTGATAAAAACAATATTGTTAACAATAGGCGATTTGGCTTTAAATATAAGCATTCTACCATCCATGCAATTCATTTGCTTGTCTCAAATATAAATTGGAATCTTAATAAATCCTTATGTACTGGTGCATGCCTTGTAGACTTTGAGAAAGCTTTTGATAATATCTGGATACCTGGTTTAATGTATAAACTTGACACTTATAAATTCCCTTTACACTTAATAATAATTATATACAATATGTTAAACGACAAAAGTTTTTTAGTCAGCAATATGCAAAATTTAAGCACAAAGAAATTTACTATTGTAAATGGTCTACAACAGGGAACAGTAAACTCACCCGTTCTATTTAATATTTTTATATATGATCTCTTAAGCAGAATCGATAACATCATAGGTTTCGCGGATGACATAATTATATATCATTCCGATAACAAAATCGAAAAAAAAATTTATGAAAAACTCCAAAGTTACTTTAATATAATAGAAAAATATGCTTATGATTGGAAAATAAAAATAAACATAAATAAATGTGAAACCATACTTTTCCGACCTCCTGTGGGAAAGTGCAACTGTAATGTTAGAAAGCACTGGAAGGATTTCAGTATAACATCATATGACGGTATAAATATCCATAATAAACAGTGTGTTAAGTATCTTGGAATCCATCTTGATAAATTTTTATATTTTCATGATCATATCAATTCGCAGTTAATAAAAGCGCGAAAAGCTTTCTTTATGTACAAGTCGCTATTTTATTCAAAATATATTTAGCCAAAAATTAACCTAATTTTATATCAATCTTTAATAAGACCTATACTTACATATGGTTGCCAGATTTGGTTTAACGTTTCCCCTTCGTATATGTAAAAAATACGTATTTTTGAAAGGAAATGTTTAAGGTGCTGTACTTCTCTTTACAGATCATCTAACAGTAATCATAAAAAATATATATCAAATAAACAAATTTATTTCAGTTCTAAAATAAGTAGAATAGACAACTTCATGTTCCATCTCATTAGAAACCATATCTTGAGAAGTATTAATTGCACAGAAAATAATTTAATAATGGCTCCATATTATGGTCATGACACATATATACAAAATGCACTGCAAAGTGGTTATGTACCACCCGCAGCATTTTTGTACCTCGATAGAAACGGATATTTACAAAATGAAAGTGGTATCCCCATATTTTACCACATATATAGAAGAGCTAATAATAAAGCTATACTTAGTAGAGAGCTCACAGTAGAAAATAGCAGATTTGACACAAGCATTTTTCTAAATGATGGAAATGTAACAACTAATATATACAAGTATTGGTGGCTTTCCAAATAATACATCATTCAAACTTATTTTATCCTCCTGACTGTACCTTTGATCACATCCTTGCCATTTAAAGAGTAATGTTTTAACATTTTTCATTACATTAACAATATAATTAATATACATTTTCTTTTGTATAAAAGGTGATATAAAATTTGGAACGATTTTCCGTCATCCCACGTCAAATTTGGGGTGTAAACAGACCGGTTTCGGCTATGTGCCATCTTCAGTGTTCTATTGATATAAAATGTTGAAAAATATGATTATTGTAGACATGTACACGATATGTAGTATACTTGAGAGCCCGTTAGGGGACAGCGTATTTATACATTATATTTCATACTAGTTGTTTATTTATAGTTTAAGTTTAAGAATTGTGAATAAATAAACGTTTATATAAAAAAAAAAACCTTTTTCAGATACATTGTTGCTAAAAAATCTAAATTATCTACCCCAAAAATACATTTGCCTGGTTTTACATTCAATCCATATTCATCCAAGCGTTGAAAAACTTTTTGCAAATGTTCCAGATGTTCCTCCTCGTTTTCACTAGTAATTAGAACATCATCGATGTAAGTAAAAACAAAATCTAATCCCTTAAACACCTTGTTTACAAAACGTTGGAAAGTAGCGCTGAGTTTCTTAAGCCGAATGGCATGCGTAGAAATTCAAACATACCGAACGGTGTAGTTATCGCAGTCTTATATACATCTTCCTCAGCCATAGGTATCTGATGGTAAGCCCGAACTAAATCTAATTTAGAAAATTTTTTTATCTATCATATTCATATTCAAGTCGTGATTGTGAGGTAAAGGATATCGGTCAGGAACCGTTACAGCATTCAGACGTCTAAAATCGCCACAAGGTCGCCAGTCATTGGGATCTTTTATGGCAACAAGATGAAGTGCCGAAGGGACATTTGAATTAGATGGTGTGGAAATTCCTAATTTGACTAAAAAGTCTAATTCTGCCTTTGCCATTCTATATTTTAATGGATCTAATCTACGGGATCTAGTAAACGGAAGAGATCCTTCAATAGCCAATCTATGAATGGTTGAATGTTTTACTGGCTTCGTGTAATCGGGCTCAGTAGGTAAGGAAGGAAACTGCTTCAATAACCTGGTGTACTTATTGTCAACGGAAAACAATTTAGGCAGGGATATTTTGCAGGAAGGAGCAATTGTGTTTACTGTTAAATTAGTAAGAGGATCAAGTAATCGCTTATGTTTTACATCAACCAAAAGTCCATATTTACTAAGGAATCTGCGCCAATAATAGGCTTCGAAATGTTTGTAATGATAAATGGAAATTCGCGACGTAAACCGAAGACGTTTCCCATAATTTGATATATTGGAGCCATTGCCGATAAGGTTGGACATATCATCCACAATTGGAAGATTAAGTTTACAGGGGATCATAAGGGAATGTCGGTAGACAATTTCATTTATCGTGTTGAGGCCCTGACTACACAAACCTTAGATGGCAATTTCGAGCTGCTTTGTAGGCATTAGAGGTGGAAAACTATCGATAGTGTCACTATCGAAAATTTTCGATATTTTGAGAAAATATATCGCTATATCGATTCTAAGCTATCAAAAGTTAGAAAAAACTATAGATATATCGACGATACTATCCTGATACCATCAAAGTTTTATACTTCTTAGAGAAAGCACTAAATATGTGTGCAAAAATGCTAAATAAAACCGGTTCTGAAACAAAACAGAACTTTATTTCTTAGTTCAATAAATAACAAAACTAAAATCCTTGTAACATTTCAATATAAGAAAAATGTCGTGAGTTCAATGATTTTCAAATCCAATTTAATTAGAAAAACATGTCTTGCACAACAATAGTAGTGTATCATTTACTATCGATAGCGGCAAAATAATATCGATTGCTTTTAAATAATAATCGATTGATGAATAAAGCCATCGATAGTCATAAAACAAATTAAATGTCGATATTATCGATAGTGCCATCGCCTCTAGTAGGCATATTTCCACCCTTTTTGACTCCAAGGCGACAGATTGGTATTGGAGATACCATCGGTCGGTAACTGAGATACGATGGGCTGATCTATGCAATGCATTACGTCAAAAATATAAGGATTCACGCACTGATGTAGACTTCAGAGAAATGACACGGGGCCGAAAGCAGCGTCAAAATGAAAACTTCGATTCCTTTTATGAATCCATAGTAGATATTTCTGACCGTCTATCAACCCCTCTCCCTGAAAATGTGCTAGTTGTACTTCGCAGAAATCTGCTCCTGGAAATTCAACACGAGATTTTAAATCTCTCAATTAGTTCGGTATCCGATTTGCGAGACATATATCGTAAAAGAAATTTTGTTGATGGATCTGGGAAAAAGGCAGGTGCATGAGATTGTTGAAGATGAACTTGAATCGTTAGATGATGACGCGATTTCGGCTATTACCTTGATATACTGGAATTGTCAAATAGTCGGACATCGATACCAAGATTGCCTCGAGGATCGACAGGTATTTTGTTATGGGTGCGGAACCCCCAAGGTATATAAAACTAACTGCACAGCATGTAATGCTCCAAAAAACTTGCGAACCAGGGCGCTGAAAAGTGCACGCAAACTAACACCATCAGCGAGTACAAGTACGGACTAAATTATTCGCAAGAACGACCTAATGATGAATCCCTGCTAGATAGTAACGCAAATTCCTCTCATAAATAATTTTAATAACTCTGATTTAATACAATTAGAAACTAATTTAAAGCCGGACTTTTCTAACAATATTAATAAAGAAACCCCTTGTTTTGACGGAAGAAACTCCCACCTAACTCGTGATGTGCCGAAAAAAATTCATACTACAGAAAACTGTAAAAGTTCCCCAACAAAAGAAAGTAGTCATATAAAATTCCACCCGCCAACATATATGAAGCCATTTCATATACGCCTGGCCAATGCAAAAAGAGCCAACATTTTTAACCAGTCCGTTCCAAGCTTAAGGAAAAAACGTTCTAATGAAAGGATGAAAATTTTTTGGGCAAATGTTAACCAGACACGTCGAAGTTTGCTTAGCACAATCTATGATGATCCGAATGAAATAAGGCCTTATGCCAACGTTACTATTTAAAAAAAAATTACATAGGACTAGTAGATACTGGTGATTCCATTAGCTGTTTGGGTGCTGATGCTGCTAGGGAGGTGTTGAATTCTGAACATGGCTGGAAAAAAATTCAATCATATATTAGAACCGCAGATGGAAAATCGCAGGAAGTTCGTGGACATGTCGACACTGATATCTTATTTCATGGGGTGACGAAACAGATAAAATTGTACTTAGTACCGAACTTATCGCAGAACTAATACTTAGGGATTGATTTTTGGCGGGAATTTGACTTATTACCCACAGGTCTGATTTCGGAGATCGATTCAAGTCCATTACAAAACCCAGAAATTTCTGACCAACGTCCGTTGTCTGAGAAACAAAAACTACAACTGCAACAAGTCATTAACACTTTTCCATCGTTTTCAAAAGAAGGTTTGGGCCGTACCACAATTATGTCTCACGTAATAGATGTAGGAAATGCACCACCTATTAAGCAAAGACATTTTCCCGTTTCTCCAGCGATGGAGAAACTTATTTATGCCGAATTAGACCGCATGCTGGAAAACGACGTTGTAGAAGAGTCAGATAGTGCATGGTCCTCTCCAATTGTACTTGTGCGTAAGCTTGGAAAGGTTAGTTTGTCCTTAGATAGCAGGAAAGTTAATTCCGTGACGGTAAAGTATGCATATCCTTTGCCAAATATTGATGGCATTCTAAGTAGGTTACCGAAGGCAGAGTATATCACGAGTCTCGACTTAAAAGATGCGTTCTGACAAATAATATTAGACAAATCATCGAAAGATAAGACTGCATTTACTGTCCCAGGGCGTCCCTTGTACCATTACAAGGTCATGCCTTTTGGCCTTTACAATACGCCACAAACAATGTCAAGGCTAATGGACAAGGTGATACCGCCGAACCTAAGGACAGAAGTGTTTGTCTATCTGGATGATTTACTAGTGGTGTCAGATAAATTTGAGCGGCATATAGAAGTACTGCGAGATGTTTCCAAACAAATACGTTCTGCAGGACTGACCATAAATATTGAGAAATCAAAATTTTGTGTACAGGAAGTCGGATATCTTGGCCACTTGGTAGGGAACGGGGTAATTCAAACAGATCCGGACAAAACATCGGCCAACCGCGCCAGTGTTGCCTAGTCCTGATTTTTCACAGCCATTTCATATTTACTATGATGCTTGTAACACTGGAATAGGAAGTCTATTGGTGCAGAAAACTGCGGAAGGCGAAGAGCTTCCGATAGCATTTATGTCCAAGAAGCTCAACCGAGCCCAACTACGCAGTCACCGAACAAGAGTGTTTGGCAGCAATGTTAAGCATAAAAAATTTAGGGCGTATGTGGAAGGACATGAGTTCACGGTAATTACTGATCATGCATCACTAAAGTGGCTCATGTCCCAAACAGACCTCAACAAGCGTTTGACGAGATGGGCATTGAAGATTCAAGGCTTTAATTTTAAAATTGAACACAGAAAAGGTAGCAGAAATGTGGTTCCTGATGCGCTTTCACGTACTAACACAGAAGATTTGTCCGCAATCTTAGGATTAAATATGACCGAACTCAAGGAATCTGGACTTTTCGTGGATCTCGAATCCCAATATTTTAAGAGCAACGAATACGTAAAACTACTAGAACGTGTTAGGGAAAATTTATGTCAAACTCCTGACCTTAAAATCATAGACGGATATCTGTACAGACGGACTGAACACTGCTCAGGTGACCAGCTGCAGGACGATCTCGCATGGAAGCTTTGGATACCCAAAGATATGATTCCTGAACTTCTAGATAGAGCTCATAATAGTCCGGTATCCGCACATGGGGGAATCGCAAAAATCTTATACCGGATCAGACGCTTTTATTATTGGCCTAACCTGGTAAATGATGTAAAAGATTACATAAATGCATGCGACGTGTGTAAGGGCACAAAACCTCCCAATTTCGTAGCGAGACCTCCAATGGGCAAAACATCACAAACTTTTCGATTCTTCCAAAAGCTGTTTATTGATTTGTTAGGACCATAACCAAGGTCAAAGTCAGGAAACATAGGAATATTTAACGTACTAGATCATTTTTCCAAATACTGCTTCATTAAGACTATTAAAAAGTTCACCACCAATGTTGTTACGAAATATTTAGAGGAATTATTCCATACATTTGGTACCCCCGAGTCTATAGTATCAGATAATGGCTCTCAATTTAGATCTTCCAATTTTAATAAACTTTTGCAGGACTACAGCATAAATCATATTTATAATTGTGGCCGTTTGCTCCCAAGCTGGAGAATAGCGGAATATCATATCATATCATACAGCGGTTTACTCGCCACAAGCAAATGCAGCTGATCGGGTTAATCGTTCAGATCTGTCAGCAATCAGGGCGTACATAAAAACAGATCAAAGTAATTGGGATGAATATCTTAGCAGCATTAGCTGTGCACTACAGTCCATGCGTCAACTGGTACGAGTCCCTATTATCTAGCTTTCGGACAACATATGATTACCAATGGGAAGTCATACGCGCTGCTGGAAATGATTGATGACCGGACATTTAAGGTGAAGGTACATAGCATGCGTTAAATGCGCTAATGCGTTACAGACTTCTGTCAAAAAAGTTGAAATATTGTGTTTCCATAAGGCAAGATCCAAAGCGAAGTTTGCGACGCGCGTAACTCGCAAAAAGTTGAACATTCTTCAACTTTCACGTGTCGTATACAAAATGACAGGTAGTGCTGCCAGATTCATACGCTAAAATGTGTGTTTAATGGAAATAAATTATTAGAAATTAATTTTTTTTATTAAAAAATGGATGAAAATTGCATTAAAAATATAAGGAAAAATAAAACTTAAAGGCAAGACAAAATATAGCCGGCAAAGGCTTGAAATTGTATAAGCAGAAGAGCATCAAAAGCGAGGTGTGTAACTTGCCATTCTTAAAGCGTTAAAAGCTCGAAAAGTAAGAACAGCGTTGCCGTGTAACACGTGGTATGTACCTCCACCTTTAGATTTGATCGTAAAGACTCATTTTCTATTATACGCGAAAGGGCTAAGAACAATATGGAACGCCAGCAGAACAGAAACGAAAAATCGTTCAACCTTCGTTCCAGGCAGGTTGAAAATGAAGTAGGACAGGAGGTATTCCTGAGAAATTTCAGGGAAAGTAACTTAGGTAAACATTATAATACCAAGCTAGCACACATCTTTTTAAAAGCACGGATAAGGAGAAAAACTGGGTATTGTTACTACCAACTTTAAGACCTGAATGGGAAGTTGATCGGAGTTTACCACGCGAAAGATATCAGGCCTTGAATAGGTACAGATACAGGTACAGAAGTGTAGTAAGCTACAAGCATTATCAGTTGATATTGGAAGGGCGAAATGTAGAGTGCTTGTAGCAGTATTGTTAACCACAGATAGGAAATTTTAAGTATACAATTATACTGGCTCTTTTTTACAGTGGATCGAAACATTTATATCAAAAAAAAGGCTTTTAATGATAACTATTATTTCATATATATACGACAATACTTTGATAATATTTTTTTTTATTAACCCATAAATTTCAATTTCAGGCTTTGATTTAAATCAGATTATATGCGTATATGTGTAAGTACGCATATATATGGTTGCATTCATTTGATACTCCGATTCATTCCAAATCAATATTTAGAGACACAGAGACATGTAACTGCCTTACATTTTACGAAATTATCTAGAATCGCACATCATTGAGAAAAAGAAAACACAAATTAGAATAAACATAAATTTTATCAGTGTATTGATTGAACATAGAACTTACCCTTTTCAATCATAGTTCAAATACTACTCTGTGGTAATGCAGAGTACAGAGGGTTGTATAATTTTCGTAACAACAATGAGCTTTATGTATGTACAAAAATATATCAGTTGCATGTATTTGTTGGTAAAAGAAAAACAAAATGAAATGCTGAATTAGCGTTTGTATTCCAACGAGGTTAAGATATAAAAGTCGTTTTGTCGTAAACTTTTGCCTTTCTTGCTATAATACCGCTTGGACAACGTCCACTTTTCTTACACGTGCTTCTAAAAAAAATTCTATAACTTTCAGTATATAAGAAATTTTTCTTGTAAAATATTATATATTTTACAAGAATTAAAAAAAATATTATATAGTTTTCAATTCTACCTAAAATCATAAGAGAAAAAGAGGGAGTTACTAAAAAAATAAATTAGTACTCGTACAAATTAAGAAAGTGGCCAAATTTATCCATCGCCACGCATGGCTCAAAAGTTACAGTTTGGTTTTGTTGCCTGAGAGTAAAAGTCGAAAAATCTAGAACTTTATCCTCGTGGATTGGGATCACTTAAAGGTAAATAGAAGTAGCTAGAAATGTCAATGTGCATATTTGGCATATATAAAACTTATAATAGTTCTTTTTGTCTCGGCCTTAGGTCTTTCGTTTTCATTTTAATTCCGTCTGGCAAGGAAAACAAGCTGCAAAAATCCCTGCTCAACATTTTTGTTAATCATTGGAGGGCTATGGGAAACCGTCGGAGAAAATCCGACCAAAACCAGAATCCCAATGAATAGAAATCATTAGCAACCAAAATCTGACTAAAAATTTATAAGCTTAACATCAGCATAAAGTCGTCTTGTTTGTGAAAAGAAATACTAATAGTTTTCTAAATATGAATAATCTTTAACGCAAATGCCAAATTAATATCGGTCGTAAGAAAGTTCTGATAGAATATAGTGAATTATGGATTAACTATAACTTGAAAAGAAAAAAATTCAAATCTCTTGCCTCTAATGAAAAAAGTATTAATGAAGAAATTAATTTGAACAATTGATAGCTATATACATATTGTATGAATCAATAATGTGTTTTTTACTTAATTTTTTTACAAATGTATGTATATATATATATATATATATATATATATATATATATATATATATATATATATATATATATATATATATATATATATATATATATATGTATATATATATATATATATGTATATATATATATATATATATATATATATATATATATATATATATATATGTATATATATATATATATATATATATATATATATATATATATATATATATATATATATATATATATATATATATATATATATATATATATATATATATATATATATATATATATATATATATATATATATATATATATATATATATATATATATATATATATATATATATATATATATATATATATATATATATTTATATATATTTTTTTTAAATGAGCAAAATTAATGTCACTAGTAACGGCGTGCAAACAGAACTAAAGTGTCATAAAGAGTGAAAAAATAAAGTTGTTTATTGAAAACAGTTCTGGACTTTTCGTGGATCTCGAATCCCAATATTTTAAGAGCAGCGAATACGTAAAACTACTAGAACGTGTTAGGGAAAATTTATGTCAAACTCCTGACCTTAAAATCATAGACGGATATCTGTACAGACGGACTGAACACTGCTCAGGTGACCAGCTGCTGGACGATCTCGCATGGAAGCTTTGGATACCCAAAGATATGATTCCTGAACTTCTAGATAGAGCTCATAATAGTCCAGTATCCGCACATGGGGGAATCGCAAAAATCTTATACCGGATCAGACGCTTTTATTATTGGCCTAACCTGGTAAATGATGTAAAAGATTACATAAATGCATGCGACGTGTGTAAGGGCACAAAACCTCCCAATTTCGTAACGAGACCTCCAATGGGCAAAACATCACAAACTTTTCGATTCTTCCAAAAGCTGTTTATTGATTTGTTAGGACCATATCCAAGGTCAAAGTCAGGAAACATAGGAATATTTAACGTACTAGATCATTTTTCCAAATACTGCTTCCTTAAGCCTATTAAAAAGTTCACCACCAATGTTGTTACGAAATATTTAGAGGAATTATTCCATACATTTGCTACCCCCGAGTCTATAGTATCAGATAATGGCTCTCAATTTAGATCTTCCAATTTTAATAAACTTTTGCAGGACTACAGCATAAATCATATTTATAATTGTGGCCGTTTGCTCCCAAGCTGGAGAATAGCGGAATATCATATCATATCATACAGCGGTTTACTCGCCACAAGCAAATGCAGCTGATCGGGTTAATCGTTCAGATCTGTCAGCAATCAGGGCGTACATAAAAACAGATCAAAGTAATTGGGATGAATATCTTAGCAGCATTAGCTATGCACTACGTTCAGCAGTCCATGCGTCAACTGGTACGAGTCCCTATTATCTAGCTTTCGGACAACATATGATTACCAATGGGAAGTCATACGCGCTGCTGTGAAAGTTGGAAATGATGAAAAAGATTCGTTTTCTATTATACGCGAAAGGGCTAAGAACAATATGGAACGCCAGCAGAACAGAAACGAAAAATCGTACAACCTTCGTTCCAGGCAGGTTGAAAACGAAGTAGGACAGGAGGTATTCCGGAGAAATTTCAGGCAAAGTAACTTAGGTAAACATTATAATTCTAAGCTAGCACACACCTTTTTAAAAGCACGGATAAGGAGAAAACCTGGGTATTTTTACTACCAACTTTAAGACCTGAATGGGAAGTTGATCGGAGTTTACCACGCGAAAGATATCAGGCCTTGAATAGGTACAGATAAAGAGTAGTAAGCTACAAGCGCTATCAGTTGATATTGGAAGGGGGGAAATGTAGAGCGCTTGTAGCAGTATTGTTAACTACAGATAGGAAATTTTAAGTATAAAATGACACAATTATACTGGCTTCTTTTACAGTGGATCGAAACATTTATATCGAAAAAAAAGGTTTTTAATGATAACTATTTCATATATATACGACAACACTTAGATAATATTTTTTTTATTAACCCATAAATTTCAATTTCAGGCTTTGATTTAAATCAGATTAAATGCGTATATGTGTAAGTACGCATATATATGGTTGCATTCATTTAATACTCCGATTCATTCCAAATCAATATTTAGAGACACAGGGACATGTATCTGCCTTACATTTTACGAAAATATCTAGAATCGCACATCATTGATAAAAAGAAAACACAAATTAGAATAAACATAAATTTTATCAGTGTATTGATTGAACATAGAACTTACCCTTTTCAATCATAGTTCAAATACTACTCTGTGGTAATGCAGAGTACAGAGGGTTGTATAATTTTCGTAACAACAATGAGCTTTATGTATGTACAAAAATATATCAGTTGCATGTATTTGTTGGTAAAAGAAAAACAAAATGAAATGCTGAATTAGCGTTTGTATTCCAACGAGGTTAAGATATAAAAGTCGTTTTGTCGTAAACTTTTGCCTTTCTTGCTATAATACCGCTTGGACAAAGTCCACTTTTCTCACACGTGCTTCTAAAAAAATTCTATAACTTTCAGTATATAAGAAATTTTTCTTGTAAAATATTATATATTTTACAAGAATTAAAAAAAATATTATATATTTTTCAATTCTACCTAAAATCATAAGAGAAAAAGAGGGAGTTACTAAAAAATAAATTAGTACTCGTACAAATTAAGAAAAGTGGCCAAATTTACAGTTACAGTTTGGTTTTGTTGCCTGATAGTAAAAGTCGAAAATTCTAGAACTTTATCCTCGTGGATTGGGATCACTTAAAGGTAAATAGAAGTAGCTAGAAATGTCAATGTGCATATTTGGCATATATAAAACTTATAATAGTTCTTTTTGTCTCGGCCTTAGGTCTTTCGTTTTCATTTTAACTCCGTCTGGCAAGGAAGACAAGCTGCAAAAATCCCTGCTCAACATTTTTGTTAATCATTGGAGGGCTATGGGAAACCCTCGGAGAAAATCCGACCAAAACCAGAATCCCAATGAATAGGAATCATTAGCAACCAAAATCTGACTAAAAATTTATAAGCTTAACATCAGCATAAAGTCGTCGTGTTTGTGAAAAGAAATACTAATAGTTTTCTAAATATGAATAATCTTTAACGCAAATGCCAAATTAATTTCGGTCGTAAGAAAGTTCTGATAGAATATAGTGAATTATGGATTAACTATAACTTGAAAAGAAAAAAATTCAAATCTCTTGCCTCTAATGAAAAAAGTATTAATGAAGAAATTAATTTGAACAATTGATAGCTATATACATATTGTATGAATCAATAATGTGTTTTTTATTTAATTTTTTTTACAAATATATGTATATATATACATATATACATATTTTTATATATATTTTTTTTAAATGGGCAAAATTAATGTCACTAGTTACGGCGTGCAAACAGAACTAAAGTGTCATAAAGAGTGAAAAAATAAAGTTGTTTATTGAAAACAGAATAATAAAATTCTACAGAACATTAAAACAAAGAAATTCGTAAAATCATAATTAATCGCTTTGTGAATTGAGAGATTAATGGTGACGTATTAAAAACAGATCCTTAAAATATCCTACGAGGATAAATCAATTACGAGACCTCTACAGTGCTGGCTCCCAATTAACCATTAATAACATATATCAACATATAACATATATCTACTTTTAGCTTAACACGGAACCGGAGAAAGATCTTTCAACGGAGTCCCAGAAGAACGAAGTAAGTGAAATCTTTCTATAAATACGTATTGTTTTTGGGAAAGGCTAATTACAGGAAATATTGAAATGTTCACTAAATAAAAGATACGAAGTGTTATAAGAACGCTGTGTTAATAACATAAAGTTGATGACTCTGCTGATAATTGTTTGAGACAATGTTGTTAACATTTTCTGCCATTAACATTGACTTAAGCAATCACTAACATAAGAAAATTTTACTCAAATATCGGTATGTTAAGCCTGAATAATGAGCACTTGATATTTACTTTAATAATTAGCATTTTTCAAAAATATTTTTCCAGTTTAATAGAAAATTAAAAACGAAACAGTTTGATACCAAATTTCAAACAAAAAAGTTAATATATCGCGAGGAAATGGATGATTTTGTAATTAATTACGTTAATAAGAATAAAATGAATAACGGTAACGCTTAAACTTTAAAAATCAATATAAATAACATGTAGAAAAAAAACCTGTTGCTTAAAAGAATTAAATCATATGACTAAATAAATTTTGTTTAAATACTTTACGTACCTACCGAAATACGAATATTGTTAACTGTATGAGTTGAGCCAATTGACAATTTGTTTCAGGTTTTGACGACACTATACATACTGTTTGTGGCACCTAATTTTGTTCTAATTTTGCCCATTTCTCGTATATATCCTAATTTCAATCACTTTAAATTATTATATATATTTATTTATTTTTTTTATACCTCGAGTTATGGAAATGATATATGTGAGTCTTTTTAGTTTAAACTTTCTAATAAGTTGAAAAAGAATTTTAGTTTAAAACAAATAGATTTAATGCTATTAAATTCAATAAATTATTGCTAATACTGCAATGAATTTCTAAAAATTTAGTTTTGATTTCTGTCCCATTGAGTAGATTAGGTGAGTTTTATTCGGGATCATGTGTGTAATGTTTTTATTTGCTTAATCACTATGATCATGGCAGGGAGGGGAGTATGTGTGATAAGATCTATTCACGCCTTTATCAACTTACCAAACGATATTTAGAATTCCTGTTTCCACCCTTTTCCTATATCTTTATTACAGCATGCAAACTTAAAGTGTTATAATCTGTAGTAGTTAAATGCAAAGAAATATATGCGATCGTTTAGTCTAAGTTAAAATCAACCTACCCTACTTGTCGACGAGCAAGAAGCCGGAATACTAGTGCATGCTAACTAAACATCAACAACATTCAGCCTAGCTGTCTACAATATCAGTTGTTTGCTACATAAGAAAATTGCAAAACTAGAATTTCATATTGTGGACACTAATGCAATTCTGCAGCAGAATAAAAAAAAATTGCAGCAACAAAAATTGAAATCTGGACGGGGACTTACGTTCGTATTAAAGGTCTGCATGGGTGTCTTAAATAAAGGTCTGCATGAGTATCTAAATATTTTTCAACCATTCTATGTTTTTTAACATTCTATGTTAAAAAACATAGCGAAAGAGAAACAAATAACACAAAAACATTTGCTTTCAGAAAAATGGTATAAGGTGCAAAAACATTTTTTTTGCAATAATTGAACAAATTTAAAAGAAAAGCAAGGTAAAAATATTTCTAATGGAATTTGTTTACCATAATGTTAATGATTTTCAAATCCACTTAAAATTAGAATTGTAAGATTTCGATACTATTGTTTCAATACTACTCAATACTTTAGTGGCTTTCCTGATGAATGAAAATTATAAATTACACAGAAAAAAGTTTGAACACAAATAGTATGAAAAAAGTTCATAATCTACTATTCATATATTTTATTAATTTATAAATAAAAAACAGGAATTATTTCATACGCAGTATGAATTTAGTTTTAATAAATAAATTTATGAAATCAAAGTTGCTATGAAAAAAATTGTCAAATTTTTTTGTCAACAAATTCTAAAATGCTTTTCTATTTATATAAAATAAAAACACAATTAATTTCAAATAGTCTGTTTGGCAGAAAGGAAAGAGTTGTGCCTAGTACAACATACTATACAAGTTCAATACTGAATTTTTAAAAACATTTTTTTAAAGAAATATGAATTAATTTATGTAAAAGTTCCTAGCAGCAATGAAAATAATTTGGAAAAAAATGATCATGTTGGATTCATAGCATTTATGAAAAAATTCCTTGGATATAAGTAATATTTTTTTCTGTGTATTATATTTTTAACTTTGAAATATTCTCTTTTATTATGTTTTACGAGGTTTTAATGAAATAAAAGTTAGTGATGAAACAGAGCATTACTAAAACGTCGACAGAAAATCAATTAGTGAGCAACAAACCCCATAATAAAAACAACGACCTAAGCGACAAATTTCTTATGAATTCTATCCAAATTTTGCTTTTTAATTTAATCAAAAAAATTTTTAATGCTGCTTTTTCCTTTTATTTTTAATTTTCTTTCCTCAGTTCAAAAGTTTTGTTTGAAAAAGTTATGAAAATCAATTAAAATATGGAAACTTTTTTGTAAGAGTGAGACTTTTAAAACAAAAGCAAATTAAAATACGTTCTCAAAATAAAATAGATTCTATTTCAAAATTGCTACAGTATTTAAAATATCAACTTGTATGAAAAAGCACGAGGCACCGGAGTTCTGTTTCACCATTTATAATAGTTATTCAATAATTTTTTGTTCTCAAATTCTTAAAATGTTTTCATCAGTTTCATTCATAGTTTACAATGTGTTTTGCTGGAAACACACAACTCTGAAAGTATTGAATAATTATTTATAAGCAGAGTAGGAAAATAAACAAAACGAAACAATTGCTTTAATTTTGTTTTGATATTTGCAACGAGTTTAACAAAAACAAAATAATAGCTCCGATCCCTTACTTTTTGGGTAAAGTTCGGTAAAATAAGAGTAAGCAAGGATTACTCTCAATAAACACAAAAGAACGGAAACAGCAAAAACCTAATTCTTATCCCAAAAAGTAACTCGAAAGTGTTGTGAGCACAAACAAAATATAAAAAGCAACATACTGATTTTTAATAACATTTTTAATTTTTATATAATTTGTTGAATATACATACATATACAAATGTATTTTGCTTTAAGACTTGTCAAAAAATCTGTCACACATATTCACTTTTAAGCCACACTATAATAGTTTTTGAGCCCAAATGAGTTTTTATATAACAAATTTTTTATCTCTACTAGCTGTTATTTTTAATATTTACGGCCAATTTTTAACTTGGATTTTCAAAGTCATTTATGTTTAAATCCATTTCAAGTACAAAATTATCTTTTGCATTAAACACTTAAATCAAAATTAATTCACCAAATCTTAGACATTTAAATTCGATTAAAGTTTTATAAAGTCCATTTTTTTGTGTGCAAACTGGCAGACGTACATGTGCGTGTGCTTAAAGATAGAAATTATGTGGCACTTGCACGTGTGCAAGTGCCAAATTTAGTCACGTGTGCGGCAGACTCATAATAAAGAAACAAAAACAATGCCAGCAGCGTTGCCGTTTTGCCTATTTTTATAAATATATTTTCACGCTTTTTAACCGACTTCAAAAAAGGAGAAGGTTAGCAATTCGTGAGTATTTTTTTACTTTTCTTTATATTTGTACACGCATAAATCTGTCATTTGTGAACCGATATTTAAAACTCTTTTTTTGTTTGAAAGCCTTTACTTTTAGTTTGGTCCAATAAGCTTTTCCCCAAAATCAGGGGGGCAAATTTGCCCCCCTCCCAAAAATTTTGATTATCGCAAAACTCCTTTATTTATGCACCGATTTAAAAAAAATCGGGTAAAAAACTTGCCCCCCAGATATTGATTATCAGATAACTAAGTCATTTATGCACCGATTTTAAAAATTATTTTTTTGTTTGAGAGGCTTTGCTTGCAGTTTGGTCCGATAATTTTGTTTCGATAATCGGAGGGGGAAATTTGCTTCCCCCTTGCATAACTCTGTCATTTGTCAACCGATTTAAAAAAATTTTTTTTGTTTGAACGCCTTTGCTTTTAGTTTGGTTCAATAAGTTTTTCACCAAAATCAGGGGGGGGGGGTGAATTTGCCCCTCCCCCCTTAAAATATTGATTATCGCAAAACTCTTTCATTTTTGCACCGATTTCAAAATTCTTTTTTTGTTTGAGAGGCTTTGCTTGCAGTTTGGTTCCATAATTCTGTTTCTTTAATCGGAGGGAAAAATTTGCTCCCTCTTTCATAACTCTGTCATTTGTCAACCGATTTTTAAAATATTTTTTTTTTTTGAAAGCCTTTGCTTTTAGTTTTGTCCAATAAGTTTTTCCCCAAAATCAGGGGGCAAATTTGCCCCAACCTTCAAAATATTGACTATCGCATAACTCTGTCATTTATGCAACGATTTAAATTTTTTTTGTTTGAACGGCCTTGCAGTCTGGTCCAATAATTTGTTTTCCCAAAATAGGGGAGCAAATTTGCCCCAACCCCCGCAATTTTATTATGGCATAACTCTTTCATTTATGCACCGGTTTTCAAAATTATTTGTTTTTTTTAAGGTTTTGTTTTGCGTTTTAGATAGGTCTTATTCTCGGGAAAATCCGTGTTTCACGGGTTTTCATGCTCTTGATGAAATTTGCATTTGATCGGTTTTCGTGCTATTGGTTGGTCTGATCGTGCGAAAGAAAAGAATTCGGTGATTTTCAAAATTATTGAAATCGAAATAATAAGAATCAACAAGAGGAGAAAAGATATACTGAGAGCGCTATGCCAAGAGACAGAGAGTGAAAGAGAGAGTGGGACAATACGGTTGCAACCAAAATATGTTGGCAAATTATATGTATAGGCATAGTAACTACCCAGTGGTAAAAAACCCATTACATAATCGCTGATGTAAGCAATACTTAGTAGCTGCTAGCGGTGACGCTTTGGCTTATTTTCCCACTTAGATTTAACATAAGCTGTTTAAGGGTCGTTATAAAATTTGGACATTGACATCTTTTATTATTTTTCACAAAACGCAGAAAACATTCCCATTCTCAAAATAAAATAACAGAAATATTTGAGAGTATCTACTAAATAATTTTTAGCTATTTTATTTCTATGCTAGTTACGCTTTCACCATATTTATAACGTAATTTCTTCTACTGAAAAGATGTAAAAACCAGTTACATGCTGTCAACTTATGACCATCGATATGAAAGTTTTTTGAAGGTCTAAAACTTTTAAAAATCATGTTGCTGATGGGCTACTGGACTAATTTTATGCACAACTGGACCCAGTATCAAAAGGTTTATTTAATGTTGTATATACTACTTTTTATATTTTGTTAGAGAAAATGCAAAAATATATCATCAGAATAAAATAAACACACTCGTACGTTTTTGTTTAGGGTTTTTACTTAAGAAACAAAAATTTTGCAGTTATTGGAAACTAAATTTATATAAAAATTGCAATGATTTCTGTAAGTAAACGGGATATATTTAAGATTTGAATAATAATATGTATGTCTTTCCAAACATAGAGAAGTTTTAATAATTTTTATTAAATATATCAGTAATTCTTGGGGAGGCAAAATCAAGTGTGGGGGGGGGGCATTGCCCCCCAGAAATTCCTGTCTACGCCAATGAACATCCTCATATCTGCCTAGGAAATGAAAATTAAGTAAAAAACCACGCACTTACAAGAGCAATAATGTTAAATGCATACATACACAAAACAACAGTAACCCATTTAATTTATAGCCTTTTTGCTCTTTTAAAAAATGTCCATTGAGTTGATTTGTACAAAAATAGGTACATATAAACGGGCATTAAAAAAACGACAACTTGCGAAAGCCAAACTGCCAACAAAATACATAAAGGAACACAATTCGCATTACGCACTTCTTTTGGGATTTGGTTTTCATTTAAAAAAAATTTTTCCCAACGACCTAATTGCTACAAAAAATGGTTACTATAAAGATCAAACAGCAAAAACATAGTACATCCTCGTGATAGCGAATCTAAAAAAAATACCCACGCAACAATAACACTGCTAAAATTGATTGTGCATATGTGACGCGCAAAATAGAAAGGGACCTAGACTAAAAACCGGTTTTGTTCAGGAGAGCCATTTTAAAGATTTAAATACGTGTATCTTTGGTGTACCATCACTGAGCGTGTTGGTATTGGTCTCATTTGAAAGCGACACATCTCATGACGTCAGGAACGTGTTGGTCAACCTTGAAAACGCGCGTAGGTCGTCCCTACCTCTTGTTTTGTGTAGTTAGTTTTTACTGTTTTCTACCTAGCGCGCTGTTTCCATGAGTTTGATATCAATTTTGCTCGCGTTTTTTCCAATCCAGGTTTATTTTCTGAAATTATTAATTGTGAACTATAATAAATACTCATTTATAATTCTTTTAAATCGTGAATATCACTCTGTTAGTACGAAAATTTTTTCACATAACCTTATTATGTTATTCGCGAAAATAATTTAAAACTAATGACATTCTTACTGACTGTTTTAGGATGAAATGGTGGACGAATTCGAAGAAGTAGATTTACTTTATCGCTTTATCAATTTCATAAAACGCGCATATATCTGGGAGGGAACACTTTTGAGGCATGGGATCGGTCTCATTCGATGCACAGATGTTGTCCACATCAAAAAAAAATTAAAAAAAATTTTTTTTACCCTTAGGTCCCTTTCCCTATGCGCTGTCACATATATTAATGAAAATCACTCTTTTCAGCAGGTAGGGTCTGCTTTCAATGTTTTTGTTGTTGTGAAAAATTTAGACAAAATTCTTGATAAATAATAAGACCATCATAATTTCTATACAGCTGTTTGTGACTTTCCTTTTACCTATTTTGCATAAAAAATTAGGAAAAAATAAATTCCATTTACGAAAATGAAATAAACATGCACACTTGCTGGTCAAAAGGATTAGTGAATATGACGTGATGGACTTTCCCCCAATAAGTGCGTTTGAAATTAAAAGAAAAAGTCTTAAGACGCATTTATGAATGAAGTGATCAATGTATTTCAAGCCTTGGTATTAAATAGATCAGTTTCAGTGTTATATAATACGAATCCTTAAAACTAGTTTTGTTAGAATATTTTATTTAAAACTTCAATATCAGTTTGTGTAATCATACCCAGGAAACAATTTTGGCAGACATGTCTAGCATCAGAAAAAATCTGAGACCTTACCAGACAATCAGCCGAGTTGTCTAAAATTCCCTCAGACATTAGGCGCAGCTGTAGGCAGTTTTCTGGTACGACGTTTCTGCACATTGTCTGAAATATTATCCGATTAATATCAGAATAGTCTGCACATTATCCGAAGGCAATTTAATTTCCTTTAAGGCATTTAACAGAGTAGTCTGCACATTTTCTGATCTACGTCTTACGATTTTTAGCAGTCACTTCTGCACATTGTCTGATTTTAGTTTTCTTACAATTCTCATTTATCTCTCATCTAATTGAGTTTTGAAACTTATAAAATATGGGTAAATGTTTTCTGATGAGCTGCCATAAGCAGCATAACCAAAGCACTAATAAAACAAGTACAACATGTAACAAAATCCACAAGCATTTTGTTTTTGTAAAATAATTGTTCGTACTCAAACTCACAAAGCAAATAGTGTATTTTGACATCCGACCATAAAGAAAATGCTAAAAAAAAAGTTAACAGCTGCGTTTACCTGTAGTTCACCTGTAGTGAATTCGCATTGAGCACAACAATGCATGGAGAACTTTAAACGACATTTCTGATAAATTTCTGATTTTAGCTCCGACTTTTCTCTGATATTAATGCGCCAGGACGTAAGACGTATCAGATAAATCGCAAAATTTTCTAATGTTTTGTCAGACATTTACAAGACATGTCGAAAATTCCTTTAGAATTTCTAGGAAATTCGTCGGAATTCGTACAGAGCTCTGTTAGACCTTTCGGTATAGTTTTTAGATAAAGAGATCCGGTTTCTTGTCAATCACTCATACGATTTTCGGTACGTTTTCTGACCGACATCGGATACGAATTCGGCATCTTGTACAGACTTTCTGACCGACTTCGGACCGAAATCAGAAACAATTGCTTGCTGGGTAGTTATACTGCTGTTTTTTTCCACATATACATACATAAATATACTTGAGCTATCCCTGCTAGCATTTAGAAGATTGTTTTAGCAAAAATCACCAAACTGAGTCTTTTAAGACCATCTTAGATGATCAAAAACTGATTAATCACTTGTGCGCTCAAAAAAAGGCTCAAAATTACTCCCACAAATGATTACAAAACGACTTGTTTAAAAAATGTATAGAGTGTGCGCAATCACAAATTGATCATGCAGATGCTCGAAATTTTACTCATTTAAGTCTCGAAAATGAGTCGTAATTGTAAATAGTCGCGGCTACGCTAACAGAAGAGTCATAAAAGATTCGAAAATGATGAATAATTTTATAAAATACTGACTGGTTAGGAGTAAGTTTATATTAACTTTATGCTACCGTTGTTGTATATAGTGCTTTAGCTGAGCGGTTGGTAAGTGGGACTGCAAACTGAAAGGAGCTTGAAAGGAGCTGAAAGGAATACAAACAGTAAGTAAAAATATAAAATCAGTCATTGAAATACGAAAAATATATATTCAACATGACGTAGGCGCATTTGGAATACATCCATCATCCTCTCAATCGACATTGGATAACTTTTTACTCACAATGATTACAAATATGACTTAAATATGATTCGAAAATGATTACAAAAAGGCTTAAATATGACACGAAGAAGATTCGCAACTGATGAAAGAACGAATCATAAATAACTCTTCCAAAAGAGTCGCGGGTAGGGTACCATTTTCTCCTGACGAAAGTATCATTTATGATCAGGAAAAGAGCGCATATTCTTGATTGATCTGGCAACGCTATGCCTGAGTAAATATGTTTTAAACTGCACCCGGTTTATCTCATAACTTTTTTTAATTCTGAACTGTTGCCTTTATTTAACAATTGCTGCATATAGTACCTGAAGATTGCTGTTTGCCTACTGGATCATTGTCGTCATTGGTATCCCCATCTGAAGTATTTTCTCATCTTCATTATCCCTTATTTATACCGTGCTATTGTAGCTGTCGTATATAACCTTAAATTCTCACCATTTAAATTTGGATTGTCTGTGGTGTAATTACTCTGGTGTAAAATTCTGGTTGTTGCTGCTGTTGTTCATCTAAGCCTTTGTTCGCCATCTTATACATTGTCCGCTAGCTGGTGATGCCGCCCGCCAAGAAGAGTTGCAAGTGTGGGACTTGTAAACAGAATTTGAATGGGGCTTGCTGCATTCAATGTGATTTGTGCTCTAGCTGGTTACACAGCTCCTGTGCTGGGTTTACCGATAGTGACATGAATAAAATTGATGAGGTCCCAGGAACCTCATTTATTTGCCCGACTTGTAAGAGTAGCTTGATGCCTGGTGGGATGAGGGGGGATATTTCCCGCTTGGGTAAGAAAATTGATGAGATGGGGGCCAAATTGGATGAAAAGCTTGATGCAGTGGTAATGGATGTTCGTAAGGAACTGTCATCTGCTGTATCTGATCTTAAATCTGAAATTGTGGGCTGTCGTACGCTGGTACAACAAGTGGAGTCTGCCTTGGATGCCAGTATATGTTCACTCGAAGAGGAGAACAACTCACTACACAAAATGATATTTAGTTGTGATATTGTTGTTGGTGGGGTGCCCGATTGTCTGAGCGATGTGATGGATTATATTATTAAGCTGGATTATATTATTAAGCTGGCCTCGTTTTATGGCATTCTGGCTGAGCCGCATGATATTAATCAAGCTTTCCACATTAACAATAAAAAATCTATTCTGGTTCGCTTTAACAATTTCAACACCCGTCAGATGATTATGGATGAGTATTTTAAGAGAATTAAAACTCATCCTTTGATGGCGTCTGATTTCATCATTGATAATAAGATTCCGGGCAACCTCCTTGCTCAGCGTGTGTTCCTTAATCATAATTTTACTCCGGCCGCTAGTAAATTAAATATTGTCTACAGCTACGTCGACGTAAGATTATTGTCAAATATAGAGTGCTGAATCGTCCCAAACCTGTAGCTATTCTTACGCTGCTAAGTAGTAAAACTGTTGAGTGTGATGCTGGCGGCTGTGCGGACTTGCTTCAGGGTGTTCCCTGTGAAACAGCTTTGGTGAATTGAACTTGGTGATTTTTGATATTTTTTTTTTACTTTTTTTGTCATGTTATTCTTTTTATTTTTATGCATGCATATGGCATGCATCTACTTACATGCATTCATATTATATGGATGGGTGGGAGTGGATGTATGTTTGGGCGTGTGTCAATCGGTAGAAAAGTATTAGGTAAAAAAATATTTGCCTGTGGGGAAAAAATTTCATGTTTCTGCTGTGCCAAATGATATATTTCTTGACAATATAAAATTTTGACGTCTGTAAGAACATTCATGTTTCAGCTATGTGAAATGATACCTTTGTTGACAATATACAATTTTGCGGCGGCGAAGCAATAAAATTTCCTACAAACCGGCTACCAACAAATTTTTAAAAGAGCATATTTATACATATAAGACAAAATTCTCTGCTGTAGCGAAATATTGTATAATATGATTTTTTGCCAATTAAAGTACATTGGTTATTAAATGTTAAGAAAAAAAAGTACACATTATAAAAATAAAGTACGATTTATTTTTCTTTATTGTTACATTTAAAAACGTATTTTGATTGCTTTTCGCAAGTTTTATCAAATAATTATCATTTTTAAATAATTGCACAGCTCTTTACAGTCTATATTTAAATTAAAGTACATAATTAATTAATTTTTTATCAGATTCAGAGAAGCTTTGGTTCTTTCGCCTCGCCATTTGCTCTTCATTATAGAAAAAAACGCTCTCTGTGAATGCTGACGCGGCACGAATAGAAAGTAAAAGTGAAATTACTTTATAAGAATTTGATAATTTATCATCAATTTTATTAAATACTAGCTAATATTTACTTGAAGTAGATAATTCCGTAAAACCTTCAGAACTGTATATCTCACCATAAAGTTTGTTTAATGACGCAATTTCTCCATACACATCAATATTGCTTTTTAAATTTATATTGCTAATTGTAAATAACAAGTTTGTATTTTTAAAATCAAACCATTTATTCAGGTACTTTAAGGCTTTACCAATAAATAATAAAAAATTTGTGTTAATTTCGCTAGTCAGTTCCAGTGAAGATAACAGTTTAATTTTTTAGGCTGAATGGCGTTTGACTACAAGCCCCGAGGTCTTACGTTTAACACTAGTTTCAGGCAAGCCAACAACATTACACTGCTTAACAAGCAAAATGTGTAGTTCTAATGCATTTTTTAGAGTGATTAGGATATGCTTAACACGAGAAAAGTAAAGAGAAAATGTTCAGTTCGGCTATTTCCAGATTATATATATTTCCCAGAGTCAAAACTGGTTCGATTAAAGTGATCTATATACCCTGATTGACTAATATAAAGGACCCCTTACACCAGTTTGAACGCGCAATCAAGTGTTGGCGCCAGTGGTTTGGTCATGTCTGGCAATTTGGTGCGATTGTACGTTCTGCCGTAGTGATGTCAAACAGAGTTTGATTTTTTGCGGTTGGTACCAGTTTGTCTATAGTGAAATTAGCTCAGTTGAGAAGAGTTGTCAAAGAGTAAACATCGGGATAAAACACATTTAATTGAGTAAAGTACTCATAAGTTAAGAAAAGAGGAACAAAGTATATATTGTAAAGTGTTTCTGACATAAAACAAATCATTCCTTATAATTTTCTAATAAAAAACACGCGGTTTACTTCATTTGCACTTTCAAAATAATATCAAAATAATTACGTTGCGCACTAGGTACAACAACTCATCCGCACAGAATTTTTAAAGAAATTAATATTTCACCAGTATGATTCTATGGTGTGTTTCGCGCACGCTTCATCATCTCTTGTCTGTGTCAGTATACTGGAGTAATGTATGCTTTGCTTAATCTGAATCTATTTTGAATTCTAAATAATCAAATCATGCGAAATAAAGTACTTTTGCGTACTTTATTGTTCTCATAAAGTATAGAGTACAATTACCCGAAATAACAATACTTTATTATAAAGTACGAGTGGCAAGCCTAAATATGATGCAAAAATTTTCGCAAATTAAAATAAAAAATGCATTTTTCACAGTCTAACTACATTTAGGAGCCGCAAAAATCGATGTATTGGGCGACGGCTTGAATTTCCAAAAACGACGGCGGTGGTTTTACATTGTTACGATACCATGCTTGTAATTTCTGCCTGTCAAAAATTTATCTCTTGTGTCAAAATTTCTACTAGCCCCCTGGGTTAGTGAAGTTTTATTCACCTCAGAAGTGTCAAAAATTTACTTAGAAGAGTATTTTTCTACCGATTGGCACACGCCCTTTGTATATGTTTTTGTATGTGGGTATGTGTGTGCATATAGTCACGTATAACTGTTTTCAATGCGAACCACCCTAATAGTTGTCTAAGATTTCATAACGTACGTGAATTTGCTTTGCATGCAAATTCACACAATATGAATTTCAACTTAAGTTTAACGTGTGAATTTGCTATACAGGTAAATCTCATGATATGAATTTTAGTTTTAGTGTAATTCTCTTAGTAAGCAAATTTTATTTTGGTGAATTTTAGCTTTAAGTTTAGTTTGTAAAATTTTAAAAGGGAGTAAAAATAAAGAACTCAACAACAACTGGTCGTTTTAATACCAAAACTGGCGACGAGGACAAAAATCTAATTAATCAAAAAAGAGTTTGATAATTAAATTAAAATAAAAGAATAAGGACAAAAATCTAATTAATCAAAAAAGAGTTTGATAATTAAATTAAAAGAAATTAAAAGAATAAAGACAAAAATCTAATTAATCAAAAAGAGTTTGATAATTAAATTAAAATAAATTAAAAGAATAAGGACAAAAATCTAATTAATCAAAAAAGAGTTTGATAATTAAATTAAAATAAATTAAAAGAATAAGGACAAAAATCTAATTAATCAAAAAAGAGTTTGATAATTAAATTAAGATAAATTAAAAGAATAAAGACAAACAAATTTATTTAATCATAAAAGAGTTTGAATAATAAATTAAAAGTAAAGTTGATGAATAAACCAAAATGAATGAAATGCAATATAAACATGTGCAGTATAAATAACTCACAAACAACGACTTGAAAAGGTGTAAAGTAAATAAAATAAATACAAAGTACAAATACAAGGAAAAAAAGAAGTTTCAAAACCGAAAGCAGATTAAAATCTTTTATATTAAAAAGAAAAGAAACAACTAAAGACAAAAGTGCAAACGAATTGAACTAAACAAAAGCATTTTCAAGCTTAAGACAGCAATATCAAACAACAAACAAAGGAAGAGAAATAACAACAGCGAAATTGTAGACAGGAAGGAAGAAGTAACAGCTGCAAGAGGCAAAAAAGTAACTCATGTTCTATTATATTTATACTAAACAGTTGATATAAGTTATTAACAATAGTCAAAAATTTATTACTTACTTAAAAATTTAAATACTAATATATATATAATTTTTTTTTGGGAAAATTTTTTGTTCTTGTTTAAGTAAAAATAAAAAATTAATATGAACGCGAATAATATCCAGGCATTCAGTGTAGTTTTAGATTGCATTAAGAACTTAAGCCCGTTAGATGGCTCCAGTAGGTATCAGCTACCTGAGTTCATTAAGCAGGTAGAAAACATTCTGCCTACTATACAGGAGTTCGACGCTGGACATAAAAATATTTTAATGGACTATCTGAAAGGCAAAATAGTAGGACGATGTAAGGAAGCACTACATAGACAGGGAAACCCGGACAAATGGGAAGAAATTAAAGAGGTACTAAAAAATAATTTCGGGGAAAAAGAAAATAGTAATAGCCTAATGGACAAACTTAAAATGTGTCGTATGACAGAAACTATAGAAAAATTTTACATGCAAATAACGGAAATAGTAAGTAGGCTACAGAACAGAAACTTAATTTTCAGTGATAACTTATACTCCACATCAGCACTAAATAGAATCGCGCTTCAAATCTTTCGGGAAAACTTACCCGAACCAACAAAAACAATGATTTTTACAAGAAACCCCAACAGCATTGAGGAAGCATTCAAAATTATTACAGAAGCAGGACATTTATACTATAGAGTACAAAAAAAAAGTAATGGATTTCAATATACTAGGTATAATGATAACTTCAGTTCCAAATATTATGGACAACACAAAGAACAAAACCAAACAACAAACCGACATAATCAAAACCATCAACATCATTATGAAAATAGCAACACACAATCAAGAATTACTAATAACAAGAACAATTACCAATCAGGAAATTTTTATAGACAAAATAATAACCAACCAGGAAATTTTTCCAGACAAAATAATAACCAATCAGGAAATTTTTACAGACAAAATAACAAACAATCAGGAAACTTTTACAGGGGTCACAACGACCAATCAGGAAATTACCACAGGTACAACAATGACCAATTAGGAAATTATAATGGATCAAATCAGAGCAGGAATAGGAACAGATCTCAGGATATAGTTCCCATGGAGATTGGTTCATCCAATATAAATTTTTCGAGAGAAGCCTTAAACAACTACCCTATATAATTATTGACACCCCAGTCAGGAAATTGTGTTTTGTCGTTGACAGTGGGGCAGAATTTAGTATTATAGATAAGGGAGTATGCTCTCCAAAGTGGAAAACACCAATATCTCTGCAGGCTAAGGCCTTGGGGAAAACATTCCTTTTGCGATCACTTTGTAGATTCCCTCTTTTCAATGAATTTAAAATGGAAAATTGTTATTGTGAATTTTTGGAGTGTGAGTTAAGCAATGGATACGATGGATTAATAGGCAACAATATTTTAAAAAATTTAAATAGTATAATCGACTTCCCGAATCGACAGCTAATCACCAGAAATGCGACTTTGCCGTTGTACATGAGTAAATATGAGGAAACTTACCACACCATATCTTATAAAGAAAACGTTATGGATGTGGGGAATAATCAAATTGTTAGGGAAAATTTTCTTGCATTCATCAAAACAGACCACTTAAATGAGCTAGAAGTGTCCAAGTTGAGGCCTATCGTGCTAAAGCATAAAAAAATATTTTATAAAGCAGAACAAAAACTGCCGTTCACGAATGATATAAAACATAAAATAAATACCAGACATGACATGCCAATATATTCTAAAATGTACCGCTACCCGGAGATTCATAGGGAGGAGGTGAATCGGCAGATCGAAGAAATGCTTAAAGACGGCATAATTAGGGAATCAAATAGCCCGTATAACAGTCCTATTTGGGTTGTACCAAAGAAGCTAAATTCAGACAATGTACAACAATGGAGAATTGTTATCGACTATAGGAAATTGAATGACATAACAATTGAGGACCGATTCCCTATGCCTAATGTTGAAGATATATTTGACAAATTGGGAAATTGTCAATATTTCTCCACAATAGATCTCGCTAAAGGATTCCATCAGGTGGAAATGGATCCTGGCGACATTCACAAAACTGCGTTTTCGACCGCAAACGGTCACTATGAATTTCTGCGAATGCCTTTCGGCCTTCGTAATGCACCAGCGACGTTCCAACGGTTAGTTAACAAAATTTTGGGAGATTATATAAACAAAATATGTATAGTTTATATGGATGATATCCTCGTATTTTCCACTAGTTTAGAAGAACATATGGAGTCGTTGAATAAAATCCTTAATCGTCTACAGAAGGCTAATTTGAGAATTCAACCAGATAAATGTCTCTTTCTATCAAAGGAAACTGAGTTCTTAGGCCACATTGTTACTGCTGAGGGAATTTGAAAAAACGGAAAGAAAGTTGAGGCTATTGACAAGATCCAACTGCCTAAAACACGAAAACAAATAAAATCATTTTTAGGGATAACCGGTTATTATAGGCGCTTCATTAAAGATTATTCCAAGATAGCTCATCCCCTCGTAAAATGTTTAAAGAAGAATTCGAAGATTAACGTTAGGGACATTGACTATGTGGATGCATTTAATAAATTGAAGCTATTACTAAAAAACGATCCTGTATTGGCTCACCCCGATTTTAAAAAACACTTTACTTTGGTAACCGATGCCAGTAACTACGCCTTAGGCGCTGTCCTTATGCAGGACAACAAACCACTCTCATATGCTAGCCGTTCCCTTAATGGACACGAACAAAGATATAGTACTATTGAGAAAGAGCTTCTCGCCATTGTATGGGCGACGAAACACTTTCGTCCATATTTGTACGGTCGCAGATTTACAGTGAGAACTGATCACAGACCCCTTGTATGGCTAACTAATATGAAGGAACCGAACTCTAAGTTGCAACGCTGGAAGATTAGGTTAAACGAATTTGACTTTCAAGTCGAATACATAAAGGGAAGAGAAAATGTAGTCGCAGACGGTTTGAGTAGAATAGTGTACGACCCTAGAGAGAATGACAGATCGGATGAGACAACCGCGGAATCAACTATCTGTATTAATTTGAATGAGTTATTTGACCCATTGGAGGACAATGCTGAGAACGACATTGAAACGGTTCACAGTGCAGAAACTGATGATACCAATTTTATATATGTTACGGAAAAACCTTTGAATTTGTTTAGGAATCAGATTATTCTCGACTACGGAACCAGAGAATCATCGAAGTTGAAGATAATACATAGGAAAAAATTAAGAAACCTTATAATGGTAACAAGGGAAACTGATTTAAGAAATATAATGCTACAATACCTCCCAGAAAAAGGATTAGTAGCCATTTTTTGTGCAAATGACAACCTTTTTCTGAAATTTCAGGATATTTATAGGATGTACTTTGCAAATAACAAAAATCTGAGAATTTTGAGGTCTAAATTGTTGTTGGAAGATATTACAGACAAAGAAATTATTCTAAAGAAAATTGAAACTGAACACCTTAAAAACAATCATCGTGGAATAAACGAAGTATTCACAAATTTAAAAAACGTTTGTTTTTACCCAAACCTGCAAAAAGAGATTCAAAAATTTATAAATAACTGCGAGGTATGTAATCTTGCAAAGTTCGATAGAAGCCCACTAAAACATGCTTTTAACGTTACAGACACCCCTAACAGACAAAATGATATAGTACACATAGACCTTTGGTATCCGCAAAGGAACGTAATGTACGTTACAAGTATAGATAAACTTACCAAATACGCCACGGCTGAAAAGCTAAAAGACAGATCCTGGCCTTCTATTATTAACGGATTGCAAAAGCGAATTCAATACTTGGGAAGACCAAGGCTAATCATAATGGATAATGAGTTCGACACGTTAAATACAAAGCGGTTTCTTAACGATAATGGAATAGACTTTCACTTAACAACTACTTATTTGAAAACTGGGAATGCGGACGTTGAAAGACTGCACTCTACATTAAACGAACATATTCGATTGCTCAACGCTGATCCTAATAACGAGAGTGACTTGCACGGCAACGTATTTAAAGCAATAGCGGATTATAATGACACTATCCATTCAACGACAAAACGTAAACCAGTTGACTTCCTTAATAACTTGATTTCGAGGGACGACTTGGAGGTTTTTGATAGGGAACAACACGAAGCAAAAAGAAAAAAGATTGAAGTATTAAACCAAGGAAGAGCTCAAGTGGGTGATTTTTCAAATAAATTTGTAGACAATAACAGAGTGAGTAAATCTCGACCTAAATATAAAATAATTCAAAACTTTAGCACACAAGGAAATTATTTATTTTCGAACGATAATAAATTTAAAAAGATTTATAAAACTCAAGTGAAAAGGCGACAAAAATATCAAAATCACTAGACGAGAAATAGGCAGAACATGTTTTATATCCTTTCTTGAATGTCAAGTTTTACTGAGAACACCTTCGTTTTATCTCTCCCCCAGATGGCAATGTTTCATGTTACACTGATGATCCTTTTACAAGTGATATTTGGAAGAAGAGGCATTGTGCTGTGTGGCTTGCTGGTGAATCCTGTTAGTGAACAATCGGGCTTCGCCAGAATACTTCTATTTAATACGGAAATAGCAAACTTAACCAATACAATAGTACATATAATAAACCCATATGAAATAGGAGACATTATTAACCAGATAGAAAACAATATAAATAATATAGACATATATAATAGAGATATTTTAAAGAGCGAAATCCGAATCATTAAGACTAAAATAAAAAGTATTACTCCATTAGATAATTTGAGAAGCAAAAGAGGTTTATTAAATGCTGTGGGTTCGATCTACAAATGGGGTTTTGGACTAATGGACGAGGAGGACAGACAAGAGATTCTAGAACACCTAAAAATTACTGACGAAAACAGTCATAACGCTATACAAACCCTTAATCAACAAATTTCTATAAATAAGCATCTCAATGAAACCATAGAAAAAGACAGAAAAAGACAGAACTAAAATCGAGCAATCTTTCCGTGAAATTAAGACCCGTAACAATGAAATTGTGAAACATCTTTTGTATAATGACCAAATGCTTAAATTAAGATACTTAGAAAACAAACTTAACATAATACTGGACAGTATTGCCTCAGCACGTAATGGTATAGCCCATCCAAGTATTCTGACTTCCGAGGAAATTGAAAAATTCCAGATAGATTTTATAAAATTAAAATTAATTAGAGTGGGAGTAATGTTAGATGTATCAAACTGTATCGTTATTGCAATAAAGATACCCAAAAACTATATAAGTGTCGAGGTTCTGTTAGTAACCCCAATACCCAATAGAGAACACTTTCAAATTGTCCAAGCAAATTAACTAATAGTAACAATAAATGAAAGGCAGTATACCTACGATAAAAACCTATTAATAAAAGAATTAAAACCTGCGACAAACTGTGTTTATCGAAACACTTGTAAACTCGAATTTAATAACAGAACTGAAATAGAATACATAGACGATGAAACTATATTAGTCAAGAACGCAATCTCTACGGAAATAACACAAGACTGTGACAATAGAACACTAACCCTTAACGGAAACTACATATTATCTTTTGGAAATTGCAAAATAATAATCGGGAATAATGTATACTTTAATAAGAAAACTGAAATTCGAAACACTTTCTTTTATCCTACAAACAATATTAATTTGACTGTTAACGAAACTATTAGTTTCGAGAAAATTACAATGCCGTATTTAGAAAATATAAAAGAGATCAGGGAATTGAAGTATCATAGGAATGTATCATATGCTATCAGTATGGGTTTGTTTTCATTTCTCCTCGGACTTTCGATAGCGTTTTGCCTGGGATGCAAGTATAGGAAAACTAAACGGGATGTTGGAATTAAAATCGAAATGTCTTCCACTGCTGACATTGCCAAAGTCGAAGGTGATGGAGCAGTACAGGGGCCTTTAAAAATCAAATAAGATACGAATTTAAAAGTCTTGTTATGCTAATATAAGCAATTAAATATAATATGTATTAATAATGATAAAATTATTAAGAAAAAAATCCATATTTAACTATTAATTGTGAAACATCCTCAAATCAAAAACTATGAAAAAATATATAAATTTATTTCTTTATCTTCAAAATAAAATGTAATTAACTTTAAATTTTATCTTTAATCAAATAGTTATGTATAAAATTATACTGTTTCAGCAGGGACTGCTGAAACTGAGGGTGGAAGAGTCACGTATAACTGTTTTCAATGCGAACCACCCTAATAGTTGTCTAAGATTTCATAACGTACGTGAATTTGCTTTGCATGCAAATTCACACAATATGAATTTCAACTTAAGTTTAACGTGTGAATTTGCTATACAGGTAAATCTCATGATATGAATTTTAGTTTTAGTGTAATTCTCTTAGTAAGCAAATTTTATTTTGGTGAATTTTAGCTTTAAGTTTAGTTTGTAAAATTTTAAAAGGGAGTAAAAATAAAGAACTCAACAACAACTGGTCGTTTTAATACCAAAACTATATACGGCTATATATCAGCATCTGTGTGCTGATAGGAATGAAGTATGTGTGGGCGTATATCTTAATGCAGATATGCTTGTCTCTTAGTATGTATTTTTGATTTATCATATTATTGATAGGATCTAGTGTGATGTTCTATTCTGGATTGATTTTTGTTTCTGTTTAACCTACTGTAAGCCACACTGGGTCCTTCGGTAATTTATTTTTTGAATGTTTTTTATTTCCTAATTATATGATTATTGTAATATGTAGCATATTTTTTTGGCTTTAAATTCCCTAACTTCTCTTATTTTCTGATCTCATATTATTTTTCGTTTTTTTTCTCTTTGTTCTTGTATGACAACCGGGTGTTGTAATGGATTCTTTTTGATTTAACTTTATTAAATGAATATTATCTCTTAATTCTTAGTCGTGTTTTGTTTCCGTTGCTGCTTTTTGCTCTCTCCCCCATTTATTAACTTGTTTTCTCGCTCTTTTGATGTCTTCTAGTGAGAATATGGGTCCTGTTGTGTGTGGTAACTCTTATCTTAGCAATGCTTTGCGTGGTGGCCAGGACCGCCTGGTGGTTGGTGATTTTAATTGTAACATTTTTAATGCAAGTAGATCGAGTCAGTTTACGTCTCTATGCCTTAGGTTAAACCTATCTGTTGTGCATAATTCTAAACCTACGCATTATGATGTGACTAATGATACCACCTCTCTTTTAGACTACTTTCTGATCAGTGATATTAACTTATTAAACTTCTCAGGACAGGTGCAGTATCCTTCGTTGACTGATCATGCCCTTATATTTGCGTGCTTTCGTCTGCAGGTTCCTGCTGCATCGGATTACTTTGAATATCGTAACTATCGTAATATTGATTGGGCTGGGCTCATACTGTCGGTTAACAATTTTGATACTGCTCTCATATATGGTTTAGCTGATGTTGACCGGAAGTACGCTCCCTTCTTATATCTGTTAATTTGTCTTTTTTCGTTTGTACCGATTGTAAGGAGAACTATACCTACTGATGGTGATCCTTGGATGCATTCGCCGGATATTTTTCAGGCTAGGTCTCTACGTAATTTAGCTTTCTTTACGTTTAAGTTGAACCGTTCACCTGAAAATTGGAGACAGTACTGTATTTATAGGAATAAGGTTAAGAATGTCATTCGTTGTAACAGAATGGAGAACCTTTTTAGGCTATTTACTGGTCTGGATTCTGCCGGCTTGTGGAGAGTACTTCGGAATTCTGGTTGCGTTGGTGATTCTAGTGCTACGTCTTGGGCTGGGGACACTGACGCCATGAATAGGGCCTTTGTTGGGGATTTTAGTCCGGATGAGAGTGATGATTTTGTGGGGTTTATGAGTGCTGCTGATTCCTTTTCTTTTCGTTGTGTGATGGAGGCGGAGGTTCTTCATGTCCTGCTCAAAGTTAAATCGGGTGCTATTGGTGTTGACCACATTCCTATTAAGTTTGTTAAACTTGTTTTTCCTTATGTCTCTCAGCTGCTTACACACATAATTAATTGCATTCTTACTACTTCTCTTTTTCCTGTCTCATGGAAGACTTCTAGGGTTGTGCCTATTCCCAAATTCAAGGTGGCGAGTAGTCCCGATGATTTGAGGCCTATTTCTGTTCTCCCCTGCCTATCTAAAATAGTTGAGCACTTAATGAAGGATCAGGTGTTGCAATCTGTTTGCGCGAGTTTATATGATTCGCAATTTGCGTTTCGGAAGGGGCATAATACTACTTCGCTCTTGCTTGCTCTTACTGACTCTATTAGGGAAGACTTGAATGTTGGGAAACTCAATGCTCTGATTTCACTTGATTTTTCTAAAGCCTTTAATAGCATCAGTCATCAGACCCTTATCAATAAACTCAGATATCAGTTTAATTTCTCTTCTACTGCGTGTAAGCTGGTGTTTTCATACCTTAATGGGAGATCTCAGTTTGTGGACTATAATGGCAGTAGTTCCGAGTTACTCAGTCTAGGTGCGGGTGTTCCACAGGGTTCCGTTCTGGGTCCTCTGTTATTCATCATGTATGTTAATGATTTGGCGGAGTTTGCTAATTCGTCAACCTGTAAAACCTTTCCTTTTGCGGATGATGTCTTCCTTTCATTTACGGGTGATTGCGCGGCTCATGATCTCCTGTCAAGAGATGTTAATACTACACTTGCTGCTGTCCTACGGTGGTCTTCTAATAATCTGCTTACCTTAAATCTCTCTAAATCTAAGGCGCTTTTGTTTGGTACTGCCGATGGTTTTTCCTCTGGATTGAATTTTTACCTTGGACCTAGTGCTGTTGAAATGATTCACAGTCATAAATGTCTGGGTCTAATGGTAGATGATAGGTTCTTGTTTGAAGGTCATATCAACACCATTTCAGATAGAATATGGGGATCGCTTCGGAGGATTTTTTCTACTAAACTATTCTTGCCTTTGGGTATTAGAAAGCGTTTAGCTCATGCCTTGCTTATGCCTCAAATTATTTATGGTCTTGAAGTTGTTTCTGGTTCGCCTGTGATGATTGCGCCGTATTAATAATGTTATTGTTAGGTTTGTTTACAACATTCGTCGTTGGGATCATGGCTCTTCTTATGTTCATGACTTCCTGGGTTGCTCGTTTGACTGCTTTATCAAATTCCGCAATATTGCATTATTCCATAACATCATCCGTATGGGTGTTCCCTCTACTCGGAGGAATAGGTTTGTATTCCTTAGGTCCTCCAGGAATCCACAAATCTTTATTCCTCGGATATTTAGATTAATTTTTGAACGGACTTTTGTTGTAAGGATTGCTTGCTGGTGGAATTGTCTACAAGATGAGCTTCGTGTTTTTCTCATTCGAATAATGTTTTTAGGCGAAGGTTACTGGTGTTTCTCTGTTCTGTGTAGCTATTTTACTTGTCGTTGCTTCTTGGGGATTTGAGTTGCCACTGCTATTGGACGTAGTTATTTCTTTTTATACTCTTGGGGCTGGGGAGCTGCTGTGGTTCTATGGACTTACTGCGACTTTTAATTTATTGATTTTGGTTGTATTATTTTTAGTATTAGGTTAAATTTTTACCTGATTTCAGTTTAACTTGTATGAATTAGACTTTTAACTTGTTTTATTTTTTTTCTATTTTTCTTTATTTACATTTATAAAATTATAAACTAATGAACTCTCATCTATACATAATTTAATTGTACTTAATACTTAAGATATCTCAGGATTGTTACTTTGAAGTACCTGATATATTCGCCATATAGGCTTGTTACTGCTGTTTAATAAATAAGTAAATAAATATTCTGGTTTTTTAATCGCGCCGATGTATCGAAAAAGACTCCAATTCGATTAGAATTTCAAAAAATGCTAACTGGGATGTATTTATTAAAGTAATATAAGCTTAAAGTATAGAGAATAATGACGATTGTTTGAAGAAAATAAATTACATAATAATCTTAATTTTTTTCGTAAGCTTTGCAACAAAAATCGTTTGTAAACTAAAATTTTGTAATATGTGATAAATATGTTTCAGTAAATCTATATGTAGTTAAAAATGAAGGAGTTATGCGAAAATAAATATTTGAGTGGGGCAAATTCGCCCCTGATTTTGGGGAAAAATTTATTTGACCAAAGTAAAAGCAAAGGCTTTCAAACAAAAAAAGGATTTTGAAAATCGGTTTATAAATGAAGGAGTTGTGCGATAATCAATATTTTAGGGGGGCGCGAATTTGCCCCTGATTTTTGGGAAAAGCTTATTGGACCACACTAAAAGCAAAGGCTTTCAAACAAAGCAAGAATTTTGAAAATCGGTGGACAAATGACAGATTTATGCAAGGGGGGAGCAAATTTTCCCATCCGATTAAAGAAACCAAAATTAGAAAACCAAACTGCAAGCAAAGGCTTTCAAACAAAAAAAGAATTTTGAAAATCGTTGCATAAATGACAGAGTTATGTGATAATCAATATTTTGGGGGGGGGGGGGCAAATTTGCCCCCTGATTTTGGGGAATTATTGGACCACACTAAAAGCAAAGGCTTTAAAACAAAGCAAGAATTTTGAAAATCGGTTCACAAATGACAAAACTATGCAAGGAGGAGCAAATTTTCCCCACCGATTTTCGCAACAAAATTATGGAACCAAAGTGCAAGCAAATCCTAACAAACAAAAAAAGAATTTTGAAAATCGGTGCAGAAATGCAAGAGTTATGCGATAAACAAAATTTTGGGGGAGGGGGGGCAAATTTGCATTCCAGATTTTGTGGTAAAACTTATTGGACCAAACTTAAAGCAAAGGTTTTCAAACAAAAAAAGAATTTTAAAAATCGGTTGACATATGACAGAGTTATGAAAGGGGGGAGCAAATTTTCCCCTCCGATTTTCGAAACAAAATTATGGACCCAAACTGTAAGCAAAGCCTCTCAAACAAAAAAAGAATTTGGAAAATCGGCGCATAAATGACAGATTTATGCGATAATCAATAATTTGAGGAGTGGGGGGCAAGCTTGCGCCACGATTTTGGGTAAAAATATATAGGACCAAACTGCTAGAAAAGGGTTAAAAACAAAAGTGTTTTGAAATTCAGTGCATAAATAAAAAGTTATGCAATAATCAATATTTTAAGAAAAAATGTATGGGTCCAAGCTGCAAGCAAAGCCTTGCAAACAAAAAATTTTTATTTTAAATCGGTGCATAAATGAAAGAGCTATGCGATAATCCAAATTTTGGGGAGGGAGGTTAGGCAATTTTGCTCCCTGATTTTGGGAAAATATATATGGGACCAAACTGCCCGCAAACTCTTTAAAACAAAAAAAGAATTTTGAAATTCGGTGAAGAAATGAAGGAGTTATACGGTAATCAATTTGGTGGTGGGGACTTACCCCTCGATATAGGGAATTATTTATGGGACCAAACTGCAAGCAAAGCCTTTCAAACAAAAAAATAATTTTGAAAATCGGGTGACGAATGACAGAGCTATAAAAGGGTGCAGAAAATTTTCCCCTCCGATTTTCGAAAAATTATAGGACCAAACTGCAAGCAAGGCATTTAAAATTTTGAGAATTAGTACAGAAATGAAGGAGTTATGCGTGTACAAACATGAAGAAGTAAAAAAAATATAAAAATACAGACGAGTTGATAACATCCTCCTTTTTTAAGTCGTTTACAAAAATAATAATGACGTCGAAAAAGTAACCAAAACTAAAAAAAAGCCATAAGTTCACATTGAAAAAAATAACTAAAACTAGCCAGAACGGTAACGCTGCTAGCATAGATTTTTTGTGATTTTTTGTCATGAGTGTGCGGCACATGTGCCTAAATTTGTACACATGCACACCTGCAAGTGCCAGTTTGATTCGCACATGCACACGTGCCCAAAATAAGCACACAAAAAATGTGCCACACGCACACGCACACGAGTAAGTGCTGTTTTTTTTGTGTGCCTTCTTTTGGCACGTTTACGTGTGCCTATAAGACTGGGACACGTACATGTGCGTGTGCCTTTAGATATTAATTATAAGGCACTTGCACGTGTGTATGTGCCAAATTTAGACACATGTGCAGCACACTCGTGTGCAAATCCGTACTCTGGTTTCAAGTAACTACGTATGTATTGTGTGTGTATGTACATAAAAACAACCATTGAAACAAAGTAAGAATGCGTCGTGTAAACAGTATGCTTCGCCATCGCCATTGAGAGCAAGATGATCCATTACCAGGTGGCAGCATATCGGCAGATGAATAATTTTTGCTCTACTCGTATTTTAACCAAGAAATGTCAAAAAATTATCGGTGTGTTCTTCTTAGTTTGTATGAGTGTTTTTTCTTACTTTGTGTGTGAGTTTTCTTACTTTTCTTCTTTATGTTTTTGCTATTCTTCTCTGTGTTTTTTGACATTTCTTGGCGAGTTAAGCGTAGTATGCAGTTCTCACTGAAATTCAGGTTTGGAGTTTTGCATTTATTTCTACACGGAAAAATAATCGGGTAGAGTTTTGTTTGCAAATTTATATATTTTTTAATTTACAACACACAAAAACACTAAAAATTAGTTACAATGTACGAAAAATTAGAAATGTCAAAAATTCCGTGACCAAACAATTGTCTGAACATTAATTTTTGTTTAAGTTGACGGAAATAAATCTCCACTTATTGTTATAACATGCCTGTAATAGACAATAAATGTCAAAATTCCGTGTACTTTTCTTTTGGAACTGCGTACTAGTAAACGGAAATTTCTTTAAGGAATTTACCATCCTGAATTTCAGTTAGTTTTTTTACAAATACTTCTTATGGCAGCCTGAATTTCAGGAAGAGCTGCATACTACGCTTTACACAACAAAAGTTCACGTTGTTGTTGTAATTGTTGCCCTAGTGCTGCCACCTGGTATGAATTCACCTTGATTGAGAGGAAGTCGTGTGAACATTCTATAACAGGTTAACGTACGGCGCAGTCGTTGTAGCTGTCACCGCAGACCATTTCACACTCTCAGCCGCCGCCGATAACAAATCTATCGGCTCATAAATCTGGTCTTGTTTATAGAACCCTATCAATCAACTTGAATGAAAAATTTGTATCAAAAGCGCTCATTTTTTCAGTGGTTTTAGTTGATTGTATGGGTCCCAAAACAGCACAAATTTACGCAAGATTAAGGAAATTCCTCCACTTAATCGTCAGATTATGGGTCTAACATGACATGGATATCAAGTCGAAGCGGCTGTTTATTATATCTAAAGCGCTCGGGGATTTCACTGTTACGATTTTTTTTTGCATTTTGAAGAGGCGGCCATGAGTTTTGGTCGCGTCGAAATCATCAGATTTTCGAATGGGAGCTCCGTTAGGGTCCACTTAACCTCCCTTCTGAATATCTGACGCGCTCGAGAAAATCCATTTTTTTCTGCATTTTCTACCCCTTCGTACGGCACACCCACCATGCAAAACGTCAGATTAATATTCCTCCGCTATCAGAAACACGTGGGTTGCATACACTATGAATATCTGACGCGCTCGAGTATTTCAATGTGACTGTTTTTTTACATTTTTGGAAGTCCGTACACGGTCCCCCCACCACTGAAAGGACATACATCACATAACCTTTTTTTCTTTTTAGCATCTAATCTTCACATTCCAACGACGCTCGAGTAAATCCACATTTAGCACTTTGGGCTCCCCTACTATAACGAATGTTTGTAATTAAAAGTTTATTTTTTTGGTAAAAGCGAAAAATAAATATAAGTGAGTTTTTTTATAAGAAATCAAAAATGCAGTGTAGCTCCCATCATAAAAGGAGACTTATTAAAGCAGAGGGAAAATCATTTACGTAGACTACAAAGTGAAAATAAAAACTAGTTTTCTGTTTGTGAACCATGGAGTAGTGACATAGAGTCGTTTCAAAATTAGCTCCTGTAGGTGCTCCATGGAGTAGTTACATGGTCTAGTTTTTGGGTTAGTCCGATGTAATGCAAAGCTGGACCACGTGGTCTAGTCCTAGGACATCGCAATGTTAAATGGACCACGTCTAATGCATACGTTTGAGGTAGTTTGCGACTAGTCCAGGTCCATTATGGAGTAGTCCTTACACGCATGAATAGACTAGTCGCGATTTTTGCAGGGAATGTCAACAAGTTTAATAATATATGGTGAATTCGTATATGCAGTAAATTTGTGCAACCGGTCTACAAACTATTGCAACAGTAATAAAAATGCTGCCGTTGTTGCAGCAATCTGCGGCAGCACTGTCAAGTGTTTGTATAAAGAGAGTTTTTACGAAAAAAAAAGTATGTAGAAGTGTTTGTTTTCGAGCGCAGAACTTCAAGGACTGCACAATTACTGAATTTACGAACGTACCCATATTTTCAATCGTTATTCAATCACATCTTCTAAGCTAGAGGCGCTTCTGCAAGCAAATGATAGCTGCGTACTGGTGAAAACCACAAGAGTGGATATTTTGAAGGCGTTAGCTCAAACTCGGAAGTTGTTTCATGTTTAGTACGCATTTGGACAACAAACTTTTTTTTAACAATATTTTGTAAACTTTTTTTTGAACAATATTTTGTATAATTGAAATTGCCTTCATCATACACCGTACTACTATGTCTATTGTATCTGCTGTAGCCAAAATTCAATGAAATTGATTGCTGTGACATAGGCTGCACGCAACTTGAAAGCAATATTGTAAAAAAAGAAACGATGGCAGCAAAATATTTGCACAAGAAAATTGTAATCAGCTGCTTTCTTGACTGTAAATTGAAACACTCAACTTGAAAGAGAAATTGAAAGCGTTTCAATTTTTAAAAGCAATTTCAATTTTAAAACGCCTTTTGAAATGACTTTGTTTTCGAAATAGATTTCCATCACATAGCTGATGTTATGTTTTACTAATGTCACCATTTCCCCAGTCATGGCATGACGTAAATGCCGGATATTATTACGAAAAATTTTAATCTTTTGAGGGTGGCTGTAGGAGTGGTGGTGGATTTAGTGGCTGCCAGAAAATAAATATGAAAATGCATTAGAGGGCGAAGTGGAACTAGAAATTTTGGAATTTAACTTACGGTGGAATTTAACTTACGGTATGAGGGCAAATGGGATGAGGATGTCGTCTGTAGTTAGTAGCGAATGTTGCGTGTTTGTATTCTTTTTTTTGTAAGGTTGCTGTGTGAGCTATAATTATTGGTGCGTGGTGTTGATATACTGAGGTTGATCGTTTTAATGTGTTTATTGTATCGTGGATTCACAGAACTATTTTTGTTAGTGGTAAAGGGGTGTGTAATTTTATCAGTATTTTAGTTTTTTTTATTTATAAACTATTTAATTTAATGTTATATTTTTTTTTGTTTGCTTGCGTGTATGTCATGTGTCCAATGTTGTAAATAAATGACGTTTGTAAAGGAATGAAGCGGAATGCCATTCTCCAAAAAAGTTTTTAGTTACAAAGTTGTTCGTTTTGGTATGTAAAGGGATGCCACATCTTTCAAAAAAAAGGATGAAAGAGAAAAGAAATATTGTTCAAGTGTTTTATAAAAACAATAACAATATAATTAATTTTTCAAGGCCAAAGGGACGTTGAACCTAATGTACTCTTGTATGACATAGATGTATTCCTGTTGAATATCAGTACTTGTTTTTATTAGTAGTTTTGTTGGTAGTTGTGCATATTAGTTGATTGGCAAAATTAAAGCAAGTATTGTTTGAACATTTCAAAAGTGGTAGACATTGAAGGCGGTCGCAAGTATTTAAAAACGATGTGGTATAAAAAAAAGTAAAATTAAAAAGAAAAAATAAAAAACAGTTAACGTTTAACTAGTTTTTTTTATTTTGCTATAATTGATACCAGAAAATTCGTTTAGTCAGATCCTTATTGCGTGTAGGATATTGTTTTGTACTAATAATAAGTTCTGTTTTATGTAACGTTTAAATTTTTTTTATATACAAGTTTAGTGATAGAGTTTTGTTAGATATTAAGAAAAGAGAAAATATTTAATTTCCGGTGACACGAGTCAGTACCCAGCAAAGTTTGTTTGTTTGTAATGATACGTGCAGTCAGATAATCACTTGTCTGTTAAAAATTTCAAAGGTAACAACAATACTGAATGTAAAGGTAAATAGCATATAAAGTTAATAAATTAGAAATTGTTGGAACCGGAAGTCGCCTACAATTAAGAAATTTTTTTGCTATGCCACTGTAGTTTTTTTGTATTGTACCCTATTTTATTTAAGTTTATCTTTTGTAATAAATCATGTGTTATTGAAAGTAAGAATTATGTGTGTGTCTGCTTAATTTTCTTAAAAAGGTATCAGAAGAGACCGCAGGTTCGTGATGGTATAACTGGGATAATGTGAAGATTCGTTGGTGAATAGTTTTTTTTGTATATGCAATACAGGGGCTATGAAAAAAATCATAATTTTTATGCCGTAGGTAGGGTGGGCGACGACGTGCCTGGGAAACCAAACATCAATCCCAGTTTTAGTGAAAATTCTCCCTTGATGAACAAGATTGTGTAGAGTGTAGTAGGTTCGTTTTTTTGTCGTTTGTGATTAGTTATTCAGTTTTTTTTATTGTTCGAAACAGCGTGTTTGTCGGGTTGAGATACCACCCCTGAGTAGACAGAGCTAGTCGGCAAACTTTTCACGCATTTACAGGAAGTTTCGTAACAGTAAAATGGCGCCCAATTTGAAATAGGAAGATCCATAGCTATAGCCCAATATCTTTGACCTGTTTGATTGGATGAATGCCGCCTACATCTCAGTTCAAATAAAAGCTCTGATTGTGTAGTGCGACAACCTTCAGATAGACATGTTGAAGGATAAAATTGTACAAAGTCCGACATCATTTGAAGAAAGTAGTAAATGTTGAAAAATAAGAAATAAAAATTAAAATAAAAAGAGATAATGAAGGATGAAATCTTGTGGTAACCAAACGTTTAGGTTTTGATTGCACCACGGGGTACATTCTTGATAATCATAGTTAAGATTCTGTCCTGATGAAAATTATTCAGTTAGCAGAATCTAGCTCTTTAAATTGGAATACTATTAGACCAAACTGATAGGTGTTTCAAAATATAATAGTACTAGTATGATAAGCCATAGAGAGAATTATCACATAGGATAGCGTCTTATATCACCAACAAACTTCACATAAAGTTAAGATTACCCAATCAGTTTCCATCCGAGCTGAGAAGTTACGTTATCTGATATCTATGTATGAAAAAAAAAGAGTCTAAATAAAAAAAATAGAAACAATTAAAAAAAAATTATTTTGTAGAATTCTGTGTGTATTGTCTTGTATTTGTTTTTAGTTACTAAAATTTCAAATTTTCGCTAATTATAACAACAATATAAAAAAAAATAAATTTCATAGTATAGGGAAAATAGCAGGCAAAAAGGGAAGTTTTTTTTTATAATAATTCCGTGAGCACACTGGTTAAGAAAATGTTTGTTCCACATTCTGGTAGAAAAACTTCACAGCAAAATCCTGTAGGGGTAGAAAATAATAATATTATAGATATGTCGGAAACCATCCAAAATCCGAGCCCTTACCAAGCTGTGAAAAGTGCATATGCACCACATACTATGACCCCTAATCAGCCTACTGGAACCATTCCGAAAAACGTATCCCAGTTACAAGGAAGCGGCTATCCATATCCACCAGCATTATTCCACAAAACTAACCAACGGCCAGAAAAGTCGGCTAAAGATGTGCTTAAAGAAGTAAAGGAGTCCAATGAACAGTATCGTGCTAATTTAGAAAAAAAATTTGAGAGTAAAATACAAGAAAGTTTAAATAGTTTTGCAGAGATGTTGAAAGAAATACAAAAGATGACGATTGTAAACAAATCATCTGAAGTTGCGTCGGAAAATAGTGAGGAAAGGTCAGAAGTTCATGGGGAGGAAGCCCGCTCTGAAAGAGTGGAAATTCATCAGATGTTACCTCGAAGGTTAGACTTAGCTTCCATGCATTCTAATAATGAATTAACATCAGAGAATGCCATAAATAATGAAAATCGGCACTCTTCGTCCATAAGGATTGATAAGTGGGATGTAGTGTTTGGCGGCAATACTGACTATCTCAACATTGAGGATTTTATATTTAGAGTGGAATACCTACAACGTTATCACAATTGCTTGTGGAGTTAAATAATGAGATATTTCCACAGGTTATTGAAAAGTGAAGCCAAAGAGTGGTACTGGTCCATTATAAGAGAAAAAGACATCCGAAAATGGCCGGAATTAAAAGGAGCACTTTTGTTGCAGTACGGCTCGAATCGAAGTGAGTACGAGTTCTTGCGAGATTTTGAGGAACGCCGACAAAGGCCCGGGGAGTCTATTGATTCCTATTTCTCAGCCATGCGAAAATTAAGGGCTCCATTAAGAACACCACTGCCAGAAACTGAGGTTATCAGAATCATGAAAAGAAACTTGCGACTAAACCTATCTCAAATATTGTACTCCATGAAGATATACACTGTCGAACAACTAAGAGATGAATGTAAAGAAATTGAAAGGAATTATTTAAAAAGAGATCAATTTGTGCCCACATTCTCGTCCAGATTCCCACAACAAAAGCGTGCGGTAGAAGAGGTTTGTGAGATTGACTCAGAAATAAAAGAGTACGAGCAAGTAGATGGAATAAGAGTAGATAAAAACAATTACCAAAATAATCAGGTAACAATGCTCTGCTGGAACTGTAGATTGTACTGTCATACATTTGTTTTGCTATAGGTGTGGAATGGTGGGAGTGATTACCCCAAAATGCCCAAAGTGTATTTGAAACTCGAGAGGGAGTGTGTCGAAGTTGGGAGAGTCACGCTCCACTCAGACTCCCAACTCCAATTAAGAGACGCGGAGGTGGAATTAGACCAAGCAGGATCTACAGATAAGGTAGTGCGGTTGTTGAGAAAAGAAATTTGTGGAAGGATAGGCTCAGATGAGAAGGCGAAACCCGTAGAGAAAATAAGTGGCATAGAGAAATCTTACAAAGAAAGGTTAAGAAATTATGAAATTGTTAGGAAAAGAATATTCAATGAAGGAAATAGTGCGAAAAGGTTAGAAAAAGTACGTAGAACGCGGACTAAATTTAGGGATAAGAAGAGAGTGGCAGGGAAAGTAAAATCATCCGTCCGATAGTGCTGTGCAATAGAAAATAAAAATAATAAGGATCCAAGAATTTTTGCTGAAATAAGTAGAGGTAAAGTAAAAGTAAATGGGTTGCTAGATTCGGGTGCGTCCGTAAGCATTTTAAGCCACAATTGCCAGGAAATTATTAATAAATTAAATTTAGAAATAAGTACGGTTTTTGTGAGTATTAAAACCGCAGGAGGACAGGAACACAATGTAGTAGTTAAAGTGAGTGTGCCGGTAAAATACAAAGACGAAATAAATATGATTGAATTTTATGTATGCCCAGATTTGACACAAGATGCTTGTCTCGGCGTCGATTTCTGGAAAGCATTTAAGCTAGCGCCTAAACTTTTTGAAGGTGATGAAATCGACGTCGAGAAATTAGCCGAAAACTTTCCATTAGATGTCAGCCAGGTCGAACAACATAATTTAACCGACACCCAATTAAAGCAGTTAGAAAATGTAAAGAAAGAATTTAAATCCTTTGAGACACATGGGTTATGTAAAACAGGTTTGGAGTGTCACAAGATAGAATTAATAGAATGAGTCGTGCCCGTGAAGGATAAGTGTCACCTGCTGTGCAGGAATTAATCTATGCCAAGCTGGATGAGATGATAAGGCTAGGTGTTATCGAAGAGAGCGAAAGCCCTTGAAACAATATGTGTACACTGGTGCGAGAACCCGGCAAGAATAGGCTATGCTTAGACGCTAGAAAATTAGATGATAGAACAATTAAAGATGCCTATGCAATACAAAATATTGAGGCCATTATAAGTAGACTAGACGAGACATATTATATCAGCCGTGTGGATCTAAAATTTGCGTTCTGGCAAATTCCACTTGAGCAAAAATCCAGAGCATATACAGCCTTTACTGTGCCCCCGGCCGCCCTTTGTATCAGTATACCGTGATGCCATTTGGGTTATGCAATGCGGCACAAAGGCTATGTAAACTCATGGATAAAATGATACCCCAGGAATTGAAATCGAATGTTTTTATATATTTAGATGACCTTTTGGTAATCTCCGCCGATTTAAAATTATTGAGGAAAGTGGCTGAATGTCTGGTGAGGGCAAACTTAGCCATTGGGATGAAAAAGTCAAAGTTTTGTTTTAAAGAGTTGAGATATCTCGGTTTTATTATTGGAGGCGGAAACATGAGAACTGATCCCGCGAAGGTTGATGCCATAAGGCAGATTCCGATCCCCAGGTCTGTGCGAGAAATTCGTAGTTTTCTCGGTACAGCCGGATGGTACCGGCGATTTATTCGTAATTTCTCGTCTATGAGCGCGCCGATGACCGATCTCATTAAAAAGGGTTTAAGATTTAAAATGACAGAAGAAGCAATAAATAGTTTTAACCAACTGAAGCAGGCATTGACAACAGCCCCAGTTTTGGCCCACCCAAATTTTAAAAAAAGATTTTACGTTCAGTGTGATGCCTCGAACTACGGTGTAGGAGCAGTACTCTTTCAGAAAGATGACGATGAAAACGAAAGACCCATAGCCTTTTTCTCAATGAAGCTGAACAACGCACAACTGAACTATAGTGTCACAGAAAAAGAGTGCCTGGCAGCAGTTTTAGCAATAAATAGATTCAGGCCATACATTGAGTTAATGGCATTCACTGTAATAACAGATCACGCGAGCTTAAAATGGCTAATGTCATTAAAAGATCTTAGCGGTAGATTGGCCAGATGGGCACTATTATTGCAAAGTTATGATTTCGACATTGAACATCGAAAAGGGTCCGAGAACGTAGTGGCCAATACGTTATCTCGATCGGTCGAAGAGATTTCTATTTCGCCACAAGATATTTTGGTTTTCGAAACCACCGAGTTTGATTCTGATGAGTATATTGAATTAAAAGACACAATTCTTAAAAACAAAGAAAAACTGCCTGACCTCAAAATCGAAAACTGCCTGGTTTTTAAAAAGCACATCCCTACAGCAGATACAGATCTCCTTGAAGAATTTCGATGGAAGCTGTGGATACGCAGTACTTTGACGCATGAACTTATTAGGCTAGCGCACGAACCTGAAAACAAATCCCATGGTGGAATTCGGTAAACGTTATACGATTTGCGCAATAAATTTTATTGGCCAAACATGGTAATACATGTGAAAAATTTCATAAATAATTGCATCAAATGCAAAGAGTGTAAAACGGTCAATACTAGACTAATGCCTGAAATCGGGAATGAAGTGATAACAGATCGCCCATTCCAGAAATAGGCAAATATCCCCGATCAAAGACGAACAATGCATACATTTTTATAGTTCTTGACAATTTTACGAAATTCGTGTTTCTAAAGGCCATGAAAGAGGCTACATCTAAAAATGTAATAAAGTTTCTAGTGGAACAAGTTTTTGAGAACTTTGGGGTACCCGAAACCATACACTCAGATAATGGCCAGCAGTTCATATCAAAAGATTTTGCAAAAATGTTGAATGAATATAAAATTAATCATATGCGTACTGCGGTGCACTCACCGCAAGCAAACGCCGCAGAAAGAGTGAATCAAAGTATTCTTTCGTCTATAAGGATTTATTTAGATAAGGATCACCGAAAATGGGACTTGAAATTGCCCTCGATTGCACTGGCGTTGAGAAACTCAATTCACTCGGCGGTAGGAGTTAGCCCATTCATGGCATTATTTGGTAGCAGCATGTTTGCGTCGGGACATGATTGTAAACTGGCAAGAAAACTTAAATCTTTAGATGACAGTGACCTAGTTCTTTTAGAAGATAAAGACAGAATACGTTTGATCCACGAAACAATTAAAGAGAATATACATAGGAGTTATAAGAAATGTTCACTGCGGTATAATAGGGGAGCGGGAGTTGTTAGATTTTCACCAGGACAAGAAGTATTTAGGAGAAATTTCGTACTAAGTGATTTTGGGAGGAATATTAATGCTAAGTTTTGTAGAAAGTTTGTAAAATGACGAGTTCTAAGAGTTTTAGGTAACCATTTATACGAATTGGAAACTCGAAATGGGTCACCATTGGGAGTCTATCATGCAAAGGACAAAAGGCAATAATGCTTGCAAGGGACAGTGTAATATGTGTTCGTAAGTGGGGGAATGTGCAATATAATTATAGGATATAGTTTAGTTTTATTTCCCAAGTGCAATATTTACATTTATATACATAAGTGGTAGACAATAAGCTGTATCAGTCCTTCTAATTGTTATTGATTATTCTTCTATTTATACACCCTTGTGCTTCGTCCCATTTTATGTTCTTTGCTGTGATATACTTTTAAAGTACCTGATAGACGTTAAGAAAATTTATTTAAACAAGCAAGATAGATGGTATTAGTTCAGAGCTCGTTTGTAAATGGACATATGCACTTACGTAACATAGGGACACTATAGGTCGAACTAGTATTTCTATATTTAATGCCCGGCTAACTCCTGAACTGACATGAGTGGGAATGACCCGCGTTGAGCGCCTTTGAGTTTGACCTAACTCTAAAGTGTAAAATGTTTTTATGCTGGATGATGTTGGTAACTAAGATCACCCGTCACACTGTTGCTTCTGCAGAAATCTTTGAAACAACAGAGTTTTGTTGAGGGTGGCTGTAGGAGTGGTGGTTTATTTGGTGGCTGCCAGAAAATAAATATGAAAATGCATTAGGGGGCGAAGTGGAACTAGAAATTTTGGAATTTAACTTACGGTGTGAATCTCACTAAGCAGTCTAGTATATATATATATATATATATATATATATATATATATATATATATATATATATATATATATATATATATATATATATATATATATATATATATATATATATATATATATATATATATATATATATATATATATATATATATATATATATATATATATATATATATATATATATATATATATATATATATATATATATATATATATATATATATATATATATATATATATATATATTTGTTTTTTTTTTGCGCGAACACTTATTGTGAATAGTGAATTGGAATCAACCTTCAGGGAGCTCTCTTAGGGATTTTGAGACGTTTAACTAGTTTTTTTTTTATTTTGCTATAATTGATACCAGAAAATTCGTTTAGTCAGATCCTTATTGCGTGTAGGATATTGTTTTGTACTAATTATAAGTTATGTTTTATGTAACGTTAAAATTTTTTTTATATACAAGTTTAGTGATAGAGTTTTGTTAGATATTAAGAAAAGAGAAAATATTTAATTTCCGGTGACACGAGTCAGTACCCAGCAAAGTTTGTTTGTTTGTAATGATACGTGCAGTCAGATAATCACTTGTCTATTAAAAATTGCAAAGGTAACAACAATACTGAATGTAAAGCTAAATAGCATATAAAGTTAATAAATTAGAAATTGTTGGAACCGGAAGTCGCCTACAATTAAGAATTTTTCTTTGCTATGCCACTGTAGTTTTTTTTGTATTGTACCCTATTTTATTTAAGTTTATCTTTTGTAATAAATTATGTGTTATTGAAAGTAAGAATTATGTGTGTGTCTGCTTAATTTTCTTAAAAAGGTATCAGGAGAGGCCGCAGGTTCGTGATGGTATAAATGGGATAATGTGAAGATTCGTTGGTGAATAGTTTTTTTTTGTATATGCAATATAGAGGCAATGAAAAAATCATAATTTTCATGCCGTAGGTAGGGTGGGCGACGACGTGCCTGGGAAACCAAACAAACGTGTTTGTCGGGTTGAGATACTACCCCTGAGTAGACAGAGCTAGTCGGCAAACTTTTCACGCATTTACGGGAAGTTTCGTAACAAATCTGTAAACGATGTAATAGGGCGTGTGGCAACCTCAAAACTTAGTACGCGTGCGAATACACAATTTTTAGGGATTTTATATTTGTCTGAGCCAGCGTCAAGTTCAAAAAGGAATATTGTGAGTATAAGGAAATAGAATTAAATTAAAATAGTGGAAATGATCAGTGCAGCAAATTAAACTGTATCCTAGTTTTGACCTAGGACAATTTACAGTGTACCGTGCTAACACCAGCTGCCAAAGATACTGGGAGGCGATTTTCCTTCTTTGCCCCATGTAGGACAGCATTTAAGTTTTGGTAAGTTTTAGAAAGTGCTAGTGTGTGGTTCTTCGGTACATCTTTATTTGTTTCATATTGTACAAACGCCAGGGGCGCTCTGAACAATTTACAGGAGTTGCCAAAAGGGGACTATCCATGAATAATCCGTAGGGAGGGACATATAGTATCTAAGAACATCTGGATACCATCGCATGCACTGGTAGGGAAATCTAATTATAGACCTTTGTGGTACTTTGTACTTCTCGTTAGCTTTGTATGTTGTTGTTGTTGCTTTCATTTAACACCATCAGCTTGTCGCGTTGTTTAACGAACTCACGGTTCTCTGAAGTCTAGCCGGAAGAAAAAAACCAGAGTACCATGGTCGACAACGATGATAACTAATTTGCTAATGGAATTGATTCTTGTTTTTCACCATTGAAATAGTAACCACCTAGAGTAATACACTTATCAGCCAAGGCTACGAATGGCATTGGATTGATATTAAAAGAAACTAGCAACAGACAAACAGCATAACAAGGTCATAACCCTGAATATAACGTTCTTTACATATTTTTTAAAGTTCCAGTTATGCAAATTAAACGGTGCTACCAACGTTAAAAAACAAAAATATCTTTCTAATTTCCAACAAACTTAGAAATAAGATATTTTATCGCGGTAAAAAGTATCCTAAGTGTGATTCAGAAATTTCATGAAAATCGCTTAAGTGGTTTTTGCGTGAAGCGCGTTCGGACAGAGAGACGAAAATTCCGAAATTTGGTTTTTTGTTCTCTACATTGATTACTTTTTACGCGACCATAAAAGTTTTCAAAAAATATTTCATTTACAGACACGCCCTTTTTACAGTTTTATCATATGTATAGATATATTCTTCCTTTTACAAACTTTATGCATTAAATACATTCACCACGGCAGGCTGCGCGAATACACGACTTCAAATGACGCTAGCTTCATTTGTCGATGTGTAGCCAGCTACTTAATTATTTTGAAAGCGGCAGAGACATCTTACCAGATGACATTTTGTTGTAGAAGTACATATTTCAGTGGTGCCACTTTGAAATGTTTCACGAGTATAAAAATAAAAGAGCTTATTCAAAATATACGTAGATTTCGCAAAATGTAAAAGCAAATAAATTTATTTCTTTAATATCTCGTTATTGTTATTACACTTTTAATTCTTAAATTTTTGATATTCTCTTTGTTAAATCAAATAGAATATTGACTGAGGTACGGTCACACATGGCAAATATTTGCCCAAAAACCGTAAACACTACTTTTGCCCAGGGTGAGTGGGATTTAACTTAAAATAAAAATAAGAGAGCTTATTCAAAATATACGTAGATGTCGCAAAATGTAAAAGCAAATAAATTTATTTCTTTAATATCTCGTTATTGTTATTAGACTTTTAATACTTAAATTTTTGATGTTCTCTTTGTTAAATCAAATATAATATTGACTAAGGTACGGTCACACTTGGCAAATATTTGCCCAAAAAACCGTAACCACTACTTTTGCCCAGGGTGAGTGGGATTTAACTTGGTTTTTATATCAGAAAATAAAGGCAATTATGCCGGAGAATGCTATTTTTATATAATTTTTAATAAATGCGAACCCATATTTAAAAATATATTTGAATTAAAGAAAATGCAACTTTAGCTTGTCTGTTGGCACGTTTTTTCGGCAAAAAATCATGACGTAGTAGCCTTTTTTAAACAGAGAAATTTAAAGGATTCTTTTGGCTCTGGAGTTACGGGCTTCAAAACTTTAATTTTTTATTAGTTATAACTCCTAGAACTAAGAACAGATATAAGTGATATGGATATCACGGTAAGGTTCTGTAAAATAGTTTCGTACTGGTGGATAAATTTCTGGAATGCAACTTAAAAATTTTGATATCTGACTTTTCACGCGAATCACCCTTATCCTAAAAACTTGCCGATACAACGATAGCCTCCATGCTTTTATTTCGTGTATTTTTGAAGCCTGTCACCAATGAAATACGTAAGTTATGGTACTTTAAAAATGATTTTATGAGTTAACTTATTTTTAACTTCTCATTTTTATAGTACCATTACCTGGAAGGTTCTATATTAAACTAAATGCATGCTTAAGTACCTTTGTATCGGTCAGTTTTTAAGATAACGGTGCTTTTACGTGAAAAGTCATATAAAAATTATTCTAAATTCCATTTCCATAAAATTTCTACATTAAAAAGTGCTATTACCGCATAATTTTATTTTTAACAATGTTGGTATTCTTGACTTGTTTCAGAATATTTTTATTAAGCTCATAATTGTTTCATATTTCTCATTACAGCAGCAATAATTTGTTCATTGTAGCCCACAAAAATAGAAATTAGCTTCGAGTATGATCGTGGAAAAGTACATAAGCTAGACTTAAGCCGAAAAACATACATGATTCCTGACATGTACATGAACTTAACTCAATATTATAGAATATACATATTTTGTCATGTGTATAATAATATAAATTTAATTATTTAAAAACTCAATACATATACATATATTGTAACATTTAAATTTTGCAATTTGTATTTTATAATAAAAAGTATTTCTAAGCACTCATTTGCTTCACATATTTTGTTATATTATCACCACTGTTTTTGTTTTGTAGCCAACAAAAATAGAAATTAGTTTAATTTGACTACGCGACAAAGGTAAGCATGGACAACAACCTGTAGTCGGTTAGTCGTGCAGCCGTGAAAATAATAATTTTCGTATACACACATGTATTCTATTTTAGATATTTTGTAGTCGGTATCCTGCTGTGGTGAATGTTTTTAATGCATTAGAAGTGGATGATTTATCCGCGAAAACCACTTGCCAACAATTTTGATACAATATTATTTAGCATTTTATTTTATTTTTAAGATTGAGTTCGCAACTCACTCTCGAAGTAGAAACAAGCATTAATTTGCCATCGGTGAACAAAATAAACAATATAAAAATATATAATATTAAAAAAAGAGACAAATATTCGCAACAACGAAGTACTAACAAATACCGTTTTGTTTAATATTTTACGTACCTACTTATACATTTTTCATTTCTTTTTGTAAAGTAAATTATAAACCCATAAGCAAGTAAGCACACAAACAACAAATATATTTGGTGCTCGTACCAAATGCGTACCAAAACAACAACAGAAATGCCTACGTTACTGTTGTTGCTGCAGAATGTGATAACGCAGTAAACAAATATTTACACTTGCGTACACGAGTACGCTCAAATTCAATGTCTATGACAGACCGTAATATAAAAGAAAACTTTTTTATACCAGCATCACCGCAAAACACAAGTGCCAACAATATGAGCCAAAATAAAGCCGAAAAAGACAAAACGACAGCAAGTGTCCCCCTAGAAACTGATTCAGAAAATCCAAAAATCCAAATGGGTATTGATCGTTATTTTAAAGTGGTAAATAATGAAAAAGACAAAGAAGTCTAAGATCGAAAAACCTCGTTCCATTGGCGAAAATGGCCAAAGATGCTAAATCTGATGCGGCGCTCTCTGAAAACCGGTTTTCACTTCTACAAAACGACGAAGACGAAATCACCATTGTCAGGTCAAGCCAGCCGCCCCCAATATACTTAAGAAAGAAAAACTCAAATGAGCTAATTAAAAGGCTATTACAATTAATCGGTGAAGAGGTGGTTTACGTAATCCCGATAAAACGCGGCGCGATTAATGAGACAAAAATTACCACTCAGTGGTTTCGGAGTTTGAAACATAAAATAAAAATGTTTACACCTACCAATTGAAAAATGCAAAAGGCCTCCAGGTAGTGATAAAACCGGGTCTACTATAATTTTAAGGTAAAAAATATTACTAACATTAAAAATAGAGAGCGAGTTTCCCAACCAGTGAAATGGAACCAGGTGATATGAAATTAAAAAAGAATGAAGTACACCCCATTTACATCTTATGATATTCGCTGCACCGACGAGTTACCGTAGAGGAACCACAGAAGCGAGTAGGGCCTATTTAATGCCTGAATTGCCAAGAATGTGGCACACCAAAACATATTGCAAGTTGCGCACCGTTTGTGTCGTCTGTGGTGAACTACACAGCACTGCCAATTGTGCCAAAAGATGATCCCAAAATTAAAAAGTTTAGCAATACTAGAATACTTCATGATGGATAAACAAATTGATGTTATGCTTATCTCTGAGACGCATTTGACAGCTAGAAGCTTTTTTAAAATCAGCGGATATACTCTATACGACACAAAGGACCCCCAAGGTAGAGGTTGTGGTGGCTCGGGTATACTAATAAAATCGCGATTAAAACACTACTTAATGAGTGATCATTCTGAAGACTATCTTCAAGCAAAAAAAAAAAACTAACATCTGCATTGAAGCTTTTTATCAAAACCTGGCGATTTCATCAATTTACTCTCCTCGCAGGTATTCTATTACAGAAACTCAATATAGTAGATTTTTTAATTCACTAGGCTTTTTGGTCGCCGGTGATTACAACGCTAAGCACACGTTCTGGGGATCTTGACACAATTTCTAAAATGCTTTTGAATGTTATATCAAGTGGGCAGCCAACTTACTGGCCAACTGATCGCCGAAAAATACCTGATGTTATTGATTTTGGAGTGGTAAAGGGTGTGCCCAGCGAAATGATCCAAGTTGAAGCATCTTTAAATTTGTCTTCAGATCACTCACCAATTATTGTCACTATATATTCACATACAACTTCTTCACCCACTTGTGATTTAACGATGACAACCACACGTATAAATTGGTTGAAATACAAAAATATTTGAGTGCTCATTGCCCAGAAAATATTCCATTAAAAACGCCTGCTGACAAAGATGACTCTATTAGAATGTTTGAGGCAAACCTTAAGCAAGCTGCTCTAAATGCTGCTACTACAAATCTTCAGGTGAGATATAATAACATTCTTTCAGCAGATGTAGAACGGCGATTATCCGAAAAAAGAAGAGTTCGTAGAGATTGGCAACGCTACAGATCCCCTGAGCTAAAATCTAGGCTGAAGGAATGTACTAAACAGCTGAAAACTATACTAGAATATCAAAAAACCGCTTCTCTTCAAAACTTTCTGAATGGGCTCGACGCAACACCTCAAACAGACTATTCGCTATGGAGAGCAGCCCGAGGCCTCAAAAGACCAGCTCCAGCCGCTGATAAAATAAGCAATAAGCAAATACTGCAAAACGGATAATTCAATTTATTTTTAACAGTATTTTTGCGCCTCAGATGCTATCCCCGCCAGGGTGACCGCTGAAAATTTTTAAAAAGTGGCACAAAAAGGGGATTTTGCGGAAAAAAGTGACACCAAAAAGGGGATTCTTCAAAAAAATGGGCAACTTTTTTAAAAAGGGAATAATTGAACCAAATTCTAGTATTTAATGAATTTCCAGGGCATATAATGCTTTTGAAATAAAATAAATAAATTTTGATGTTTTTTTCTATCTAAAAAAGAAAGAGTTTTCAGCACCAACGAAGTACGCCGCTTTGCGTACTGCAAAGCAAAGAGAAAGGCAGCCAGATAACAAGTTCAATATAAAAATGTTAAATAGTGGACCAAATCTATAGACCATAGATGGCGGAGTTCTGAGGGAGCATACATAAAAAATACAAAAAAATTCATAGTATTCTCCGTTTGTTGGTATCGATCAAAAATAATTTTTGCTTTTATGTATAAGAAATGATGGCCTGTCACACTTTAGTTTTTTTTAAGTTTTAGCGCTAATATTCGTGTGAATGTAAAAAATGACTATGGTTTTAAATGAAATCTTTCTTGGATATCCTACAAAGAATGTATTTCGTAACACACTAGTTTCATCATAAAAATTCGTCAATACAATTTTTCGAATTGCGTACAATTTCAAAACGTTATTATTACTTTTGTCTTAGGGGTTGATTTAGTAAAAATAAATCTAACGGTCACTCAAAAATTTGCATAAAAATCACTTTAAAAATATATTAAAAACTGCATGCTTTTCATACAAGAACGTGTTGCTAGTTCTTGTTCGTGTAAGTGAATCAGGGTTTTAGTTGCTAATAATTTTAGTGCAATAATGAATATTTATAGATCTCAACTCTTAAACTATTTCAAAATAGTTTTTTTTCATGACTTTGTAAATAATGGACTCAAACGCGTCTGTCATGATTTTTGGTGTCCTGACATTCACTTCCGAACAATTTTTTTCGTTTTACTTCCGAACGCATAAAGCTAGTGAAAGCAAATAGAATTAGCTCTTTTACCCATAAAAAATACATTTACTTTAAAAAATTTATTTTTGGTATAATTTTGATATCTTATCTATCTAATTTTAAATTTAAAAAAATATTTATTTAAAATTAATACAAGGACTAGCAGTACGATGTTAATATGAAACATATATTATATTTTTCGAAAAATATAAAAATATGTGGCTTGGTGACACCACCAGAGATCCGAAAATTTTCACTCTAATTGAATTAGTTCGAAAGTCATGAGAGGCACGAAAAACGCACTTTTGTCTTAGGATTTTTTTTATAAAAACACTTTCGTACCGTAAAAAAACTCATGTTAAAACAAAAAGTATCACATCATAAAAAAGGGACAGAAAGTGGCATAATGTTATAAAAGGTGGCAGATTAAGGTAATTTTAAAAAAAGGGCACTAAAAGTGGCAAGGCAGTTAAAAAAGTGGCAAATTGCCACTTTAGTCGCAAAACGGTCACGCTAATCCCCGCAGAATGGAAGGTTTCGCTGATTACCATGATACCTATACCAGGCAAAGATCATACGAAGGTGGAGTCCTATAGGCCTATAAGCCTATTGTCTAACATGTCAAAACTATTTGAAAAGCTACTTATGAGTATGCCAACACCCATACTGAATCGTACTGGATGCGTTCCAGACCACCAATTCGGTTTTAGGAGACAACATAGCACGATTGAACAAACACATAGACTCGTGAACGTGGTTAGGAAACCCTTCGAAGAAAAGAAATATTGTTCTGCGCTCTTCATCGATGTTTCTCAGACATTTGATAACGTATGGCACGAAGGTTTAATACATAAACTAAAGCAAAACCTAGCCGAAAACATCCTTAAACTTTTAGAAAGCTACGTAACTGAGCGAAAATTTGTTAAAGAAGGTAATTTTCTAAGCCCTCCGCAACCCATTGAAGCCGGAGCTCGTCAAGGCAGCATCCTGGGTCCTGTACTATATCAGTTATATGCCTCTGACTTTCCGGTAAGCAGTAATATACACATATCAACATTCGCTGATTATACAGCTTTTCTAAGTGTTCACAAAAGTCATCAAGAAGCCACCCGCAAAGAGCTAGACTATATACCCCAGTTGGAACAATGGCTAAAACAATGGCGAATAAAAATTAACGAACAAAAATGTCTACCCATTACTTTTACATTGTGCAAAGAAACCTGCCCACCTATACAAATAAATAACCAAACTATACCTCAACACACTGAAGTAAAATATCTCGGTGTTCATCTTGATGCTCGTCTAACATGGAAGTCACACATAAATGCAAAGGTGACCCAAATGAAATTAAAAGCAGCTCAAATGAATTGGCTCATTGGAAGGAACTCTACTCTAAGCCTAGATTGTAAACTTCTTCTATACAACTCCATTATAAAACCAATATGGTATTACGGTATCCAGTTAGGGGGCACTGCCTCGGCATCAAATGTAGAAAAAATTCAAGGGCAACAAAATACAGCAGCCCCATGGTATGTCAGAAACAAGCGAATTCATAAAGACCTAGATGTGCCGCTGGTTAAGACAGTGTTTTCTAAACACGTCACAAGCTACATAAAACAACTTGAGATGCTCCCAAATCCCCTAGCCCGAAACATCATTAACTTTAGAGGCCACACTCGGCTGAGAAGGAGGGACACTCTTGCTCTCAGCCGAACACGAGAGACGTAAACAACCAAACAACCTACCGCTGAAACAAATATTTTTGTCTGGCACTGCCTGGACTTAAAAATTAAAATTTTAGAGATAAGATTTGATTACTTATTGTTAGCTCAATTTTATTGAAGATACAATAAATAAATATAACCGAAAAAAAATTTTAAGATTAATATATTTTTAAATAAATAAATAATTTATTTCGACATTTTATGTTAGCAATAGCTGTTACACTACGTCTATACCTGATATATTTTTATCATGACAAATGTCAAATTCCATATAGGAAAAACGGCTAAAGCTTAGTACTCTGTTCAAATTTGCGAAAAATGTTGATCAACATTAGTTTTTTCATACGAAAAATATGACAAGTAACCAATTACAATAGCCCTTGAAAGTATGCTGCAATTGTGTACGTTTTTAAAAAACCCAATTTGTTTGTTGTAAATTCCACATGAAAAAAGTGCTGCTTATATAATTTGGCATGAAGACTAAAAATGTTGCAGATACATTTCATATGTTTTTCACAAAACAAACAGAGCACTACTTCTGCAACAATTTTTCATGAGAAATTCATGACAATTTTTTTATATGAACTTTTGACAGCAGTTCGCGCGAAATGATGAACCATGCTACACATAAAACAACTATTTTGCAATATAAAGTTTGACATTTGTTACAATAAAAATATATCAGGTATCACGTTGGGATAGTAAAAAATGGTTAACAATTATTATTGCTAGTCTAGACGGGGTGTTAATGAAAATTAAATATCTTATATCCCTATCAGTGGCAGCACTGCTCGTCATTCTCATACAATTTTGCAATAATTTACCATATAAGATAAATGTGTTTGAGCGTATTTTAGGCTGTCGTCTTTTATTGTAATTGATAACTAAGGGCCATTATTACAACTTACCAATAGCTAAACTTAGATGTCATCGGACAGAAAATTAGATTTTCATTATCATGAGTATACTTTAATAAATTATTTTGTTTATTATTTTGTTTATTTTTCCGACCTTTTTTAATTATAAAGACAATAATACGTTTTTGTTTGAGCTCGAGGTCAAGAGTAGGGTGTAAATTTTATTATGTTATGCCAATATTTCGCTACAATCTTCGCGTAGCATCATCAGGGCTTATTTTCTAAAAACAATAAATATAATTACATATATAAATATAAATGCCCAGATACAAAGATAATAACAAATAAAAATATATGTATGTAAAACATCAATATTTGTATCAACAAACTAGATTAACGCACAAAACAAAGAATGTAAAAATATAAATAAAAACCAATATTTTAAACAAAAATTGCAACAACAACCTTGCTTACATTAATTGTTTACACACAACCAAACGAGTGTACAGACATCGAGTTGTCCAAGCAATCGTCAAATATACACTAAAAGGGTAAACCTAATATTGCACTATATATTTTTGTATTTTGTTATTATTTAATTTTCTTATTCACTAGGTGTCTGTATATTTGAGCACAATTATCTGTGTCAGCTTTGTAGTTAATTCTCTCTTTTGTTGGTATGTTAATAATGTGTAACATTTCAAGCATATAGCGGCGTCTGTAATTGTTTTCAATTTGTAGAATTTTCGTTCCCTCAAAATTAGGAGAGTGATACATCTGTGCACAATGGGCCGATAAAGCTGTTTTGTGTGCACCATTGTTGCTGCGAGAACGCTGGTCAGATTTGTGGCCTGATATTATCATGAGTATACTTTAAGCTAAAAGTGGCCGATGAGCTAAAGGAAACCCCATCTTACCTTTAACTTTTAGCGTATAGTTTATGAACTTGAAGCTGCCATATTTTCTAGTTTATACTAAAAATATAATTTATTTATGATGTGGCTATTGAAATAATTTTTAGCACACACAAAAAGTAAAACAAAAGCAGAATTACAAAAAAAATTGGCTGTATGTTTCTTTGCTGTAAGCAAACAAATAGCAAATAAAAGCACATAGGTGTCACTGCACGCAAAGAAAAGATATGGTTGTGGCATGGTTGCGTCAGCAATGTCATGTTCCCTAATATAGTTTATGGTTCTGGTAAATAAGTTATTATTGCTTTAAATAATTGTGAACCTTAATTAGTTTACGAGAAATAAACTGATGTTTACATTCAATCATCACATTATAGAAATTGCAACATGCTTGCATTTAATAATATTCATTGTTAAAAAATTGTTTGACTACAATCATGGTTTATTTAAAAATGCAATATTAGTATGATTCTACAAAAGTAAAATATAACAAGAACCATACTATCTTAAGTCAGTTTATTTTCAATGAAACTATGGTTATAAAACAGAAATGGCTTTTTGTTTTTAAAAAAGTTTTTGTTCTTAACTTTGGTTGTATGCTTTTCTATCAGTTCTGTATTTAAATTTCAAGCGGTCGGTTTATTTGTGTTAGCTTTTTGTAAAAAAAACAGGTATAGAAATTTAATAACTATAGTTCTTGCAAAAAAAAAACCGACTATAAAATAGGCGTGGCACCGCCCCATATCTTATCATCATGTACTTTTACGAGAACTAATTGTGTGTGCGAAGTCTCATAACAATCGGATAAGTAGAAGTAGTTAAAATGAATAGTTATATATCATGGGCGTGGCACTGCCCACTTTTCTAACTACAATGTTGTATTGTAACGATAACTAAATGTGTATGGGCGTGGCACTGCCCACTTTTCTAAACGTAATGTTGTATTTTTACGATAACTAAAGCTGAATGCAAAGTTTCATAAGAATCGGCATAGTAGAAGTAGTTAAAACGAATGTGTATGTACTTTGTATGGGCGTGACCACGCTCACTTTTCAACGGGACCAGTCTGGAAGTACATCCTTTTGAATAGTAAAAAAATCCGAAATCGATTCATAAATGGGGGAGTTTTGAGGGAACATACATAAAAAAATACATGACGAATTGGTAACCTTTCTCCTTTTTTTGAAGTCTGTTAAAAATAAAAAGGTAAGTTCCATATAATTAAAGGTTATATTTGAATTTTTCCTTTTGGGAATTTAATGATTTTGTCCACACATGTATAGATAATCATGTATAATATGCATAATCATGTATGATTGTACTTCCAGATTCCGTAGAGGCAACGAGGCAGGACACTGGCATTACTTCAGTTTCATGAACTTTTTCTACACATTTCAATCGCTGTATTGTATAACTGTCGCATTGAGTTGCTACTTTGCAACTTTCAGTTCGCAACTTACTCTCGAAGTAGAAACAAGCATTAATTTGCCGTCGGTGAACAAAATAAACAATATAAAAATATATAATATAAAAAAACAAAGTATTAACAAACACCGTTTTGTTTAATATTTTACGTACCTATACATTTTTCATTTCATTTTGTAACGTAAATTGTAAATCCATAAGCAAGTAGGCACTTCAACAACAAATATATTTGGTACTCGTACCAAGTGAGTACCAAAACAACAACAACAGAAATGCCTACGTTACTGTTGTTGCTGCAGAAAGTGATAACACAGTAAACAAAAATTTACACTTGCGTACACGAGTACGCTCAAAATCAATGTCTATGACAGACCATAATATAAAAGTAAATTTTTTGAAACCAGCTTCACAGCAAAGCTCAAGTGCCAACAATCTGAGCCTACTTCAAGCCGAAAAAGAAAAAAGGACAGAAAGTGTCCCTCTAGAAACTGATTCAGAAAATCCAAATGGGTATTGATCGTTATTTTAAAGTGGTAAATAATAAAAAAAGACAAAGAAGTCCAAGATCGAAAAACCTCGCTTCATTGGTGAAAATGGCCAAAAATGGTAAATCTGGTGCTGCGCTTTCTGAAAATCGCTTTTTGCTTCTACAAAACGACGAAAAGGAAATCACCATTGTCAGGTCAAGCAAGCCGCCCCCAATATACTTAAGCATGAAAAACTCAAATGAGCTGATTAAAAGGCTAGTACAATTAATCGGTGAAGAGGCGCTTTACGTAGTCCCAATAAAAAATAAAGTGCCCTGTAGGTAAAATGTGGTTAAAAAAATTGTGATGAATTATTATTGAGTTAATGATGAGTGTTAGTGTGAAATTATATTATAGATAATGTTATGTGTTATATGAATTTCGGATATGGGTGTCTCTGTGGGTGAGTGGTAGCGATGCTAGCCTGTCAGTAGAGAGGTCGTGGGGTTCGATTCCTACCATAGACCCTGGATGTTTTCCGTTGCTTCGTGGGTTGTGGTTGTGTTGAGATAGTGACCTAGGAACAATTGATTGAGCATAGACTAGATGGTTCTTATGGGGTGATATTGAGACATTGGGTAGTGAGTTTGGAGCTTGAAAGTATTGGCTTAGTATAGACAATGTGGTTCTTATGGGGTGATATTGAGACATTGGGTAGTGAGTTTGGAGCTTGAAAGTATTGGCTTAGTATGGACTGTGTGGTACTTATGGTGTAATATTGAGAGATTGGGTAGTGTTTTAGATTATGTGTGGAAATAAAGAGTGTAGACAAGTTTGGTGACAACGTCACCAAACTTGTAGATAAAAAAAGTCGACTTGGGTTCCTGCGGGGTTTATTGTGTGGCTATTGATTTGAGATGTTCATAATTTTTTGTGGTGCTTCTGTTTACATTTAAAATGTAGTTGTGTTTATTTAAGCATGTCCATCCACCAATTGACTGGTGGAGGGTTTGTATATTTTCAGAATGTGATTATAGAAGTGTGAGAATGTGGTTATGAAAGTGTTAGAGGGGGGGGTGGGGGGGGGGATGTTAAGTTCCAATTAATATGTATGCATATACATACGTACATACAATAAGCGTTTGCTTTTTGTTTATAATATTTTTTTGTGTCAAGTGGGGGTATTTGTTTTTTGCATCAAATAATCGCATGATCGTTTGGATTTGTAGCTTGTTGCTTAGTATGACAGATGGTCTGAAATGTTTGTTTACGTTAAATATGCATACTTAGGGCCATTATTACAACTCGGCTTTAGTTATAATTAGCATTTTATCGGACGGATAAACAGTTTTTCATTATTACAACTTTAATTTAACCTAAAAGTGTGGGATTACTTACTGGGAAGTTCATTCTTCCGCTAACTTTTATCGGTACACATTTTCATAGGCTGCCATACTTGCTTCTTTATCAAGTAAACACCAAGACGTATCTAACAGGTGAACTCACTAGAACACATGACCTTACTCGGCAAACTTAGTGGAGTGATGAAATTATCACAATTTCGTCACTATATGGAGCTTCCCTTCTTTAAGCTATTGGACATTTCATTATAGAGCTACCTGCGCTGATAATTTCATCCATCTTTCCACATTTTTTGACAACTGTAGTGCAGTTTCTACAACAAATTTATACTTGTTGTAGACTTGTGTGTACCTGTTATCTGTGCCATTGTAAATACATATGTATGACGTTGCCACTTGTGCTCTGGTATAGCCATACTTTGAAAAAGATAATTTTTATTTTACAGGCAAGTTGTAATAATGAAAAATTGTTGCAGGTCAGTTTACCGATCACTTCTGCTTATCATGCCAGTAACTATCTTCCACTTTACTGCTGAATTGTAATAATGGCCCTTAATCATGTTGGTGTTTTTTGTTTATTCAGGTGGATGTGTTGGAGAATGAGTCATCATCCTAATTTTTGTTTGTTGGTGGGGGGTTGGTTAGAGGTTGTGTTTACATAAAGAGTCTGTACATGTGGATTGATGTCTGTCTGTCCATATTAAAATCTTGCTTAATCTTGTTTATTTTTCGACAATGGAATTTGATTTTTACAGCATTATGAAATTGTAGTGTGTGTGTGTGTGTGTATGTCTGTGTGCATATAGTTGCGTATGGGTACATCTACATACATTTGTATGTGTTGTCCTTGATTTTGTGCTGATCGTGCGAATTCTTGCTGTTGCTATGTATATGAATTTCATCATATATCTACATGTGGATTGATGTCTGTCCGTGAGAATATATATTTGTGATGTGAGATGTTCATAGCTTGATGTTTTTTCAATTTGTTAGTGTAAGTAGGGGGGGCTTGAGAATTTCTGTCTGTCTGTGGGAATTTCTATATGTCTGAATGTAGGAATTTGAGTCTGTCCATGATTTGGAGGTATGTTGTTAAAATAGTTTGAATTGTTTTTGTGGGCGACATGTGATGTACATATGTAGTATAAAATGTTCTCATGTATGTGACCTTCCCTATTTTTTATGTGTTTATGCTAAAATCCGTTTGATTACATCTGTGTTTTATAATACTGTGGACGATGAAATTTTTTTATTTTGTCAATCTTATCTTTGTTCTATGTATGTTAAATTCAATTTGTTTATATTTAAAGTTTTAAAATGTTTTCTTTCTATTTATTTAAGCGTGTCCGTTCATTTTTGACTCAACGTCAGTCGGTTGGTGAACGGTTTGTATATTTTCATTATGTGGTTATGGAAGTGTGAGAGGGGAGGAGGAGCTGTGTTAAGTTCTACTAAATGTTCTGAGTACGCAATCGCATGGGTATGAAATTTGCAAATATGAGTACATACTTATGTACATAGCTGCAAATTTATTCGATGTATGCATGTACATACATACAAATAAGTCTTTGCTCTATGTTTGTATTAATTTTTTTCAATTGAGAACTTTTGTTTTTTTGTTGCAAAATATTCGCATGATCGTTTGGACTTATAGTCGTGTGTAGCTAATAAATATGTTGATATATTTTATTTGAAATATGTATTTTGTTTGCAGAGGTTTTTTTTATGTACAACTGCATTTCAGTTGTTCAATATTTTGGGACCATAACCAGAGTTTTTGAATAGGGTTAATGAACTTGTGATGTACATATATTCTGATTTCTTTATTTTAATGTAACAATTGTGGATAGATATTAAGGTGTCATTATTATTTTATGGAGTTTAGTGTGTCCGACTATTGCTTCGTTGGTGAGACGAAGGTGTCGTTATGGCACCTTCGTTTGTTTATTTATTTAAGAAACAGTGTTTCGTATTGCTAGACAGAGGAATTTGAATTGCACAATACATAGTATGAAATTTTATTATATGTTATGTTTGTGTATGAGTATTAAGTCATCACTTTTTTGTAGCTGTGTGTTGGGCTGAGTGTGTGTATACGATATATGTCTGTTGTGATCGATCTAGTATCTATATAAATTTTGCTGTTTTGTAGATTGTTGTTTATGTATGTATATAAATTTCTTTTTGAGGTTGTGCACATAAATTTTTTTTTTTAATTTTTTATGTATTCTTAATTCTGCTGACTTGGATATTTTTGTTTATTATTTGAACTTTACAGATAAAGATAGTATAGTTTTGAGCTTATAGTGGCAGTTGTTGTGCATGTACATCACTATTTTTTTTTATCACTTTGTGTAATTGTTTTACAATGAGCTCTACAGGAGGACCAGAAGATTAATTTTTTTGGGAGGAAGTCATGGAAGGTTTTCATGACTCAGAAAATTTATTTTAGTATTCGACGGTTATATTTTTGAGGGTGAAAGGTCTATCAATATACTTATTACATGGTTGTTGTTCTTCAATTTGAAGGCTTATACCTATACATGGAAGACAGGAACATTAATTATTTCTATCAATTTTACATCCGATATTTTTAATAATTTTAATTGATATACAAAGATATTTCTTTACATTAAATATTTTATCAAGTAGGGATTTTATAAGTTAACTTTTCTCTTGACCGCTGGAAAGTAGTAGATGGTATTAGTATGGTGTGATCGATAGATAATCTTTGTATTGATGTGTTCTATTGTTTGAGTTTTGTTTTATTTTTCCGAAGCGTGTCATTGAACGTACATAGGTATGTATATTACTTAATAATACATAAATTTTTTTATACTGATTTGCTAAACAAGGTTAGTTTATTTTTATTTTTTTATTTTTGATGTGCAGAGTAAAGGTGGTTGTTTTAAAACATCAGCGTTTAATAAAACATTCTAAAAATATGAAAGAAGCAAGTGTTTATTACAGAGATTGTGATGATTACATGTTTGAAAAATTTTTATACAAATAAATGCAAAATCTAAGATGAAAGTAATTATTTAGACTTTTTAGTTTAATTATTTGAACTAATGTAAATTCAAATTATTATTATGAATGAGATTCTGTAAAATCTGTTGACTAATTCCATACCGAAACTGAATATACAAATACGTACTATTTTTAAAACTCATATTACTACACATATCCTTGAAAATTCAATTTAATTGTACATATATTTCGGAATATTATAACTCGATATCTTTTTGAATATTATCAAATTACAGGTTGATAAGAAGTCAACTATCAAAATATTCCCATTAGATTCATGTGCTTAATTCAATACCATAATGGGATAGTCTTAAGAAAAACATAAGGGGAGAACTTAAAAAAGCAAATATATAGGCCTTTTATAGTATACATGTAGAGATTTCGATTGTATTTAGGAATCAGTGAATATACCACTCTAAAATATTGTTAGATAACTGTAAAATCATATTCCATTTGCTTACAGTTATCATATTAAGTATTCCTTTAATTCAACATTAGACATATGTACTATATATACATGCATATTTAGAATATTTGTGAGAGAATTTTTAAATAATAATGTATCTATGCATATTCATATTAAAGAAAATTATAGTGAACGATAAAAACACATTACTAAACTATATTTTATAGACTAATTTCGATTTATATTATCAAGACATCAAGTTCGAACACACTAGAAGGTTTTTTATACGATGATGGTTGATATGATGACGTTGCTAACAAAATAACTGAATTGTCAATGAATTCTACTTAGCTATATATGTACAGGTATCATCTCGTGTAATCATCTGAATTAGTGTCGAAGAAATTATTACTAATTAGTCATATATTAATGATGATTATGAATATGTTGGAAAAGTATGTACTACATTCATATGTAGTACTATGATGTACCACAGAACTTTACAAATAAATCAAATTATCTAAGTTATTTAGTTGTAAACAACTTGTATGACTATGGTATATGTTATTACCTACCATATTCCATTCTTCATTGGTTGAAGATTCATAAAATTTTAATTTAGATGATGTAAGGGAAGCTTACATCATTTACAAACATTTGGATACATATTAGATTAGACCCATAGAAATTTAATAGCTTAATTGTTATTAGATTAGACTTAAAATACCATCAAGATTACACAATTGTCAAAATGCTTTATCATTTTGTGTAGAAAACAAGAAAATTCAAAGCATGAAACATATTAAATTAATAACGCATTTAAGTAGTAAAACAAATACTAGGATCGCTGGGTGACTGAAATTCAAACGGGGATATTTCTGGGGAGCTTCTGGAATTTTGAGGATTTTCGGTAAACAAAATATATTACGCACATCTATACACAAATATCTTTTTAACTATATATGTATGTTTCATTAATATTAGTGGACAATAAGATACTTAAAAGTGTACGTCAAAATTGTGTAGTCTATTTATATATAAGATGTAGCTCATTAACTTTAGAAATATCTAACAATGTATTCAACAAGAATTCATTTCAAATAAAACACATAGAACTCTTAAGTTTAACTGCTCTAAGGGAAATGTTATACCAATTGTTTTGAATGTACTTGTTGTATGACTAGTGAAAATGGGAATGGTAAAAAATCTTCCTGAGTTGTAACCGGTGAAAATAATTACATCACAAAACTAGAACAAAAATGATAGGAAAATTCCTTCATTATACAGCAGATTTTGTTCCAAATTAAAATAATTTGTAAGTTTGGGCCTAGAACCTATCACTGGGTATCTTAATTATGTCAATTGAGCCCTTGGCGAACCAATCACGTGAACTGTCTTGTGACAGGTTCTTTTCTTTCTCTAGGGTAATTGAATAGGTTAGGGAAGAATATTAGTTTCAATATGCACCATCGATTATTAGATAAAAATTCATTTTATTAAAGAATCCCGTCGGAAAAAAGATTTTGAAATAGTGTGTGTGTGAATGAAAGAATATAGCTAAAAGGTTGTATGCTTTAGGCCTTGTCTTACAGATCGTTTTTTATTGTTTTGAAGCATATCATGATCATTATGTATGCAGTACTCGATCTATGTTTGCTGGTTAAATTATTAGATTGATACCTAATCACGTGGCTTCTACATTTACAGAGTTTTAATAATGGTCTTTGTTGTTCACCTTTTTAATAATAATATCCGTTAAACTTTCATTTTATTGACAATTTCAAGTAAATATATTATAAGGTGAAGAAGTAACATTGGTTTAAAAGTGATATAAAGAAACATAATTAGGTTATATCTGTTTTGAAAGCGTGTATTATTCTAATATTCTAATAAAGTTAATATATGTATGTATGTTAGTATATAAGAGCAATATATAATTGTATATATGTATGTATGTACGCAACTATTGTCGTGGGCATCAGTTCTTCTGACATCTTATACGTAAGCCCTTCTTTCAGAAAAATATTTAAATATTCTTCGCTAAAGGTGGATTCAAGCACATCCTTTAACTTGAGTATCCACTCATAGAGCAGAAAAACTTAGAATAGATCTGGATAGAAGTTCATTTGAGATCGATGATGATCTTTCGATTAATTCCCCAGAAAAGCAAAGCATATTTAATTGATATAACTAGATCCTTTATCTAACAGTCGAGGGACCTGAAAGCAGATATATGTGTCTAATGTTAGTTAAAGTATCCAGACTGTACAGCAAAGTCTAAAGAAAAATAAATATATGGAGGGATTAAACACAATCTGTTTATCAGAATGCTGTATCTGTTCTTCAGGCAGAAAATCATTTCAATGCTTATCTTTATTCCTAATACTAAACGAGTTAATAGAGATTATGGTAAGTCTAATTGCCATTATAGCTGTCTAATTACAAATCAGTAATTTTTATTACAATATTCTCCAAAAGTTATATATTTATTTCCTCTTCTTATTATAAAATTATATTATTAGATTATGTACTAAATATGATTTTTTATTGTTTCCGTTTCAACTACAATATTTCATCTATAACATATACCATAGTCATACAAGTTGTTTACAACTAAATAACTTAGATAATTTGATTTATTTGTAAAGTCCTGTGTTACATCATAGTACTACATTTGAATGTAGTACATACTTTTCCAACATATTCATAATCATCCTTACTATATGATTAATTAGTAATCATTTTTTCGAAACTAATTCAGATGATTACACGAGGAGATGATGATACCTTTACATATAATTAAGTAGAATTCATTAACAATTCAGTTATTTTGTGAGCAACGTCATCATATCGACCATCATCGTATAAAAAACCTTCTAGTGTGTTCGAACTTGATGACTTGATAATATAAATCGAAATTAGTCTATAAAATATAGTTTAGTAATGCGTTTTTTTCGTTCACTATAATTTTGGTTAATATGACTATGCATAGATACATTATTATTTAAACATTCTCTTATAAATATTGTAAATATGCATGTATATATAGTACATATGTCTAATGTTGAATTAAAGGAATACTTAATATGATAACTGTAAGCAAATGGAATATGCTTTTACAGTTATCTAACAATATTTGAGTTTGGTATATTCACTGATTCCTAAATAAAATCGAAATCTGTACATGTATACTATAAAAGGCCTATATATTTGCTTTTTTAAGTTCTCCCCTTATGTTTTTATTGAGACTATCCCATTATGGTATTGAATTAAGCAAATGAATCTAATGGGAATATTTTGGTAGTTGACTTCTTATCAACCTGTAATTTAATAATATTCAAAAAGATATCGAGTAATAATATTCCGAAATATATCTACAATTAAATTTAATTTTCAAGGATATGTGTAGTAATATGAGTTTTAAAAATAGTACGTATTTGTATATTCAGTTTCGGTATGGAATTAGTCAACAGATTTTACAGAATCTCATTCATAATAATAATTTGAATTTACATTAATTCATATAATTAAACTAGAAAGTCTAAATAATTACTTTCATCTTAGATTTTGCATTTATTTGTATCAAAATTTTTCAAACATGTAATCATCACAATCTCTGTAATAAACACTTGCTTCTTTCATATTTTTAGAATGTTTTATTAAACGCTGGTGTTTTAAAACAACCAGCTTTACTCTGCACATCAAAAATAAAAAAATAAACTAACCTTGTTTAGCAAATCAGTATAAAAAAATGTATGTATTATTAAGTAATATACATACATATGTACGTTCAATGACACGCTTCGGAAAAATAAAGCACAACTCAAACAATAAAACACATCAAAACAAAGATTATCTATCGATCACAGCATACTAATACCATCTACTACTTTCCAGCGGTCAAGAGAAAAGTTAACTTATAAAATCCCTACTTGATAAAATATTTAATCTAAAGAAATATCTTTGTATATCAAATAAACTCATTAAAATTATTAAAAATATCGGATGTAAAAGTGATAGAAATAATTAATGTTCCTGTCTTCCATGTATAGGTATAAGCCTTCAAATTAAAGAACAACAACCATGCAATAAGTATATTGATAGATCTTTCACCCTCAAAAATATAACCGTCGAATACTAAAATAAATTTTCTGAGTCATGAAAACCTTCCATGACTTCCTCCCAAAAAAATTAATCTGCTGGTCCTCCTGTAGAGCTCATTGTAAAACAATCACACAAAGTGATAAAAAAAATAGTGATGTACATGCACAACAACTACCACTATAAGCTCAAAACTATACAATCTTTATCTGTAAAGTTCAAATAATAAACAAAAATATCCAAGTCAGCAGAATTAAGAATACATAAAAAATTAAAAAAAAAATTATTATGTACAACCGCAAAAAGAAATTTGTATACATACATACATAAACAACAACCTACAAAACAGCAAAATTTATATAGATACTAGATCGATCACAACAGACATATATCGTATACACACACTCAGCCCAACACACACCTACAAAAAAGTGATGACTTAATACTCATACACAAACATAACATATAATAAAATTTCATACTATGTATTGTGCAATTCAAATTCCTCTGTCTAGCAATACGAAACACTGTTTCTTAAATAAATAAACAAACGAAGGTGCCATAACGAAACCTTCGTCTCACCAACGAAGCAATAGTCGGACACTCTAAGCTCCATAAAATAATAATGACACCTTAATATCTATCTACAATTGTTACATTAAAATAAAGAAGTCAAAATATACATCACAAGTTCATTAACCCTATTCAAAAACTCTGGTTACGGTCCCAAAATATTGAACAACTGAAATGCACTTATACATAGAAAACACCTCTGCAAACAAAATACATACATATATCAAATAAAATATATCAACATATTTATTAGCTACACACGACTATAAATCCAAACGATCATGCGAATATTTTGCAACAAAAAACAAAACTTCTCAATTGAAAAAAATTAATACAAACATAGAGCAAACACTTATTTTTATGTACATATGTACATGCATACATCAAATAAATTTGCAGATATGTACATAAGTATGTACATTGTACACATATTTGCAAATTTCATACCCATGCGATTGCGTACTCAGAACATTTAGTAGAACTTAACACACTTCCATAACCACATAATGAAAATATACAAACCGTTCACCAACCGACTGACGTTGAGTCAAAAATGAACGGACACGCTTAAATAAATAGAAACAAAACATTTTAAAACTTTAAATATAAACAAATTGAATTTAACATACATAGAACAAAGATAAGATTGACAAAATAAAAAAATTTCATCGTCCACAGTATCATAAAACACAGATGTAATCAAACGGATTTTAGCATAAACATATAAAAAATAGGGAAGGTCACATACATGAGAACATTTTGTACTACATATGTACATCACATGGCGCCTACAAAAGACAATTTAAATATTTTAACAACATACCTCCAAATCATGGACAGACTCAAATTCCTTCATTCAGACATATAGAAATTCCCACAGACAGACAGAAATTCTCACGCCCCCCCATACTTACACTAACAAATTGAAAAAACATCAAGCTATGAACATCTCACATACACAAATATATATTCTCACGGACAGACATCAATCCAGATGTAGAAATATGATTAAATTTATATACATAGCAACAGCAAGAATTCGCACGAACAGCACAAAATCAAGGGCAACACATACAAATGTATGTATGTAGATGTAGCCATACGCAACTATATGCACACACACACACATACATACACACACTACAATTTCATAATGTTGTGAAATTCAAATTCCATTGTCAAAAAATAAACAACATTAAGCAAGATTTTAATATGGACAGACATACATCAATCTACATGTACAGACTCTTTATGTAAACACAACCTCTAACCAACCCCCACCAACAAACAAACAAAAATTAGGATGATGACTAATTCTCCAACACATACACCTGAATAAACAACAACACCAGCAAGATTAAGCATGCATATTTAACGTAAACAAACATTTCAGACCATCTGTCATACTAAGCAACACAGCTACAAATCCAAACGATCATGCGATTATTTGATGCAAAAAACAAATACCCCCACTTGACATAAAAAAATATTATAAACAAAAAGCAAACGCTTATTGTATGTACGTATGTATATGCATACATATTAATTGGAACTTAACACCCCCTCTCACACTTCCATAATCACATTCTGAAAATATACAAACCCTCCACCAGTCAATTGGTGGACGGTCATGCTTAAATAAACACAACTACATTTTAAATGTAAACACAAGCACCACAAAAAATTATGAACATCTCAAATCAATAGCCACACAATAAACCCCGTAGGAACCCAAGTCGACTTTTTTATCTACAAGTTTGGTGACGTTGTCACCAAACTTGTCTACACTCTTTATTTCCACATATAATCTAAAACGCTACCCAATCTCTCAATATGACACCATAAGTACCACACAGTCTATACTAAGCCAATACTTTCAAGCTCCAAACTCACTACCCAATGTCTCAATATCACCCCATAAGAACCACATTGTCTATACTAAGCCAATACTTTCAAGCTCCAAACTCACTACCCAATGTCTCAATATCACCCCATAAGAACCATCTAGTCTATACTCAATCAATTGTTCCTAGGTCATTATCTCAACACAAAAACAACCCACGAAGCAACGGAAAACATCCAGGGTCTATGGTAGGAATCGAACCCCACGACCTCTCTACTGACAGGCTAACATCGCTACCACTCACCCACAGAGACACCCATATCCGAAATTCATATAACACAAAACATTATCTATAATATAATTTCACACTAACACTCATCATTAACTCAATAATAATTCATCACAATTTTTTAACCACATTTTACCTACAGGGCACTTTAATTTCTTTTCCCACGGGTATCAAATTACACATTTATTTATTTAACAATTAAAATTTCAAATTTTAATTACCCAAATTTTAAATTTTTAATTGGTCTCGCGACCCCAGTTCCTATCTATTAACGCGGCGCGATTAATGAGACAAAAATTCTAGTAGATGAAGAAAATCATTACCGCTCAGTAGTTTCGGAGTTTAAAACACAAAATAAAAAATTTTACAACTACCAATTGAAAAGTGCAAAAGGCCTCCAGGTAGTGATAAAAGGCAGCGATTTATTCGTGGATCCAGACGAGGTAAAAGCGGGTCTACTAAATAATAATTTTAAAGTAAAAAATGTTACTAACATTAAAAATAGAGAGCGAGTTCCCCAACCACTATTTCGTGTGGAAATGGAACCAGGTGATATGAAATTAAAAAAGAATGAAGTACACCCCATTTACATCTTAAGATATTTGCTGTAGAGCTGCAAAACAATCGATGGTACTATCGATAGTTTTATTTTTAGTGGACTATCGATGTTTTTTCCCACTATCGATACTATCGAACAAAATTTAATCCATAAATTCTGACCGCAGCAGTTGTTTAAAAGGTAATACTGTCGGTATATTATTATTAACAAAATTTATTGGATACTACTCCAGTTACTGTATATAACATTAGAGTCCAAAAGCGATCCCGTTATTCCCAAATTTACAGTCTTTAGGAAGTTGACTACAATAGATTCATTACAATAGACTCATTTACCGCAAGTTTTTGTTATTGAACTTATGATAATTAGTGCTGAAGATAAACAAAAGTTGTAAATGAAATAGCACTATCTAAACTAGTGTCTGCACCATCGTAGAGCCCAAAAGTAGTTAAAAGTTTGTAGTGTGTACCTGTGTGTGTGTGTCTGCACTTTCGTAGACCCCAAACGTAGTTAGAAGTTTGTAGTGTGTATGTGTGTGTCTGTCTGCACCATCGTAGAGCCCAAACGGCTAGACCGATTTATTTGAAAGGCGACTTTCTCGAGAGAGTTCTTAGCTATGATTGAAGAAAATTGGTCCAGCCGTTTAGAAGATATCATCTCTTTTTAGCTAGTATCCTCTTGAATCTGTGTGCCTGTGACAACGTAGCTACCAAACGGCTTGGTCGATTTTAATTTAGTTTTTTTTAAGGTGACTTTATCTTAAATCTTTGAAGCTACGTTTGAAGAAAATAGGTCAAGCCGTCTTGAAGTTATTATCCATTTTCTTTGATGGTTTTAAAATTTTAATTCAATGTTATTGGTTAAAGAATATATCATTACCTTAACATAGAAACGCCCCAACTCATTATTTTTCATATCGAGCATTTTCCCTATTTCGCTAGATTCATCTTTAATCTATCGGAATATACATATAAAAAATTCGATTTGAGCAAAATAATGAGTTGAGGGCGCTGTTGGCTGAATGGTTAGCGCGTTTGACTACAAACCCTAAGGTCTTGAGTTCAAGACTAGTTTCAAGCAAGCCAACAACATCATGCATTTTTCTGATGTGCATTGGTGTGTTATTGTGTTGGTTGTTGTTGAACTGTTAAAGTGATGAAGGCATATCACTGATCAATTTGGTAGTACCGGCAGCGATTAATACTGACATATCCTAATGCACTTCCCAGCACCCTCCTTCGTCGGTATTGTAATAAAATGGCTACATACACACAAAAAAAATTTATAGGTAAAATTTCCTAAAATTATGGTATAAATTTAACTAAGTGAAAGGGTAGAATGGCATTTACTAAGTTTTTTAGGTGATTCAACAAAAATTTTAGTTGATTTCTATGTTCGAAAAATCAACTGAAAATTTTGTTAAAACGAGTTTTTTTATAAATTACCTATGACAACAAGGTAGATTCATACTTTAATGTTTGGTAAATTATGAAAGATTTTAGTTTGCTATATATTTTGGTAAATTATTTTTTTTTCAAAAGTACACTATTAATGTTATAACAAACGTTTTGTATTTTTTTAAATTTTATTTGCATATTACCAGAATTGTATACATAATAATGTGTGATAAATAACTAATAATAACAACTAAAGTAGGTTTGCAAATGCGTGCTTCAATACAGCGAGATGTAACACCCGTAGTTCTTTTGATACATTCATTGCTCCAATCATGAAACCAACTGGGCTGAAAAGAAAGCATCAAAATAACATATTGTTAGTATATGTATGTACACATGTACACAGAAAAAATTATCACCAAAAAATTTTCAAACAGTTTGTCTAAAAATAAATTTAATTTTCAGTAAATGTTCTGGCCATAATCTATAAACTGTTTGTTTGACTTTTATTTAGAACGCAAACACCAAAAACAACAATAAAACTGTGCCGTAAAAAACGACATACACACAAATAACAACAACAACACTCATAGCAAGAGGAATGCAATTATACCAAGTTTGTTTACAAAAGATTTTTCAGTGAATCGATTAGGTAATGTCGTTGCATTAATTCTCATTCATTTTTTTAAGTATTTAGATAAATTCAATTCAATAGAACACTGAAGATGGCACATAGCCGAAACCGGTCTGTTTACAAACCAATTTTGACGTGGGATGACGGAAAATCGTTCCAAATTATAAATAAACATTCGGACTTGAACACACTTAACAAAGTGAAATCTCATAAATGCTTATGGATGATGATTATGACACAGACAAACTTTTTTTTGTATTTTTGTTTGATTAAGTAAATTATTTTGCTTAATAATTGTTAGCATTTTTAGATTAATTGTTTATTAAATTCAGATGGAAATATTGTTTGATATTTTTCAGAAAATCCAGTAAATATTATTGTTTGATTTAGTAAATTGTTTTGTCTACAATTTGTAAATATTTTTAGGCAAATTGTTTTACAGATTTAAACAATTTGATTACTGAAAAAAACACGTTTTTTTCAATGAAATTGTTGAGGTATTTTTGTCTATATTTACAAATTTGTTTGTAGGTCTGTTCATAGACAAAATATTTACTATTTCATTGAATTCCTTTACAGAAAATGAAATTTAGTTTTTTCTGTGTACATATATATCAAAATGTCATAAAATATTCAAATATCTAAAAACTTTAAAATCATCGGCACCATAATGCTCCTGTTCGTATCGCTAAAACAGAAATTTACAAGTTTTTAGAAATCGGTTAATATTTGACAATTTTTTGTGAAAATATAAGCCTTCCTTTTTTCCCAACTTTTTGACACCAGTTGTAGATTTTTTTTCGGTTATATGTATTTATTTATTGTATCTTCAATAAAATTGAACTAACAATAAGTAATCAAATCTTAACACTAAAATTTTAATTTTTAAGTCCAGCCAGTGCCAGACAAAAATATTTGTTTCAGCGGTTGGTTGTTTGGTTATTTACGTCTCTCGTGCTCGGCTGAGAGCAAGAGTGTCCCTCCTTCTCAGCCGAGTGTGGCCTCTAAAGTTAATGATGTTTCGGGCTAGGGGATTTGGGTGCAACTCAAGTCTTTTTATGTAGCTTGTCACGTGTTTCATAAAGACCTAGATGTGCCGGCGGCACATCTAGGTCTTTATGAATTCGCTTGTTTCTGACATACCATGGGGCTGCTGTAATCGTACGGAGTATTTTATTTTGTTGCCTTTGAATTTTTTCTACATTTGATGCCGAGGCAGTGCCCCATAACTAGATTCCGTAGGACCATATTGGTTTTAGAATGGAGTTGCATAGAAGAAGTTTACAACCTAGGCTTAGAGTAGAGTTCCTTTCAATGAGCCAATTCATTTGAGCTGCTTTTAATTTCATTTGGGTCACCTTTGCATTTATGTGTGACTTCCATGTTAGACGACGACCAAGATGAACACCGAGATATTTTACTTCAGTGTGTTGAGTTATAGTTTGGTTATTTATTTGTATAGGTTTCTTTGCACAATGTAAAAGTAATGTGTAGACATTTTTGTTCGTTAATTTTTATCCGCCATTGTTTTAGCCATTGTTCCAACTGGGGTATATAATCTAGCAAATTGCGGGTGGCTTCTTGATGGCTTTTGTGAACACTTAGAAAAGCTGTATCATCAGCTTTTTACTGCTTACCGGCAAGTCAGAGGCATATATCAGATATAATACAGGACCGAGAATGCTGCCTTGAGGAACTCCGGCATCAATGGGTTGCGGAGGGCTTTGAAAATTACCTTCTTTTACAACAAATTTTCGGTCAGTTAAGTAGCTTTCTAAAAGTTTAAGAATGTTTTCGGGTAGGTTTTGCTTTAGTTTATGTATTAAACCTGCGTGCCATAATTTACCAAATGCCTGAGAAACATCGATGAAGAGCGCAGAAGAATATTTCTTTTCTTCGAAGGTTTTTCTAACCACACTCACGAGTATATGTGTTTGTTCAATCGTACTATGTTGTCTCCTAAAACTGAATTGGTGGTCTGGAATGCATCCAGTACGATTCAGTATGGGTGTTAGCTTACTCATAAGTAGCTTTTCAAATAGTTTTGACATGTTAGACAACAGGCTTATAGGCCTATAGGACTCCACCTTCGTATGATCTTTGCCTGGTTTAGGTATCATGGTAATCAGCGAAACCTTCCATTCTACGGGATAGCATTTGAAGCGCAAAATACTGTTAAAAATAAATAGAATTATCCGTTTTGCAGTATAGGGTAGCTCTAAAAGCATTTTATTGCTTATTTTATCAGCACCTGGGGCTTTTTCGAGTTTAAGCCCGCAATATAATGTTCAACCTCACGAATTATGAACCTCAAAGTAACATCTGGTATTGCGAGGACTGGTGGCAGCTCAACTATAGTATCAGACGTATTTGGAGTAAATACTTTCTGCAAGTGGTTTACAAACAGAGTACCTTTTTCAGCGTCAGTTCTTGCCCAGTCTCCATTCGAAACGCGCAATGGAGGCTTATATTTCACTGGTCTTTTGAGGCCTCAGGCTGCTCTCCATAGCGAATAGTCTGTTTGAGGTGTTGCGTCGAGCCCATTTAGAAAGTTTTGAAGAGAAGCGGTTTTTTGATATTCTGGTAGAGTTTTCAGCTGTTTAGTACATTCCTTCAGCCTAGATTTTAGCTGAGGGGATCTGTAGCGTTGCCATTCTCTACGAACTCTTCTTTTTTCGGATAAAAGCCGTTTTACATTTGCTGAAAAACTTTTATTATATCTCACCACGAGTTCGCAACTTACTCTCGAAGTAGAAACAAGTATTAATTTGCCGTCGGTGAACAAAATAAACAATATAAAAATATACATATAATATTAAAAAAAAAGGAGAAATATTCACAACAACAAAGTATTAACAAATACCGTTTTGTTTAATATTTACGTACCTATACATTTTTCATTTCTTTTTGTAAAGTAAATTATAATTATAAGCAAGTAGGCACACAAACAACAAATATATTTGGTATTCGTACCAAATGAGTACGAATACAACAACAAACAACAGAAATGCCTACGTTACTGTTGTTGCTGCAGAATGTGATAACCCAGTAAACAAAAATTTACACTTGCGTACACGGGTACGCTCAAATTCAATGTCTATGACGGACCATAATATAAAAGTAAATTTTTTGATACCAGCTTCACAGCAAAGCACAAGTGCCAACAATATGAGCCAACATCAAGCTCAAAAAGAAAAAAACGACAGAAAGTGTCCCCCTAGAAACTGATTCAGAAAATCAAAAAATCCAAATGGGTATTGATCGCTATTTTAAAGTGGTAAATAATAAAAAAAAAAAACAAAAAAGTCCAAGATCCATTGGCGCAAATGGCCAAAGATGGTAAATCTGATGCGGCGCTCTCTGAAAACCGGTTTTCACTTCTACAAAACGACGAAGACGAAATCACCATTGTCAGGTCAAGCAAGCCGTCCCCAATATACTTAAGAGAGAAAAACTCAAATGACCTAATTAAAGGCTAGTACAATTAATCGGTGAAGAGGCGTTTTACGTGATCCCGATAAAACGCGGTGCGATTAATGAAACAAAAATTCAAGTAAATGAAGAAAATCATTACCGCTCAGTAGTTTCGGAGTTTGAAACACAAAATAAAAATTTTTACACCTACCAATTGAAAAGTGCAAAAGGCCTCCAGGTAGTGATAAAAGGCATCGAATCATACGTGGATCCAGAAGAGGTAAAAGCGGGTCTAGTAAACAATAATTTTAAAGTAAAAAATTCTACTAACATTAAAAATAGAGAGCGAGTTCCCCAACCACTATTTCGTGTGGAAATGGAACTAGGTGATATGAAATTAAAATAGAATGAAGTACACCCCTATTCCAGCTTAAGATAGTTGCTGCACCGACGAGTTACCGTAGAGGAACCACACAAGCGAGCAGGGCCCATTCAATGTCTAAATTGCCAAGAATATGGCCACACCAAAACATATTGCAAGTTGCGCACCGTTTGTGTCGTCTGTGGTGAACTACACAGCACTGCCAATTGTGATAAGCAAAAAGATGATTCCTTAATGAAAAAGTGTAGCAATTGCCATCAAAATCACACTGCAAACTACAGGGGCTGCCCTGTCTATGTACATGCTAAGCAGTCTTTGTCTAACAGACGTAATCACACCTATGCTCAACCTAATACTTTCGACAATACAAATTATCCCCAGTTGCGCCAATCAGCTACCAGCCGGCCTTCATACGCCAACATTTTTAAGGCTAACCAGCTCATAGCGCAAAACATACCAAACAGCCAGTTCTCATACGCTAATGCTTTGAAGTCTAACCAGCCCACAGCTCAAAAACGGCCTCTTGCCAACGAAAACAGTGGTTTTAATTTTGATCGAATTGAGGCTTCGATAGAAAATTTAATACAAACAGTAAACTTTGTTACAACCAACATGACCTGCATTATGCAGGAAGTGTTGGAAATGCAGTCTACATTATTGCAGGCTGCATTAAACAAACCATGAACTTAAAAACCTGTTTCTAGAATGCAAACGGCATACGCCAACATAAAAACGTATTAGAATACTTCATGATGGATAAAAAAAATTATGTTATGCTTATCTCTGAGACGCATTTGACGGCAAAAAGTTTTTCTTAAATCAACGGATATACTCTCTACGACACAAAGGACTCCCAAGGTAGAGCTTGTAGTGGCTCGGGTATACTAATAAAATCGCGATTAAAAGACTACTTAATGAGTGATCATTGTGAAGACTTTCTTCAAGCAACTAACATCTGCATTGAAGCTTTTCATCAAAACCTGGTGATTTCATCAATTTACTCTCCTCCCAGGTACTATATTACAGAAAATCAATATAGTAGATTTTTTAAATCACTAGGCCCACACTTTTTGGCCGCCGGTGACTACAACGCTAAGCACACGTTCTGGGGATCTCGCCTCATCACGTCAAAGGGTCGCGCTATGTTTGACACAATTTCAAAAATGCGTTTGAATGTTATATCAAGTGGGCAACCAACTTACTGGCCAACAGATCGCTGAAAAATACCTGACGTTATTGATTTCTGAGTGGTAAAGGGTGTGCCCAGCGAAATGATCCAAGTTGAAGCATCTTTAGATTTGTCTTCAGATCACTCACCAAACATTGTCACTATATATTCACAAACAACTTATTCATCCACTTGTGATTTAACGATGACAACCACACGTATAAATGGGTTGAAATACAAAAAATATTTGAGTGCTCATTGCCCAGAATATATTCCATTACAAACGCCTACTGACATAGATGACTCTATTAGAATGTTTGAGGCAAACTTTAATCAAGCTGCTCTAAATGCTACTACTACAAATCTTCAGGTGAGATATAATAAAATTTTTTCAGCAGATGTAGAGCGGCTTTTATCCGAAAAAAGAATATTTCGTAGAGAATGGCAACGCTACAGATCCCCTCAGCTAAAATCTAGGCTGAAGGAATGTACTACACAGCTGAAAACTCTACTAGAATATCAAAAAACCGCTTCTCTTCAAAACTTTCTGAATGGGCTCGACGCAACACCTCAAACAGACAATTCGCTATGGAGAGTAGCCCGAGGCCTCAAAGACCAGTGATATATAAGCCTCCATTGCGCGCTTCGAATGGAGACTGGGCAAGAACTGACGCTGAAAAAGGTACTCTGTTTATAAACCATTTGCAGAAAGTATTTACCCCAAATACGTCTGATACTATAGTTGAGCTGCCACCAGTCCTCGATATACCAGATGTTACTTTGAGGTTCAATATTCGTGAGATTGAACACTATATTGCGGGCTTATACCTCAAAACGGATAATTCTATTTATTTTTAACAGTATTTTGCGCCTCAAATGCTATCCCGCAGAATGGAAGGAATGGAAGGTTTCGCTGATTACCATGATACCTAAACCAGGCAAAGATCATACGAAGGTGGAGTGTTATAGGCCTAATGTCTAACATGTCAAAACTATTTGTAAAGCTACTTATGGGTAAGCTTATATCCGTTTGAATCGTATTGGGTGCATTCCAGACCACCAATTCGGTTTTAAGAGACAACATAGTTCTATTGAACAAACACATAGACTCGTGAACGTGGTTAGAAAAATCTTCGAAGAAAAGAAATATTGCTCTGCAAAAAGGAAAGAAATAAACTAAAGCAAAACCTGCCCGAAAACATCCTTAAAATTTTAGAAAGCTACTTTACTGAGCGAAAATTTGTTAGGTCTGTTCATAGACAAAATATTTACTATTTCATTGAATTCCTTTACAGAAAATGAAATTTAGTTTTTTCTGTGTACATATATATCAAAATGTCATAAAATATTCAAATATCTAAAAACTTTAAAATCATCGGCACCATAATGCTCCTGTTCGTATCGCTAAAACAGAAATTTACAAGTTTTTAGAAATCGGTTAATATTTGACAATTTTTTGTGAAAATATAAGCCTTCCTTTTTTCCCAACTTTTTGACACCAGTTGTAGATTTTTTTTCGGTTATATGTATTTATTTATTGTATCTTCAATAAAATTGAACTAACAATAAGTAATCAAATCTTAACACTAAAATTTTAATTTTTAAGTCCAGCCAGTGCCAGACAAAAATATTTGTTTCAGCGGTTGGTTGTTTGGTTATTTACGTCTCTCGTGCTCGGCTGAGAGCAAGAGTGTCCCTCCTTCTCAGCCGAGTGTGGCCTCTAAAGTTAATGATGTTTCGGGCTAGGGGATTTGGGTGCAACTCAAGTCTTTTTATGTAGCTTGTCACGTGTTTCATAAAGACCTAGATGTGCCGGCGGCACATCTAGGTCTTTATGACTTCGCTTGTTTCTGACATACCATGGGGCTGCTGTAATCGTACGGAGTATTTTATTTTGTTGCCTTTGAATTTTTTCTACATTTGATGCCGAGGCAGTGCCCCATAACTAGATTCCGTAGGACCATATTGGTTTTAGAATGGAGTTGCATAGAAGAAGTTTACAACCTAGGCTTAGAGTAGAGTTCCTTTCAATGAGCCAATTCATTTGAGCTGCTTTTAATTTCATTTGGGTCACCTTTGCATTTATGTGTGACTTCCATGTTAGACGACGACCAAGATGAACACCGAGATATTTTACTTCAGTGTGTTGAGTTATAGTTTGGTTATTTATTTGTATAGGTTTCTTTGCACAATGTAAAAGTAATGTGTAGACATTTTTGTTCGTTAATTTTTATCCGCCATTGTTTTAGCCATTGTTCCAACTGGGGTATATAATCTAGCAAATTGCGGGTGGCTTCTTGATGGCTTTTGTGAACACTTAGAAAAGCTGTATCATCAGCTTTTTACTGCTTACCGGCAAGTCAGAGGCATATATCAGATATAATACAGGACCGAGAATGCTGCCTTGAGGAACTCCGGCATCAATGGGTTGCGGAGGGCTTTGAAAATTACCTTCTTTTACAACAAATTTTCGGTCAGTTAAGTAGCTTTCTAAAAGTTTAAGAATGTTTTCGGGTAGGTTTTGCTTTAGTTTATGTATTAAACCTGCGTGCCATAATTTACCAAATGCCTGAGAAACATCGATGAAGAGCGCAGAAGAATATTTCTTTTCTTCGAAGGTTTTTCTAACCACACTCACGAGTATATGTGTTTGTTCAATCGTACTATGTTGTCTCCTAAAACTGAATTGGTGGTCTGGAATGCATCCAGTACGATTCAGTATGGGTGTTAGCTTACTCATAAGTAGCTTTTCAAATAGTTTTGACATGTTAGACAACAGGCTTATAGGCCTATAGGACTCCACCTTCGTATGATCTTTGCCTGGTTTAGGTATCATGGTAATCAGCGAAACCTTCCATTCTACGGGATAGCATTTGAAGCGCAAAATACTGTTAAAAATAAATAGAATTATCCGTTTTGCAGTATAGGGTAGCTCTAAAAGCATTTTATTGCTTATTTTATCAGCACCTGGGGCTTTTTCGAGTTTAAGCCCGCAATATAATGTTCAACCTCACGAATTATGAACCTCAAAGTAACATCTGGTATTGCGAGGACTGGTGGCAGCTCAACTATAGTATCAGACGTATTTGGAGTAAATACTTTCTGCAAGTGGTTTACAAACAGAGTACCTTTTTCAGCGTCAGTTCTTGCCCAGTCTCCATTCGAAACGCGCAATGGAGGCTTATATTTCACTGGTCTTTTGAGGCCTCAGGCTGCTCTCCATAGCGAATAGTCTGTTTGAGGTGTTGCGTCGAGCCCATTTAGAAAGTTTTGAAGAGAAGCGGTTTTTTGATATTCTGGTAGAGTTTTCAGCTGTTTAGTACATTCCTTCAGCCTAGATTTTAGCTGAGGGGATCTGTAGCGTTGCCATTCTCTACGAACTATTCTTTTTTCGGATAAAAGCCGTTTTACATTTGCTGAAAAACTTTTATTATATCTCACCACGAGTTCGCAACTTACTCTCGAAGTAGAAACAAGTATTAATTTGCCGTCGGTGAACAAAATAAACAATATAAAAATATACATATAATATTAAAAAAAAAGGAGAAATATTCACAACAACAAAGTATTAACAAATACCGTTTTGTTTAATATTTACGTACCTATACATTTTTCATTTCTTTTTGTAAAGTAAATTATAATTATAAGCAAGTAGGCACACAAACAACAAATATATTTGGTATTCGTACCAAATGAGTACGAATACAACAACAAACAACAGAAATGCCTACGTTACTGTTGTTGCTGCAGAATGTGATAACCCAGTAAACAAAAATTTACACTTGCGTACACGGGTACGCTCAAATTCAATGTCTATGACGGACCATAATATAAAAGTAAATTTTTTGATACCAGCTTCACAGCAAAGCACAAGTGCCAACAATATGAGCCAACATCAAGCTCAAAAAGAAAAAACGACAGAAAGTGTCCCCCTAGAAACTGATTCAGAAAATCAAAAAATCCAAATGGGTATTGATCGCTATTTTAAAGTGGTAAATAATAAAAAAAAAAAACAAAAAAGTCCAAGATCCATTGGCGCAAATGGCCAAAGATGGTAAATCTGATGCGGCGCTCTCTGAAAACCGGTTTTCACTTCTACAAAACGACGAAGACGAAATCACCATTGTCAGGTCAAGCAAGCCGTCCCCAATATACTTAAGAGAGAAAAACTCAAATGACCTAATTAAAGGCTAGTACAATTAATCGGTGAAGAGGCGTTTTACGTGATCCCGATAAAACGCGGTGCGATTAATGAAACAAAAATTCAAGTAAATGAAGAAAATCATTACCGCTCAGTAGTTTCGGAGTTTGAAACACAAAATAAAAATTTTTACACCTACCAATTGAAAAGTGCAAAAGGCCTCCAGGTAGTGATAAAAGGCATCGAATCATACGTGGATCCAGAAGAGGTAAAAGCGGGTCTAGTAAACAATAATTTTAAAGTAAAAAATTCTACTAACATTAAAAATAGAGAGCGAGTTCCCCAACCACTATTTCGTGTGGAAATGGAACTAGGTGATATGAAATTAAAATAGAATGAAGTACACCCCTATTCCAGCTTAAGATAGTTGCTGCACCGACGAGTTACCGTAGAGGAACCACACAAGCGAGCAGGGCCCATTCAATGTCTAAATTGCCAAGAATATGGCCACACCAAAACATATTGCAAGTTGCGCACCGTTTGTGTCGTCTGTGGTGAACTACACAGCACTGCCAATTGTGATAAGCAAAAAGATGATTCCTTAATGAAAAAGTGTAGCAATTGCCATCAAAATCACACTGCAAACTACAGGGGCTGCCCTGTCTATGTACATGTTAAGCAGTCTTTGTCTAACAGACGTAATCACACCTATGCTCAACCTAATACTTTCGACAATACAAATTATCCCCAGTTGCGCCAATCAGCTACCAGCCGGCCTTCATACGCCAACATTTTTAAGGCTAACCAGCTCATAGCGCAAAACATACCAAACAGCCAGTTCTCATACGCTAATGCTTTGAAGTCTAACCAGCCCACAGCTCAAAAACGGCCTCTTGCCAACGAAAACAGTGGTTTTAATTTTGATCGAATTGAGGCTTCGATAGAAAATTTAATACAAACAGTAAACTTTGTTACAACCAACATGACCTGCATTATGCAGGAAGTGTTGGAAATGCAGTCTACATTATTGCAGGCTGCATTAAACAAACCATGAACTTAAAAACCTGTTTCTAGAATGCAAACGGCATACGCCAACATAAAAACGTATTAGAATACTTCATGATGGATAAAAAAAATTATGTTATGCTTATCTCTGAGACGCATTTGACGGCAAAAAGTTTTTCTTAAATCAACGGATATACTCTCTACGACACAAAGGACTCCCAAGGTAGAGCTTGTAGTGGCTCGGGTATACTAATAAAATCGCGATTAAAAGACTACTTAATGAGTGATCATTGTGAAGACTTTCTTCAAGCAACTAACATCTGCATTGAAGCTTTTCATCAAAACCTGGTGATTTCATCAATTTACTCTCCTCCCAGGTACTATATTACAGAAAATCAATATAGTAGATTTTTTAAATCACTAGGCCCACACTTTTTGGCCGCCGGTGACTACAACGCTAAGCACACGTTCTGGGGATCTCGCCTCATCACGTCAAAGGGTCGCGCTATGTTTGACACAATTTCAAAAATGCGTTTGAATGTTATATCAAGTGGGCAACCAACTTACTGGCCAACAGATCGCTGAAAAATACCTGACGTTATTGATTTCTGAGTGGTAAAGGGTGTGCCCAGCGAAATGATCCAAGTTGAAGCATCTTTAGATTTGTCTTCAGATCACTCACCAACCATTGTCACTATATATTCACAAACAACTTATTCATCCACTTGTGATTTAACGATGACAACCACACGTATAAATGGGTTGAAATACAAAAAATATTTGAGTGCTCATTGCCCAGAATATATTCCATTACAAACGCCTACTGACATAGATGACTCTATTAGAATGTTTGAGGCAAACTTTAATCAAGCTGCTCTAAATGCTACTACTACAAATCTTCAGGTGAGATATAATAAAATTTTTTCAGCAGATGTAGAGCGGCTTTTATCCGAAAAAAGAATATTTCGTAGAGAATGGCAACGCTACAGATCCCCTCAGCTAAAATCTAGGCTGAAGGAATGTACTACACAGCTGAAAACTCTACTAGAATATCAAAAAACCGCTTCTCTTCAAAACTTTCTGAATGGGCTCGACGCAACACCTCAAACAGACAATTCGCTATGGAGAGTAGCCCGAGGCCTCAAAGACCAGTGATATATAAGCCTCCATTGCGCGCTTCGAATGGAGACTGGGCAAGAACTGACGCTGAAAAAGGTACTCTGTTTATAAACCATTTGCAGAAAGTATTTACCCCAAATACGTCTGATACTATAGTTGAGCTGCCACCAGTCCTCGATATACCAGATGTTACTTTGAGGTTCAATATTCGTAAGATTGAACACTATATTGCGGGCTTATACCTCAAAACGGATAATTCTATTTATTTTTAACAGTATTTTGCGCCTCAAATGCTATCCCGCAGAATGGAAGGAATGGAAGGTTTCGCTGATTACCATGATACCTAAACCAGGCAAAGATCATACGAAGGTGGAGTGTTATAGGCCTAATGTCTAACATGTCAAAACTATTTGTAAAGCTACTTATGGGTAAGCTTATATCCGTTTGAATCGTATTGGGTGCATTCCAGACCACCAATTCGGTTTTAAGAGACAACATAGTTCTATTGAACAAACACATAGACTCGTGAACGTGGTTAGAAAAATCTTCGAAGAAAAGAAATATTGCTCTGCAAAAAGAAAAGAAATAAACTAAAGCAAAACCTGCCCGAAAACATCCTTAAAATTTTAGAAAGCTACTTTACTGAGCGAAAATTTGTTAAAGAAGGTAATTTTCTAAGCTCTCCACAACCCATTGAAGCCGGAGTTCCTCAAGGCAGCATCCTCGGGCCTGTATTATAACGCATATATGCCTCTGACTTGCCGGTAAGCAGTAACATACACATATCAACATTCGCTGATGATACAGCTTTTCTAAGTGTTCACAAAAGCCATCAAGAAGCCACCCGCAAACTGCTAGATTATATACCCCAGTTGGAACCAAGGCAGATCTATTTACCAGGTACTCTTGATACCACAGCTGTTACCTCTTTTTTATTTGTGGCTGTCAATTTTGTATCAAAATACACAAGTTATGTTGTGTATGTGTTTTAATAATTTGACATTTTCAAGGAATTCCGACTACATGGTAATTAAATCTACCTTGAGTTGGAACAATGGCTAAAACAATGGCGGATAAAAATTAACGAACAAAAATGTCTACTCATTACTTTTACATTTGCAAAGAAACCTGCCCACCTATACAAATAAATAACCAAACTATACCTCAACACACTGAAGTAAAATATCTCGGTGTTCATCTTGATCTTCGTCTAACATGGAAGTCACACATAAATGCAAAGGTGACCCAAATGAAATTAAAAGCAGCTCAAATGAATTGGCTCACTGGAAGGAACTCTACTCTAAGATTGTAAACTTCTTCTATACAACTCCATTATAAAACCAATATGGTATTACGGTATCCAGTTAGGGGGCACTGCCTCGGCATCAAATGTAGAAAAAATTCAAGGGCAACAAAATAAAATACTCCGTACGATTAAAGCAGCCCCATGGTATGAGAAACAAGCGAATTCATAAGGACCTAGATGTGCCGCTGGTTAAGACAGTGTTTTCTGAACACGTGACAAGCCACATAAAAAACTTGAGTTGCACCCAAATCCCCTAGCCCGAAATATCATTAACTTTATAGGCCACACTCCGCTGAGAAGGAGGGACACTCTTGCTCTCAGCCGAACACGAGAGACGCAAACAACCAACCGCTGAAACAAATATTTTTGTCTGACACTGGCTAGACTTAAAAATTAAAATTTTAGAGTTAAAATTTGATTACTTATTGTTAGTTCAATTTTATTGAAGATACAATAAATAAATATAACCGGAAAGAAAGAACTGTGCAACTTTGGTATGTTTAATCGAATCATATGCATAATTAAATGGAACCATATGTATGGTTAATGGAACCATATGTATGGCTAACTGGAATCATATGTATGATTAATGGAACCATATGTATGGTTAATAGATTAATATGTATGGTTAAATGGAACCATATGTATGGTCAATGAAACCATATGTATGGTTAAGTGGAACCATATGCATGGTTTTATATAAATATTATTGTTAACTTAGACAACATTAATATGCTTAAAGCAAATATAGTTTCAAAATAGTATGGTTTGATTGCAACCATATATTCAATCATAGTATATTGCTCTTCGACTATGGCTGCCTCAACCATGTTTTTTCTTTGCGTGTGTGCAATTTATTTTGTCAAAAGTAATTGGTTTTTGCTCTGGTACTGCCATATTTCCAAAATAAAAATTTTATTTTACAGGGAGGTTGTGATAACGAAAATTGTTAAAGGTAACTTTATTCCTCACTTTAGCTAAAGTTATCTTTTACTAATGTGCATTTTAACGGAAAGTTATAGTAGGGGAGCCGCAGGTGGTAAATGTGGATTTACTCGAGCGTCATCGGGACCTTACGGAATGTGAAGATTAAATGATAAAAAGAAAAAAAGGTTATGTGATGTATGTCCTTTCAATGGTGGGGGGACCGTGTACGGGCTTTCAAAAATGTAAAAAAAACAGCCACTTTGAAATACTCGAGCTCGTCAGATATTCATAGTGTATGCAACGTGTTTATGATAACGGAGCAATATTAATCTGACGGTTTACATGGTGGGTGTGGCCATACGAAGGGGTAGAAAATGCAGAAAAAATGGATTTACTCGAGCGCGTCAGATATTCAGAAGGGAGGTTAAGTCGACCCTAAAGGTAGTGGTCTGAAACAATCGATGGTACTATCGATACTATCGATGGTTTTGGACTATCGAAACACTATCGATAGTTTTCAGTACTATCGATGGTTGATGATAGTTTTTATTTTCTGAATTTATAGGACCGATAGCGTATCTTTTGGGTAAAATTTGGCAGCTAAAACAACTTTCAGTTCTAGGTGCTGATTTACACTGGGAAACAATGTTTCCCGAAAACTTTTTTTAGTGCAAAAGAGCGAGATAGGAATACAAGTGGTGTATATTTCTATTTTATCACTCTCACGCAAAAGAAAATGTTCGACGAAAAAGGTTAATTTCGCAGGAAGTGGGATTGAAAATTTAGCGGAATTATCGGAAATTCCCGTGAAACTCTAGTACTATGTCGACATTTTTATTTTTTCCGCTCTCCGCTCATTTTTACAAAAAAATAAGCTCCTGAAGTCTAAAACTAGTCCGTTTGGTTTAGGCAAATTGTAGTTTAAGACTATCGATAGCTATCGATGATTTTTGAAAAACTATCGCATGCTATCGATAGTGCAGACTATCAAAATCTGACGATTTGGACGCGACCAAAAATCATAGCCGCCTCTTCAAAATGCAAAAAAAAATCGTAACAGTGAAATACTCGAGCGCATCAGATATAATGAACAGCCGCTTCGGCTGGTCATGTTAGACCCATAATCTGACGATTAAGGTCCAAATTTACAGTCATTAATTAATTATTAGTAAACTAAAATGATAACTATTGTTTAACTAAAACTTCATATATACAGTGTATTGTTTAACTAAAATCTTTAATATGAGTAAAGAATGGTAACGTTATCAAATATAAATAAAGAAGCAAACATAAAGAAATAAAGAATATTTCACATCTTAAGGCGGCAATTAAAAAATTTTTAAGCACACAAAGCTAATGAAGCTAATATTTTATGTCGTTCTGCATGTAATAATTTCCAAAACATGGTGCAATAAGTATGCAGGTTCAACAAATACAACAAAAAATTAGATAATGCTTGTCAAAAAAATACACGTGCTAGACGTTGCTTATGTACAAAAGCTACCAGAACAAGAAATAATCAGCTGCCGTTATGCTGCCACCTGTATACTTATTGCACCATGTTCCAAAACATCTAACTAATTGTTAACCAATGGTTTTTGACGGTTTAACTTATGGTAAAGAAAGAAGTGTGAATAAACTATTGTCATTAGGTAACTAATGACTGTGAATTTGGCCCTAAGTGGAGGAATTTCCTTAATCTGACTTAAATTTGTGCTGTTTTGGGACCCATACAATCAACTAAAACCACTGAAAAAATTATCGCTTTTCATAAAAATTTTTCACTCAAGTTGATTGTTTGGGTTCTATAAACAGGACCAGAGCTATGAGCCGATGGATTTTGTTATCGGCGGCTGAAAGTGTGAAATGGTCTGCGGCGACGGCTACTATGACTGCGCCATACGTTAACCTATTATAGCATGTTCACACGACGCCCTCTCAATGGCGATTGCGAAGCATACTGTTCACACTACGCACTCTTGCTTTGTTTCAATGGTTCATTTTTTGTACTACAAACACAATACATACGTAGATACTTGAAACATAACAGTATTGGGTTACAGTTAGATTCAAACACAAAACATTCAAATATATCTATTGTAATTGAGTGTAAGGCAGTGTAACCAAGGAAGTATTGGGTTACAGTTAGATTCAAACACAAAACATTCAAATATATCTATTGTAATTGAGTGTAAGGCAGTGTAACCAAGGAAGAGTTCGGAAAAAAATATCATAAGTATTTTTCCCATTTATTTACCCATAGTTCGAATAATAAATTAGCAATATATTCTTAACATCGCCTTTCAGTTAATATAAAACAGGTCTTTTAAATTGAAAAAGTCCGTTAAATGAAACCAAAGTTCGTAAAGCATATGACGAAACCCCAATTAGATTTTAATTTTGAGGGTCATGTAATGCTTCTAATATTGAGTTTGTGTCTTTTGAAGGATCTTCAAAAACGTCTAAGCTTAAAGGCTTTTTAGACCTTCATGTGCAAATTTCATAGCATATCATTAAAAAGATTACTTCCGTACAATATTATGATCAACTGAAAGAAGAGCCGCCAGTTTTTGACATAGTAATTAAATATTTATTTTAGCTATTTTCATATAAATTTAAATTGTAATTAAATAAAACTTATGTTTTTCACGGCCCTTTTCACACTGTATGATTAAAAAATAACATGAACTTTATCCGGAACTTAGGTTTAACTGCTTTTTACAATGTATAATTAATTTTTACCCGACGCCATGTAACAGAAAATTGTCTGTTAAATTAAACCGAACAAAATTTTTCGGTTAAATACCAATTGTAAGAAAAATAATTAAAATAAAAAGTAATATTGAGTTCTGTTTGAAATATCAAAAAATATATATTCACGATTGTAAAAAATAATTTAACAGAAAATGGAAGCACAACATTTATATTTTTGGAACGTGTATAACTTTAAAAAAGTAAAGAGCAGAAAAAGAATTTTTGCTCGGCGCGACCACTTTGCTTTGTCTGATGAGGATTTTAGACAACGATTCAGAATATCGAAGTCTACAGCAAAATATGTTGTTGATCTTATAGGGAGCGACATACAGTCCACAGCAACCAGGTAAGGTGTACGAAAAAACATTATCTAAATATACTCAACATACATGTATATATATATATATATATATATATATATATATATATATATATATATATATATATATATATATATATATATATATATATATATATATATATATATATATATATATATATATATATATATATATATATATATATATATATATATATATATATATATATATATATATATATATATATATATATGTATATATATATATATATATATATATATATATATATATATATATATATATATATATATATATATACATATGTCTGTATGTCACCAAGGAAGTTTTTCATTGTTTTTCAAAGCTTGTTTTTCAAAGAAAAACTTATTTTTATATACTTGTTTGCATTTTGGTGTTGGGCATGATTAGCTCTATATTTAGTAAAATATATATATATATATATATATATATATATATATATATATATATATATATATATATATATATATATATATATATATATATATATATATATATATATATATATATATATATATATATATATATATATATATATATATATATATATATATATATATATATATATATATATATATATATATATATATATATATATATATATATATATATATATATATATATATATATATATATATATATATATATATATATATATATATATATATATATATATATATATATATATATATATATATATATATATATATATATATATATATATATATATATATATATATATATATATATATATATATATATATATATATATATATATATATATATATATATATATATATATATATATATATATATATATATATATATATATATATATATATATGTATATATATATATACATATGTATGTATGTCACCAAGGAAGTTTTTCATTGTTTTTCAAAGCTTGTTTTTCAAAGATTGTTTTTCAAAGAAAAACTTATTTTTATATACTTGTTTGCATTTTGGTGTTGGGCATGATTAGCTCTATATTTAGTAAAAGATAAGACAAAATCGCTTGATGACGTAATGTGACAATATTTTCGACTTTCTGTGGAAATGCCCATCCTTTCCAAATTTGTTTTATAGAATTCGTGCTCTGTCCCCTCTCCAAATGGTGTGGCTGACAATAAGGTTTTACGCTGTATGTAGCTTCCTTATTGTGATAAGCGACTATTGTGGAGTTTCCATTGCAACTGCAAGTCGGGTTGTAAAGAAAGTATCAAGATCAATTGCAAGACTATCAAGAAAATTTATAGCAATGCCAAATTCTCGGGAGGAAACGGGGAAGATAGCTAAACATTTTCATCAAATAGCAAAATTTCCTAAAGTAATAGGAGCTATTGATTGCACCCACGTCAAAACACAATCTCCAGGATGGGTTGACGCAGAAGTATTTAGATGTCGCAAGGGTTATTTTTCATTGAATGTTCAGGTAAGGTTTTCCTCTAAGTTATTAGCGGAGTTCAGTGTGTGATGCGAATGGTCTTCAGAAAGTGCAAATGCAAATATCGTAGATTTTTTATGAAATTGTGGTTATTTTGTTGTTGAATTTCATAAGAAAGTTACGATATTTTGTATTCCCACTTTCGCAAGACCACTTACATCAAACACTGAATTCCGCTATTGTAATTTATTTATACATACATTTATATATGTATACTTAGGTTAAATGCAAAATCACGTAACTACTTTTAAATTTTATAGGAGTGAGAAAAAATTAAATAAAAATGGTATCGCTGTGGCTGATTGGTAGCGATGCTACCCTGTCAGTCCAAAGGTCGTAGGTTCGATTCCCGCCACAGACCCTGGGTGTTTTCCGCAGACAAGCTTAATCGCTTCGCGGGTTGTGTTTGTTTTTGTAAAGTTTCTTTGTTTTCGTTATAATTTGGCTGATTTTAATTATGAAAGTGTGATAGTTTGTAGGAACGTCTGTTTCGATATAATACACAATAATTAATTAAAAATGCGATTTCGAATTTGTTGCTAGTTACGTGGATTTACATTTCAGCTGACGCATTCATACATACATTGTGACGAACAAAAGTCGCGGCCCTCGTTTTTGATCACATATAGATTTTTGTTTGTCAATTAATTATATTAATATTACATTTCTACAATATAACCTTAGTATTAATTGAAGGGCATGCATGCTGCATACCTAATGTACATAAATATGTATATACGTACATATGTACATACATATTTCTGTTACATAGCGCCAACGGCTCTTATAGTATTTTTGTAAATTCTTGTTATTGGAATTATGGAATGTATTTAGTGAACTTAATGAAAAAGAAACGAGAAACAAACCAAAATCAACAACAATAGGAAGAGAGAATTGAAAGCCATATTAACCTCTTAGATTATTTTGTAAATGATTATTATTGTAATTATGGAATGTAGCTCTTGATCACTTGATAAGAAAAGAGATAGGGTTACAAACCAAAAGCAATGATAATAAAAAACTGGAAAATAAGAACATACATACACTCATAGTAATATTAATGAGTGTACGCTATGGACGACGATGAAAGGCGAATTATTGCTTAGCAAAAGGACAGTTTGTTGGCACCCGGCATTAAGGTAAGTCGTACGCAATAATAGGAGCAAATATTAAAATTTATTCTTTTGGTTGGCTCTATTTTTTATTAATTGAGGAAATCATTGCGGATGAGTTTGTGATACCTAACTGAGAGTTGATCTCTTCCTGGTATTACAGATACAGAGCAGTGGCACTCTAGAGCCATAGTAGCACCAATTGAATCGTAGAATCACTTTCGGTTGGCTTAATTTTTATTTGCTTGAGGAAGCCATTGTGGATGAGTTTGTGGTACCTAACTGAGAGCTGATCTCTTCCTGGTATTTCAAACACAAAGCAGTAGCCCTCAGAAGCGATAGGAACAGCAATTGGGCATTAAAATCATTTTCGGTTGGCTTAATTTTTATTTGTTGAGGAAACCATTGTGGTTGAGTATGTGTGATGCCTAACTGAGAGTTGATCCCTTCCTGGTATTACAGACACAAAGCAGTGGCCCTCAGAAGCCATAGTAACCGCAAGTTTTAACTAGAATCATTTTTGGTGGGCTTCAATTTTATTTGTAGGAAAAGCCATTGTTGATAAGTGCGGTATACCTAACTGAGAGTTGATCTCTTCCTGGTATCACGGACACGGAACAGTGGTACTCTGAAGCCATAGAAAAGCCAATTTGCTTCCTTGTCATCGCCGTCGTGGTGCTGAGTTTGTAGCGTGGACTATTGGTGAGCCACCACCTAACTGAGAGCCGATCTCTGCCTGGTGGTTTGCTCGCTGCTCGTCCACAGAGGCAGACTCCTGTACTAGCCGAAAGTGTGCATTTATTTAGCCCAGCCCAAGCATTGCGAATATTTCTTAGGCCATTAGCGAGACACTACCTAACTGAGAGCCGATCTCTTCCTGGTGGCCCTCTCGCTATTGGTCAACCGAGACAGACTCGCAACCCTTACCTTGCATTTTGCTTATTGCCGTGCCACCACAAACCGTCTACGCTTTTGTATTTAGAATAAAAATAATTTAACTTAAAGAAAGGATAAAGTGTTTTATTTGTTAAAAACTCTTCTGTGAGTATTGTGTAACGACCCTGGACGCCACTGAGCTCTACCCCAGCAACCAGCGGAAACGTGTCGTTACATTGGCGCCCAAGCAGGGACTTTATTGTTCAAAAACAATAAACCTAAAAATAAAAAAATTAAACATTTTTAATAATACAAATAAAAAAAATTTTTTTGGAGAAATTATCATAACTCAAAAAAAATTTTTTTTTAATTTAAAAGATCGCCATGTTGAAAACTTCATGGATCTATACACTCAAACGGGAGGAACTAGCTACCTACCTAGGCCAGTCGAGCAAGACTCCACGGGAAATGTGGAAGAATTGAGGAAGCGGTTCAGCAAATACATAAACAATGAACATGATTACGAAACACGCGGGAGACTGCTCGAGCTCCAGAGTCAGCATGAGGCTGCTCCATCACACAGCATCAGCGTTCCTGTGCCCAACATGTCAGCCTCACCTGCAAAGTCAAAAACGAATATACCTGGAACCAAACCAGCGGAAGTAAGTACAACACCCGAACCAAAAGCGTTCAATCGGGTTATGGTCGTCGAATTCGTACGTAAATGGGGTTTGAAGTACGATGGTGGCAAGAACCCAATTGGTTTTATTGAGTGCCTAGAAGAACTAGCAGGTATGTACGATATTGACTTAAATAACGTGTTAAAAGTGGTAGCCGAGTGTTTCCGAGACAAGGCGTTGGTGTGGTATCGCAACAACAACAAGCAATGGGAGCAGTGGAGCAAGTTTAAAGCAGATTTTTACCATTTCTTTTTACCGTCCAGGCACTTTGAAAAACTCGAAGATGAAATTCGAAAACGTACCCAACGTGTGCGTGAACCATTTAAGGACTATGTGCTCACACTGCAAGGTTTAATGCGGCATGCAAGCATGACCGATCAGAAGCTCGATCGGATTTTCCGCAATTCGCATCCGAATTACCAATTGTACATCCGACGCCGAGATTTCACAACACTAGACGATCTCATTGACCTAGCCGATGAATTGGAGAGTATCCCCACCATACCAAATGCCGGTCGGGGAGAACACCACCGGTTAATGATAGAGCAACCCGCCCATCGAACACGTAATCGGCGCAATCAACGCAAACGACAACGTGGCCGAAAACCCCGAAATCACACAGAACTGGTCTGGGAAGAAAATAAAATTAAAGCACTACTCATCATCGAAAACCAATTAGCTGCTGCAACCCTTGATACCGGAGCGACGCGAAGTTTTGTTCGCCCCACTTTCATTCAACAACTCGCTGCCAGGACGGAATATATTCCAACCTCGGTTGATGTCATATTAGCTGATGGTTCGAAGGCTGCCATATTCAACGCGGTAAAACTGAAGGTAACGCTGGGTCAAAAAACCGCCGAGTGTAACTTTCTAGTGATGAAAAGTGCTACCGGAGATATCATTCTGGGATTGGATTTCCTACGAAACTTTGACACCAGTCTCATGTGCGCCGGCCTCGTAGCCAAAAGCAGAAGGGTTGAATCCACAAGTTTCTGCCCCGAAGAGCAATTTGTGAAGGCTGTCCAAGAAAACAAAAAGAAAAACCATAGACGTGAATCAGCCCAGATGAACGCCAAGCAACAAAGGTTTGAGGACTCTCGCTGGAAGTTCCGATGGAGTATTGAAAAGGAGAATTCGGAAATAAAGCGGAGTAGGACTATCTTTCCAGTGGATGATGTCCCTATTCCCAGTCGCCTTCGAGACGGCCGACAGAAGGCAAAATTTACACCACCAGCACCCGCGTCACAGCAGTCACAGTCCGCTTCGCAATATCGAAGCATATGGCGTAAATGTTATGAGCGCGTGGTACCGGTCAGGTTACTTATTCCAGGAACACTACCAGTAGTAGGGAACTGTATGTGCGAGCCTAATTAAAATGTTAAAATTTGGGTAATTAAAATTTGAAATTTTGAAATTTTAATTGTTAAATAAACAAAAGTGTAATTTGATACCCGTGGAAAAAAAATGAAAGTACCCTGTAGGCAAAATGTTGGTAAAAAATTGTGATGAGTTATTATTGAGTTAAAGTGTTAGTGAAATTATATTATAGATAATGTTTTGTGTTATATGAATTTCGGATATGGGTGTATCTGTGGGTGAGTGGGGTTCGATAGCTACCATAGACCCTGGATGTTTTCCGTCGCTTCGTAGGTTGTGGTTGTGTTGAGATAGTGACCTAGGAACAATTGATTGAGTATAGACAATGTGGTTCTTATGGGGTGATATTGAGACATTGGGTAGTGAGTTTGGAGCTTGAAAGTATTGGCTTACTATAGACAATGTGGTTCTTATGGGGTGATATTGAGACATTAGGTAGTGAGTTTGGAGCTTGAAAGTATTGGCTTACTATAGACAATGTGGTTCTTATGGGGTGATATTGAGACATTGGGTAGTGAGTTTGGAGCTTGAAAGTATTGGCTTAGTATAGACAATGTGGTTCTTATGGGGTGATATTGAGACATTGGGTAGTGAGTTTGGAACTTGAAAGTATTAGCTTTCTATAGACAATGTGGTTCTTATGGGGTCATACTGAGAGATTGGGTAGTGTTTTAGATTATATGTGGAAATAAAGAGTGTAGACATGTACGTTGTCACCAAACTTATAGATAAAAAAGTCGACTTGGGTTCCTACGGGGTTTATTGTGTCGCTATTATTATTTTTTTGTTCTTGATAATTTTTTGTGGTGCTTGTGTTTACATTTACTTTGTGCATGGCTGTGGATGTGTGGGGGATGGGGGTGTGTGTTTCTTTTTTCTTATCTTTAGATTTGTGAAGAATGTATGTATGTCGTTTCAAATGACCGTCTTGTTTATTTCTTGGGATAATAATTTGAATATTTGTTCTACAGAATCATGTTTATTGCTTTGTTTATTCAGCTGCACATTTTTTGAGAATGAGTCATTATTTGAAATGTCCGTCTGATTATTTGTTTTGCAGAATCATGTTTATGAATTTGTTTATTCAGGTGGATGTGTTGGAGAATGAGTCATCGTCCTAATTTTTGTTTGTTTGTTGGTGGGGATTGGTTAGAGGTTGTGTTTACATAAAGAGTCTGTACATGTGGATTGATGTCTGTCTGTCCATATTAAAATCTTGCTTAATCTTGTTAATTTTTGGACAATGGAATTTGAATTTCCCAACATTAGGAAATTGTAGTGTGTCTGTGTGTGTGTGTGTGTGCATATAGTTGCGTATGGCTACATCTACGTGCTGATCGTGCGAATTGTTGCTGTTGCTATGTATATGAATTTCATCATATTTCTACATGTGGATTGATGTCTGTCCGTGAGAATATATATTTCTGTATGTGAGATGTTCATACCTTGATGTTTTTCAATTTGTTAGTGTAAGTATGAGGGGGCGTGAGAATTTATGTCTGCTGTCTGTGGGAATTTCTATATGCCTGAATGTATGAATTTGAGTATGTCCATGATTTGGAGGTATGTTGTTAAAATAGTTTGAATTGTTTTTGTAGGCGACATGTGATGTACACATGTAGTATAAACTGTTCTCATGTATGTGACCTTCCCTATTTTTATATGTTTATGGTAAAATCCGTTTATTTACATCTGTCTTTTATAATACTGTGGACGATGAATTTTTTTTATTTTTCAAGCTTATCTTTGTTCTATGTATGTTTAATTCAATTTGTTTATATTTAAAGTTTTAAAATGTTTTTTTCTATTTATTTAAGCGGGTCCGTCCATTTTTGACTCAACGTCAGTCGGTTGGTGAACGGTTTGTATATTTTCATTATGTGGTTATGGAAGTGTGAGAGGGGAGGAGGAGCTGTGTTAAGTTCTACTAAATGTTCTGAGTACGCAATCGCATGGGTATGAAATTTGACAATATGTGTACATATCTACAAATTTATTTGATGTATGCATGTAAATACATACAAATAAGTGTTTGCTCTGTGTTTGTATTAATTTTTTTCAAGTGAGAACTTTTGTTTTTTGTTACAAAATATTCGCATGATCGTTTGGATTTGTAGTTGTGTGTAGCTAATAAATATGCTGATATATTTTATTTGAAATTTGAAATATGTATTTTGTATGCAGAGGTTTTTTTATGTACAACTGCATTTCAGTTGTTCAATATTTTGGGACCATAACCAGAGTTTTTGAATAGGGTTAATGAACTTGTGATGTATATTTTGATTTCTTTATTTTAATGTAACAATCGTAGATAGATGTTAAGGTGACATTGTTATTCTATGGGGTTTTGTCTGTCCGACTATTGCTTCGTTGGTGAGACGAATTTTTTTATGTATTCTTAATTCTGCTGACTTAGATATTTCTGTTTATCATTTGAACTGTACAGATAAAGATTGTATAGCCTTGAGCTTATAGTGGTAGTTGATGTGCATATACATCACTATTTTTTTATCACTTTGTGTGATTGTTTTACATTAAGCTCTACACGAGGACCAGAAGATTAATTTTTTGGGGAAAGTCATGGAAGGTTTTCATGACTCAGGAAATTTATTTTAGTATTCGGCGGTTATACTTTGGAGGGCGAAAGGTCTATCAATATACTTATTACATGGTTGTTGTTCTTTAATTTGAATGCTTATACCTATACATGGAAGACAGGAACATTAATTATTTCTATCACTTTTACATCCGATATTTTTAATAATTTTAATGAGTTTATTTGATATACAAAGATATTTCTTTACATTAAATATTTTATCAAGTAGGGATTTTATAAGTTAACTTTTCTCTTGAACGCTTGAAAGTAGTAGATGGTATTAGTATGCTGTGATCCATAGATAATCTTTCTATTGATGTGTTCTATTGTTTGAGTTTTGTTTTATTTTTCTGAAGCGTGTAATTGAACGTACATATGTATGTATAGTACTTAATAATACATACATTTTCTTATACTGATTTGCTAAACAAGGTTAGTTTTTTTATATTTTTGATGTGCAGAGTAAAGCTGGTTGTTTTAAAACACAATCGTTTAATAAAACATTCTAAAAATATGAAAGAAGCAAGTGTTTATTATAGAGATTGTGATGACATGTTTGAATTGATACAAATAAATGCAAAATCTAAGATGAAAGTAATTATTTAGGCTTTCTAGTTCAATTATTTGAATTAATGTAAATTCAAATTATTATTAAGAATAAGATTCTGTAAAATCTGTTGACTAATTCCATACCGAAACTGAATATACAAATACGTACTATTTTTAAAACTCATATTACAACACATATCCTTGAAAATTCAATCTAATTGTAGATATATTTCGGAATATTATTACTCGATATCTTTTTGAATATTATTAAATTACAGGTTGATAAGAAGTCAACTACAAAAATATTCCCATTAGATTCATGTGCTTAATTCAATACCATAATGGGATAGTCTTAATAAAAACATAAGGGGAGAACTTAAAAAAGCAAAAATATAGGCCTTTTATGGTATACGTGTACAGATTTCGATTTTATTTAGGAATCAGTGAATATACCAAACTAAAATATTGTTAGATAACTGTAAAAGCATATTCCATTTGCTTACAGTTATCATATTAAGTATTCCTTTAATTCAACATTAGACATATGTACTATATATACATACATATTTAGAATATTTATAAGAGAATTTTTAAATAATAATGTATCTATGCATATTCATATTAAAGAAAATTATAGTCAACGATGAAAACGCATTACTAAACTATATTTTATATTATCAAGTCATCAAGTTCGAACACACTAGAAGGGTTTTTATACGATGATGGTTGATATGATGACGTTGCTAACAAAATAACTGAATTGTCAATGAATTCTACTTAGCTATATATGTACAGGTATCATCTCGTGTAATCATCTGAATTAGTTTCGAAGAAATGATTACTAATTAGTCATATAGTATGGATGATTATAAATATGTTGGAAAAGTATGTACTACATTGAAATGTAGTACTATGATGTAACACAGGACTTTACAAATAAATCAAATTATCTAAGTTACTTAGTTGTAAACAACTTGTATTACTATGGTATATGTTATTACCTACCATATTCCGTTCTTCATTGGTTGAAGATTCACAAAATTTTAATTTAGATGATGTAAGGTAAGCTTACATCATTTACAAACATTTGAATACATATTAGATTAGACCCATAGAAATTTAATAACTTAATTGTTATTAGATTAGACTTAAAATACCATCAAAATAATTTTTTCTCATTTGAAGAGTTGACCTCTAGGGTAATTTAATAGGTTAATGAAGAATATTAGTTTCAATATCCGCCATCGATTATTAGATAAAAATGCACTTTAGCAAAAAATTTTTTATTAAAGAATGCCGCCGGAAAAAAGATTTTGAAATAGTGCGTGTGAATGAAAGAATATAGCTAAAATGTTGTGTGCTTTAGCGGCTGCCTATAAGCAGCCCTGACGTCATCGATTAGAAAAAACGTTGACGTTGTCTTAGCATGAGCAACTGCTCTGCTAGCAGAGAAAACAATTCTTGTTGGATCAACACCATTCTTCTCAAGTTTTTTGCTTACTTGCAAATTCTTCTGTTTATAAGTTTAACTGTACTCTTAAATCCTGCATAATCTTGATTTGATTTGTTTATTTCTCGACAAGAGAATTTGAATTTCACGCCATTATGAAATTGTATTAAATTTAATTATTTCAACATTTTACAGAGTCAAAAAAGATGGAGAATCTCATAAGTTATTCATTAAATTTGTAACTCAAAAATTTCTTTAATTTTCCTAATTATCCTTTAGAAAAAATAATACAAGACAGTGAATATTTCATTTTAATAATACTATTTTATTTATTAAATTTTATTATGATGGTTGAAACATTGTATAATAAGATTCCATTAAATTTTCTAATATAGCTTTCCGTAGAAAGTATATCGAGCAACTACATGTATCAGGTCCTTCCTCACAATTCGGATCATACCAGGGACAGCATTTGAAATCTCTTTCTGTGTTGTCTTCATCTTTCATAATATCAAATTCATCTTTCTCGTCCAGCATATTTTGAAAAAATATGATCATTTCCCAATGATCGTATAGTCTAAAGTTATCAAAATCCGATATAAATTTATTAAGACTCCTTCTTATTTGACTCATTTTTGTTAATATTCCGTATTAATTTTGTTGCTGCTTACTTTTTCAAAGGATTCGTCGATAGTGATAATTTTTTTCCTAAATATTTAGCTACAAACTTGTCACAAAACCCTTTGTTTATGCGCCGGCAAGTCGCTGAACTTTTCCCAACTAGCTCAGGGATGTCAGGGGAGGTAAGACCCGCGACTTCCGGTACAGGGACTGACAAAAAAATTTATTAAAAAAAACAACACAAAAAAAAAACATAAAAGCAATACTGAAATTAAAAATAAAATATAACTCGGACAGACAGACGGACCTACAAATAACGAAACTGTGTTAAAACAGAGACACAAGATGGAATTTTGTCCCCCTAGCTGCCCTCCCTACCTTGGTAACATAGAACGTAAAATGGTTATGTTACCCCACATACAACTAAAACTTGGTCACTTCACTACATACTTATATTACACACCCTATCAATAGATTTAGCCAGACATTATCTGCACTTATTTCAACCAAATGAAAACATAGATTATTTAAATTTTTGAAACGTTATAAAAAATCAATAAAATTTATTTAAATTTAAAATTCCTTACTCTAACAAATTTATGTTTTTATTATTTATGCTATAAAAATTGGTAAGTAACAAAAAAACTAACCTAATAAATGCTCACAAATAAATTTATACAAATAACTTTAATTGACCTAGCACTATCCCAAAAATACCCTCATTTACCAGTATATGAAACTAACACTTTTCTTTCCTATTTTATAGAGCTCTCTAAAATGGTATATTTACGCGCAAAATTTCCTTTTGATTTTATTACACTCTAATTTTTAAAACGCGGCCTGGCAGTTTTGGGCTTACACAATTTTCACTATATACTAAAACAAATTACACAAACACTATAATAAAAACTTAACTATTTTTTTCTGTTTTTGCTAATTTAAATATTTAATTTTTTTAACCTTTTTTAGATGTTTTTTTTATGTATTGGTTTTTTTTAATAAATTTTTTATTAACTATCAATTCTACGGGCAGATCAATTTAAATTAAATTTAATATTTTTTTATTTCCTTTTTTTATGGATTTTTTTTTCTTTGCAAAAAAAATGTAATTCCTTTTCTCATATCTGCCACGCAATAAAATTTTAAATTATTTTTCCGACAATTGCAAAAAAAATTCGGCACTTTTAAAATAACTAATTTATTTTCCCGGAACTTTATATATATAAGAATATAAGTATAGGAGTAAGTTGGACTGGACTCACCAAATTTTATCCTGGCGCCTTGGCTAACCACTAGAGTTTCCAAATATCGGTAGGAATAAATAGAATGGTGTCGAAATACCCACAAAATGTTGCGGATTACAGTCCAGGAAAACCCAGTTAAGATTGCTTCGCTGGCTCCTTTGATCTGGTGGACTGTAACCCGTAGTTCTAGTTCTCCCAAAAGAAATCGGCGAACCACAAATATTCTATTTGTTTGCTTAGCTATATTTAAAATTAAACAAAATTACTACCTAAACTATTAATTTGCTTCTATTTGGCTTACCTTTATCTATTTCTGAAATTAGTTTAATAATTTAATTTTCCATCAAAAATTAAATTATCTGGCTATTCCAAAGTCCCACGCTCGCTACCTGCGCGGTCTACTGCTTAGTAAAGAATAAGTTTCCCATTTCTAGAATTTATTTCTTTTGCCCACAAGATCTCTGAATTCGTCCCAACCATTTATCTGCAATGTAAATGTATTGGTCTAGACACTATCGTTATCTTCTTCTCCCTTCTATAAGTATCTCGTTCTTTCGATCTTCCCCTTTTGGATACATTTGCATTTGTATCTGCACGTATACAAATACATACACATCACACACAACCAGTTTTGTCTATTTTGCACACTCCCCAAGTCAATAACCTACCAACTATAACCTTGAACCGGTCACGTAGTCTTATTTACTTAATATTATTTTTCTAGTTTTGGACCGTTTTTTTTACATTTTTGTAGATATAGAAAAGTTAATCACCTCCGCCATAATGGCCTTGAACTGATAAATGCATTGTTTTGGGTCATAAACTGATCATATCAATGATCCTCACAGGCTGAGTTAACAGGTCGACATGAAAATAGTAGGTGGTCAAACATACAAAAAAGGTTATTGTTTACTTTCTCATTTTCTTTCATTTATTTCAGTTTGTTTTTATAACTTCCTCCTTGCTATCCTCCATTACTATTTCCCTGTTTCTCAACCGTTTCAACTCAGCTGTTTTATTTCATATGCAGAGTTGTCAAACCGTACAAAGAATTATTTTACAGGACAACACTGAACATACGCTACAAATCTTTTATTTTTCAACGCCTGTCGGCCGAAAAACAAAAGAGCGGGTCAATATATGTTGGCTAATCGCCCAACGTAGGCCCACACCCTGAGATAACTCATGCTCTACCGACTGAGCTAGCCGGCAATCATTCAAGTACATACTGGCAAATACTTCCACAAACATTCTGACTGATCAATCCTACAAGCGGCGAATATGTGCAAAAAAACAACTAATCTGCTGATATGCCCAGTCCACCTTTATGAATTCGCCTTCTTACTAAGTGCGAAAATCGCTAAAATAATGTTAGTTGATCTGGCAGCTTTAATTTATTTGTCCCATATTTTGCCACTGTGGCAACTCCTACTTCTTCCTCAGAATACATACGATCGAAGCAATTAACACGCGACTATATAACACCATCTTTTTTTTTGTATAGAGCTGTCAAATTTTAATATAATTCAACCTTTTTTTTATCAATCTATACCGAAAGTTCACCTACCGGATAAAGGAAAAAAACAGGCCCAGAATACTTCGTCAACATGCCACTCGCCAAGCAATAGCCACCGATCATCAATAGGAACGTCTTGGTACGCTTGTATATGGATGCCCACATCCGACGAACGCATACCATAATGAATGCAACACCTCATCTATTAATTCCCGGCACCCCTCATGTCATGAATTCATCAGGTGTGGACATTAACCCACTGAAAATGTCAGCGCTCCACATTCCATCTAAGGTATGATGACATCTTGGCTGATTACTTTGACGCCGGCGGTGGGCTGCTGATGCATTACCTATTTCTTTTGGTTCCGAATGGAGAAAATGACAAAGAAGATTTACATGAAGTTTTCTCACAATTTACCCAATACCTTCTTTTATATGTATATTTTCATCACTGCATCCGGCATATTTCTGGGAGAAGAATCTAAATTTTTGTGAACTTTCATGAACGTAGTTAGAAGTTACTATATTTTTACTGAAAGTAAAAATCTTGTTTTGTATTGCAGTAAATTTTTGTGATACATGTGTATACCAGCTGCTATGTATTGAATAAATTTTTATTCAGATAAACTTTCCTACTGTTTATTGAAAATAAGAGTATGATTGTTATTGGAAAATACATTTGCATGGAATAAAAAGTGAGTATTGTTGAAACTTGATATTTTAATTGATTTGATAATAGTGTTTGGTCATAATTTCCGAATCAAATTACCAATGACATCTAAATTTTATTTGGTGGGCACACACCCCAGCTAGACACGCTGACGCCGGTGGCTAGCCGCCGATGCTTTCCTTAATTCATATCTTACTATTCCAGTTCTTGCCTTATTTTAGTTTTAATGCATTTTTTCCCATCGCACGCTATATATGATCTTTTAAACCTGCTAAAAAAAAATTTTCATTTTTTTTAAAACTATATTTTCTAAAATTAAACGAACGCACGGATGTGCAATATTATTTGATCACTGCATCACGGTCGTCGATTATAATGCATCTTCATACCATCAAATAATTAATAATTATTTGCCGATGAAGCTGCATTTGGTAATCAACCATTAAATCTTTGACCGCTGTAAAGAAACATGGTTGTTTTTAGTCTCTATTAAGACTCCAGTTTCTTGAATATAAATAAATAAATTCTTGTTCCCTTTTCCATGTAAGGGAGGCGTGCGATGACTGCAATAACAAATTTTACTACCTACTAATTTAACTAACATTCTATTTACAAATTAACATTGTTTCTGTCTATATTTTTATTTAAATAATATTTTGACCTTACTAATTATTGTTTCTTTGTTACAGGGGCTGTGAGTTGTGTGCGTTACTGGTTGCGGTGTACTGCAATGAGAGAATGCTTGGAGAAAGAGAAAAGTTTTCCTAGGCACTGTTACTATAGCTATTGTAGCAAATGTGTTTACTTTACGGGAAGTAATTTTTAATGGACGTGTTTCATAAAAATATCACAGGTATGCCTTAAAACTATGAAAATCTATCATCAAAAGAATTGTCAACTAATAAAATAATTAAAACTGGACATCACTAACAGGAAAAAGGTAAAATAAATAATCTGCAAAATAATCAAATTGTAAACGGGACAGCACAAACATGAGGATACTAAAATAAAAAATAATAATAATAATATTGAACGCTTATTGCTTTGTCCCACTTAAAACCTAATTATCACAGATCGTTGCTTCATGTCTTTGGCATGGAATACACCCAGACTTTTTCCCTGAAATGATTCCAATTCATATGCACTGTTTCCAATAACTTTAAGAACCCTGCATCTTTTGAACTTTGGTGCAAATTTTGCATTAAAGTTTTTTCTAAAATCACTTTGCACAAAATTTTTCACGAACACTTCTTGTCCAACAGTGAATCGTATGTCCCTACTTCGCTTATCATACTGTTTCTTATTTCGTTCATATGCTGTATGCAGATTTTGTACCATATTTTCTCTGATTATTTTCAATTCATCTTTTCTCTCCAGAATATCGAAGTCACTATCTTCTAATGATTTTAGTTTCTTCGCCAAAGCATATTCTGTACCCGATGTAAACATTTGTTGGCCAAATAGTGCTCTATATGGACTAGTCCCTATAGCCTCATGCCTAGCTGAACGTATAGCGCATTCTGTTTCTGTAATATGTTCATCCCAATCTCGATAATCACCACCCAGGTATGCTCTTATGCCCGCTAAAAAAGATTGATTAACTCTTTCAGAGGCATTCGATTGCGGTGCATAGGCCAGAGTCCTGAGGTGGTTAATCTTGTACGTTTTTACTAGCTGTTGAAATTCTTGGGACACAAAAGGTTTCCCGTTATCGGAATGAATAATTTCCGGTACGCCGAACATGTGAAATATGTTATGCACTAAATATTCAACTACTAATTTCGATGTTGCTTTTTTCATTGGCTTTAAAAACACGAATTTACTAAAATGGTCTAACACTATAAAGACGTAAGCATTACCTCTTTTTGACCGAGGGTACTTTCCCAAAAAGTCTATATAGATTTTTTGAAACGGAGGGTATGTTTTTACTTCGTCACCCATTCTTGGTCGCTTTTCAGAATTGGTTGGCTTTATTTCTTTACAGGTTTGACAATTATTAACGTAATTTCTAACATGAGTAGCCATTTTGGCCCAGTAATAAAAACGTCTCAATCGATCTAGCGTTTTTGAAATTCCGCCATGAGAAACTGTTTCTGGTTCATGTGCTTTGGCTATCATCGCAGTGATTAAATTTTCTGGCACCCACAACTTCCATTCGACTCCACTGTCGTCTCTTATAAAATTGGTTTTCTTAAATACCATTCCATCATCAATCTTCAGGTCAGGTAGCATATCTTTATTTTCTTCAATTGTGCGTATAAGTTCTTTATACTCCGGGGAGTCAAATTCTGTTGTTTCAAAATCTAAAAATGCAAGCTCTTCTGCGGTGAAGTCGTCTAGAGATCTGGAAAGCATATCAGCTACGACGTTATCCGAACCCTTCTGGTGTTCGATTTTAAAATTAAACGCCTGTAGCTGCAGCGACCAACGAGCCAACCTGCCACTTAGGTCCTTGAGGCTCATTAGCCATTTTAGGCTGGCGTGGTCAGTTATGATTGTAAACTCCATGAGCTCCACGTAGGGCCTAAATCTCTTGACAGCTAACACAGCAGCTAAACACTCCTTTTCAGTTACTGTATAATTACACTGAGCTCCATTTAGCTTTTGTGAAAAAAATGCAATCGGGCGATCGTTATTTTCGTCGTCCTTTTGAAAGAGTACGGCTCCAACTCCCACGTGAGACGCATCACATTGAATAAAAAATGACCTTCGGAAATCAGGATGTACTAGAACTGGCGCTGTCGTTAGGGCATCTTTCAGTTTATTAAATGCTACTGTTGCTTCTTTCGGCATTGTAAATTTAGACCCTTTTTTCAACGTGTCGCTTAGGGGCGCTGCTATTATAGCAAAATCTTTAATAAATCGCCGGCAGTTCCTAAAAAGCTCCTCACTTGTCTAGGTGTCCTTGGTATCGGGATTTGCTCAATAGCCTTTACCTTTTCGAAATCGGTCTTCAGTTTACCGCCGCCAATAATAAACCCTAAATATTTTAATTCTTTAAAACAAAACACGCTCTTGGACATTCCTATTGTCAAGTTGGCCTTTGACAAACAATTTGCTACCTCTCTCAACAGTTTAATATGGCTTTCGAAGTCTTTTGATATAATCAGCAGGTCGTCTAAGTATATAAATACGTTGTTTTTCAGCTTTTGTAGGATAACTTTATCCATAAGACGACACAATCGTTGGGCCGCATTACATAGGCCGAATGGCATTACCTTGTATTGGTAATGTGGCCTGCCTGGAATCGTGAAAGCCGTATATTCACGACATTTTGGCTCTAAACCGATTTGCCAAAATGCAAACTTAAGGTCGACACTGCTAATATATATAGTTTCCTCGATTCTACTTAAAATGCCCTCGATGTTTTGAATCGGGTAAGCGTCCTTAACAGTTAAACTGTTTAACTTTCTGGCATCTAAACAAAGCCGATTTTTACCTGGCTTACGCACAAGTGTTACACGATTGTTGTAAGGACTCTCACTCTCTTCAATTACACCTAGTTCCAGCATTTTATCAACTTCTTCATACAATAACTCTTGCACTTTTGGTGAGACGGGGTAGTGCCGTTCTTTAAAAGGTACTGAATCTGGTATTAAATGTATGTGGTGTTTTTCTAAATGTGTTTTGCCTAAGCTATGATTTTCAAAAGTTCTAAATAAGTTTTTTGCTTCTTCTAGCTGTTGCTCCTGCTGTGTGGATAACTCATGTTGCTCGGGGCTTTGATTATGAATGGGCTCGAAACTATCTTTTAATTTCTCGAAGTCTATTTCACTCACGTTCAATACTTCGGGTGCCAGGTTGAATATAAGCCAAAAATCAATGCCGAGATATAATTTTTGTTCTAAAGATGGACATAAATAAAATTTTATTGCCTGTACTTCATCTCTATAAGTGACAGGAAGAATAACTTTGCCGCAGATTTTATGTGCTTGCCCAGAAGCTGTCCTAACGTTGGAATTGTACCTAGATACTTGGACTCCTAACTTATTTAAGAATTCGTTACATTCTTTCCCCAGGATACTAACTGATGCTCCTGTATCTAGTAGACCTTTGAGCAATTGGTCTCCTATGTACACGTCAGCAAAAACTCTCGGATCTCCGTTGGAAATAGCTTCAACTGACGAAGTTATTTCTTCTCTCATCAGTTTTCGACCGTTATAACGTTTTCTTGCATTAAGTACTTTGTTGGAAATATGAGTTCGTGGCTCGTCATCCTTTGAGAAAATACGGTTGAGGACTGCTATATAATTCCGTAAACGCTCGGTATATGGTTTTTTATATAATGGACAATTATCAGGTAAATATTTGTTATCATTTTGACGAGATCTATATTGAATAATGTTCTTTTCTTTAGGCTTTAATTGATAATTTATTCGCGAGGTGTTGCGGACATTTGGACTGAGCGTGGCTCGTCCGCTTTTGCCATGCTCATCCTGCCGTTTCCCTGTTTTGTGCAGTTTGGACACTTCGGCGTTATGGTACGCTCATATCCGCATCTATAGCAAAATATGTTGCGTACCTCTGAATCGCATCCATATACGTATGGCCACTACGCCTACAATTCCAACAAACGTATTCCCTTTTCCTATTATGAGACACCTCTTCAATTTCAAATGAGTTCTGATGCTCATTGTACAATTGAATTTGCTCATCCTCAACTATTACCTCATTTATTTTGTGACGTGGTGCATAACGCATTGCATTACTAATTGGTGCATTAAATCTTACTTCGCGCCTTGGGAATCTTTTCTCAATCTCCTTGCATTCTTCTCTTAGCTGTTCGATGTTATATATAGCCATAGGGTAAACTAATTTGGCTATATGTTCTCTCACATTACGCTTTAAAACCCTAATCATCTCATACTCGGGGATTGGAGAGCGAAGTTTCGCCCTAAGTTTGAGCATTGCGTGAAAATAGTCTTCTAACGACTCATTTGGCTGTTGGCGTCTTTCTACAATCTCTTGCATAATCTCAAAGTCGCTTCGATTTGCTTGAAATTGGTTCAAACGACTGTAGCGCAAAGTGGGCCAGTCTGCTATCCCATTTTGTGTTTTGAGGTAGAGCCAGTACCACTCTTTCGCTTGGCCTTTCAACAGTCGGTGAAAATCTCTAAGGACTTCTTCCCAAGGTATTGAGTAATTGGCCTGCAACAGCTCTACCCGAAACACAAAATCGTCAATGGACACACCACTGCCACCACCTTCAAAAACTATGTCCCACTTGTCAATTCTAATTTGACCTTCCACTGGACGAATATTAAGACTCCTTTCGCAAGCGTAAAAATTGGGGGCATTAGATAAAATGTTAGAAAATTTGGGACCTTGCCTAGGATTCGTACAACCTGCATTTTGACTATATTGTTTTTCCGTGGGTTTCTTATTCTCGGCTCTTGGAATTTCAGGCCTACTACTTATTGGCTGCTTGTTTCGCTGATAAGCATTCGCTTGTAAACCAGCCGCATTCTCTAAATTTACTGTATTTCTATTAAAATTTTGGACCTGAGCTTGACCCTTTAGACTACTTCTTTGAGACCCGCTCTGAAAAGGATTATCATTAATTGAGTCTGATAATGGCTATCAGCCTTATTCACTTCAAGCATAATCCCTTTCAGACCCTCACTTAATGCTCCCTGTATCATTTCGCACATTTCTGCCCTCAATGTTTCTCTAAGGTTCCTATCATCACTATTGGTTACTGCAGCTGTTATTTGGCCATCTACTACCGAAGGTCCTGCCTCAACAATCGAAGCACTAGCTCCTGGCGGTAAGTCTATCAAGTTCTCATTCCATATATTCCCCTCTAATTGATTTTCTTTTTCTCTATTTATGGTTTCTGATAAATCGGTAAATTGCGGATCTTGAAATACCGCAGATTGACGTGGAGAATGCGTTACGCGACCTGAATATCCTGGCCGATTCTGATCGAATTCCAATGAGCGCCTACTCTTATTCTTCGATTCAGCCATGCCGTATTAAAATTTTCTGTTATCCGACAACTTTTAAATTTAAATATTATATATATATATATATATATATATATATATATATATATATATATATATATATATATATATATATACATATATATATATATATATATATATATATATATATATATATATATATATATATATATATATATATATATATATATATATATATATATATATATATATATATATATATATATATATATATATATATATATATATATATATATATATATATATATATATATATATATATATATATATATATATATATATATATATATATATATATATATATATATATATATATATATATATATATATATATATATATATATATATATATATATATATATATATATATATATATATATATATATATATATATATATATATATATATATATATATATATATATATATATATATATATTTATATATATATATATATCTATGTATATATATATATATATATATATATATATATATATATATATATATATATATATATATATATATATATATATATATATATATATATATATATATATATATAATTTTACACAATAATAACACTAAACATGTAGGTGTGTATATAAGTATTTCAGTGACCAAATTAATTTCAAAACAAATATTTATAAGAAATGTTTTAATGCTAGTTTCCTTATATCTATATCACAGTCTGATTATTGTAGTAGCCCACCCTAAATAACTAAATTGCACGAAATCCCTAAAACTTTCAGTACTACTGATGCTATAAAATTTACACCAGGTTACTGACTAACAAAAAAATGTAAGCCGATTAAGTAAAATTAAGCAAATATGGTATAATCATCAGCCATATGCCTTAATTTTACTATCCTAAAATCCTATCTTTATATACTAATGTTTATCGCAGTGCATCAGATGCTATTTTGACAAATACATCAGGTCACTGGATAAATTAGCAAGAAAGAATTAAGCAACTATGGTCTCGTTATATACCTAGCCATAGGCCTTAATTTTTTTTATTTTTATATTCAATTTAAATCTAATACGTGTCTACACAACAAAAAAAACAGAACGGACCAACTACAAAATGTACAAAAAAATTTTAAAACGCACTAACTATTTCTCTTGTCAATTATTACTCCCTCAGTTGTCATGCAATTGGGCTGTCTACGTTTCGACGACCAAGCCATGACACTGAAAAAGCCAACAATAGAAAATTATAATTTTATTTTGAATTACGTATATATGTATATTAAGTTCAATTTCATTTGGCGCCATTTGGCGCAAAACCTACCTAACTAACAAATTATGAATTTAAATTGAGTCGGTATTGGACGCCATTTTGGCGCTACCCCTACCTATTTATTGGAATTCTATTCTGCTTCACTGATTGGGCGCCATTTTGGCGCAAACCTGACTAAGTAATAATTTATGAATTTAAATTGAGATTCAGTTGGGCGCCATTTGGCGCGAAACCTAACCTATTTCTTGAAACTTTATTTTGTTTCACTATTGGGCGCCATTTTGGCGCAAAAACTACTTATTTATCGATGAATTCTCAATTTTTTTTATTTGCTCTTCGATTGGGCGCCATTTTGGCGCGAAACCGACTACTTATTAACGAAATTTAAATTGAGTTTTCCTTTGGGCGACATTTTGTCACAAAACCCTTTGTTTATGCGCCGGCAAGTCGCTGAACTTTTCCCAACTAGCTCAGGGATGTCAGGGGAGGTAAGACCCGCGACTTCCGGTACAGGGCTGCACAAAAAAATTTATAAAGAAAAAAAAACATAAAAGAAATACTGAAATTAAAAATAAAATATAACTCGGACAGACAGACAGACCTACAATTAACGAAAGTGTGATAAAACAGAGACACAAGATGGAATTTTGTCCCCCAAGCTGCCCTCCCTACCTTGGTAACATAGAACGGAAAATGGTTATGTTACCCCACATACAACTAAAACTTGGTCACTTCACTACATACTTATATTACACACCCTATCAATAGATTTAGCCAGACATTATCTGCACTTATTTCAACCAAATGAAAACATAGATTATTTAAATTTTTGAAACGTTATAAAAAATCAATAAAATTTATTTAAATTTAAAATTCCTTACTCTAACAAATTTATGTTTTTATTATTTATGCTATAAACATTGGTAAGTAACAAAAAAACTAACCTAATAAATTCTCACAAATAAATTTATACAAATAACTTTAATTGACCTAGCACTATCCCAAAAATACCCTCATTTACCAGTATATGAAATTTTACTGATCGACGCAACATAAACTAACACTTTTCTTTCCTATTTTAAAGAGCTCTCTAAAATGGTATATTTACGCGCAAAATTTCCTTTTGATTTTATTACACTCTAATTTTTAAAACGCGGCCTGGCAGTTTTGGGCTTACACAATTTTCACTATATACTAAAACAAATTACACAAACACTATAATAAAAACTTAACTATTTTTTTCTGTTTTTGCTAATTTAAATATTTAATTTTTTTAACCTTTTTTAGATATTTTTTTTTTTAATAAATTTTTTATTGAATCTAAATTGATTATTAGGCTAAGGTTCGTAACGTTATATTCAGAAAGAATTGGGTATGATTAATATTCCAAGGAACAATGGAAAAATTAACATCAACTTAATTTTTCAACGTACACAGCAGACAAGTGGTGATAGCAAATACACGTGAGCACTGACGATGGAAGTGTAGCGGCTTCCGAAAGTGGCGCTACTCTGTTCTGCTGTGTACGTTGAAAAATTAAGTTGATGTTAATTTTTCCATTGTTCCTTGGAATATTAATCATACCCAATTCTTTCTGAATATAACGTTACGAACCTTAGCCTAATAATCAATTTAGATTCACAAAGCAAATACGTTCGAAATAATCATATTAATAAAACAATTAGCTACTGGCTTGAGCTTTTCACATGTTTACATGTTCATATATACTTAAGTATAAAATCAAACCAAAAAAGTTTGTCTTGAGTAGAACAAAAATCAGAAAAATGGGAATGAAGAAAAATAAACCGATGGCAACGCTGGGAAAGTGCACTTTAATATCAGCTTGAGAGTGATTTAATTCTCGTATTCAATTTTCGCGAAAAAGTTGTATATATAAGAATTAAAATCACATTCAACAGAGCCACCTGACAAGTGGTGATAGCAAATACACGTGAGCACTGACGATGGAAGTGTAGCGGCTTCCGAAAGTGGCGCTACTCTGTTCTGCTGTGTACGTTGAAAAATTAAGTTGATGTTAATTTTTCCATTGTTCCTTGGAATATTAATCATACCCAATTCTTTCTGAATATAACGTTACGAACCTTAGCCTAATAATCAATTTAGATTCACAAAGCAAATACGTTCGAAATAATCATATTAATAAAACAATTAGCTACTGGCTTGAGCTTTTCACATGTTTACATGTTCATATATACTTAAGTATAAAATCAAACCAAAAAAGTTTGTCTTGAGTAGAACAAAAATCAGAAAAATGGGAATGAAGAAAAATAAACCGATGGCAACGCTGGGAAAGTGCACTTTAATATCAGCTTGAGAGTGATTTAATTCTCGTATTCAATTTTCGCGAAAAAGTTGTATATATAAGAATTAAAATCACATTCAACAGAGCCACCTGACAAGTGGTGATAGCAAATACACGTGAGCACTGACGATGGAAGTGTAGCGGCTTCCGAAAGTGGCGCTACTCTGTTCTGCTGTGTACGTTGAAAAATTAAGTTGATGTTAATTTTTCCATTGTTCCTTGGAATATTAATCATACCCAATTCTTTCTGAATATAACGTTACGAACCTTAGCCTAATAATCAATTTAGATTCACAAAGCAAATACGTTCGAAATAATCATATTAATAAAACAATTAGCTACTGGCTTGAGCTTTTCACATGTTTACATGTTCATATATACTTAAGTATAAAATCAAACCAAAAAAGTTTGTCTTGAGTAGAACAAAAATCAGAAAAATGGGAATGAAGAAAAATAAACCGATGGCAACGCTGGGAAAGTGCACTTTAATATCAGCTTGAGAGTGATTTAATTCTCGTATTCAATTTTCGCGAAAAAGTTGTATATATAAGAATTAAAATCACATTCAACAGAGCCACCTGACAAGTGGTGATAGCAAATACACGTGAGCACTGACGATGGAAGTGTAGCGGCTTCCGAAAGTGGCGCTACTCTGTTCTGCTGTGTACGTTGAAAAATTAAGTTGATGTTAATTTTTCCATTGTTCCTTGGAATATTAATCATACCCAATTCTTTCTGAATATAACGTTACGAACCTTAGCCTAATAATCAATTTAGATTCACAAAGCAAATACGTTCGAAATAATCATATTAATAAAACAATTAGCTACTGGCTTGAGCTTTTCACATGTTTACATGTTCATATATACTTAAGTATAAAATCAAACCAAAAAAGTTTGTCTTGAGTAGAACAAAAATCAGAAAAATGGGAATGAAGAAAAATAAACCGATGGCAACGCTGGGAAAGTGCACTTTAATATCAGCTTGAGAGTGATTTAATTCTCGTATTCAATTTTCGCGAAAAAGTTGTATATATAAGAATTAAAATCACATTCAACAGAGCCACCTGACAAGTGGTGATAGCAAATACACGTGAGCACTGACGATGGAAGTGTAGCGGCTTCCGAAAGTGGCGCTACTCTGTTCTGCTGTGTACGTTGAAAAATTAAGTTGATGTTAATTTTTCCATTGTTCCTTGGAATATTAATCATACCCAATTCTTTCTGAATATAACGTTACGAACCTTAGCCTAATAATCAATTTAGATTCACAAAGCAAATACGTTCGAAATAATCATATTAATAAATTTTTTATTAACTATCAATTCTACGGGCAGATAAATTGAAATTAAATTTAATATTTTTTTATTTCCTTTTTTTATGGATTTTTTTCTTTGCAAAAAAAAATTTAATTCCTTTTCTCATACCTGCCACGCAATAAAATTTTAAATTATTTTTCCGACAATTGCAAAAAAAATTCGGCACTTTTAAAATAACTAATTTATTTTCCCGGAACTTTATATATATAAATACTTTATTTTCCCGGCACGGCACGAATATAAGAATAAGTTGGACTGGACTCACCACATTTTATCCTGCCGCCTTGGCTAACCACTAGAGTTTCCAAATATCGGTAGGAATAAATAGAATGGTGTCGAAATACCCACAAAATGTTGCGGATTACAGTCCAGGAAAACCCAGTTAAGATTGCTTCGCTGGCTCCTTTGATCTGGTGGACTGTAACCCATAGTTCTAGTTCTCCCAAAAGTAATCGGCGAACCACAAATATTCTATTTGTTTGCTTAGCTATATTTAAAATTAAACAAAATTACTGCCTAAACTATTAATTTGCTTCTATTTGGCTTACCTTTATCTATTTCTAAAATTAGTTTAATAATTTAATTTTCCATCAAAAATTAAATTATCTGGCTCGTCCAAAGTCCCACGCTCGCTACCTGCACGGTCTACTGCTTAGTAAAGAATAAGTTTCCCATTTCTAGAATTTATTTCTTTTGCCCCCAAGATCTCTGAATTCGCCCCAACCATTTATCTGCAATGGAAATGTATTGGTCTAGACACTATCGTTATCTTCTTCTCCCTTCTATAAGTATACAAATACATACACATCACACACAACCAGTTTGGTTTATTTTGCACACTCCCCAAGTCAATAACCTACCAACTATAACCTTGAACCGGTCACGTAGTCTTATTTATTTAATTTTATTTTTCTAGTTTTGGACCGTTTTTTTTTTAATTTTTTTAGATATAGAAAAGTTAATCACCTCCGCCATAATGGCCTTGAACTGATAAATGCATTGTTTTGGGTCATAAACTGATCATATAAATGATCCTCACAGGCTGATTTAACAGGTCGACATGAAAATAGTAGGTGGTCAAACATACAAAAAAGGTTATTGTTTACTTTCTCATTTTCTTTCATTTATTTCAGTTTGTTTTTATAACCTCCTCCTTGCTATCCTCCATTACTATTTCCCTGTTTCTCAACCGTTTCAACTCAGCTGTTTTATTTCTTATGCAGAGTTATCAAACCGTACAAACAATTATTTTACAGGACAACACTGAACATACGCTACAAAGCGAATAAACTTCAATATTATTTTTTCCTCCTCTTATATCCTTCTCCATTTTCCTATAATCCTTCTAAAATAGAGGGTATAGAATATACATATTTCTCTTTCCAACTCATTTTCAAAGAGACTATTAAAAAATTAAAAGAAGGAACATTCATATTAATATTCCTATATATCTATGCCTATCTCTCTAGCACTATTTCTCCACATATACATATTAACCTTCTCACAATAAATATTTTCGGTTAGTCTTATTGGACTCATCATCACTACATTCAAGATCAATTTTAATTAAAGATTCAAAGTGACAAGATCTATTTAAAAAATGAGCTGCTCAAAAAATTTAATATCAAAATTTAATTCACTAAACAACAAAAGCTTAATTCATATAAAGGATCTAGATATAGCTGCTAAATATTCTGTTCAAAATATTACACGGGTAACAACAAAATATGGACCAACACTAAGAGTTGAGATGGAAAAATATATAATGTTTCTACCTAAAAGATATAATACTCTGACAGATGATGAAATTAAGGATCTCTCGAGTAGAATATTTCAAGTACGCAGAGATGGTGAACAAAGCTTAATCCTTGAGAGTGAGATGGACGAATTTTTGATTCAAAATGCTCAATATCCCATTTGGGAATAAATAAATACAAAATTAATTCTGTATTGTAAATTATAAATAAATAAATAAAAATGCATAAAAGAGTTTTGTGAAATATATATATATATATATATATATATATATATATATATATATATATATATATATATATATATATATATATATATATATATATATATATATATATATATATATATATATATATATATATATATATATATATATATATATATATATATATATATATATATATATATATATATATATATATATATATATATATATATATATATATATATATATATATATATATATATATATATATATATATATATATATATATATATATATATATATATATATATATATATATATATATATATATATATATATATATATATATATATATATATATATATATATATATATATATATATATATATATATATATATATATATATATTTCACAAAACTCTTTTATGCATTTTTATTTATTTATTTATAATTTACAATACAGAATTAATTTTGTATTTTTTTATTCCCAAATGGGATATTGAGCATTTTGAATCAAAAATTCGTCCATCTCACTCTCAAGGATTAAGCTTTGTTCACCATCTCTGCGTACTTGAAATATTCTACTCGAGAGATCCTTAATTTCATCATCTGTCAGAGTATTATATCTTTTAGGTAGAAACATTATATATTTTTCCATCTCAACTCTTAGTGTTGGTCCATATTTTGTTGTTACCCGTGTAATATTTTGAACAGAATATTTAGCAGCTACATCTAGATGCTTTATATGAATTAAGCTTTTGTTGTTTAGTGAATTAAATTTTGATATTAAATTTTTTGAGCAGCTCATTTTTTAAATAGATCTTGTCACTTTGAATCTTTAATTAAAATTGATCTTGAATGTAGTGATGATGAGTCCAATAAGCCTAACCGAAAATATTTATTGTGAGAAGGTTAATATGTATATGTGGAGAAATAGTGCTAGAGAGATAGGCATAGATATATAGGAATATTAATATGAATGTTCCTTCTTTTAATTTTTTAATAGTCTCTTTGAAAATGAGTTGGAAAGAGAAATATGTATATTCTATACCCTCTATTTTAGAAGGATTATAGGAAAATGGAGAAGGATATAAGAGGAGGAAAAAATAATATTGAAGTTTATTCGCTTTGTAGCGTATGTTCAGTGTTGTCCTGTAAAATAATTGTTTGTACGGTTTGACAACTCTGCATAAGAAATAAAACAGCTGAGTTGAAACGGTTGAGAAACAGGGAAATAGTAATGGAGGATAGCAAGGAGGAGGTTATAAAAACAAACTGAAATAAATGAAAGAAAATGAGAAAGTAAACAATAACCTTTTTTGTATGTTTGACCACCTACTATTTTCATGTCGACCTGTTAACTCAGCCTGTGAGGATCATTTATATGATCAGTTTATGACCCAAAACAATGCATTTATCAGTTCAAGGCCATTATGGCGGAGGTGATTAACTTTTCTATATCTAAAAAAATGTAAAAAAAAACGGTCCAAAACTAGAAAAATAAAATTAAATAAATAAGACTACGTGACCGGTTCAAGGTTATAGTTGGTAGGTTATTGACTTGGGGAGTGTGCAAAATAAACCAAACTGGTTGTGTGTGATGTGTATGTATTTGTATACTTATAGAAGGGAGAAGAAGATAACGATAGTGTCTAGACCAATACATTTCCATTGCAGATAAATGGTTGGGGCGAATTCAGAGATCTTGGGGGCAAAAGAAATAAATTCTAGAAATGGGAAACTTATTCTTTACTAAGCAGTAGACCGTGCAGGTAGCGAGCGTGGGACTTTGGACGAGCCAGATAATTTAATTTTTGATGGAAAATTAAATTATTAAACTAATTTTAGAAAAAGATAAAGGTAAGCCAAATAGAAGCAAATTAATAGTTTAGGCAGTAATTTTGTTTAATTTTAAATATAGCTAAGCAAACAAATAGAATATTTGTGGTTCGCCGATTACTTTTGGGAGAACTAGAACTATGGGTTACAGTCCACCAGATCAAAGGAGCCAGCGAAGCAATCTTAACTGGGTTTTCCTGGACTGTAATCCGCAACATTTTGTGGGTATTTCGACACCATTCTATTTATTCCTACCGATATTTGGAAACTCTAGTGGTTAGCCAAGGCGGCAGGATAAAATTTGGTGAGTCCAGTCCAACTTATTCTTATATTCGTGCCGTGCCGGGAAAATAAAGTATTTATATATATAAAGTTCCGGGAAAATAAATTAGTTATTTTAAAAGTGCCGAATTTTTTTTGCAATTGTCGGAAAAATAATTTAAAATTTTATTGCGTGGCAGGTATGAGAAAAGGAATTAAATTTTTTTTTGCAAAGAAAAAAATCCATAAAAAAAGGAAATAAAAAAAATATTAAATTTAATTTCAATTTATCTGCCCGTAGAATTGATAGTTAATAAAAAATTTATTTAAAAAAAAACAATACATAAAAAAAAATATCTAAAAAAGGTTAAAAAATTAAATATTTAAATTAGCAAAAACAGAAAAAAATAGTTAAGTTTTTATTATAGTGTTTGTGTAATTTGTTTTAGTATATAGTGAAAATTGTGTAAGCCCAAAACTGCCAGGCCGCGTTTTAAAAATTAGAGTGTAATAAAATCAAAAGGAAATTTTGCGCGTAAATATACCATTTTAGAGAGCTCTTTAAAATAGGAAAGAAAAGTGTTAGTTTATGTTGCGTCGATCAGTAAAATTTCATATACTGGTAAAATTTAATTCACTAAACAACAAAAGCTTAATTCATATAAAGGATCTAGATGTAGCTGCCAAATATTCTGTTCAAAATATTACACGGGTAACAACAAAATATGGACCAACACTAAGAGTTGAGATGGAAAAATATATAATGTTTCTACCTAAAAGATATAATACTCTGACAGATGATGAAATTAAGGATCTCTCGAGTAGAATATTTCAAGTACGCAGAGATGGTGAACAAAGCTTAATCCTTGAGAGTGAGATGGACGAATTTTTGATTCAAAATGCTCAATATCCCATTTGGGAATAAAAAAATACAAAATTAATTCTGTAATGTAAATTATAAATAAATAAATAAAAATGCATAAAAGAGTTTTGTGAAATATATATATATATATATATATATATATATATATATATATATATATATATATATATATATATATATATATATATATATATATATATATATATATATATATATATATATATATATATATATATATATATATATATATATATATATATATATATATATATATATATATATATTATATATATATATATATATATATATATATATATATATATATATATATATATATATATATATATATATATATATATATATATATATATATATATATATATATATATATATATATATATATATATATATATATATATATATATATATATATATATATATATATATATATATATATATATATATATATTTGTTAAAAAAATCAGTCTTTATATTTGTTGGTTCAGAAATTCAGTCATTAGGCATTGGCGTGTTTTCTTTTGCAGTTTAATTTCTACAGCCTTTTCTTGAATAGATCTCAATAGAAGTGTTTGGGAAATTTCAATATTGTTTTCGACAGCCCATTGAATACATGTGTCAAAACATTTTATCGCATCTTCGTGTTTAATTTTTGGCAATGGATTCGAAGGAACTGCAATTTGGTCATCATCGCTATCATTACCTTGCTCAATTTCTTCATTTGGCTGGTCAATATTCCAATTTTGCATATCATCATAATTAAAGTTAGAATGTGGGAAATTTTCATTAAGCAAATTTAAGCAATGACTGATTGCACGCATTTCTTCGCCATCTCTTAATGATGAAAGAGGAAGATCATCTTCATCATCAAAACAGCTGTTACCTAAAATATTTTTTCAACATTTTTTTATCATATCTGCAGAGAGTTTCTCCCATGACACTGCAACTAAAGATATGGCTTCAAATAAATCTATCTTTTTGAGAGATCTTGTAAAGTCTTCAGATGAGGCCATAATTTTTGATAGCAAACTGCTACGATAATTAAGCTTCAAAAGTCTGATTACGTTCTGATCCATCGGTTGAATCAATGGCGTCACATTGGGTGGCATATACACCATCCAAATTTTTCCGTCTTTAGTTACGTGTACCAATTCTTCCGCAGGTGGGTGACTTGGAGCATTATCGAGCAAGAGAAGCGCTTTTATGGGAAGGCCTTTGGCTTTTAAAAAATTTTCCACCTGAAAATGTTAATGGATAAACTCCATACATACATACAAATTTTAGTTTAATAACAACTCACCTCCTGAACAAAATTTGTAAAAAACCAATTTTTAAAAAGAGATGCAGTCATCCAGGAAGATTTCGAGTTCCCGTAAGTAACAGGCAAGTTTTTATTACGAAAACATCTTGGTTTTTGGGCTTTTCCGATCACAAAAGGCTTAATCTTCTTTGTTCCCTCCGCATTCGCACAAATTAAAAACGTTATTCTCTCCTTTGAGAGTTTTCTGCCAGGAGCAGAATTTTCACCTTGATGTACATACGTTTTGTCCGGACATCTTCCAATAAAGTGCGGATTCATCTGCATTAAAAATAGCTTCATGTGTAAGGCCTTGCTCTTCAATAATAGCAGCTAATTTGTTGATAAATGGAACCACAAGTTCCTTTGAAGATGATAGCTTTTCGCCAGTTTCTTTAAGTAGTCTTATACCATAGCGTTTTTTGAATTTCGTAAGCCAGCCATCACTGGCATAAAAGTCTCCTTTATAAAATTTTCCATGTAACTCCAGAGCTTTCGATTTTAACTGGTTACTCCCTACTGGAATATGAAATCTTCTTTGGCTTAAAAACCATTCGTACAGCTCATCTTCCATTCTTTTAAATTCCCCAGTTGCTATCCTGTAGCGGGATTTTCGTGCAACTGTTGCAGCTAAAAGCTGTGCCTTCTGTTTTCTTATAGTGCAAATGGTTGACTTGGATAACCCATACTTGCTACAAATTTCATATAGAGATTTTCCACTTTCACTGTCTTCTATAATTTTTAGTTTATTTTCGAAAGATATTTGTTTCTTTTTGACTTCTTTTACTTTAAACATTTGGTATTCATCAAATAAAAAACACGAGACACAAAACACATGTTATCACTATTAAAATTTCACAGCAACTAAATATTTGGCAGTTAACCGCAAAAAAACAAGAAAATAAATCAAAACAAAATGTAAATAAATCATATTCTCTCAAAAAATACTGCTATTCGTACTATCGAGTAGTAAAAAAATTTTGCGTTCGTACTACAGAACTGCCAATGCAAAAAAATTGCCTTTCGTACTATTGGACATTCGTAGAAGTGAAGGTGCGTACTATTGGACATCCACTATATATATATACAATTGTGTTTTTTATTTAATATTTTCAGTTATTTCATAAAGAAACTTAAGACATAAATGACCACAGGTAAATGTATTAAAATTCTGATGTTGATTATAGTTGTATTTTATATTTGTGCCCAGATATTTGAGTACTTCCGAAGGAGGTTGTAAGTTTCCAAAACTATCGAAATATTCTTTTTCATTGATGTTTTTATAATATGCTACCCAATGTGTACCAGGTCCTGTTGATATATCCAAATTGATAATGCCACATTCTTTTTTCTTTGGTCGTTTTGGTAGTGAGTCCAACATGAAAACTCCTCTAAAATGTGGAATTTTGTTTGAAAAATTTCTCAAGTCGACTTCTGATAGTGGTCTATTAGGTAGCATTTTTAAGAGTTTTTTGTCTGCTCTTTATAAACTAAACCATAACCCTTTTTATATGGTTTTAGGTAAAGTCCTTTCCCAACAGCTATAGATTCCATCGCTTTATTATGGCGAGTTGCTTCATCAACATGATTTTTTGCATTCTTTGTCGCATTTACAGCCTTAGCTATAGCAGCACCTCCAGTCGTTAGACTTCCAATTGCACCCAGAGCAGTAAAAATCGGCATTAGTGGTAAAAAACCACCAATTTTTGGTAATTTATTAAGCGAGGTATTATAACTTTAGATTTTCTGCCTTTTAATGTTTTGTTGATCGTTTTACGTGCTATTCTAATAGCATTGTTAATGTCTAAAGGTTTTTTCTCCTTTAGTATTTTTGTTGCAGCTGTAATTGATGAACTGAACAATTTTTTACCATTTAATTTAGGTTTCCTAACATTTTTCTTTTTCTCCACACCCATACCAAATTTTATTTTGGCTTTCATAGCGTTAGTAATCATATATGCAAATGATTTTTCTGCAAGACTGCTATCTTTTGATAAAACTCGATCCCAAGCTGAATTTTCAAGAATTTTATCAGCTTGATGTCTAATATTTAAATCTTTATTTTTAGAATAAGCTATGTCGTGATTTTTGCAGGCAGAGTCCAATAAATTGATTCCTTTATCACCTTGATTTAAACGTTTTTGTAGTTTAGTTCCAGGTCCACAGTATTGATATCCAGGAAGATGAAGTTCAACAGGAAGAGAGTTTATTATTTTATCTAGTAAACCTGCTCCAACGAAGGTGTTTTTATGACTAAATGACTTTTGATAATGTATAACCATCTTATTTATTTATTTTTTCTATAATAAAAGGTAACAAACATGAATTGCATTTAGTTATAAAAATGCAGTTAGTAAAACAACATAAAAATATTTTAGTTCGAAACATTGATGATTCATCGAACATCAGTTCAAAAATAAAACATAGTTCACTCTTACCAAATTCTATTCGTGCTCTAATAGTGGGAACATCAAATTGTGGAAAAACTAATGTTATGATTGGCTTACTAGAAAGTCCTAATGGACTAAAGTTTGAAAACATCTATTTATACTCAAAATCTCTATATCAGCCGAAATATGAATACTTGAAGAGATTAATTACACCTATTAAAGGAATGGGATATTACACATTCACTGAAAATTAATCAGTTATTCCCCCTGACAAAGCTAAAACTAATTCAATTATGATATTTGATGATGTTGCATGTGAGAAGCAGAATAATATACGAGCTTATTTTTGTATGGGACGACATAAGGATGTTGATTCATTCTACTTGTGCCAAACTTATACCAGAATTCCCAAGCATTTAATAAGAGACAATGCGAATATGATTATAATGTTTAAACAAGATGAGGCAAATATGAAACATGTTTATAGGGATCATGTTGCCAGCGATATGAGTTAAGCAAAGTTTCATGAAATTTGTCGATTGTGCTGGAAGGATAAATATGGATTTTTGATGATAAGCAAAGATAATGAATTAAACAATGGGCGATACAGAAAATTATTCGACTATTTCATAACAATATAAATTGCTCTACATAAAAGAAAAACTTTAGTATATAATCTGGCTTTAACCATAATACATCTACATACCTCTTGAAATATCAACTATACCTGATCTAATTATCTACCTAATAAGCTGATCTGATATTATACCTAATAAGCTGATCTGATACCTAATAAGCTGATCTGATACCTAATAAGCTGATCTGATACCTAATAGCCTGATCTGATAACCTGATCAGATACCTAATAAGCTGATCTTATAACCTGATCAGATACCTAATAAGCTGATCTGTAACCTAATAAGCTGATCTGATAGCTGGAAAATGGATGAAAAATTTTAAAAGAGTTGGTTGCGACAAGAAATGTCTTGAAGAAAAAGCTTCGTAGTATAAAAACGGGCGAAATAGACACACGTGAACAACTAAAAGATACATTTAAACCTATAACAGATCCTTTAATCCTTTAAAAAATTTATAAATAATTCTAATAATATCAATGGAATTATCAAAAAAGAAAAGAATGAGATGAAAACAGAAATTGAATATAATAACAGTTCTAATCATCTTAAGAAACCATCAATTAAGTTGGAGACAAGTACACCAAAGAAACTTGTAGAAGAATCAATATTTGATACCAGCAATTCACTTGCTGATCCTAATGGTGAAAGTACTATTGGTAATGATGATAATCATGATGACGATTTTTATTCTCAAAATTCAAATGCTGAAGAGAGTTACACTGACTTATCTGTTTTGGAAGGAAGAAATGAATTAGATACTAGCTATGGTCCACATAAAGATTTCAATAAAGAATGGAAATTTGGTGATAGTAAGCTCAAATTAAATGAAAACAAAATACATGTTGGTAGTCAAATATGGGCTCTAACACCAGGACTATTTTCTCTAATGTTTCATAAAATACCAAAAAACTATGATAAATATGAACTAGAACTCTACAAAAAAATTTTAATTAAAACAAATGCGTACAGAAGAGACTATAAACCTGATGGACAAATCAAGGGAACGAAAGCCTATATATAAACATATTATTAAAAAGATGTTTAAAGAGAAAAACCAACAGACTTTATAAAAAAAGACAATATCTAATTATAAAGGTGATGGATTGATGCAGTTTAACCCTAATAAGCCAAACTATATACACTGGGATGATCCAAATGAGATGGTAGATCGACTTCGACTACTGGTATCATCACATGCTGCAGGTCATACTAATCATAATAACGAAATTGTATCAATTATTAAAAAACTTCGCGAAGCTAATATAATAGAATAATCTATATAAAGTATGTCTGTTGATAAGTTTGGACATTATCTAAACGATACAAGCAATATAATTTCATTAAAAAATGCCCCTAAAATGTTGGGGTTCTTTATGGATGCGAGCAACAACATCGATGTCCAAAACAAAAGAATCAAAAATGTGGCAAAAGCTGTGGAAGAAAACGATGTTATCAATAAATTGTTTCTGCAAACTCAAATCGAAGAAATAGAACACAAGCTATTAAAATACTTTAAGGAAGATAACAACAATATTCATGATACTCTAAGAACTCAAATCGAAATGCTACAACATGCAATAATATTACAGTTGGAAGAGAATAAGAAAATGCAAGAAACTATTTCCAAAATCAAACAATTTTTGGAAGACGGATATCTACAAAAATTTGTTGAAAGTATACAAAATAAAAGTTAATGAGAAGATTTATAGATTTGAAAATTACATGTTTGTGTCAATAGCTAAAAGTGTATCAAATAGATCACAACACATCGAAATAATTCTTAATACTAAAAAAATGACTTCAAAAAGAATTTTAGTAAATGAACTCCATAAACAAGCTCGAAAATCTTTTTTACGTCGTAGAGTTGTGATGAAAGGAATAGATGATCTTTGGCAAGCTGATTTAGTTGAAATGGGAAATTATTCTATGGACAATAAAAATTATAGTTTTTTGTTAACTGTAATTGACACATTCTCCAAATTTGCATGGGCAGTACTACTTAAAACAAAAACTGCACTTGAAACAACCCAAGCCATGTCATATATTTTTCAATTGGGACGAGTACCAAAAAACCTACAAACAGATGATGGTAAAGAATTTTTCAATAAACACTTTGGAAAATTTATGGATAAGTACAACATTAATCACTATTCAACGTATAGCAGAATGAAAGCATCAATAGTAGAACGATTTAATAGAACATTAAAAGGGATGATGTGGAAAGAGTTTAGTTTTAATGGTACATACAATTGGCTTGATATCTACAAAGATCTGTTAGAATCATATAACAGAAAAGTTCATCGTACCATTCAAATGGCTCCAATTAAAGTCAACTCTTCAAATGTGAAAAAATTATTGAATGCAGTATACAGTCATTTGAAAATGTATAAAATATCGAAATTTAATGTTGGTGATCATGTGCGCATAAGCAAATATAAGCATATTTTTGAAAAAGGCTATACTCCAAACTGGACAACAGAAAATTTCACAATTAAATCTATTCAAAATACATATCCCACAACATACATATTAGAAGATTATCGTGGAAATCCTATTAAAGGTGGATTTTATGATGAAGAACTTTTAAAAACAAGATTTCCTAATACATATCTAGTTGAAAAGATTATTAAAACCAGAGGAGCCAAAGCATTTGTTAAATGCTTAGGATTTAGTAACGATCACAATTCATGGATAAGTAAAGATGAAATATTATAGTTGAAACATTATCAGCAATTATTATACATACATACTTAGTACTTAAGATTATAATGTAAATTTAAAATAAAAAAGTTGAAATAAATATGTATATCCTTTTTATAAACAATTTTGTGTTGAACTTATTTATTCGTAATCAGACAGTCGTAATGTCAATAACACTTACTCTAAGCTCCAACTCATCAGAGTTATCTGCTAATTACTTCCCACCTATTGATGTAAATGGGGCATATGAGTGTACTCTAACTGATTTTCATTCATATAATAGCATCCCAAATGTTGATATCTACAACAATTTGTTTCATATAGGTGAAAATGTGATTGAAATACCAATTGGATCTTATGAATTGAATGATATAGTTGATTATATAGAGGAACAATATAAACGCTACAATCCAATAAATAGAATTTTTATAGAAGCCAATAACAATACAACGCAAGTTAAAGTCAACAGCTCTAAGGATGCAATATATTTTAATAAAGAAAATACAATTGGAAAACTCTTGGCATTCAATAGTAAAATCCTAACTCCAAACGTAGATCATTATTTTCTGATCTTCCAGTTAATATTTTCAAGGTGAATCTGTTGCGAATTGAAAGTAGTATCGCTGTTAATACATATATGAATAATTCCAAGGCGCATACACTACATGAATTTCCGATTAATGTGCCTCCAGGCTATAAAATAGATGAGATACCTCGAAATCTCATCTATTTACCGGTGAACTCCAGAGAGATAAGTTCACTAGCTCTACGAGTAGTTGATCAGCACGGTGATTCAATTAATTTCCGAAGAGAGGAAATAACAATACGAATTTATTTAAGACCAACTAAATAATGCTAATATTCAACTCGAGTATATCACAGAATATAGCAACAACAACACCATCAGCATACGAACCTAAAATATTATCACGACCTAAACCACAATTAAAGAGGTCAATTCATCAAAAAACTCTAACGACAGCAAATAAAAATTTTCTCAAGTCATTGAATTTTAAATTGAAGGCAAAATGAGTTCAATAATAAATGTCTTAGATAAACCATTATCTGATGAAAATATAATCAAGAATGACTATCATACATATGTGCCATACCTACAATCCTAGAACAATAATGATGAAATTCGCATTTCAATTCAAAATCAAGATTTGTATGTGTTACCTAGTGAAAGTTATATATATGTCGAGGGATCTGTTGTAGATGAGAAAACCTCCACATCTACAGACAACTTTAAATTAAAAAACAGCTTTGTTGCATATCTCTTTGATGAAATTCGTTATGAACTTAATGGTATTGAAATTGATCATACAAGATATTTAGGAGGTACAAGTACCATAAAAAATTTGGTTTCTTTATCACCAACGGAAAGCACTGTAATGCAGAATGCTGGCTGGAATAAAATTGATGATTTAAAACTTGTTAATAAATATTTTAACTTTTATGAACCCTTAAAAATGCTTTTGGGTTTCGCTGAAGACTACAACAAAGTCATACTAAATGGAAAACAGGAATTGATACTCTTGCGTAATAAGAACGATGAAGATCTTGTACTCTCGAGCGTTTCCACGGAAAAAGCAAAACTTTCAATTTCACTCATCTCATGGAGAATTCCACATGTACAATTATCTGATTTCAGCAAGTTGAATATGATAAAAATTATTAACAATGGTGCTTCTATACCGATGGCATTCCGTAATTGGGATTGTCATATTAATGCACAGCTTAATACAGGAACAAGTCATATCTGGAATGTTAAATTAGCTGCAAGTAGAGAACGACCCCGTTTTGTATTGATTGCTTTTCAACAAGAAAATAAGTTTGTTCATTGTGACCTGACAAATTTTAAAGTACATTTAAATTCAGTATCATATCCATATGATGACCTAAATATCAAATTTAAGAATGAACGCTATGCAATTCTATATGAAATGTATCTAAGATTTCAACAGAGCTATTACATGAGAGAATCTCAACTGCTTCTAACTGCTCAATAATTTAAAAATAATGCACCGATTATTGTAGTAGATGTCAGCCATCAAAATGAATCGCTCAATAACGGACCAATTGATATAAGAATTGAATTTGAAACAGCTACAAATATTGCCTCAAAGACATCAGCTTACTGCATTCTTATTCATGATCGCATAATTGAATATGTACCCATAAAAGGACAAGTCCGAAAAGTCTTATAAATTAAACAATATGGATGATAATATAGTTTGTATAGATATGCAAGGATTCAAAAGCGATTCAAATGATTTCATCGCAAAAGAAGTAGCGATCGTTTTCAACAACAACAACAATGAAGGCATAAATTTCATTATAGAACCCCCCTTTGATTTTAAATGTCTATCGCCAAAGAAGCAAAAAGAAGTAAACTGGTTAACAAAGAACTATCATCACCTAAAGTGGAACGATGGATCAGTCACATATCAAAGCGTATGCAAGTTTTTAAAAGCTAATGTACGCTATTCTAAAATATATGTTAAAGGAGAAGAAAAGAGACAATCGCTAGAAAAAATACTTTAAAAAAGAGTTTTTAACATCGAGGACTTTGGATGCATCAACTTTAAACAAATGGAAATTAAATATCCCGAGTATTTCTATTGTAATTATCATACATATAGTGTTTGCGCATTAAGAAATGCTCTTTTACTAACAAAAGAAATATCTTGTTTAAAATAATTTATGTATACACATTATTATTATTATTATTATTATTGTCTTAAAATTAACCATTTTAAAACTTTTTAATCACTTAAATATATTTAATAAAAATTAAATGCATAGAAAAAAATTAAAACAACTGTTTTTTTTATTTCAAATACAACACAACTAAATGATGACTAATAAAATTTTGTTATCAAATGATGACTCATTCTCAAAACATATCCAGCTGAATAAACAAAGCCATAAACATGATTCTGCAAAACAAATAATCAGACGGACATTTCGAATGATGACTCATTCTCAAAAAATGTGCAGCTGAATAAACAAAGTCATAAACATGATTCTGCAAACAAATAATCAGACGGACATTTCAAATGATGACTCATTCTCAAAAAATGTGCAGCTGAATAAACAAAGCAATAAAAATGATTCTGTAGAACAAATATTCAAATTATTATCCCAAGAAATAAACAAGGCGGACATTTGAAACGACATACACACATTCTTCACAAATCTAAAGATAAGAAAAAAGAAACACACACACACACCCATCCCCCACATATCCACGCACCCACAGCCATGCACAAAGTAAATGTAAACACAAGCACCACAAAACATTATCAAGAACAAAAAAATAATAATAGCGACACAATAGGTAGGAACCCAAGTCGACTTTTTATCTTTATTTCCACATATAGTCTAAAACACTACCCAATCTCTTAATATGACCCCATAAGAACCACATTGTCTACAGTAAGCCAATACTTTCAAGCTCCAAACTCACTACCCAATGTCTCAATATCACCCCATAATAACCACATTGTCTATACTAAGCCAATACTATCAAGCTCCAAACTCACTACCCAATGTCTCAATTTCACCCCATAAGAAACACATTGTCTATAGTAAGCCAATACTTTCACGCTCCAAACTCACTACCCAATGTCTCAATATCACCCCATAAGAACCACATTGTCTATAGTAAGCCAATACTTTCAAGCTCCAAACTCACTACCCAATGTCTTAATATCACCCCATAAGAACCACATTGTCTATACTCAATCAATTGTTCCTAGGTCACTATCTCAACACAACCCACGAAGCGACGGAAAATATCCAGGGTCTCTGGTAGGTATCGAACCCCACTCATTATCACATTATCTATAATATAATTTCACACTAACACCTTAACTCAATAATAATTCATCACAATTTTTTACCAACATTTTGCCTACAGGGTACTTTCATTTTTTTTCCGACGGGTATCAAATTACACTTTTGTTTATTTAACAATTAAAATTTCAAAATTTCAAATTTTAATTACCCAAATTTTAAAATTTTAATTAGGCTCGCACATACAGTTCCCTACTACTACTACAAAATCTAGAAATGGAAAATCCAGAGTGTACTTTATTATCCGCTACTACACCCCTGCCGTTTCCAAACGGAGATAATGTCACTCCCAACAAAATATCCTTCCAGGCAGCTGTCGACAGTGACGAGTCGCCTAGTCTACCCAAAACCTCCGGGCGGGGTTGGTTTAGCCCCTTACGAAACATTCATAAACCACCGGTGCATAACACCCGGAAAGAGGAACCATTCTGTCAAGCCACGGCGCAGTTGAAGCGGGTCCTGGCGGACAGGATGATCACCAGGCAGGAGCGGCAACAGATAAGGTTTATCACAAACAGTGAAGGACACAGGTTCCGCACCACCATTTCCAGGACGGAAGTAGTCCGCATATGGAAGCTCAGTAACAATCCAATCCCCCGGGATGAAAAAGGATAATGGGACGAACAAAAGTCGCGGCCCTCGTTTTTGATCACATATAGATTTTTGTTTGTCAATTAATTATATTAATATTACATTTCTACAATATAACCTTAGTATTAATTGAAGGGCATGCATGCTGCATACCTAATGTGCATAAATATGTATATACGTACATATGTACATACATATTTTTGTTACATAGCGCCAACGGCTCTCACAGTATTTTTGTAAATTCTTGTTATTGGAAATATGGAATGTATTTAGTGAACTTAATGAAAAAGAAAAGAGAAACAAACCAAAATCAATAACAATAGGAAGAGAGAATTGAAAGCCATATTAACCTCTTAGATTATTTTGTAAATGATTATTATTGTAATTATGGAATGTAGCTCTTGATCACTTGATAAGAAAAGAGATAGGGTTACAAACCAAAAGCAATGATAATAAAAAACTGGAAAATAAGAACATACATACGCTCATAGTAATATTAATGAGTGTACGCTATGGACGACGATGAAAGGCGAATTATTGCTTAGCAAAAGGACAGTTTGTTGGCACCCGGCATTAAGGTAAGTCGTACGCAATAATAGGAGCTAATATTAAAATTTATTCTTTTGGTTGGCTCTATTTTTTATTAATTGAGGAAATCATTGCGGATGAGTTTGTGATACCTAACTGAGAGTTGATCTCTTCCTGGTATTACAGATACAGAGCAGTGGTACTCTAGAGCCATAGTAGCACCAATTGAATCGTAGAATCACTTTCGGTTGGCTTAATTTTTATTTGCTTGAGGAAGCCATTGTGGATGAGTTTGTGGTACCTAACTGAGAGCTGATCTCTTCCTGGTATTTCAAACACAAAGCAGTGGCCCTCAGAAGCCATAGGAACAGCAATTGGGCATTAAAATCATTTTCGGTTGGTTAAATTTTTATTTGTTGAGGAAACCATTGTGGTTGAGTGTGTGTGATGCCTAACTGAGAGTTGATCTCTTCCTGGTATTACAGACACAAAGTAGTGGCCCTCAGAAGCCATAGTAACCGCAATTTTTAACTAGAATCATTTTTGGTGGGCTTCAATTTTATTTGTAGAGAAAGCCATTGTTGATAAGTGCGGGATACCTAACTGAGATTTGATCTCTTCCTGGTATCACGGACACGGAACAGTGGTACTCTGAAGCCATAGAAAAGCCAATTTGCTTCCTTGTCATCGCCGTCGTGGTGCTGAGTCTGTAGCGTGGACTATTGGTGAGCCACCACCTAACTGAGAGCCGATCTCTGCCTGGTGGTTTGCTCGCTACTCGTCCACAGAGGCAGACTCCTGTACTAGCCGAAAGTGCGCATTTATTTAGCCCAGCCCAAGCATTGCGAATATTTCTTAGGCCATTAGCGAGACACTACTTAACTGAGAGCCGATCTCTTCCTGGTGGCCCTCTCGCTGTTGGTCAACCAAGACAGACTCCCAACCCTTACCTTGCATCTTGCTTATTGCCGTGCCACCACAAACCGTCTACGCTTTTATATTTAGAAGCGCATTCTCTATATAACCAATAAAAATAATTTAACTTAAAGAAAGGATAAAGTGTTTTATTTGCTAAAAGCTCTTCTGTGATTATTGTGTAACGACCCTGGACGCCACTGAGCTCTACCCCAGCAACCAGCGGAAACGTGTCGTTACAACATACATACATATTTTCATGCATTGAAAATTAATTTTAGACCATTTGTAATGCAAATCTTAAGGTGGGGGATATGGTAGCTAGATGGCCTGGTTCGTCACACGACATCTATATTTTTAAACACAGTCGTATAAAATCAAAATTTGAAAGTGGAGAGTTTGCGTCCTATTCACTTTTAGTTGACTCTGGTTATGGTGTTAAGCCGTATTTGATGACGCCATTATACAATTCACAAACTGAGGCCGAAAATTATAGAATGAATCACAAATAATGACAAGAAATGTGATAGAACGCTGTTTCGGCGTTTTAAAGCGTCGATTTCAAATATTATCTTTAGGAATAAGAGTATCGGTGGATACAACTATGGAATTCATACTGTCATGTGCTATTTTGCACAGCTTATGCCGATTCCTAAAAGATAATGATGATTTTGATGACAGCTAAAACTATATATCAAGCGATGAAGACGAAATCGCCCTAGATCGAGTTTCAAGGAGTCGAAACAGTATTATTGATAATTATTTTTCAAGATTATAGAAAAGTGTTTTTTTAATTCTTTGCCATTCATCAATAAACAAAGTATGCATCTGCTACTATTTTGTAAACATATGTAAAAATGTGTAAACTATTTGTCAGTTTTCTTAAACGTATCTTATATGTTATGTTATGTTTATAGGCTTTTTACATCTACCCACACCTTTCATCAATTCGCCAAGATGGTATCATCTTCCCATAAGAATTGTACATAGCTAAATATGTACATCTTTCTGCATCTTTCAAAGTTGTTCCTATCTCATTTTGTTTCATATTACATATTTCGATAATTTTAGTGTCATCACTAGCAAAATGACATTAGGTTGGAACAAAATTAAAAACATGTGTGGGAGCCAGTGATGGAAAAGTTGATACGATCGTACTTTTTAATACTATTTGATATTAAAAAGTGGTGGCATGCAAAAAACATCCATGGAAATAATGACCATGGACGTTATTTCCACGTTGCATAGCAAAAAATCTTTACTCAGCGAAGCCACTATTCGACATACTCAGACGAGAAAGTCCTTAAGACCGGCCGAAGACGGGCTAGGAAGAAACATTTTAGTCTGCGAAACCAGTACACCGGATATTATATTCTTTTCGAAATGGAAATAATGCCCATATACATTTTTCCTTTTTTATGTAAAAAAATACCCACGGACATTATTTCCATGAACGTTATTGCATGCCACCTAAAAAATACCATATTATTCCACTGACTCACTTGACTACTCTCCAAATAATATCACTGCTGTATATAAATTCATTAGCTTATTCCATATATCTAATTTTTTAATACAACTGAACATAAGGTAAAAAGTTGCGGCGTCCGCAATAAATCCATCTGTAAAAACCCCGTATGATCTTTTATATCAACTAAGACTGAGGCAACACTTGCGTTTTCAAAACGCACTTTGAGATTTATAAGCCTTATAAGCTGGTTTTGAGGACTACATTCGCCTCTCTCATTCTTATCTACAATAGCTCTGTTCATTTACTTTCCTAGCAGAAACTAGCAACGAGAGAGTAAAGCAGAAATTTGTAAACTTACTCTCCCAGATACGAAGAAGTAAATGAACGCTTTACTAGCAAAAATTTGCAAGTAACACAATAAACAGTTTGTGGACCCAAAACATTTTACATTAGCTGCTAGTAATTTGTATGAAAAGTTAGACATATCGTAAAAGATATATGAACATTTTATCATTTTGAGGTACATGAACACAGCTGAGGATAAAAAAGTGTTACCTTTTAACTGTCCGTAAATAAAGCTTTATGTGTAAAGTATTTAAATAGCAGAAATAAAAATACAACTGCTTATACATAAGGATTTTTTAGTAAAATATCTGTAAACAGTAGAAATAAAGTTAATTTCAATGTAATTGTGGAATTTTGTTTATTAATTATATTGAATTTGTTCTTTGCAAGAACTTGCCAGGTTTTTTTCTTATATTTGACTCACATAATATTTCGAGTGTAACCTTTATGATTTAGCCTTAAGGTTGAACATTTTCGTCCACCCAATTCAAGCGTTTTAAACTCTTTTGACGGCCACTGCTGCAGTCATATTAAAGAAAAATATCCAATCTTACCGTATTTAATATTTTTGACTTATTAAAAAGTATTAATTTCTTAATAATTCATCAAAATTAGAATAAGTTAACTTTTTCAATAATTTTTCAAACAATTATTTTGTGAACAAAAGATACAAACAGCTGTTTGGCTAATTCCTGCTAGTAAAAATTTTACTAGCAAAAACTTGCAACAAATTCTTTTTCTCTCAACTTTTTATGCTCATTTTTCACTCTCTCGTTGCTAGTTTTTCGATTACGTAAAAACTTTCCAGTAACAACTAGTAACAATTAGTAACAACTTTCATTTATTGAACAGACCTAATAACTGATATAATGCTCAAAAGCCATAAACTAAGCTCAAAAATTCAGAAACGTGCGTTTTTAAAATGCCCTTGTGACCTCAGCCTTACAAAGAAATAAATCCGTAAATGCTCTGCACTGGTAATAAGGCCATTTAAAATTTTGCGCAGTTATTGGAGAAATAGGTCCGTTTGGCTTTAATAGATATGACTTTATTGCGCTGGCGAAAACCAGTACGTTGCTACTAAGTATTTGAACTTGAGATAAGAAACTGAAATTTTTATATACTGGTATGTGATGGAAATTGATTGATTTAAAATCGCATGATTTTACAAATCTATATCACACGATACAGTGAATCCGAATTTAAGTTCGAATAAAATGGTCTGAGCCTCGAAATTTTTTTTTAAATCGGCGTGATTTGAAATCGATCGATTTCCATCACATATCAGATAATTTTATCTTGGCCTTGTATAATATGTCTCCAAAGTCTCACGTAATCTCGTGTACGGATTACAAAATATCAGAAGTCAATGGCCACAAACATCGGGGTTTTTAATATAAGCTATAGAGAATACAATTTTCTAAAAAAATTTTATAAAAAGCATCAACTGCTTTTGAGATAAATGGCAGAGTAAAACCGCATTTGCATACACATAGGACCATCCCCAACCCTCCGGATAAAAATGTAAGTATATATGTATATCAGTGATGCCATTATGATACGAAAGATACATTTTTCGTATCTTTTGATGACTTTAGGTACTATGTATTATCCTGACATTTTTCGTATCTTTTGAATCTGTACGCAAAATGTACAGAAATAAAATATTGGACTTTCCGTCTCTGATAAAGTTTTTACTCGTATATTCATTTTTACAAAATTTAATTTGTTTTGACAACATCCAAAGATAGTTCATATAATTAATTTTAAAGTTTGCTTACTGTATTTTTAAAAATTACAAAACTAATATTCATGACTTAAATAAATATAAAAATGAATTGATATTATATCATTTTCTTTCATTTCATTCATTATATATAAAATAAAAATGTTATGTTAATATATCAACCCCTTTGCGCGAAATGATCGCAAGCGACATTTTGTAAAAACAATTTTTTTTATTGAAATCAAAATTTTATGAGGATACCCATAGTTTAAAATCGTAAAAATATCAACATTTTTGATAACTTTTGAAATACAGGCTATAAAATTGTATCGTAAGCGACAGTTTATGAATATAAATCACGTTTAAATACAATAAAAATAACCCTCCTCCTGTAAAATGAAATTTTTTGTCGCTTACGATCATTTGGCGCTAAGGAGTCGGTATGTTAAACGTTAAAAACGGATTTTGATTTTTTTTTAAATGTATCTTTTTGGGAAAAAAAATTATCTTTTTGGAAACTAAAATGTATCTTTCTCGAAATTTCACTGGCAACACTGATGTATATGTACATATATATGAGTTCATAATTGCTAGTAATACTAACATATACATATGTAATTTCTTATCTTACGCTTTGTTTCGGTGTTACGGTGCTCAAAACTTTTTTAAATTGGTCATAGCTATCCTAATATGAAACCTGTGTTCATTACATCAAAGCGCATTAAAATACGCTTGGTCGAAATTATGTATGATCACACACATATGTATTTTGAGCCGAATCAAATGTATGGTATATTTGCTCTTTTCAACAAAAATTCACAAAAAACTAAAATTTTGTTACTCTTTGGGTCGAAAAAGTGTCTAAAAATATTATTTGATACTGAAATGAAAATATAGTTTCCCATCCCTGGTGTGAGCCATTTTGATATGTATGTATGTATGTAAATTTATACACATAATTCAAAATTAGTGGTACATGAAATAAATATTTATTTAACACGAGATTTTATTAACTAAAAACATTGCATTAATTATTGCTTTTGTTATGTTAAATCGCAATCAATTAATTAGTTGTTTTTCTTAATAAACTTAAAGTATTAATTTATTAAGCACAATATTACTTTTCATCAAATACGTGAAAATAAATAAATGACAGATGGAAGATGAAAGGTGTTGCAAATGTAAACATGTTTTTTCATATTTATCATTTTCCACGCATTCCTCTAAGATGTGGGTGAGTGTGAAAAGGGTATTATATATTATGTTATGTTATATATTATGTATTGAATGTAATATATGTAAATGAAATTAAAAGTCTAAAATTACAACGGTTAGAAAAGATTCAATAAAAAATGCATTTGTATGTTTATTTTTATATTTATATTTTATTTTTTATTTTTGTATCAATAAGTACATATCTTTTTGTCGCAGTTTATCAATTTCCAATTTTTTCAAAGATATCTCTAGCTTTAACAATTCGTCTTTTAAATTAAGCTCATTAGCTTGTAGATTGTGCCGCTCTTCAGCCCTTTTATCCTCGTTCTCAAAGAAAGGAATTTGTTTATCCAGCAGCTGATCGTTTTTTTTCAGGTAAAACACTTCTTTTAAAATTAAGCTTTTCAGAATTTTGACTTTTCAATTTTGAGGGATTCCGTTTACCCCAAGAGTTGGACTGAAATCACAAAAAATAATTTGAGTTAAACTGATAGATATGTACATATGAACATATATAAATAAACAAAGAGGGCATGCATATAAACAACATGCAGACATATAGAAGAAAAAAATTGTTTGGCTAATGTATATACATATGTACATACATATGTATACAACGCGCATATGTACATAGAAAAAAATGGTATTAAATCCATATGCCATAAGCATGAGCGTACCTTATCGATTTATTAAATAGATGTACGATTTTGATCGCCATTAAACTCGTCCTCAAGAAAATCAACTAAATCAACTTCTATTACACCCTCATCTGGCTTCTGACCTGAAAACTTTCAGCGTTATGCTTGTTTACATATGTGTTAATACCTTATAGGTTTACCCCATATGCAAAAAAAAAATAAAGTGTGTTTGAAATGTACGTTAAAACCGGGTTTTCTATGGAAATTTTATTTTAACATACATTTCAATTACAGTTAATTTTTTTTGCATATGGGGTTTATATCTTACTTACATACATTGGAATCGCAGTCATTAAGCAGTCCCGTAGGAGATTTTCCTAATAATGATGCAATTCTTTCATCATTATTAGTTACCTTACTGTAGTACGCCCCTCCGCCGGTCTTATAAAATTCATTTCGGTGTAGCCGTCTTTGCTTTTCTCTTCGTGTTGTCGTATTTATCCTTCAAGTGCTTCGCTGACCTAACAGACTGGCTTTGGGATCCAAATCCCTCGGCAATTTTTTCCCATGCATTTTGCTTTTCCTTCCATGTAACCGCATTAGTTTTCTTGTTTTCCACAACATTGGTGTATTTTTCTACCAATCCGGTTAAAATGTCTCCCTCCTGAGAGGTGAAATTGGAAGCTCTAAAAAAACGTTATTAATAATCTGATATATACATATCGTTACCTTAATATAGAAAGGCCAAACTGAGCCTTTTAAGACTAACTCAGATAATCAAAAAGTGATTAATCAGTTGCACGCTTAAAGGTGCGTTTCCGCAAACAACGAAATCGTCGACGAAAACGAAATTACATACATTAGCAACGAAAAAAGTTAATTTCAGAGATTTTCCGTTGTTAATGTATGGAATTTAGCTTTCATTTCGTTTTCGTCGACGATTACGTTGTCGACGGGAACGCACTCTTAGACGATCAAAAAGTTATTCAGCTGCGCGCTCAAAACAAGACGAAAATTATTGCCATAAATGCTTAAAAATCGACTTGTGCGCAATTACAAATCCATCATATGCATCATAAATGTGACTGTTTTGAGTATTGTTATAAGAGTGAGTTTATGTTAGCTTTATACTGTCAGTATTGTAGGCAGTAACTTAGCTGAGCGGTTGGTGTGTAAGGTTACAAGGTAGAAGGAGCTTGGTTCGATTAGCACTTAAAATTAAAATTTCTTTTTTTTTTACTTTCACAAAAATCAGTCGTAATTAACGAGTCGAGTCATAAGACTCTTTCAGAAGAGTGCCGACCAGAGTACCATTTTCTACCGACAAAAGTATCTTATGATCAGAAAATGAGCACATAAATGATTATTTAAAGCGAGCGGGGGATTAAAAAAAACTCGAAAATTACCAACAATTTCATAAAATGCTAGCTGGGCTACTTCCAAAACTCTCCCTCTGATTTTCCACTTTCTTTTTCAGAGGCTTTTGTAAAAAAAGGAATTCAGCATTGGATTGCTGATTGTCCATTGAAATTTAATTTCTCAAAAGATCTTTTGAAATAAACGACCAACTGACTCAGAAACAGTTTCATGCTTACCTTGCACACTTTGCCTTTTGGGTTTCCTTGCTGGAATTATCCGATTATAACCACTCAAATTGCTCCTCTTCCATTTGAATTATGCGTATCTAGAATATAATTACAGTCATATCATTCCACAAAAAATATCATTCCAAAAAAACAATATATATAACAATTATTGTTCGTTGTTGTGGAATAGATATAAACATTACATTTTATGCTTACCTTAATATATATGTATTTAAATTAAAAAAAATGTATTTAAATATTTTTGAAAACCTAATTTCAATTATTTTTGAAATTTTTTTGAAATGTTTCTCATTACACTATTTTTCGGAAGTAAATGGAGACAACATTGCCACATCTTCTATTGTACGTTTTTCTTAAGTAACAGCCGGATGGTTAAATGGAAATCATTAACCTACGGTTAAATAGTTTCTGTTAAACAAACCGGGAATTAGTTAATTTTCCGTTAAGAACATAATAATCATACATTGTGAAAAGGGCCGTCAGTCGTATATAGTTATTGTTATATTTAACTATGATAAAAATATGGTAGCACCACAAAATACCATAAATTTCCTAAAAAAGCAGCTGTAAAAACGTAACCCCTGTCATTTTTAAAATAACATCACTTTCACATCAAAAACTGGAAAACTACCATTATTTGAACTAAACAACTTTATTTCATTTATTTGTGTTGAGCTATATACCATATAATTGGCTTTATATGCAAAATAAAAATCTTTAGCTAAAATCTATTTCTTTTGTTTACAAGCAAAAGCTTTTAGTAGTGTGCGCCATTAAAAGGGTTACCATTATTTAGATAAAAAACTATAATTTTGTATGAGAAAAAGTAAACAAATAAAATTTATTGTAGATGGCAACTCTATATGCACGAAACAACGTAAGTCGAGACGAAAAGTAGGGAACGTCTTCTATAGACGCTAATTGTTACGTAATCGTCCATATGCCACTCGCGCACGTTTTGATTGCAACGCGTTCTGTCAACATGCTGTAATAAAAAAAATTCAAAAAAAATTTTTTCTCCATTCAGGAAATAAGAATAATAAAGGGTTGCTGCAATGTTTTAAAAGAATAAAAGCAGCTTACAAAATGATTTGTCAGCGCCCACAAATTTTTTGTTTGCGAAAGAAGAACAAGCAGTAAAAATCATATGGTAATGTATAAAATTTTAATCGAATTTAAATGTCCAAGATTGGGGAATTAATTTTGATTTAAGTGCTTAATGCAAAAGAGATTTTTGTACTTAAAATGAATTTAAACATAATTGACTTTGAAAATCCAGGTTAAAAATTGGCCGTAATTGTTAAAAATAACAGCAATTAGAGATAAAAAATTTGTTATATCAAAACTTATTTGCGCTCAAAAACTGTTATAGTGTGACCTAAAACTGAATATGTATTTTTTGACTAGTCTTAAAGCAAAACACATTTGTATATGTATATATATTCAACAAATTATCTAAAAACTAAAAATGTTATTAAAAATCAGTATGTTGCTTTTTATACTTGGTTTGTGTTCACAACACTTTCGACTTACTTTTTGGGATAAAAATTTGGTTTTTGCTGTTCCCGTACTTTTGTGTTTATTGAGAGTAGTCCTTGCTTACTCTTATTTTACCGAACTTTACCCAAAAATTACGGGATAGGAGCTATTATTTTGGTTTTGTTAAACTCGTTGCAAAGATCAAAACAAGATTAAAGAAAACGTTTCGTTTGTTTATTTTCCTACTCTGCTTATAAGTAGTTATTCAATACTTTCAGAGTAGTGTGTTTCCAGCAAAACACATTGTAAAGTATGAATGAATCTGATTAAAAAAGTTTAAGAATTTGAGTACAAAAAATTATTGAATAACTAATATAAATGATGAAACAGAACTCCGGTGCCTCGTGTTTTTTCATACAAATTGACATTTTAAATACTGTAGAAGTTTTGAAATAGAATTTAATTGATTTTGAGAACGTATTTTAATTGCTTTGTTTTAAAAGTCTCACTCTTACAAAAAAGTTTCCATATTTTAATAGATTTTCATAACTTTTTCAAACAAAACTTTTGAAATGAGTAAAGAAAATTAAAAATAAAAGGTATAATATTAAAAAAAATTGTTTGATAAAATTAAAAAGCAAAATTTTAATAGAATTAATAAGAAATTTGTCGCTTCGGTCGTTGTTTTTATTTATTTATTTATTTCAGTCTATGGATAAAAAAAAATCCTTACAGACTAAGATAACAAAAATACCTATAGTTATATTGTATAAATATCTAATTTAACAATGAAGTATGTGTAAAACGTAAATATATACAAAATTATCTTTACAGTTTATAAATCACAGCTATTTTACTATATTAATGTGCTGTTTCCACAATGCAAACAAGTGACCTGAGTAAAAATTTGTATGGAAACTAAGTGCTTTTCAAACAAATTTTAGACAAGCAATGCTTGCTGTGGAAACAACACACAAGGCACTTATTTTATTACACTAAAAAGTAGGAGTTTAAACTCAGATTTCTCAGTGCCGAATTCGATAAAAGATTGAGAAACGTTTTAAAGTACCATTACGTGCATAATTAGTCCTATGAAAGGGTGCATCAAATAGCTTAGACAACCTAAGATTCCTTCGAGGTATATAAAACGGTACCATATTAAGCAAATCTGGCAATCAATAAAACCCTTAATAATATCATATACAAATAGTGCCTATTGAACTATTCTACGCGATTCTAGAGTACGTAAGCCTATGAACAGGCATTTGGACTCATACGGAACGGAAAATAAGTAAGGTAGCGGTCGTGAAGCAAATTTAATAAAAATGCGTTGAACTCTTTCAGCACGAGAAATCAGATTAGAGACGTGAGGATTCCAAATAACAGAAGCATATTCTAGCTTAGATCTTACAAACGAAGTATAGATATGCTTGAGTGTGTACGGGTCAACAAATTCAGAGTAACTTTTTTTCATAAAACCAAGCATTTAATAAGCCTTGGGTAGTATGAATTCAACATGAGATGTAAAAGACAAAGAGCTGTCAAATATAACCCCTAAGTCCAACTTTGAATTTGACGTTTTCAAATTTATACCATTAATGTTAAAGACAACCACAGTGGGAGTCAGAGAACTGTGAAAGGAGACATGTAGACATTTACTAATGTTTAGAGTCAGACTATTAAGCCGACACGAATCACTTAGATTATTAATCGCAGTTTGCAAAATATGCGCGTCATTAGTTGATTCCAATTTCAAATCATCGGCATATAGCAGATACCTCGATTTCAAGAAACAGCTACCAATGTCATTAATGAACAAGTTACATAGCAATGGACCAAGTATACTTCCATGAGGTACATCCGACGTTTGCAAATAAGGTTTAGATCTATAACCTTCAATACTCACAGAGCAAATCCTATTGGATAAATAAGACTTAATCCATGCCGGGAAATTGGAATGGAAACCCATTACACTCAACTTGGATATAAGCATGGAGTGTGATAACTTATCAAAAGCTTTTGAAAAATCAGTATAAATTACTTCCAATTGAGAACCATGTTCCAGCGCATCTGATTCGCTGAAGAGAGTCAAATTTGTTATGGTAGACCTACCAGGCTAGGAAAAACAATTTTTTGTGAGCGATGTGTTCAAAAATCTTTGAAACACATGATAACTTAGATATGGGCCTATAACAACTTACATAGTGTCTCTTACCTTCTTTAAAGATAGGAGAAACTGTTGCGCCCTTCCACCTATTAATAAATTCGCCCTCCTGAAGCCACAAATTGAAAATAAAGGTAAGAGCAGCGCCGATGAATGTTGAAGTTTTCTTTAATAAATGAGTGCATAAGCCATCACAATCAGATTTGAAAGAATTTTTTACCTAAAGAATTGCTTCAGATACATCAGCCTCGGACAGGACTAAGAAGCCCAGACTTAGTTTAGAAGATGCCGCCGGAGCGGAGATATTATCTATGAACGGTTAAAAATTACATTTAAAAAAGAAAGCGAACAAATTAACAGCATCATCACAAGATCTAGAAATTATTCTATCTAAACGAACTACTGATGAAATATCTGATGATTGTTTCTTGGACTTAACGAAAGACCAAAACGCTTTAGGGTTACTTTTAATTTCCTGCTCTTTAGACAAGATAAACTGCTTATACAGAAATTTATTTAAGAAATTGAATTCACGACGATAGTGTATAAATTTAGCTTCTGATTCGGAATCACCCATATCAATAAACTTTTTATGGAATTTAATGCGCAAGTTTTTTAACTTTTTTAGACTACAGTGTCCCGAATTGTGTGTGTTGGGGCTGGGTTTTGCGGCTATGGTGGGATGTCCCAGAAGGGGGAAAACTATATGTTTTCCTTATTCTGTGACGGTCTGTCGTGGCAGCGGGTTCGACTTCGACATACACAAGGAGTTGGTAGTCTCCCATCGGGCGCGTCCCCAGGTGGCGGATAGGGGGAGGCATGTCAACGGCCCACTTAATGCGCTGCACAAGCGGTTAGCTGTGCCGCTGGCATGGCTCGGGTCAGTCCTAGGGCTGAGTGGTCTCAATAAACCAGGGGAACACGCAGAGCAAAGCCTGGCCAAGGCCCTAAACTCATGAATCAATCTCACACATGGTATCTCCCCGGAAAGGCGCGCAACTCTACTAGGTTGCCGTCTGGTCCGGATGAAACCATACGAGAGGGGGCATTCCTAAAGCGACTCCCGACCGCGATCGACATTCCACCATGAATGAGCTCTCGGAAGGGAATCGCCCTTTGACGTCAAGGGAGCCATATGATACACCTTTAGGTGGTCATAGGGCTCACCTGACGCCAAGGGAATGTACCCACACTGCACTCGGGAGTGCTCCAAACAGGTACTCTCGTTCGAGACCGACATTCCGCCATAAATGAGCTCTCGATGGGGAGTCTGCCTGTTGGTACCCTGCGAGTCGTGTGATACACCTACAGGTGATCACAGGGCCCACTGGGAGCCAATGGAATGACGCGCTTCCCTGTGTAGTGTTGTTTCTGTATAGGACCCGCGGACCAAAACTACCCCACTTGTAAGGCAAGGTGGTAGGCAGCTGTGCCGAGGTCCTGGATGGCTGGTCAGTGGTTAAAGAAGACTCAGTCGCTAATAGCTCCCCTCCGACGCCAGGGCACGGGTCGGTTGTAATAGTCAGTCGCCCAATCCATGTACGCCGTCCATGCATGGATGGTCCAACCCCTTACGCGCTTACTCGTGGGAATTTTATGAACAACACAAAAATAAAAACAAAAACAAAACAAACAAAAACATCTGGGGCAAGCAGCCGAGCGGACAAAACCGTACCGGCTGGCTGTCCCAAACCCCTTGCGATTCCACTCGGAAAAGCAAGGTTACTGCGCAGCGTGTCCTTGGACGTAAGCCCAAGTACATCAGCTGCACACAAAAACCGCGCTGACGACAAATCAGTGGCCTTGAAACCGGGTGCGCCGGCTGGGAAAATCTCAGCTGTGCCACATGCACCCTCCTTAAAATCTACCGCGGGTGCGCCTGCTGAACCAAGTTCAGTTGTGCCACATGCACCTGCCAACAAACAACAACCCGGTGCGCCGGCTGGACCAATTCCAGCTGTGCCACATGCACCCACACAAACTATGACAGCGGATGCGCCGGTTGTATCAACTGTGCCAAGTTCATCTGCCACAACAACAACAGAGACTCAACCACGTGATCGGAGTTTCCTGTCACGTAAGGCCTTCTCCGTATTACGGGCTGCTCGACGCTACATCGAGCAGTTAGGCAACAAACCGGCCGAGACCATGACTGGTGAAGAAAAATCTTCGCTAGCCTGGGCTAGGGCCCACTTAGCTGCGCTGGAAGGTTCCTCCCACGGTGGTGCCGCAACATCTGTGCCGAAACGGCAAAGATCGGGGGATGAATCGCTCCAGCAACGCACGCAGCCCACTAGCAAGCGTCCCAGACAGGGGGCAAATAGGGTCATAAACAGACCTTACAGCGAGGTTGCTAGAAACCCGCTGATAAGGGCTGTTCTTGACCGCAGCAACGCTGACGGAGCAATCAACCACGAAAAGTGGGGATTGATCTGTCAGAAATTGCTAGATGCCTACCTGCAGGATCTCAGCGAGAGCCAGGGACCCTCGCCACAATTTACTGACGCCGGCTGGTTTCAAGGGCACGTGAAACTAGTTTCGTGCATGGATGAACGGTCAGCATCCAAGCTTAAGCTCGTAACAGAAGCATTAGGGGAAGTGTGGCCCGGCGCGAGACTGGAATTGGTCTCGGTCAGCGAAATACCTCGCAGGCCGAGAGCAATTGCAATCATTCCGGCGGAACCACACGACCCAGCGGCGATCCTGGACATCTTCCGGAGAGCTAACACTGATCTGCCAACCAGTGACTGGAGGGTAATCAGGGTTTTCGATTCGGTAGGTGCCCGCAGGAAGGTGATCGTGATCCTTAATAAGGAGACGTTGCCGTTGCTCCGGGAGAGGCAGGGCCTGGTATACTATGGATTCATGGGTATCAGGCTTCGCTTATACCGGGGCGATGACAAACGCGATCCCGAAGCCACCAGCGGCCAACTGGTAGGGCCGCAAATTGAAGGCTCTGAGGGCACAGTCAACTCGGAGGCCATGGTTGAACCCGCGGAGTCGGTCACTTCGGGGTGCTCGCAATCAGACTCATGTCTGGTTGGAGAGCTCCTCGAGGGACTAGTGTTCGCGGACGACGAGGACGCTCTCCTGAATCCAGGAGATGACGAAGTCGATGTCAACTATGACCCCGATGTTGACAATGGCGAAGATAGTGCAAATTAATCTGCACCACTCCAAGGCAGCCTCAGCTGCCCTAACCCTCCGCCTAGCAGAGAAAGGGGAGGATATTGCGCTAGCCCAGGAGCCGTGGACCAATAACGGCAAGATTCTTGGACTCAGCGCCAGTGGCTACAAACTACTGTACGCAGCAAACTCAGGTAACAATGACAAAACCATTAGATCCTGTATTTTAGCGAAAGCCAACCTTAACATCTTCATTCTCTCTAATTACAGTGATGAAGATACGGTTACTGCAGCATGGGAGACAGGGGAATCCACCATATGGATTCTGTCCTGCTATATGGCTCACGACCACATGGACCCACCACCTCACACCTTGGTCCATAAGATGGCGGGAGCAGCTAAAGAGAGGGGCATAGCCATTCTAATGGGCGCCGACGCAAACGCGCACCACCATATCTGGGGCAGCTCAGATACCAACGCAAGAGGTGAGTGCATTTTTGACTTCATTCTAGATAACAATCTAGTAGTTCTAAATCGGGGTTCAGAACCCACCTTTGCGGTCTCTAACAGGCAGGAGGTCTTAGACATAACACTTGCCAGCATGAGACACGCACATCTGATTCAGGGGTGGAGAGTCTCAACAGACTGCTCCTTTTCTGATCACCGCTATGTGGTATTTTCCATCAGCATAGCCAACAGAGTTACAAGATCTTATTTAAACAGACGTAGAACGAACTGGGAGGAACACAACAACATTCTTACCAGTCTAATCGCGCGCCCTCCAACCATAGAGGTAGTAGCAGACATTGATAAAGTAGTAGACAAATTAACCAATGCGTTTAAGGAGGCCACAAGCCTATCTTGTAGACCATCCATTCAACGTCCTAACCGCAGACCACCATGGTGGTCTGATAATATTGCAGAATCTCGTAAGAACTGCCGAAGGCTGTTCAATGAAGCTAAGAGAACAGGCAACTGGACACTCTATAAGTCCTCCGTGAACAAATTTAAGAACCTTGTCAGGAACGCTAAACGCAAGTCTTGGAAGGAATTCTGCAGCAATGTAGAATCCTTCTCCGAGACTAGCAGACTGCGTAAAGTCCTAGCTAAACAGCCATCCATACCTGGATTTATCCAGAAATCGGACGGCAACTGGACCAACAGCTCCTTGGAGACTCTGGAGGTCCTGGTTGACACCCACTTTCCAGGTTGTCAACACTACACGGAAGCGCGAAATGCGGCTCTCCCTACTAGCCAGTCCCCTGTAGCTATAGAAATCACTGTGGACATGTTACACTGGGCTATTAAAAGTTTCCATCCGTACAAATCACCTGGTCCGGATGGCATAATCCCTGCAGATCTGCAACACAACTTAGATCTTTCTACCCCCTGGCTAATTAGCATATACAGGGCCTGCCTTTCATGGTCATATATTCCAAACCAATGGACAAACTGCGATGTTATCTTCATCCCGAAAGGGGGAAAAGCATCGCACTCCAAGGCGAAGGACTTTAGACCCATCAGCCTTACCTCCTTCCTTCTAAAGACACTGGAGCGGCTGATCGACGTTCATATCAGAACAACTGTCGACAGTACTCTCCTCTCAGCCTCTCAGCACGCCTATACCAAGGGGAAATCAGTTGAGACGGCCTTGCACTCGCTCGTAGGATACATAGAAAAATCACTCGAGCATAAAAACTTCACACTGGTAGCCTTCATGGATATTGAAGGCGCCTTCAACAATATTAACTCGGTGGCAATCATCCAGGCTCTCATGGAGCTAGGGATTGACCGATCCATATATCAGCTCATAAAGAATATGCTTCAAAGTAGAACGATCACATCCACTTTGGGTGTAGCACGCATCGCCAGGCACGCACGTAAAGGCACGCCGCAAGGTGGAGTACTATCACCCCTCCTGTGGAATGTGACGGTAAACGCTTTGCTTAAGAAATTGGAATCCATGTATATCAAAACCGTTGCATATGCAGACGATGTTGCGGTGGCGATATCTGGCTTCCATCTAGACACGTTAACACAAAGGCTGGAGACGGCACTTAACGAGGTCAGTGACTGGTGTTCACAGAATGGCCTAAGTGTCAATCCTACCAAAACGGAGTTAGTACTCTTCTCAAGAAGGTACAAAATTCCAGCTTTCACGCTACCAAAATTAAATGGCATCACACTAGCCCTTTCGGACAACGCCAAATATCTCGGTGTAGTCCTTGACAGCAAGTTAACATGGAGGGACAATCTTCATGCAAGAGCAGCTAAAGCCTTAACGGCAATTTATGTTTGCAGAAACGCCATTGGCCCCTCCTGGGGTATATATCCCAAAGGGGTCAATTGGATATTAGAGACAGTGATCAAGCCTATACTTTTTTACGGCATATCCGTCTGGTGGAAAGCACTGGACTTGGCGAGCAATCGATCTCGTATAGAGAGGGTTCTTCGCATAATGGCAATCATGATAACTGGTGCCCTAAGATCCACACCAACAAAGGCTCTTTTCGCTGCGTTGTGCTGGCTACCAGTGGATCTGCTGGCCAGAAAGCAAGCACTACGTACAGCAATTAGGCTTAACGCAATCGGCGCATGGAACCATCTACCGTGGGGTCATGCTAGCATTCTAGAGACTACCGATACCATTCCGGATCTCATTGACTACTGCACTCCGAAGCCCTCCTTCAGGAAAGAATTCCGATACTCCTTGACGGGGGACTTTTCCCCAACACCACACGGGGCCATACACATTTATACCGATGGCTCCAAATGGGGAACGAGAGTTGGCGGGGGTGTCTATATCGCTGAGTTCGGGATCAAAATGTCTTTCAGACTCCCGGACGAATGTAGCATCCTACAAGCAGAAATATCTGCCATCAAACGAGCAATATACTGGCTAAGGTTTTACCGGATATCAAATGCCGACGTTCAGATCATAACTGACAGTCAACCGGCGATTAAAGCACTCACTGGTGTGTACACCACATCCAGCCTAGTCCTGGAATGCCGCACAGCACTTAACACGATGGCGAGCAATCTAGGTATCACCCTCAGATGGGTAAGGGGACACGAGTCCGTTTCAGGCAACATCATTGCGGATGATCTGGCTAAGAGGGGAACCTTGCTTCGGGATGTCGATATTGACGATCTCTGCGGGATCCCACTCTCATCTTGCTGGAGACGAATTGACGCTGCCTTCTTGCAGTTGGCTCAAACCAGATGGTACAATGAACCAACTTGCTCTACTGCGAGAACAATATGGCCTCGCCTTGACACAAACAGAACTAAACAACTTCTAGATTTCACGAAACCACACCTACGCAACCTCATGGCCACGGTCACGGGGCACTGCACCTTTGGAACCCACGCTAGACGTATGGGTCTCCCATACAATGACTACTGCACAAGCTGTAATGACGTAGAAGAAGAAGAGAATGTAATGCACCTTTTATGCCTTTGTCCAGCTCTGGAGGACCACCGCCTTCGCCTACTGGGCAAAAGATTCTTCGGTAGCCTCTCCGAGTTCTCAGAAATAGAACTCAAGAACATAAGTTCCTTCATTAGGAGCAGCGGGTGGTTCACTCGCTGACTACCCAAATGGCGTTTCTAAAACACGAACGACCCTTCCTGCACGGAAATCCGTACGCCTTACCTCTTTCTCTCTTCTCTTTGAACTAATTTCTAATACCTCTATTAACTCCTCTCCTTTCACTCTATTTGATACACTGTCCTGTTCTCTCTTTCCTTTCCTTTCCTTTACAGGTATCACAAAGGGACCATTATTATTGGACCCAAGTGGGCTGGAACCCTTTCTTTATAATTTTTCACCAGCGACCTGATAACCTAACCTAACCTAGACTACAGTGTACCACGGAAGTTTATACGGCTTGATATTCTTTTTTGGAATGTTACTAAGACGAATATCAATCACTTTCTGTAAAAATAGTTCATAACACTCATGTGTTGTTAGCCCAGCAAACATATCAAACCAGTTAATAGAATCAAATATAGAATTCAACGCATCAAAATTACATAAGTTAAAGTTAAAATCGTTAAGATCCAGAAAACGATTTAATTGATTATGAAATGTATTCACTTGGCACAGGTTAAGAGACATAAACTATCAATAAAGTTAATTTCGTTGCTATGATTAACATTACAAGGCGATAGAAAATCATTATGAGAAAATTTTTACCAAGCAATATTTTTTAAATTAAAGTCCCCCAAAACACAAAGATTATCATTTACTGTGGAATCCTCACCAAAATATAAGATATTAGAAATATGAGCATCATATATATGATCAGGGCTATTAGGCGGAATATATGAAGCACATACCAGGAATGCACTGCTTACATTAGAGACCGATACAATCAACTGATCAAGCAGACCATTATGATCATCAATATTGCAGATAGATGACTTAAAACACTTTTTTTACAAAAATTAGAACTCCTACACCCAAAGATAAGCCAGTGGTAGACGCATCTCTATCTTTACGGTAGACATTGAAGATATTGAGATCAAAAAATTCAGAATCAGAAAAGTCTTTGTTCAGCCAAGTTTCAACCAACATGGTTGTTGACAGCGAATCTCATGGCGAACATTTATGCTCAGCCATATGTTCGGGCATCGATGGTAGAGCATGGACGAAACATGGACATGAGCGGTCTACATTAGCCATATGCGATGTCTGACATGATGTTCATACCAACTTCATGGCTAATGTAGACCCCCAGTTAGGTTCCAGATCATCATAGTCACTAGAGTTAACGAGTGGCGAAACAACTGGGGAAATTTGTTGTTGCAATGTGTAATTGGGTGGAGTTAAGTCGGCACCACTTCTTTATTTTTTAAGGGCCGTGCCAATTTATCAAACTGTTTGATCAAATTCATGTATGTACTGGTAATATTTTGTTTTGCTTAGCACAGCAACTTATCAAATTCATATCATCAAACTTCATTTGAAAGTTGTTGTGAAAAAGAAAGAACATGTGATTTTTTGGGCGGAAATGTTTCATTATTTATTAAAAAACTTTTTGTTTGTTGAAAATTAGTTTTTTACTCCCTTTTTTAGTTCCTTTTATTTTAATTCTTTTTAACTCCTTTCCATATGCAGTTCGAAGAGAGTTAAAATTTTGTGCGACATCCTTTTTTTAGCATTTGGGTTTTTTTCTGTATATGTTTCAAGCAATATGTCGTACTAAGCATTTTTTTAATTTCTTTTACTATATTGCTTCGATTTAACTCGCCATAAAGCAGGCAAACCACGATAAACTTCAATAAATTCAATTTTGTTCATCCGTTTTTTTAAATAGTGCGTCTCCATAGAAATGATGTGGTCGCTGCGAAAACTAAACAAAAATGACATTTGAAGTAATTACTCAGCCACTCATCAAACAAGCTTCAAATTTCGTCATCGGAGGTAGTAAAAATCAAAAGTGTTTTGTTTTTCATCAAACTATACGTGTGAGGTTTTTTGCACTAATACAGTTAAAAAATGCCTGTTTGATCAAACAGTTTGATAAATTGCCATGCCGTTTTAATTTCTTAGCGTATGTCATTTTACTTTGATCCCTTTTTGTTGCTATTATGACCTTTTTTAGTTCGTTACACATATCTGTGCTTCTATCTTCAAAGTTTTTGTACGCTTCTTTGTTTTTGTTTTCAAAATTTTTGATGTAAGCTGACAATTTTTTTATTTCATCAAGATTTTTTTCAAATGTATTATGAACACGGTCTATTTTATTAATCTTTTCTTGATATCTTTTTCAATTGCTTGTAAAAGTGTTATGCGTCGGCTAATTCAGAGGTTACACATATAAAATAATTCCTCGGTAAAAAAAACTGTTTCAAGCCGGAAGAAATGAATGTAGGTTAAGGACATGAAAAGTTGTTCCCAGCTAACTCTATAGTAGGTATATTTGGTTCTCAACCCGGTTTTACAGCGCATGAACATATAACACAGCCTACATGCCATTATATATATATATATATATATATATATATATATATATATATATATATATATATATATATATATATATATATATATATATATATATATATATATATATATATATATATATATATATATATATATATATATATATATATATATATATATATATATATATATATATGTAAATAAATACAGATCTAAACTACCAAATACATGTAAAAGAAGGCTACGCAGACGATATGACGACCCTGCAAAAATTATTGGTCTACATGGTCCATTTTAGCTGATATGGGGTAGTTACAACATGGTCCTATGTAATGCAGCTATGGACCACTTTAAAACAAATGTTCGTGTTTTAGCACGAAATGTAATGTAATAAAATATCATCAATTACCAGCAATATGGTAGCCCTGAACACACAAAAGCTTATTTATGGTTATAATGAATATTTTTAATTAAAAGTTTATTTTTTTGGTAAAAGCGAAAGAATAAATAAAAGTGAGTTTTGTTTATAAGAAATAAAAAAATGGAGTGTAGCTCCCATTATAAAAGGAGACTTATTAAAGCAGAGGGAAAATCATTAATGTACGTAGGCTACAAAGTGAAAATGAAAACTAGTTTCTGTTTGTGAACCATGGAGTAGTGACATATAGTAGTTTGCTAGCCCCTGTAGGTGCTCCATGGAGTAGTTACATGGTCTAGTTTTTGGGTTAGGCCGATGTAATGCAAAGCTAGACCACGTGGTCCAGTCCTAGGACATCGCAATGTTAAATGGACCACGTCTATGGCATACGTTTGGGGTAGTTTGGGACTAGTCCTGGTCCATTATCGAGTAGTCCTTACACGCATGTATGGACTAGTCACGATTTTTGCAGGGGACTAGATGTTAGTGTCGCGCGGGGTATATGTTTTTCGAGACAGACTGGTCACCCTAACTATTAATTTTTTGTTTGCCTGTCTTTATTATGTAATAAAAACTCTACAGCGACAATATCAGTATGGACATGCCTCCGTGTTACCTTGTTGCCATCAAAATAATCGTTCTCATATAAACGTGTCATCATCAGGGAAGGCAATTTTCTGAGCACACCTCATATGATTCAAGCCCGTGTTCGTCAAGGTAGAATTTTTGGTTCTGTATTATACCTGATATATACCTCCGACATGCCACCAGCTTATGACATTCACACATCAACAATTGCTGATGATACAGCTTTTCTAAGCGGAAAACGCAAGCCCTCAAGAAGCATCCACAAAATTGCCAAAATATGTATTGCATCTGGAAAAATGGTTAAAGCAGTGGAGATAAAAAATAAACGGACAAAAATGTGTACATGTTACGTGTACATTGGGCACGGAAACATGTCCGCCTATTTCTATCAATAATCATATCATACCGCAGCACTTTGAGGTTAACTACCTAGGAATTCACCTTGATCGTCGTCTAACATAGTTCGCAATTTACTCTTGAGGTAAACAGACGCGTTTTGATTTTCGGTCGGCCAGTGAACAAAATAAATAAAACAATGTACAAATATATAATATTAAAAAAATATAGAGAAATATTCGCAAAAACAAATAATAACAATACCGTTTGTTAATGTATTATAATTTTTTTTCTTTTGCTTTTGTAAAGTAAATCATAAACCTGTAGACAAGTAGACACACAAATCAAAAACACAAACTGTGCACTCATATATATGAGTAGCACTAGTAAAAAAGTGGCTAATGGCAGGAATGTTTATTTAACTGGCGTGGCTGCAGAAAGTGAAAATGTCGTAAACAAAAATTTACACTTGGCGTCAAAAAATTCAATGGCAATGACAGACAGTGGAATAAAACTAATAAATATTTTTAAATCAGCTTCACAGCAAAGCACAAGGGCCAACAAAATGAGCCAACAACTATCCGAAAAAGATAAAACGACAGAAACTGGCCCGCAGAAAACGCTACAGTAAAATAAAAAATACAAATGGGTATTGACCGAAGTTATAAATAAAAATCAAAAAATCTATAAAAATCGAAAAATCTCGCTCCAATGCCCAAAGACGGTACACCTGATGCTGCGCCTTCTGAAAATTTACTTACGGGAGAAAAACTCAAACTGGTTAATTAAAAACCTAGTACAATAATCGGCGAAGAGGCGTTTTACGTCATACCGATAAAACGAAGCGTGAATGAAGAGACAAAAATTCAAGTTAATGAAGAAAAGCATTACCGCACAGTTGTTTCGGATTTTGAAACACAAAATAAAAATATCTACACATACCAACTGAAAAGTGCAAAAGGCCTCCAGGTAGTTATAAAAGGCATAGTCATACGTGGATCCAGAAGAGATAAAATTGGCCCTGATAAATAACAACTTTAAATTAAAAATGTTACAAACATCAAAAATAGAGAAAGAGTCCCCAGTATTTTGGGTGGAACTAGAACCAGGTGACTTGAAATTAAAAAAAACAAATACAACCAATATATAATTTAAGATATATGCTGCATCTCCAGAGTTACCGTAGAGGAGCCCCATAAACGAGCTAGGACTAACCAATGCGAGAATTGCTAAGAATATGATCACATAAAAACATATTGTAAGTTGCGCACCGTTTGTGTCGTGTGTCAGCACCGTCAAATGTGATAAACCAAAAGACGATTCAAAAATTAAAAAGTGTTCCAATTCCTCTGAAAACCACACCGCCAACTACAGAGGCTGCCCTGTCTATGTACATTAGAGTGGAGCGTTGGTGTATGAAGGAAAAAAGTCATCAATAAGTTTCGAAGACCTCCGGAATGTTGCAGCTGGCTAAATTATATATAAAATTTTTGCTTGAATTTTTTCCGACATATCTTTTAGCCCTCTACCCACGGCTGGAAGCTGGAGAAATTATATGAACTTTATTTTCATTTGCTTCATTAATATAAAAAAAATTTTTATAATTTTTTAAGGCTACATGTAATCTGACAAAATATAAAAAAAGTTATAAGCCATTAAGTGAAAAAAGCTGATTTTATTTCCCATACAAAATTATTTTCAATAAAAATTTTTTTTTAATACAAACTGATTTAAATTACTTTTGTATGAAAAATAACTAAAAAATAATACAGCTGTTTTCGTTTAAGTGCTAATAACTTTCTTATTTTTTTTATCAGAATTTAGCGATTGCATCCATCATGTGATTGTCGCAAAATTATCTTTGAAATACAGCCCGAAAAAATATACTTAGTATATATACTTAGTATATTTTTTCATATTAATGGAGCAATTTAAAATGATAGTTTTGAGAGAAGCTCTAAAAATATGTGAACATCATTTTCGTGTTCAGCGACCTCAAGTTATATTAGAAAATGTTTTTTTGCAAGATATAACAATGACTTAAAAATTCGAAAATTTGCTTCATTATTTCATCTTTGTCTGAAATCTGATCTTTGTATGTATAAAATAGTGGATATTTTGAGTGTAATGAATTATAACAGCTATAAAGAATATATAATGTTGCATCATATGATATTTCACAAATTGATCGATTTGATCTAATATTCAGAATCTTGATGCCGCAGTAGAGGGCTAAAAGTTGGTCCCAATATTTTTTCATCATTTTTCCCATGTATCTAAAAATAAAATGCAACCTTTTTTGCAATTCGAAATTGAAATTCGCAAAAAAATCTCACGCTCCACCCAAAGACGTAATCATACCTGTGCTCAACCTTTTACTTTTGAGAACACTAATTATCCCCAGTTGCGCCAACCAGCTACCAGACGGCCTTCATATGCCAACGTTTTTAGGGCTAAGTAGCCCACAGCGCAAAACATACCTAAAAGGGCGATAGACACGCATACTTGTCTGCAGAGATGTACGATGGCATACGTTGGGTTTTGCTATTACACTGTCGAAGACTGACGGTATACTTCAGTACACTGAAATTTTTGAAGCGAAAAGATGGTAATGAAGCGGAAAGTTGTAGCGGCTTTTAATTATTATATCCATTAATTTGCAATTGTTTGTTGTGGTACAGATCTGATTTTATTTGCCACAATTGTGGCAAGCTTTTATATTCCTCAATGAACTCTTCCCAGAAAATAACATTAGAAAAATAAATTTTTTCACAAATTTCCGATACGCACACAGCAGCGTCAACAAGCGAACTGAATTTTTATATGAAGTATGGCGGACCCGCTATAAAACGAGTGTGTTGGTGTGCGACAGACATCAGAAAATCAAAAATTTTTTAAAACCAACATACATGTCTGACTTACTCGACATACATGCTATTAGACAGTGAGTTTTGTATGACAGTTCTCATACGCAAACGCGTTGAAGACTAGCCAGCCAATAGTTCAAAAAAGCCTCTCCAACGGTAACACTGGTTTCACACAGTAAATTTTTTACAACCAACATGACCTGCATGATGCAGGAAATGTTCAAAATGCAGTCTACATTAAACAAACCATGAACTTAAAAATTTGTTTCTGGAACGCAAACGGCATCCGCCAATATAAAAATGAACTCGAATACTTCATGATGGATAAACAAATTGCTGTTATGCTTATCGCGGAGACACACTTGACGGCTAGAAGCTTTTTAAAATTAGCGGACATACTCTGTACGACACAAAGGATCCCTAAGGTAGAGCTTTTCGTGGTTCAACTATACTAATAAAATTGTTATTAAAACACTACCTAATGGGTGATCATTGTAAATGCTATCTTCAAGCAACATCTCCATTGAAAATTTTCATCAAAACCTGCCGATTTCATCAATTTACTCTCCTCCCAGGTTTTCTATTACAGAAAGTCAATATATTACATTTTTTAATTCACTAGTCCCACGGTTTTTGGCCGCCAGTGACTACAGCCGTAAGCATACGCTCTGGGGATCGCGGCTAATCATCCCTAAAGGTCGCGTGCTGTTTGACACAATTTCTAAAAGGCGATTGAATGTTGTTTTAAGTGGACAGCGAACTTACTGGCCAACAGATCGCCGAAAAATACCTGATGTTATTGACTTCGGAGTAGTAAAAGGAGTTCCCAGCGAAACAATTAAAGTTGAAGCGTCCTTAGATTTGTCTTCAGATCACTCACCCACTATTATAACTATATACTCAATCGCAACAACCTCACCCAAGAAGGGTGAGGTTGTTGCTGAAAGAATGCACCAAGTAGTTTAAAATATTATTAGAACTCCAAAAAGCTGCATCTTTGCAAAATTCCTGCACGAACTTGACGCAACAACATAAACGGATTATTTGCTATGGCGAGCAGCCAAAGGCCGGTGATATGTAAATCTCCATTACGAAGTTCGAATAGGGACTGGGCAAGAACTGATGCTGAAAAAGGCACGCTGTTCGTTAACTACTTGAAATATGTATTCACTCCAAACACACCATCTGATATAGTAGAGCTGCAGACAGTTGTCGCTGAAGCTGCTGTTACTTTGAGATTTAACATTCGAGAAATTTAAAATGCTATAGCTGACTTAAATTCGAAGAAAGCCCTAGGTGCTGATAAAATCAGTAACAAAATGCTCCTAGAGCTACCCCATATAGCAAAAAGGATAACTCTACTAATTTTTAATGCAGTTTTACGAATAGAATACTATCCTGCGGAAAGGAAGATGTCATTGATACCTAAGCCTGGAAAAGACCATAATAAAGTGGTAATCAGTGGAATCTTATAGCCCTATAAGCTTATTGTCAAATACATCAAAAATATTTGAGAAACTGCTTATGAGTAAGTTGACCCCCATAGTAAATGAGAGTGGATGCATCCAAGGTCATCAGTTTGACTTCAGAAGACAACATAGCACTATCGAGCAAACGCATAGGCTTGTGAATGTAATTAGGATAGGGCTGTCATACGTCCGGGTTTTCCAGGATTGTCCTGGTTTTAGACAAATTGTCCTGGTGTCCTGGTCTACTCTTAAATTGTCCTGGTTTTTTGATACAGGTCAATGCAGACAAAAATTTAATTTCTGGTGATTTTTGTTATGAACAGAGGTTAAGCTTTCTGTTATAATCAGGGCAAGGATTTGCACACATATGTGCGGCAAATGCCCACATGCCAAAAACAAGCACACAAAAAATGTCGCACACGAACACGAGTAAGTGCCATTTTTTTGTGTGCTTACTTTTGACACGTGTACGTGTGCCAATCAAACTGGCACACGTACATGTGCGTGTGCTTGAAGATAGAAATTATGTGGCACTTGCTCGTGTGCATGTGCCAAATTTAGGCACGTGTGCGGCACACTCACTTATACTAACTGGGGGTTTACATTAGCCATGAAATTAGTATGAACATCATGTCGGACATCGCATATGGCTAATGTAGACCGCTCATGTCCATGTTTCGTCCATGCTCTGACATCGATGGTCGAACATATGGCTGAGCATCAATGTTCGCCATTAGATTCACCGTCAGCAACCATTTTTAATAGAAAGAAAAGAGACAGAAAGAAATTGTTAAATATTCCATTTCTATTGCACTACCACCAAATACATTGATAAGGCAGAACAGAAAAATTGTATGCAGTTGCTCTGCCGGGGCATGTTCATGTCATGTTCAAGTCGATGGCTCGTGAAGACGTAGGGTAAAGAAACAAAAACAATGCCAGCAGCGTTGCCGTTTTGTCTATTTTTATCAATTATATTTTTACGCTTTTTAACCGACTTCAAAAAAGGAGAAGGTTAGCAATTCGTGAGTATTTTTTTACTTTTCTTTATGTTTGTACACGCATAACTCTGTCATTTGTGAACCGATTTTCAAAATTCTTTTTTTGTTTGAAAGCCTTTATTTACAATAAGCTTTTCCCCAAAAGCAGGGGCAAATTTGCCCCCCTCCCCAAAATGTTGATTATCGCATAACTCCTTTATTTATCCACCGATTTTCAAAAAAAAATTTTTTTAAAGCCGTTCCTGGCTGTTTGGTCCCATACATTTTTTTCCAAAATCGGGTGACAAACTT
>OY101448.1:102063201-102068201 GCA_956483635.1 Panzeria rudis
CACCCAGCAAAAAATTTTAAAAAAGGTAATCGAGTTTGGAATTAAGCATTTTTGGTGGAAGCGCTTCCCAACTGGATTACCAACTTAATGATTTTAACAAGGCATGAGACTTTTATAATCGATTCTTGAGAATCGACTTCTTTATTTATTGTGGGAAATAGTTATCTTTTTCATGATGGAAGTACTTCTTTAGTCGAAAAAAAAATTACTTTAATTTTTTTGAATGAAAGTAGTTCCACGTTAATGCTGGTAACTACTTCTTAGCCTCACTACTTGAACTAGTTCTTTTACTCAACAGTGGAAGTACTATTTTAGTCGAAAAAAATTAGTTTTACTTTTTTTAATGTAACTAGTTCTTTTACTCAAAAGAGAAGAACTTCCGCTTTTTTTGAAGTATGTAGTTCAAATGTAGCAGGCGGTAACTACTTTCTTAATTAAATATAGTTACACAAATAATTTTAAGAAGTACTTTTATTTTCAGAAATTTTTGAAATGATATACATATGTATGTATATACACAATACACAATATGTATGTATATACACAATAGTTAAGTTATTTTCTTATAATTTATACACATATGATAAAATACAATAATATTGAGGAATATTAATAGTGAGATAATTCAAAATAATAAACATTTCCTATATTTTGTTGTTTTAAAATTTACAGTTTTTATTGTTTTACAAAATAAACAATATGACATTTAGTTTGAATAGGCTCAATATAGCTCATTTAGACTGGATTTTTGAATAAGAGATTAGAGATCAAATTAAACTTAATATCTGTATTTACTATTTGAGTGGACTTTTTTTAACTTTTTTGTCAACTCAAAGAGTAAACACAGATATTCAGGTATGTGATGTTAATCGATTTAAAAAATGAAGACATTTTAAAAGCTGTTTTTAAATAACACTTCTTTGTTAAAAAGAACTTTACCACAAATATTGGAAAAATATTTCTTTATTAAAAAGAATTTTATTACAAAATTTATTAGAAATGGACTTTAAAATAGCTTAATTTTCAAAATCGATTTTTATCACATACCTGATTATATTTAATTTAATCTCTAATCTCTTATTCAAAAACCCATCGTTACAAATGTAAATAAAATAATCTTATTCATATGTATTTCAAAAGAATTTTGTATTGGTTACAAACTTAAAAAGTAGACAATTCAGAATTAACATACTGTTTATAAAAAAAGAAAAACTATATTATAAAAGCAAATACTTATTCAGTGGACTTGGTTATATATTATACACATATATTCTATTCGGAATTCTCTGACAAGGTTTGATTTTCTCTCTTTCGTTTTAAGCAATTCATTTTAAAATATTTGTTTTTTGCACACTTGATGGCTTTCCGAAGTTCTCCTAAAAATTCTAGCTCCGTTGTTATTTCTGATGATTTTGCCACTAAAAAACAAAAGAAATAATAATATTATATTAGACAAATTAAAATTTTCATACTCACAAAATATAACATTCATTGTTGCTTTGAAATCCAATAACCGTTTTTTGCCTTGGATACCTCGAACATTGTATTCTAATAGCAACTGATTTGAAAAAATGTTACAAACTCCTCTTTGTAAAGTTTTATTTCCCAGAACTCGTTTTATAGAAGAAACCTTTTTGAAACGAATAATTACATATGTATGTATGTATGTATATTGTTAGTACATATAATATAAAATGAGATTTCAAAAATTTGATTTCAAAGTTAAACTTACAATTTCGCTTTTATTGTCATCGTTGATCAATTTCTCAAAGTCATTCAAATCCTTTTCTGATGAAAGTGGAAAAAGTGTTGTAAATTTTGGATTTTCGAAGTGAGATTTAAAAGTTGAACTCAGTGTAACTATTTGTTTTGACAACACATTTGATAACACATTGTTTTGATTTATTATAGTTTCAAGTTAATTTCAAGCTGTTATAGTAGGTAAATACCAGATATATGCGCGTAAGTGACTTTTAGCTCATGATCACGAAAAAAAATTACGCATGTACTTATCGCTCGTTTAATTAGCGACGTCATAACTCAGAAAACCAGTTTTTCAAGACACGAATTAAAAGTTTTCAATTCATTTAAAACTCAAAGGACACAAAATGAAATTTTTCCCTCAAGAGGTGAGTGAGTATACAGGATATAGGCTTTTAACTTCAAATTCGGCCTTTTCCAAATCAAATTCAGCAATTTAAGAAAGTAATTCCCAATTTTCTTCATCAAATTGAGTATTTTACAAATCAAATTAAGCATTTTTTAAACTAAATTCGGCGTTTAAAATCAAAATCAGACTTTTTGAAATGAATTGGATTTCAAAAAGGCTGATTTTGATTTTTAAAACTCCGAATTTTGTTTGAAAAATGCTGAATTTGATTTGTTAAATACTTAATTTGACTTTGAAAATTCCGAATTTGAAGTTAAAAACCTATATTGTATATACATATCTTTCTGAACAAAAAAAAAATCGAATTTTCTGCGTTCTGACGTTATTTGAGTATATGAACTATATGGATATATGTACATGTATTCAAAGTATACTAACCTTTTAAATTTTCAATGCTGCTTAAAATTTTGATGTTGTTTTCCTGTTGTTTTTCTAATAAAGCTGAAATGAAAAATATTTTATTACATTGCTTTTATGCATTTGTATGTACATGCTTATGAACTTACTTAAAATTTTTGTTAGGGAATTCTGGCCGTGTGGTTTTATATCATCAATTTTTTAGCACTTAGATTTGGTTTTATCTATAAAAATATGAAATTATTTTAAATATTTTATTCCGTTGAATATAACAATGGAATTAATACAAGTTTACTATCAAAGGGAAGGCACATAATTTTAGAGGAAACATCTGTCATATGATATTCCTTTTCTGAACCAAAATTGTCTGAATTTACGAAGCAAATTCCCATTTCTAAAGATTTAATTGGCGTTTCAAAAAATTCTGGGGGTTTAAAAATGGCTTTCCAAGAAAACTACCATTACTTTTTAAACTTGTTATTGTCACAAAAGTTCTTGAATTTGTTAAACATAAATTGTTTGGACTATTTTTTGTGAAGTATGAATTTTCAGTCTGATATGAAATCATATCACCAGAAGTATTCCGCTTCGGTCCAACATTTTTTTCTTTTATATTAATATTAGCACTAAAAAATTTATTGAACACCTGTTGTCCTATATGTCGTGGCATTCGTATCTTACTTTTAATAGTTTTTAAAAAATTTTCAAACTTATACGCGGAAATACTGTTTAAATCGCCAAATTCTTCGGTACACTCTACTAAATGTAATAAACTGTGAACATTAAAAGAAACAGTCGATGGGCCATAATATTGAGGAAATTTGCAGACAAATTCCTTAATCCACTTATCAACTTTACGACTGTTTTGATTAAATTTATTGACGCAAAATAAGCTTCTGTAGCATATATGTAAAAGAAAAACATGACTATACAAGTGATTTGGAAGAAAGGTTTTTAAAGCAACGATTCCCGTATACAGTACGAACTGACGAAATTCTGTTGACTTCCAATGACATATTTGATCTAAACTTCTTGGCTTTCGTACGAATTCTTTTGGTATATATGGTGAAAAAGATAAAAGCACCCCAGACATTTCAAATTTTTTGTTATTTGTTAAGCCACCAACTCTCTTATTTATAATTAATTTTAAAATTTTTTTAGTTATTCCCAAATCAATCATATGCATTGGCTCTACCGGAAATTGCGATATAATTTTAAAGTCCAAGTCTTCCAACATCGAGTTCAAATGTAAAAAGTAAGGCTGATGAAAGTTTGGATCTGATCTGTTAGAAAATTGAGTGTCTGTTCTGGGGGAAGCCCTTTTTGTGCTGTATGTATTAACGTTATTTACTCTTTTACCAACCTGATTGCATTTTGTACAGCCATTAAAAGACATATGACCCCTAATGCCACACACAAATGAACGCGCTGGTGCATCGCATATAAATGCCCTTATAGAAATATTTAAATTTTTTGTTCCAATATTAAATCCATCTTCTTTAATTTGTTTATATTCATTTAAAAAGTCATGAAGGTAATTGTCTATATATAAAGGTTTATGTGACCCTACCAATCAAAAAAGCGTAAATTTTTCCCATGTCAACTATTTTGCCTAGTATTGGCCACAAACCAACACTTGAACTCTTAAAAAGAGGAAGGCCATCGATGCCAATATCTATGGACGTTAATATCGAACACATGTTTTAACTTATTTAACTGAACCAGAAGTCCAATATGAACATAGTAGCCTGGATTTACTGTCCTAATTACACATTTTGTTTTTTCTTTAACTATCGTATTTACACTTAAAGGAACGTCAAGGTTTTCTTCCCGTAAAATTTTAAATAACTTTTTGCAGGAAGCAACCGTAGGATTATATTCCTGCACCCATAGTTTCAGCTTCATCTTTAAGCTTGAAGTGGCGGGGTTACTATTTCTTTCAAAACTATTTTCTTCAGAACTTAAAACACTTGCTGTCGTTAATTGTTTTTCTGTTGAAACTATACTACTTTCCATAGAAAACATTTGTTTTAATTTATCTTTCACCTTCTTTTTATTTTCATAATATTGAGACTTACTTGACATTTTTATAAACACAGTTTTTAGACAATCTAATAGAATAAATTTCACTTTGTTTTAGTATTTCACACGCGTCAACCTCAATCGATGCAAACTTTAAAATGATTTTATTAATAGTAATTTTTTTGTGAAGCGTCCAATTTTTTTCAAAAGCAATAAAGGCCATGTCAGATAAAACTTTTGCTTCGCGTTGCGTTACAGATTCGCTTTGAAATCTAAGATGAAATGTACATACTTATACGAAACATGCTACATAAAGCACTTTTAACGCAGCGTAACGCGAAAAGTTCGTCAACTCTCATCTTTTTGCTTGCATTGACAATCAGCTGGAATAATTTTCTTTTATTATATTGCCAAACGAAACATATCGTGCGTTTGAATCTGTTTTAATAAG
>OY101448.1:102073201-102278201 GCA_956483635.1 Panzeria rudis
AATGGTGGTTACAATAAATATATGATTTTCCATGCGTTTTTAATAATGTGAGAACATATGAACTAAATTCACTTTGATTCAATAAACAAACTAATACCTAAGGTATGTAAAGAAATATAAACTGAATTTACTTTAATCAATATACGGGACCTAATTGTTTTCTACTTCGTAGCGGCCCAGTGTGATAAAAACGAGGCATGGCAGGTGCTGACTTTTATCGTCATATTCTCCCCTTTCCTCGGCGATGGCATGTTTTTTTTCTTATGTGAGGGAAATGTTAATGTTACCGCCCTTGGCGATGACCACATGGTACGTGAGGGGCCCGATATGATGGATTAATTTGGTATGTTCTCGGTTCGACCTCTTCTCCTTGCGTCGCTTAATTTCTGCCAGAAGCTCCAGTGGCCATTCTTCTTCTGCACAATTCAACATATCGGCGTGACAGGCTGTGCTTTTTCTAATTATTACTTAACTCTTTCTGTAAGTATACACAAAATAGAATATTGGATTAATTATCACCCGAAACTGAATTATCAATATAGGGTTTGATTTCATTTAAATGTGCAGCTCTTAAATCCTTATTAATAATATGTTTAAGGGTTACTATTACGGGTGAAAGAAATGATTGGACAAGATATGGCTTTCGACAGTGGGTGTTGCTTTAGTAAAACTTTGTCTCCAACTTTTGGCTTCCAAACACGTCTCCTCAAGTTGTAGTGGCGCTTTTGATTCTCAGATGCTTTGGTCATGTTTCTCTTCACTATGCGAAATATTTCTTGTAGTTCGGCATTCCGCTTCTCCGGATGGCATAGTTTTGCGCCCATTCCCGTCGTGACTTCGTTATACAGTGCATTTGGCAACCGTGGCTCTCGACCTTGGGTGATGAAGGCTGGTGTGTAGCCCGTGGACATGGATACACTTGAATTTATGGCCAGCATTATCTCGGGTAACTCCTCGTCCCAGGTGGTGTGCCTTTCCTTTGTAAACTGTGCCATAATTGTTTTTATGGTACGATTCGCTCGTTCCGTGGGGTTTTCTTGGGGCGTGTAGGGAGCAGTAAGCTGCAGCTGAATACCGGTCTCCTTTAAAAAACGTTGAAAGCTCTGGCGGTGAATTGTGAACCGTTGTCTGATATAAATACTTTGGGAACCCCATAGCGGGATATGATCCGTTCTCTAAGCGCTTTGATTACTCCATCAGTCGTCGCTTTGCGCATGGGAATTAACCCGGTCCACTTTGAAAATTTGTCGAATATGACTAGCAGCATATTATTTCCATGCTTGGAGCGTGGTAGTGGGCCTACAAAATCGGCATAAATGGTAGCCGAGGGCTCGTCCGGGATTTTTGTTAGCATTTCGCCTGCCGGTTTCTGTTGACTGGCTTTGTATTGTTGGCACGACTGGCAACGTTGGACATATCGCTTCACGTCCCGGTACATTCCAGGCCAGTAGTATCGGTTAGCTACTCGATGGATAGTTTTACGAATTCCCAAGTGCCCGGCTGAAACAATATCATGATTTTCTTCTAATACGCGTATTCGATTTGGGGTAGCTACGCATAACTTCCACGGGATATCGTCTTCATCGTTGGGTTGGCGGGAAAAATGCCGGTACAACTGCTTGTCTTACCATGTAGTCTGCATATTTCTTCGGGTCGTCTTGTATTTTCTGACACATTTTCCGGATCCAGGCACACTCTGCGTCTGGGGCGGCTTCGCAATTTGCTCGGTTAGCGGCTTCCACTGGGTGACGTGATAACGTATCTGCGACTCCGTTGTTTGCTCCCTTTCGGTATTGGATTGTAAAGTTGAACTGTAGCAGTTCTAGTGCCCATCGACCTAGTCGTCCCATTGGGCTATCCAGTGAGTTCAGCCACTGGTCACTAATTACTGTGAACTGATGTCCCTCGAGATAGGGTCTCATCTTACGGATTCCCCATACGATGGCGAGGCATTCCTTTTCAGTTGTGGAGTAATTCTTTTCGGATGGATTGAGGTGTCTACTTGCGTAGGCTATGACTCGTTCAGCCCCATCTATTTCTTGGGCTAGCACACCGCCTACTCCGGTCTCACTGGCATCTGTATGTAGTACAAATCTCCTAGGAAAATCCGGACACGCCAAAACGGGAGCCTGGGTAAGATTGGCTTTCAAGGTAGTAAATGCTTATTCTTGTTCCGGTCCCCACTTGCAATGTTTGCCCTTCTTTAGTAAAAGGGTCGCGGTATGGCTGCAAAATCAGGCACAAACCTTCTGTACCAGTATGCGGTTCCCAAGAATCGTCTTATGTCACGTATATTTTTGGGAGGAGGTATCTGGGAAACTGCCGATATTTTGTCCGGATCGGTTTTGATTCCTTGTTCGCTCACGACGTGACCAAAGTACTTCGTCTCTTGGGTAAAAAATTTACATTTATCCGTGTTTATTTTCAGGTTGGCTACCCGCAAACTTCTAAATACCTCTCGTAGATTACGCATGTGTTCGCTTAAGCTCTTACCGATCACAATGATGTCGTCGAGGTAGGCAAAGGCATGGGGTTCCCTGTCTGCGCCGATGACACTGTCTAGTGCCCTCTGGAACGTAGCTGGGGCGGAGTGGAGTCCAAACGGCATAACTTTCCACTGGTAGAGGACCCGCCCCGGCACCGCAAATGCTGTGTATGGCTTGCTACTTTCTTCCATCGGGATCTGCCAGTATCCGTTTTTTAAATCTATACTACTAATAAACTTGGCTTCCCGTAGCATGTTCAAAATACTGTCAATGCGTGGCAGGGGATACGCGTCGGGCACTGACCTGAGGTTGCGCTGACGAAAATCCATACAGGTCCGCCAGGTGCCATTTTTTTTAACAAGTGTAATCGGGAAACAGTAGGGGCTGTGTGACGGCTCAATACATCCTTCCGCAATCAATTTGTTTATTTCCGCATCGATTATAGCTTGCATTACCGGATTTCGCGGCGCATACCGAATCTTCACAGGGCGGTCTTCGGTAAGGATATTTTGTGGGCGGTGATTGTTGAAACCCCACGTAAGCGTTGTAATTTCGGTAGCTCTTCGTCCAAGAACGTGGTGATTAGTTTTTCCTCCTTTTCTGTAAGACTATTTTTGCTATTATTATTAGAAATTTGAGTACTCACCTCGTTACTACACAAAGGGATGCTGGCGTCTTCAGTCGGTAATCCTTGCGGTGTACCTGTTTGAGTTAGGCATCTGGCGCTGCTTTGTGCACAATTTAGTGATAAGCCCGCGATCCGTAAGGTGGTATTAAATTGCCTGAGGAACTCAAGACCCACGATCACCTCTTCGCTAGCTTCGGGCATTACCAGGAATCGACATTGTTTCCGCCCAACACGATTTGGAATTCGACGGCATGTGATACTGTTCGGGCAGACCCATCCGCCAAAATACATCGGTTTCTTCTGGAACGTACGTTCGTTGTTGATTCAGCTTCTGTACAAAGTCCGACCTCATAAAGTTGTGGGTGTCAACTGCTTTCACCAGCGTGCCGGCTACCAGAATGGATGCTGTTAACCGAGTATCTTCATTTCTTAGACTGGTTCTTTGGGATGAGGATTTTACCTTTTTACGTGGAGGCCCGACCATCCTCAATTTTGTCGGCCTCCCGAGGGGTTTCCCGAACGTCGGTTTGCGCCCTCCGGACATCTAGAGGCATAGTGACCTGCCTGGCCACAGTGTTAGGACTGATTCTGTTGTGAATTTGCAGCACTGTTGACGGGCCGCGGTGACTTCGGAATGCTTTCCAGGTCTTTGGCTAAACGAATCAGCTCTTTTAGGTTGGTTACGTCCTTACGCCTAATATACCATTGGTATTCGGCTTGTGCATTCCGGAAAATACGTTGCAGCTTTTGTTCTTCTGAGAGACTAGAATGGCGCATGAGGTATTGAATCTCCAGGACGTAGAGTTTCTTCGGGCTTTGTGTTCTAGCCTTTATTTCGTTCTCTAGCTTCTCGAAGTATCTAGCAGGGAGGAAAAATTCTAAAAAAATCTGACTTAAATTCAATCCATACCTGCCACTGCGCATTATTGTTGCGGTACCATATCAGTGCTTTCTTAAAAACTCCGGCATAATTCGGGGTAGGTGATCCAAGGACACGTAATGCAGATACGCTAGTTCTTCTAGGCGCTCAATGAAAGCTCCTCCTTCGTAGAAAATTCCCCATTTTCGTACCTGATCTATGGTGTTGACCCTCGTTTCCACGGAAGGGTTATTTATTATCCCTGGTGGAGCTGCAGGCACTTGCACTTCGCCCTTGATAGGTGACCGCGAGGCTGATTCATCTACGGGGGGAGCCAGGGAGGTACCCGCTTCATGTTTTCTCTGTAACGCCATTAAACGAGCAATAGTCTCTTCTTCATGCTCCGAGTTCACAAACTTCGCAACTCTTTTCCGCAGCTCCTCTACTGTACCGGTGGTATCGAGCGCGAATTCTTCCAAATACTTTATCAAGTCATCTCGCTGTAGCGAGTAGACCTAACTGGTTTTTAACATATTTGATTATTTCGTTGAGGTTGTTGTTTAACTAACCATTATTATTTTCGTTTTGACGAACACTGTCGTTACTAAATAACTACCAACAGTTACAATTAATCATACCCAATTCTTTCTGAATATAACGTTACGAACCTTAGCCTAATAATCAATTTAGATTCACAAAGCAAATACGTTCGAAATAATCATATTAATAAACAATTAGCTACTGGCTTGAGCTTTTCACATGTTTACATGTTCATATATACTTAAGTATAAAATCAAACCAAAAAAGTTTGTCTTGAGTAGAACAAAAATCAGAAAAATGGGAATGAAGAAAAATAAACCGATGGCAACGCTGGGAAAGTGCACTTTAATATCAGCTTGAGAATGATTTAATTCTCGTATTCAATTTTCGCGAAAAAGTTGTATATATAAGAATTAAAATCACATTCAACAGAGCCACCTGACAAGTGGTGATAGCAAATACACGTGAGCACTGACGATGGAAGTGTAGCGGCTTCCGAAAGTGGCGCTACTCTGTTCTGCTGTGTACGTTGAAAAATTAAGTTGATGTTAATTTTTCCATTGTTCCTTGGAATATTAATCATACCCAATTCTTTCTGAATATAACGTTACGAACCTTAGCCTAATAATCAATTTAGATTCACAAAGCAAATACGTTCGAAATAATCATATTAATAAACAATTAGCTACTGGCTTGAGCTTTTCACATGTTTACATGTTCATATATACTTAAGTATAAAATCAAACCAAAAAAGTTTGTCTTGAGTAGAACAAAAATCAGAAAAATGGGAATGAAGAAAAATAAACCGATGGCAACGCTGGGAAAGTGCACTTTAATATCAGCTTGAGAATGATTTAATTCTCGTATTCAATTTTCGCGAAAAAGTTGTATATATAAGAATTAAAATCACATTCAACAGAGCCACCTGACAAGTGGTGATAGCAAATACACGTGAGCACTGACGATGGAAGTGTAGCGGCTTCCGAAAGTGGCGCTACTCTGTTCTGCTGTGTACGTTGAAAAATTAAGTTGATGTTAATTTTTCCATTGTTCCTTGGAATATTAATCATACCCAATTCTTTCTGAATATAACGTTACGAACCTTAGCCTAATAATCAATTTAGGGTTACAGTTTTAGTTGGTTTCACTTTTCGATTTTTTAGCGACGCAGCGTCATCAAATCTTGAGGCCGATACCGCTCGTTTTGACTTAATCGTTTCACCCAAACCTCACTATTTTCTCAACATTTTTTATGGCAGACGATTAATTCTAACTCCTAGGTTTTTTTAAATCTTTTTAATGCTTCTTTTACTTATAAAACACAATTCTTTGTTCATACTTTATTCTACTAATGGCGATTGCTCTGTTAAATTGTAATATTATTTTAGTTGTGGCAAACAATTATTTTATAATTCACGGATTATTATATTTATTTTAATTTAACAAAATTTATTAAATTTTTTTGGAAATATTCTGTCTGTTAATTTTTCTGAAATTTTTAACATACAAAATTTTTTTTTATTTTAAAATTTTTAATTTAAGAAATTTATTAAATTCATTGGGACTATTCCGTAAATTATTCTCCGAAAACTTTTTTATATTCTCTTATTATTTTCTTTATTTTATTACTAATTTCTTCAATTACACACAAAAAAATAAGATGTAATATTAACTAAGCTCGCATAGGGAATTTCTATTTATATAAAGCCAAAAAACTTAAGTTTTATTACCTAATGGCATGGGTAATTTGTAAAATACATTTTACCTCAAATCCTAGGTAATTTAACTATTAATATAAGGTGCCTTCTTCGAAATTATTTTTCTTTGTGTTTTTCATATTTATGCCAAATGAAAATATTTTTGAAGGAGAAAGGTAATATTTTTTTAATTGTAAATGACAATTTTTTTTATTTTATTTTTATTTTTTTCAAGTAACGGTTAAACTGAAGAAGTTGAAGAATATACACAATGAAATCTATTGGAAGAGATAATTCAAGAAATGTCTGGCGAATTTCCTGCATTTCCCAAATTTTTTTGTTAAAGAAGGGGTTATGTTGTATATTACTTTTGCAATTGGCCCTCTTGCTTCAACCGACACCTGATCGCACTGGCAACCCCAAGCCAATCAATAAAGTGGGTGTAGTGGGCATTGGTCATGTACATATCGATGGCTTAATAACTTTTTTCATAATCGTGTTTTTACGGTTTTCTGGTAGCCAACTTCTATATACACACTCCCTAAAGAACTAAGTAACCTACGGTTGAAAATAACGGCTTTATGCCCCCTTTTTTGTATGTAATAAGTGTAATAGTTTTTATTCGGTATATTTCTTTTCGAGTTACGCCTTTTTTATACTCAGCCGTCGATATATTCCATGTTGTGGCAACTGGTTTTATGCATTACAATACAATTTTTTCACATAGTTTTGTATATTAGAAATAAAAATGCATTAAATAATTCAGAATCTGTTTTTATTACTTGTGCAATTTAGGAATCCGAAATATTAGGGGCCTTAGAAAGCAATATTTTGACTAAAATTTACTTTTTTTTACAATGGCTAATTTACCTTTTTACAATGTGTAATTTACCTAAAATAAATGAACAAATTTACTATGCTATCATTGGCAAATTTAATAATTTTACAAGGAAAGCTACCTAAATTTTTAGTTAGTTTTTCGAACATGGAAATTAGCTAAAATTATAGCCATATTACCTAAGAAACTTAGTAACTGACATTCTACCTATGCACTTAGTTAAATTTATACCAAGTTATTAGGAAATATTGCCTATAGACTTTTTTGTGTGTAGGTAACCACAAATTTTGCAATAATTTTATTAACTGTTTTCAGGCTTTTATAGTTGCTTTCTTTTTTTCTCTGTTCTCTTCTTTTCTTGTGGTCTACACTGTAACTTTACTGCTTATTCGTACCACGTTTTGTTTGGTGCCTCGTAAGTTCACTATTTCACTTGCTTTATGTGGAAAAAAAATTATTTCCGATATAATTATTCAACCGGCATAAAATACATTTTATACTTATCGATGCCAAATTAGGCCAATGTCAACAATTTTTTCTTAAAGCGTAGTTCCGTTAACAAAATGCACTAGGTTTTTTTTCATCGGTATAGATTAGCATACGGTTTCTTCGTTTTCACAATTCTATATTTTCTGTACCGTTTATGGTGTTATTCTTTTCAGATAGCGCTGCGCGTTAATTAAGGCTGCGGACACGTGTTACCCTATCATACTAATCCCTTTTCCGACTGTACCTGCTCGGGCCCCATGTAACGATGATTCTTGGGCTTTATTTGTTTGGGACGTCAGAAAATGAAACAACCGTATCTACCAGGGGATTTCAATTACTCGTTCTCTTTATTTTCTTCAAGCTTTCTCTTTATTATTCGAGCGGATATCTTAAATGCTAAAGATCTATGTAACCTATGTCTTATATACTAATTTATTACCGTCGGCTGACCAACAATAATAATCTCTCTTGGTTATGACAAAGTCTATTCTTCAATATTATTTCAAACATCTATTCTTTTACGTAAGTTCCGTCCGACCACTAAATATCTCTCTAATATCATAACCAGCAATAATCTCTTCTCCTATGCTAGTTCTGCCTAACACTAAAGGCCGTGTCAGATAAAACTTTGTCGCTTTGCGTGACGTTTCTAACTTTGATAGAAAAGTGTAAAGCAAAAGGTGTATGACACAATGAAAACTTTGACAACACTCGCGCATTGATCGTTTACCAAAAAAGTAGTTGATAATTTTGCTATTTATATATATATATATTTTTTATAAAAATAAAAGTCAATTATGTTATTTTACGATTTATTATAAATAAATAAATGCCACATACATATTTACCTCTTATTAAAACAGATTCAAACGCGCAATATGTTTCGTTTGGCAATATAATAAAAGAAAATTATTCCAGCTGATTGTCAAAGCAAGCAAAAAGATGAGAGTTGCCGAACTTTTCGCTTAGCGCTGCGTTAAAAGTGCTTTATGTGGCATGTTTCGTATAAGTATGTACATTTCATCTTAGATGTCAAAGCGAATCTGTAACGCAACGCGAAGCAAAAGTTTTATCTGACATGGCCTTAAATATTTAATCCTTACCGTCGGCTGACCAACAATAAGAATTACCTTCGGCTACACAATATTTTCTCTTCCAAATAACTATAAATTCTGCCCACAGTGAAACTATCTACTCATATTTCAGTCCTGTCCAGCAACTAAATATTCCTTTATTTAATTATTATCGTCGGCTGACCAACAATAATAATTACTATCGGATACACAAGATCTCCTCTTTCAAATAAATATTCTCCTATATAAATCCTGCCCACCCTAAATATTTCTCTAATATAGCCAATCTTAATGCTGCTACTCTTATGCCAGCTCTGCCTAACAACTACGTATTATTTTATTCTTACCGTCGGCTGACCAACAGTAACAATTCTTCTCGGCTCCACGATATCTACTCTTAAAATAATTACTCCCATCAATTCTGTCTACAGTATAATCTATTCATATGCCAGTTTTGCCTAGCAACTAAATATTCCTTTATTTAATTATTACCGTCGGCTGACCAACAACAATAATTACTCTCGGCTACACAATATCTACGCTTCACAATACTATTCCCCTGTATAAATTCTTCCCACAACTAACTATTCTCCTCATTTATCATTACCGTCGGCTACACATTATCTACCCTTCAACAGACTACTCTCTTGTATAAATTCTTCCCACGACTAACTATTCTCCTCATATATCATTACCGTCGGCTGACCAACAATAATAATATGGCTACATAATATCTACTGTTCAACAGACTACTCCCTTGTATAAATTCCTCCCACTACTAACTATTCTCCTAATATCATTACCGTCGGCTGACCAACAATAATAATATTTTCCTTAAGTAAATTCTGACTAGCTACTATTTAATTAATGTCTTACCTCACCAAAGCCCAAGCGTACACTGCTCAAATTCCTACAAATACATTTCCTTTTATACCCTATTCGTGGCAAAATTAACAGTTGCACCATTTGGTTCTACATCGAATGCATCGTTGTATGCCTGCTTAAATTAAGTGGATGTATCATGCATTCTAGGTTGCCACTTGCAAACAGATGGCGTCCTAGTAACGATCGTTACATTCAGAGTGGTTAATGTCAATTCGATACAGTCTCACTTATAGATAAAAATATAAAACACATTCAATAGATAATATAATGGTGGTTACAATAATTTATAGCTTTTCCATGCGTTTTTAATAATGTGAGAACATATGAACTAAATTCACTTTGATTCAATAAACAAACTAATACCTAAGGTATGTAAAGAAATATAAACTGAATTTACTTTAATTCAATATACGGGACCTAATTGGTTTCTACTTCGTAGCGGCCCAGTGAGATAAAAACGAGGCATGGCAGATGCCGACTTTTATCGTCACAATATATATATATATATATATATATATATATATATATATATATATATATATATATATATATATATATATATATATATATATATATATATATATATATATATATATATATATATATATATATATATATATATATATATATATATATATATATATATATATATATATATATATATATATATATATATATATATATATATATATATATATATATATATATATATATATATATATATATATATATATATATATATATATATATATATATATATATATATATAAATATATATATATATATATATATATATATATATATGTATATATATATATATATATATATATATATATATATATATATATATATATATATATATATATATATATATATATATATATATATATATATATATATATATATATATATATATATATATATATATATATATATATATATGTATATATATATATATATATATATATATATATATATATATATATATATATATATATATATATATATATATATATATATATATATATATATATATATATATATATATATATATATATATATATATATATATATATATATATATATATAAATATATATATCTATGCACAGCGAGCCATATGCAGTCGTCAAAAATCTTCACTTTTAATGATTTAATATTGCAAAACAAAAAAAAAATATCAATACAAGTTCGATATTTTTCTTTAATTATTATTAATTTCGGAGAAAAGTCATTTTTGGAATGCCGCGAGTATTATGTAGTCGCGAAATTAAACTCCGAGTATTTTGCGTTCGCGACTGCAGAGTATATATTATATAATCACAATTTTTTGTTGCCAGACATATCATATATTTCCCTTTTTCCCCTGTTTTTTACTGCCGCCGGCATGTTTTATATTCTGGGCAAAGAACTTTGCCCATATAAATAAATAAAGGTGCCCACACACGAGTGATTTGTGCGTGTGATTGTGCGCGCTCGACGTCGTGTTACTTGTTAATGGGACTGTGCGCGCACAAATCACAAGTAATTGAAAATTTTCAATTTCTTCTGATTTGTGCGATGTGTTAGTGGGCTTTTGCGCGAACACTTGAATGTTTTTTTATTTTTGTATTCTACGAACGCAATTTTTCATAGAATTTAGAAAAGAAAATGTAACTTCACAAAGTAAAAGCGATATATGTATATATATATATATATATATATATATATATATATATATATATATATATATATATATATATATATATATATATATATATATATATATATATATATATATATATATATATATATATATATATATATATATATATATATATATATATATATATATATATATATATATATATATATATATATATATATATATATATATATATATATATATATATATATATATATATATATATATATATATATATATATATATATATATATATATATATATATATATATATATATATATATATATATATATATATATATATATATATATATATATATATATATATATATATATATATATATATATATATATATATATATATATATATATATATATATATATATATATATATATATATATATATATATATATATATATATATATATATATATATATATATATATATATATATATATATATATATATATATATATATATATATATATTTATATATATATATATATATATATATATATATATTTATTTATTTTTATATATATATATATATATATATATATATATATATATATATATATATATATATATATATATATATATATATATATATATATATATATATATATATATATATATATATATATATATATATATATATATATATATATATATATATATATATATATATATATATATATATATATATATATATATATATATATATATATATATATATATATATATATATATATATATATATATATATATGTATATATATATATATATATATATATATATATATATATATATATATATATAAAAAGAAAAAAACTTAAATAAATAATAATAATATACTAAAATAAATAAATAACCAAAAGAACAAATGCAGCACTCGCTTTGCAATTCATATGTACCTGTTGACGTTTAAGTTTATTGTGATTTGTTTGTCGTTAGTGGAGATTTGGTACGCGAACAAATCACACGCAAATATCATTCGTGTGTGGGCTGCTTAAAGTAACTATGTATTTCTCTAAATATTGCATTACGTTCTTTATTTTTTGCTTCCAAAACAAATGTAAAAGGAGAAACATATTGGTTAGCCCCTGAAATAAAAAAAAATTCTGCTAAACCAGTGCTTTTCCAACGGATATTACTTCCACATGAAAATGGAAATAATGCCCATTGATATTGTTTCTTTTTTATATGTAAATAATGTGCATGGACTTTATTGTATGCCAACATATTGCGAGTTACAATCGGTGGTACAGAACATGAATTGCAAGAGTTGGCTCGCGTAAAAAGCAGTGCTTTTTCATCGGACATTATTTCCACTTGGAAATGGAAATAATATACTATATTGACATTATTTCCTTTTTTATATGTAAATAATGTCCATGGACATTATTGAATGCCACCACATTACGAGTTATAATAGGTGGTACAGAACATGAATTGCAAGAATTAAGGGCCAACTAAACTACGCCAGCGGCTTGGCAAACATACTTTTTTCATTTGCACACAGACTACGCAAAACTGGTTCGTACAAGCAAAGATTTTTCACATTAATCACTGATTTAAATTTTAATTTTCCACGACAACCTCACTCTATGGAAATTTTGTTGCAAATGAGCTAATTTTACAATAGACTATACAATCAGTTTGCCACAAATTCAATATGGCAGTCAAAATATCAAAATTTTTTGATTTTTCTGCAAGCAGCTTGTCAAGCGTAAAAACACCGCCATATATTACACAACAAGCTTGTACAAACGCATATTTCTGTCATGTTTGGCAAGCCGCTTGCATAGTTTATTTGGCCCTTTAATATCAAGTGGCGTTATCAGTAAAACAACACACAACGAAATTGTAATAGTATTATTTTTATTTGTACGTTGACAGTTCGGGTGAGTTTTTCTATTTTTATATGGAGTTTGACTGATTGGGTATAATCAGCTGACGATCAGCTGTGCTGATAAGGCTACCTGGTACTGATTTCGCTTTGAACCGAGGTCATACTTTTATGTGATTAGACCCCGTCGAAACTAGCAATAGATATATGAATAAGTATTACAGAAAATCGTCACCTTATTATTGGTTTTAGCCATAAACATAGGAAAAAGCATTGAAAAGCAGCAAACCAATAATAAGGTAACGAAATGTCAAAACTATGTTCTCTCTAACTTGAGGTCTGCACGTAACATAATATGTAAGATGAGATTGTCAAATTCAATCGCAGAGAGAATTATGTTACGTGTATACTTCAAATTGGTGTTATCTCAATGTTATAAAAACTTTTATGAGAGCGTTGTTATAAGAATTCTTATAACAACAACCTTATGACATGAACTGTCAAAAACCACACGTACAGGAAAATGACTTAGTGTGCATGTGTAAGTGTTTATTAAAATAAATGAAAAGCAATGTTTTTGATAAAATTTCTGTGTTAAATAAATGAATGTGTTTAATTGATTTATAAATTAAAAGTTGTGTGAAAATTTAAAAATAAAATAACTAATTATGCAAAAGTAGTGCATGTTAACTCGATGAGCATTTGCATAAAATGAAATCTTATAGGAAAAGAAATATTACGTCTTCCCCTAGTATAAGATTAAGAGAAAATTCGACATTTTGTTTTTATTATTCTGCCAACGTTTTCTCATGTTTTCCCAAAGTTAATGTTTTGTGAAGGCGCTGTGTAAAGCGGGCCATCGATTATACAATATACTATGCGATAAATGGCACAATACTTTCAAAGAAAATAATGCACATCTACCACGGCATTTTGAAATTTTTATATATATTTCACTTTATTATTTGTCTGTTTGTAAAAATTTTATGATTATGAAGATAAATAATGTACAAATAATTAAAAAAACATCTAAAACATTTAATTGTTAACCTTCTTTATTCGTTTTTTCCATAAAATCAAACAAATTATCAAAAAAAAAACGTATATTAAATTTGATAGGCTGTGTTCTAACATATTTCTTCGGCCTGGTTTTTTAACATTGATTTCCAAACATATTTATCCATTTGCCCATCCCTAATTAAAGGCCGGGGCACATAGAATCCGTCATACGTCATCCGTTGCCTTTTTCAACTGACGTTAACGGAATGACGGATAATGTTGGCACAATGAGTACTTTGTTAACGGAGAGAAAATCAGCTGTTATTTATTTATTAATTTTAATTTCTTTAATTCATATTTCTTAATTCTTAATTTCTTTATTTTTTTATAACAAAGCACCAATACTTTATACAATCGAATAAATTTTAATTTAAATTATTTTATTTTTGAGCGAAAAACAAACCCACAACAAAGAACAAATCAAACAATAGTTGTCAAAGTACTCAACGTACGTTAAAAGTTAAAAGTTGGCCAACTTTGTACTTTGCGTTGACGGAGAAGTACTGTATGTGATCAAGTTCATAAGAAAACATGTATTTTAACTTAGCTGTCAGTTGAAAAAGGCGACGTATAACGTATGACGGATTCTATGTGTCTCGGCCTTTAATGTTCCCCGAAGAAAATGGAGCCGGGGCATTTTTATCGAAGGCGGCTGAAAATGTAAAATGGTCAACGGCTAAAATGACTGCACCGTGCGCTAAACGGCTGGATAAAATTGTTGTCGGCTGCGCAGCAGAGACTTGCGTCGAGACGGCTGAGCCGCGGCTAAGCCGAGCCGCCGACTAATTTCCACAGCCGCCGCCGCCGATTTTTCTTGCGGCTAAAATCGGCTTAATGGAAGCCGCCACCGACGATCGTTTTTCGGCTCAAAAACGGTTTAAAATAATCCCCCGATTGCTTTTTTTAATTTCCGCTTCTACTTTTTTATGGTTTTTTTCATAATTTTTGTTCAAGCATTATTTTAGTAATTTGCAGTCTACACCTAACTTAACATTAAATTCAAGTTAATGTTAAGTGTAGACCGCTCAAGTTAATGCTTTTTACAGGTTATAACATAGTTGTTAGTGCAATTGTTTTAACAACGCAGTAATATCTTCAAGTTACAACAGCATATCAAGCTAGGTGCACATAATATGGAACAGAATGCTCACTTTTGACAGCTAAAAGAGGCTGTTGTCATGTGTTGTACATATTTAAATGCAAAGTGCTCTTACTAAAATAATATGAAGGACATAGTCAAATTAGAATCCACATTATAAAATAAGATTTGCGTTCCCTCTCATACAATCTTCTCGCTCGATTATCGATGGCAACCGAACTTCAGTTGCGTTGCCAGTTGCTAAAAATCATATTGCGGATGGCAACTGAAAACTGTCAATTTCAGTTGTATTTTAGTGTTTTTCTAGCAACCACAAATTTTAAGTTGCTGGCTGGCAACGCAACTGAAGTTCGGTTGCCATCGATAATCGAGCCATTTGTAATGTTGTTGTATAGTGACGGGTCTAGTTAGTAGTCTATGGTTAGGTGGAGACGTAGAGTAAGATAAAGAAAAATATTTTTGTATGCATTACTCTGCGACCAGATCCAAATTGTGAAAAAGCTTGACATTTAGAGAAAAAAAGCTTGATTTACCAAAACGAACTGCCAAAAACTATTCAAAAGAATAAATATTCATTATCCGACTTAAAAAAAGGAGAAATTTATCAATTCGTTTGTATTTCTTATGTGTTCCTTCAGGGCTCTGCCATTTACGATTCGAGTTGAAAAATTTTTTCTTTATTTGGATTATATTACTTACTTCCAAATGGGTCCTGTTTTTTATTTCATAAGAATTTTTATTTTTTCCCACATATATTTGGTATTTCTTTACTTTAATTTGTTTGCAAAAAAATATTGAAAAAATTAAATTTTCATTAAAATTAATTCTTATCATTAATTCGGGAAATTACATTATTTTTCTTTCTTTACAAACGCATTATTAATAGGAATCGAAAATACAAACGAAGTTAATTTATGAAGATTTCCTCTTCGTCCAGTTTTTAAATTAGACCATATGTACTCACTAGAAATATCTTTGGGAAGAAGCTCTTAATCTATATATAATTTATTATTTTCTATAGACTCGAAGAATTTCCATTGATAATTCCCAGCAAACAGTGTTTTACAAAAGTGAAAATTACATTTAAAAATTTATTAGAGAAAGACTTTCATTGTAACCCAAATCGTATTAATACCAAGTGACCTTATAGTACAACAACAACTGGACTTCACCTATCTGTCATGTGAAATGCATACATAAAAAGTTTTTATTTAGTTTTTTTACATAGAGTTTGACATTTTGGTAAAGTTCATTTACAATAATAAGGCCACCTGGTATCAATTCGCCTTGCTTTAGCCTATGTCTATACCTGATAAATTTTTATCATGAGAAATGTCAAACTTTATATTGAAAAATAACCTGCTTTATCTTATCTGTTTTTCCTAAATAGAATTTGCCATTTATCATGATACAAATAAATCAGGTATAGACGTTTGTTTCAATATACATAAATTATAATGTATTATATATCCGAATAATTCTAGCATGATTCATGAATTAGATTCCAACGGTAAAATATATAATTAATGTTCATGCATAAAATTGCGAACAGAGAAATTAATTTTTAGCTTGACAAATAGCTTTTTAGGTTGAATCTGGACAAGCCTTAAAAAAGTTTGACAATCAAGCCTTTGCTTTATTTTTCATAACAATTTAAAAATTTTTGAGAGGCAAAGCAATGCTTAATTTCTATGCATTTTGTTTGGTGAAGAATTGGTATGAAAAAGAAAAACTAATTTTAACAACAAAATGAAAATTGTCACTTTTAGTAAATATCCATGTACATGTGGACCCACCTTAAGAAATATAAAATTTTGATATAAAATTTTGATATTTTTTAAGTCCCAATTCACACAATGCAAGTCTTATTGAACAGCTTCTTATTCTAACATATATCCTGGGCCTTGTGTTTTAACATTGATTTCCAAACATGTGTTAGAACACAAACACATTTGGTCCAGTCGTTAATTTCTTGTGTTAGGACAGAATTTAGACAATTTGTGTTAGCAAAAATTTCCAAACTTATGTCTCGTGAAGAAGGGCCTTAAGTTTGGAAATTTTTGCATTCGAAATTGTTAAAATCTGTTGCTAACACAAAAATGACTGTGTGAACAGTAAATATTAGTGTTCTGACACATGTTTCGAAATTGATGTTCAAACACAACACATAGCAATTATGTTAGGACACAAGCTGTCAAGTTTGGTATGTAGTGGTTTCTGTATAACTTGTTTGTTTTTATGGAAAAAGAAAAAATGAAATTTCTTGAGGTGTTTTGTTAGCACCAGTCATATTATTGGATGGTGGTGTGGCAGAGATAGCAAATTTATATATATGTTGTTGTCTATTTCATGTTGGCAACAATTCTTGTTTTTAAGACATCGTTGTTCTAACAATTGCGTTAACAACGCTGTCATAGCAGTAACAACAGCGATCCATACGTGACAAATTTAATTTTTAATTGTTATAACAAAAAATATCACAAATATCTACCATGAGTGGTCTGTAAATTTTAACGTCACACAATCTTAATTCGTAGCGTTATCTTTCACTTACATGTGTAAATGCTGCGATACTTGAAAGATTTATTAGCATGTGTAAAGGCATGGTTAATTATATTGCGCTTGATAGAATTGGCGGCTATTATTGAGCCGCCGACTCAACCTAGTGGTGGCGGTAAAAAATTAAGCGGCAGCGACCTTTACATTTTTGGCTTGCATTTCAGAAAAGTTGTTAAAGCCCTTATGACACTACATTTTTCTTGCATGGTTTTGCTATAGGATTGAAAAAAAGAAATAGGAAATGATAGAAAGAAACAACTATACAAAATGTAGGCAAAACGTAATGGCTTCTTTAAGTGCTGCCTACTTTTTATTTATAATAAAACGACAAAAGAAACAAAAAGTTGAAAAAAGAGGCGCTAGATCGCTGAATTCGTGAATAAACCGCTAACTTGGCAACACTTTAATGTTTCAAGCTTGAAATGTCAATTTTAAGTTGAACATTTTTAAATTTTTTTGACAGGCCCCCATTTTTTATCGATAACATTAGTAAAAGCTTTGACAATGTGGTATTTATCTTAATATAGCTGAACTCTTTGCACGTGGTAAAATTTTCTATTATATTCTATTTGCACTGTTCTCCAAAACTTGAAAAATGAAGAAAAAATGTAGTGTCATAAGGGCTTAAGCAAAGCAGGTCGAATTGGATGCACCTTTTCAAAATAATCGTATTGAAATTATTTGGAAAACAATTGTTTTCCATCACATCCCTACAAGAACAGTGACAGTCATTTGATCAATCATATGACTGGTAGTGCTGATGGAAATATCCATCATCACGTAGAACAAAGTTTCTATCATTTTCTTAAAACAATTAGAAAAAACTGATGGAAACTTTTGTGTACGTGTGATTTTGCATCCTTCTCTAACGTATGAATTTTGTCGTCCATAGAACATATAGCTGAACTGCTCATTCTAATTTTTACTAGTCAGTATTGATGTAAATATTAGTCACAGCTGACTAATCAAGCTTGATGGATATATAGGTCATTGCTGACTAATCAAGCATGATTGGTCATAGTTGACTAATCAAACCTGTTGACGAACATACCAATTGAAATAAAACACGATTTATTCCACAATAAATTCTTCATACTGATTTTATATACATATAAGCATGATCCAATAATACAGGTCTGTGCAGTAGAGAACAAAATGGCCGTCCTGCTGTGACTGTCAAAATAACTCCATTTATAAAAAATATTGTTTGTTTGTTTTATATGAAGTTGGACAACCTCGGCATGAAAACAAAGGAACAGCTGATCATCAGTTGATCTCCTGCACAGACCTGTATTATTGGATCATGCATATAAGAAACTTATACCCAACCAAAACATAGCATTCAGATAACTTAACATTAGGATGCAACACTTTTTAATTCTCAACAAACCACCAGCCTAAAAGGGCACCTAGTTTATTGCCATTGAATATCTATGAAGTAAAATATTTTTCATTGATTATGCAAGTTACACTATTCTAGCCGCAAAATGCAATGACCTACCTTAGAACAAAGGGTGTAGCTAACATACGAGTATAAAGAAACACTTCTATGCCACTTTGCAAAAATATTGTTGAAGAAAGGTAAGCAAATCGTTTGATTTTGTATCGGCCGTCATAACCAAACACTATGCCACGTTCATATTCCTCTGGAGTGTATTGCTATTTGATATACTTGTATAATCCCTGATTCGGACAGTAACAAAATCATTCATGGAATCAAAACCAGCCCGCATGCGGCCACAAAAACCAACCGTGCCAAAAGCCAAACAATGCAAACATTGATTTTAAATTTAGAGAAATTTAATTTTTCACGTCAAAAAATTTCAAAAATGCAACTGTAAAATACATTCGTCAACGATGATGGATATCTCCATCATCAATGACAAAATTCATGCATATGTATTAGTAAAAAATTTTTTGGGTATTAGTTTCAGTCAGCAATTTCTTGTAGGGATGCCTACATATCGTCATCTAATATCCAAAAAGCCGTAAGTACACTTCATTTTTATTAGAGAAGAAGGAAAAAACTATAAATTTCAGACAATTTGATTCTTAGTAGCCAAATTTTAAAATCAATCTTAGAAAACCAATGCGGAGTATACGGTTATACGAGTAAAATTTTAATGAAAGATGTATTTTGGTTAATTATATCACAATCAAAAAAAAATTATTTTGAGATTTTTGTCGCTTACAGCCTTTTGGATTTTAGGCGAAGATATACATATGTTTGTTAAGTAACTATTCAGGTTACATACAGATTTTCAGCAACTTCTCCGTGACCTATCTTCGGCAATTAAGTACCAAAAAATAGCGTCGGTAATTAATAAAGGTAAAAAATTTTATATTTAGTATTTTAGGAGATAACGGGTTAACAAAAAGGTACCAAAATCACATTTTTACCCTTATTCGGTCCCTGAATGTACAAAATGCAAAAGAGTACCAATCACCTGTCCGCTTATTTTTTGATTTTATTATGCTGTTTTTGGAATTTGATGTCAACCTTAGTTAGATCCGGAAATACAAAATTATCGAATTTACCCATTTTTGCCCCCTTTGCATTTGAATTTCAAAAATCCCTTCTTAGTGGATCTACACATCGGGAGGGCGGCCGACGTACATTCAAAGTACGTAACAAATAGCTGTACAGGGAAAAGTACCAAAAATAACTCTCAAAATTCGAATTACTAAAAAGTACCAAAGCACATTTTAGGGCTTCTTAAGGAGAGAAGAATACATTTTAAATTTCATTTCTATCTTTATTATTTGAGGAGATAACGGGTTAACAAAAAGGTACCAAAATTATATTTTTACCCTTTTTCGGCCCCTAAATGTACAAATTTCAAAAAAAGTATCAAAAAAGTATCTGCTTATTTTTTAACCTTATTTACCCGTTTTTACCTCTTAGCATTTGAATTTCCAAAAATCCCTTCTTAGTGAATCTATACATCGGGAGGGCGACCGACGAACATTCAATGTACATAACAAATAGCTGTACGGGAAAACGTACCAAACAGAACTCCAAATTTTACCCTTTATATATTCGAATTTCTAAAGAGGAACAAATCACATTTGGGGCCTTCTTAAGGGAGAAGAATAAATTATAAATTTCATTTCTATCTTTAGTATTGTAGGAAACTGTTAGTTAGATCAGGACATATAAAGTTACCGAATTTACCCCTTCTTGCCCCCTTAGCATTTGCATTCTTAAGAATCCCTTAGTTTATCTATTTATTGGGAGGGCGGCCGACGCACATTCAAATTGCATAGCAAATAGATGTACAGAAGAAAGTACCAAAACGAACTCCCAATGTTATCGTTTATACATTCGAATTTCTTAAGGAGAGAATACATTTTAAGTTTCATTTCTATCTGTAGTATTTTAGGAGATAACGGGTTAACAAAACGGTACCAAAACTATATTTTCACCCTTTTTAGGGTCCTAAACATACAAATTTCAAAAAAGTACCAAACACATCCGCTTATTTTTTAATCTTATTATGCTGTTATTGGAATTCTATGTCTGCCTTAGTTAGATCCGGAGATATAAAACTAAACAATTTACCCATTTTTACCCCTTTTGGTCCCCTACGTATTTGAATTTACAAAAATCCCTTTTTAGTGGATCTGTACATCGGGAGGGCGGCCGACGTACTTTCAAATTACATAACAAATAGATGTACAGAAGAAAGTACCAAAAAGAACTCCCAATGTTACCATTTATACATTCGAATTTCTAAAATGTACCAAGGCACATTTGAGGGCTTCTTAAGGATAGAATAATACATTTTAAGTTTCATTTCTATCTGTAGTATTTTAGGAGATAACGGGTTAACAAAAAGGTACCAAAATTATATTTTCACCCTTTTTGGGCTCCTAAACATACTAATTTCGAAAAAGTACCAAACACTTGTCTGCTTATTTTTTAATCTTATGCTGTTTTTGGAATTTTATGCCTGCCTTAGTTAGATCCGGAGATATCAAATTACCGAATTTACCCATTTATACCCCTTTTTGTCCCCTTTGCATTTGAATTTCCAAAAATCCCTTCTTAGTGGATCTACACATTGGGAGGGCGGCCGACGTAGATTCAAAGTACGTAACAAATAGCTGTGCAGGAAAAAGTACCAAAAATAACTCCCAAAATTACCCCTAATATATTCGAATTTCTAAAAAGTACCAAAGCACATTTGAGGGCTTCTTAAGGAGTGAAGAATACATTTTAAATTTCATTTCTAAGTTTATTATTTTAGGAGATAACGGGTTAACAAAAAGGTACCAGAATTATATTTTTACCCTTTTTCGGCTTCTAAATGTACAATTTTCAAAAACGAATCAAACACTTGTCCGCTTATTTTTTAATCTTATTATGCTGTTTTTGGAATTTTATGTCTGCCTAAGTTAGATCCGGAGATATAAAATTACAGAATTTACCCATTTTTACCCCATTTTGCCCCCTTTGCATTTGAATTTCCAAAAATCCCTTCTTAGTGGATCTATGCATCGGAAGGGTGACCGACGCATATTCAAAGTACATAACAAATAGCTGTACGGGAAAAACTACGAAACAGAACTCCCAATTTTACCCTTTATATATTCGAATGTCTAAAGAGGAACAAATCACATTTGGGGCCTTCTTAAGAGAGAATACATTATAAATTTCATTTCTATCTTTAGGATTTAAGGAAACAACGGGATTTACCGAATTTTCCCATTTTTACCCCCTTAGTATTTGAATTTACAAAAAATCCCTTTTTAATGGATCTGTACATCGGGAGGGCGGCCGACGCACTTTCAAATTACATAACAAATAGATGTCCAGGAGAAATTACCAAAAAAAAACTTCCAATGTTACCCTTTATACATTCGAATTTCTAAAAAGTGCCAAGGCACATTTGAGGACTTCTTAAGGAGAGAAGAATACATTTTAAGTTTCATTTCTATCTGTAGTATTTTAGGATATAACGGGGTAACAAAAAGGTACCAAATTATATTTTTACCCCTTTTCGGCCCTTAAATGGACAAATTTGAAAAAAGTACCAGACACCTGTCCGCTTATTTTTTGATCTTATTATGCTGTTTATGGAATTTGTTGTCAACCTTAGTTAGATCCAGACATATGAAGTTACCGAATACCCCTTTTTGCCCCTTTAGGGCAATAGATCCCTTCTGGGATCTATTTATTGGGAGTGCGGCCGACACACATTCAAATTACGTAACAAATTGATGCACAGGAAAAAGTACCAAAAAGAACTCCCAATTTTACCCTCTATATATTCGAATTTCTAAAAAGGAACAAATCACATTTGGGGGCTTGTTAAGGAGAGAAGAATGCCACTTAAATTTCATTTCTATCTTTAGTATTTTAGGAGATAAAGGGTTAACAAAAAGGTGCCAAAATTATATTTTTACCCTTTTTCGGCCCTTAAATGTACAAATTTCAAAAAAGTACGAAGCATCTGTCCGTTTATTATTTTCTTATTATGCTGTTTTGGGAATTTTATGTGTGCCTTAGTAAGATCCGGAGATATAAAGTTACCGAATTTTCCTGTTTTTACCCCTTTTTGCCCCCGTAGCATGTGAATTTCCGAAAATCCCTTTTTAGTGGATCTGTACACGAGAGGGCGGCCGACGCATTTTCAAAGTAAATAACAATTAGCTATACAGGAAAAAGTACCAAAAATAACTCCCAATTTTAACCTCTATATATTCGGATTTCTAAAAAGTACCAAAGCACATTTGAGGGCTTTTCAAGGAGAGAAGAATGCATATAAATTTTATTTTTACTTTTAGTATTTTTGGAGATCCCGGGTTAACAAAATGGTACCAAAATTATATGTTTACCCTTTTTCGGCCCCTACATGTACAAATTTCAAAAAAGTAGCGAACACATTACGATTATTTTTTGATCTTATTATGCTTTTTTTTTGGAATTTTATGTCTGCCTTAGTTAGATCCGGAGATATAAAACTACCGAATCTACCCGTTCTTACCCCTTTTTGCCCCCTTAGCATTTGAATTTCCAAAAATGTTCAATTGCTACCATAATATGAAAGAGATAGTTCAGATAGATTCAAAACAATAAAACCTGCTGTTTCTTTCATGTAATAGTCTAAATGTTGTAACCTGTCAGGCTACGTACAAAAATTCATCCAAAGTGTATTAATACCAAGTGGCCTTATTAGTGCAACAACAACTGGACTTTACCAATCTGTCATGATAAATGCATGCATAAAATGTTGTTGTTTAGTTTATTTTACATAGAGTTTGACACTTTGTTGTTAATATTTCCTAATAAGACCACCTTGTATCAATACGCCTTGAATTCATCAGAGTACCCCACTAGATACTTTTGAGCGCCGTTAAGACCAACAAGGTACAAAGCGGCCAACCACCATAATTTGCTAACGCCGTAAAAAAACGGGAACTTATAAGGTTAAGTATGGTAGCGCCACAAGCACAATATTGATTTTAAAATCGATTTATATAATAGTTAAAGCTTATATATCGAGAAAAGGTTATTATTGTGTTAATAAATAAATATAGAGGTATAGAAAAAACTAAAAAAAAAAATTTTAAATACGACTGCGAACGAAAGCGACTTTAAACTAACTTCAAGGCTGGATTAAATAACGCGGTACGACCGAGAGTTATACAAATTACCCCGTACTACCTACTATATCACAACCCCAACTGCAAAAAAATCGCTGTGCATATATATATATATATATATATATATATATATATATATATATATATATATATATATATATATATATATATATATATATATATATATATATATATATATATATATATATATATATATATATATATATATATATATATATATATATATATATATATATATATATATATATATATATATATATATATATATATATATATATATATATATATATATATATATATATATATATATATATATATATATATATATATATATATATATATATATATATATATATATATATATATATATATATATATATATATATATATATATATGCACAGCGATTTTTTTGCAGTTGGGGTTGTGATATAGTAGGTAGTACGGGGTAATTTGTACAACTCTCGGTCGTACCGCGTTATTTAATCCAGCCTTGAAGTTAGTTTAAAGTCGCTTTCGTTCGCAGTCGTATTTTAAATTTTTTTTTTAGTTTTTTCTATACCTCTATATTTATTTATTAATACAATAATAACCTTTTCTCGATATATAAGCTTTAACTATTATATAAATCGATTTTAAAATCAATATTGTGCTTGTGGCGCTACCATACTTAACCTTATAAGTTCCCGTTTTTTTACGGCGTTAGCAAATTATGGTGGTTGGCCGCTTTGTACCTTGTTGGTCTTAACGGCGCTCAAAAGTATCTAGTGGGGTACTCTGATGAATTCAAGGCGTATTGATACAAGGTGGTCTTATTAGGAAATATTAACAACAAAGTGTCAAACTCTATGTAAAATAAACTAAACAACAACATTTTATGCATGCATTTATCATGACAGATTGGTAAAGTCCAGTTGTTGTTGCACTAATAAGGCCACTTGGTATTAATACACTTTGGATGAATTTTTGTACGTAGCCTGACAGGTTACAACATTTAGACTATTACATGAAAGAAACAGCAGGTTTTATTGTTTTGAATCTATCTGAACTATCTCTTTCATATTATGGTAGCAATTGAACATTTTTGGAAATTCAAATGCTAAGGGGGCAAAAAGGGGTAAGAACGGGTAGATTCGGTAGTTTTATATCTCCGGATCTAACTAAGGCAGACATAAAATTCCAAAAAAAAGCATAATAAGATCAAAAAATAATCGTAATGTGTTCGCTACTTTTTTGAAATTTGTACATGTAGGGGCCGAAAAAGGGTAAACATATAATTTTGGTACCATTTTGTTAACCCGGGATCTCCAAAAATACTAAAAGTAAAAATAAAATTTATATGCATTCTTCTCTCCTTGAAAAGCCCTCAAATGTGCTTTGGTACTTTTTAGAAATCCGAATATATAGAGGTTAAAATTGGGAGTTATTTTTGGTACTTTTTCCTGTATAGCTAATTGTTATTTACTTTGAAAATGCGTCGGCCGCCCTCTCGTGTACAGATCCACTAAAAAGGGATTTTCGGAAATTCACATGCTACGGGGGCAAAAAGGGGTAAAAACAGGAAAATTCGGTAACTTTATATCTCCGGATCTTACTAAGGCACACATAAAATTCCCAAAACAGCATAATAAGAAAATAATAAACGGACAGATGCTTCGTACTTTTTTGAAATTTGTACATTTAAGGGCCGAAAAAGGGTAAAAATATAATTTTGGCACCTTTTTGTTAACCCTTTAGCTCCTAAAATACTAAAGATAGAAATGAAATTTAAGTGGCATTCTTCTCTCCTTAACAAGCCCCCAAATGTGATTTGTTCCTTTTTAGAAATTCGAATATATAGAGGGTAAAATTGGGAGTTCTTTTTGGTACTTTTTCCTGTGCATCAATTTGTTACGTAATTTGAATGTGTGTCGGCCGCACTCCCAATAAATAGATCCCAGAAGGGATGTTTAAGAATTCAAATGCTAAAGGGGCAAAAAGGGGTATTCGGTAACTTCATATGTCTGGATCTAACTAAGGTTGACAACAAATTCCATAAACAGCATAATAAGATCAAAAAATAAGCGGACAGGTGTCTGGTACTTTTTTCAAATTTGTCCATTTAAGGGCCGAAAAGGGGTAAAAATATAATTTGGTACCTTTTTGTTACCCCGTTATATCCTAAAATACTACAGATAGAAATGAAACTTAAAATGTATTCTTCTCTCCTTAAGAAGTCCTCAAATGTGCCTTGGCACTTTTTAGAAATTCGAATGTATAAAGGGTAACATTGGAAGTTTTTTTTTTGGTAATTTCTCCTGGACATCTATTTGTTATGTAATTTGAAAGTGCGTCGGCCGCCCTCCCGATGTACAGATCCATTAAAAAGGGATTTTTTGTAAATTCAAATACTAAGGGGGTAAAAATGGGAAAATTCGGTAAATCCCGTTGTTTCCTTAAATCCTAAAGATAGAAATGAAATTTATAATGTATTCTCTCTTAAGAAGGCCCCAAATGTGATTTGTTCCTCTTTAGACATTCGAATATATAAAGGGTAAAATTGGGAGTTCTGTTTCGTAGTTTTTCCCGTACAGCTATTTGTTATGTACTTTGAATATGCGTCGGTCACCCTTCCGATGCATAGATCCACTAAGAAGGGATTTTTGGAAATTCAAATGGAAAGGGGGCAAAATGGGGTAAAAATGGGTAAATTCTGTAATTTTATATCTCCGGATCTAACTTAGGCAGACATAAAATTCCAAAAACAGCATAATAAGATTAAAAAATAAGCGGACAAGTGTTTGATTCGTTTTTGAAAATTGTACATTTAGAAGCCGAAAAAGGGTAAAAATATAATTCTGGTACCTTTTTGTTAACCCGTTATCTCCTAAAATAATAAACTTAGAAATGAAATTTAAAATGTATTCTTCACTCCTTAAGAAGCCCTCAAATGTGCTTTGGTACTTTTTAGAAATTCGAATATATTAGGGGTAATTTTGGGAGTTATTTTTGGTACTTTTTCCTGCACAGCTATTTGTTACGTACTTTGAATCTACGTCGGCCGCCCTCCCAATGTGTAGATCCACTAAGAAGGGATTTTTGGAAATTCAAATGCAAAGGGGACAAAAAGGGGTATAAATGGGTAAATTCGGTAATTTGATATCTCCGGATCTAACTAAGGCAGGCATAAAATTCCAAAAACAGCATAAGATTAAAAAATAAGCAGACAAGTGTTTGGTACTTTTTCGAAATTAGTATGTTTAGGAGCCCAAAAAGGGTGAAAATATAATTTTGGTACCTTTTTGTTAACCCGTTATCTCCTAAAATACTACAGATAGAAATGAAACTTAAAATGTATTCTTCTATCCTTAAGAAGCCCTCAAATGTGCCTTGGTACATTTTAGAAATTCGAATGTATAAATGGTAACATTGGGAGTTCTTTTTGGTACTTTCTTCTGTACATCTATTTGTTATGTAATTTGAAAGTACGTCGGCCGCCCTCCCGATGTACAGATCCACTAAAAAGGGATTTTTGTAAATTCAAATACGTAGGGGACCAAAAGGGGTAAAAATGGGTAAATTGTTTAGTTTTATATCTCCGGATCTAACTAAGGCAGACATAGAATTCCAATAACAGCATAATAAGATTAAAAAATAAGCGGATGTGTTTGGTACTTTTTTGAAATTTGTATGTTTAGGACCCTAAAAAGGGTGAAAATATAGTTTTGGTACCGTTTTGTTAACCCGTTATCTCCTAAAATACTACAGATAGAAATGAAACTTAAAATGTATTCTCTCCTTAAGAAGCCCTCAAATGTGCCTTGGTACTTTTTAGAAATTCGAATGTATAAACGATAACATTGGGAGTTCGTTTTGGTACTTTCTTCTGTACATCTATTTGTTATGCAATTTGAATGTGCGTCGGCCGCCCTCCCAATAAATAGATAAACTAAGGGATTCTTAAGAATGCAAATGCTAAGGGGGCAAGAAGGGGTAAATTCGGTAACTTTATATGTCCTGATCTAACTAACAGTTTCCTACAATACTAAAGATAGAAATGAAATTTATAATTTATTCTTCTCCCTTAAGAAGGCCCCAAATGTGATTTGTTCCTCTTTAGAAATTCGAATATATAAAGGGTAAAATTTGGAGTTCTGTTTGGTACGTTTTCCCGTACAGCTATTTGTTATGTACATTGAATGTTCGTCGGTCGCCCTCCCGATGTATAGATTCACTAAGAAGGGATTTTTGGAAATTCAAATGCTAAGAGGTAAAAACGGGTAAATAAGGTTAAAAAATAAGCAGATACTTTTTTTGAAATTTGTACATTTAGGGGCCGAAAAAGGGTAAAAATATAATTTTGGTACCTTTTTGTTAACCCGTTATCTCCTCAAATAATAAAGATAGAAATGAAATTTAAAATGTATTCTTCTCTCCTTAAGAAGCCCTAAAATGTGCTTTGGTACTTTTTAGTAATTCGAATTTTGAGAGTTATTTTTGGTACTTTTCCCTGTACAGCTATTTGTTACGTACTTTGAATGTACGTCGGCCGCCCTCCCGATGTGTAGATCCACTAAGAAGGGATTTTTGAAATTCAAATGCAAAGGGGGCAAAAATGGGTAAATTCGATAATTTTGTATTTCCGGATCTAACTAAGGTTGACATCAAATTCCAAAAACAGCATAATAAAATCAAAAAATAAGCGGACAGGTGATTGGTACTCTTTTGCATTTTGTACATTCAGGGACCGAATAAGGGTAAAAATGTGATTTTGGTACCTTTTTGTTAACCCGTTATCTCCCAAAATACTAAATATAAAATTTTTTACCTTTATTAATTACCGACGCTATTTTTTGGTACTTAATTGCCGAAGATAGGTCACGGAGAAGTTGCTGAAAATCTGTATGTAACCTGAATAGTTACTTAACAAACATATGTATATCGACGCCTAAAATCCAAAAGGCTGTAAGCGACAAAAATCTCAAAATAATTTTTTTTTGATTGTGATATAATTAACCAAAATACATCTTTCATTAAAATTTTACTCGTATAACCGTATACTCCGCATTGGTTTTCTAAGATTGATTTTAAAATTTGGCTACTAAGAATCAAATTGTCTGAAATTTATAGTTTTTTCCTTCTTCTCTAATAAAAATGAAGTGTACTTACGGCTTTTTGGATATTAGATGACGATATGTAGGCATCCCTACAAGAAATTGCTGACTGAAACTAATACCCAAAAAATTTTTTACTAATACATATGCATGAATTTTGTCATTGATGATGGAGATATCCATCATCGTTGACGAATGTATTTTACAGTTGCATTTTTGAAATTTTTTGACGTGAAAAATTAAATTTCTCTAAATTTAAAATCAATGTTTGCATTGTTTGGCTTTTGGCACGGTTGGTTTTTGTGGCCGCATGCGGGCTGGTTTTGATTCCATGAATGATTTTGTTACTGTCCGAATCAGGGATTATACAAGTATATCAAATAGCAATACACTCCAGAGGAATATGAACGTGGCATAGTGTTTGGTTATGACGGCCGATACAAAATCAAACGATTTGCTTACCTTTCTTCAACAATATTTTTGCAAAGTGGCATAGAAGTGTTTCTTTATACTCGTATGTTAGCTACACCCTTTGTTCTAAGGTAGGTCATTGCATTTTGCGGCTAGAATAGTGTAACTTGCATAATCAATGAAAAATATTTTACTTCATAGATATTCAATGGCAATAAACTAGGTGCCCTTTTAGGCTGGTGGTTTGTTGAGAATTAAAAAGTGTTGCATCCTAATGTTAAGTTATCTGAATGCTATGTTTTGGTTAGGTATAAGTTTCTTATATGCATGATCCAATAATACAGGTCTGTGCAGGAGATCAACTGATGATCAGCTGTTCCTTTGTTTTCATGCCGAGGTTGTCCAACTTCATATAAAACAAACAAACAATATTTTTTATAAATGGAGTTATTTTGACAATCACAGCAGGACGGCCATTTTGTTCTCTGCTGCACAGACCTGTATTATTGGATCATGCTTATATGTATATAAAATCAGTATGAAGAATTTATTGTGGAATAAATCGTGTTTTATTTCAATTGGTATGTTCGTCAAGAGGTTTGATTAGTCAACTATGACCAATCATGCTTGATTAGTCAGCAATGACCTATATATCCATCAAGCTTGATTAGTCAGCTGTGACTAATATTTACATCAATACTGACTAGTAAAAATTAGAATGAGCAGTTCAGCTATATGTTCTATGGACGACAAAATTCATACGTTAGAGAAGGATGCAAAATCACACGTACACAAAAGTTTCCATCAGTTTTTTCTAATTGTTTTAAGAAAATGATAGAAACTTTGTTCTACGTGATGATGGATATTTCCATCAGCACTACCAGTCATATGATTGATCAAATGACTGTCACTGTTCTTGTAGGGATGTGATGGAAAACAATTGTTTTCCAAATAATTTCAATACGATTATTTTGAAAAGGTGCATCCAATTCGACCTGCTTTGCTTAAGCCCTTATGACACTACATTTTTTCTTCATTTTTCAAGTTTTGGAGAACAGTGCAAATAGAATATAATAGAAAATTTTACCACGTGCAAAGAGTTCAGCTATATTAAGATAAATACCACATTGTTGTACAAATTACCCCGTACTACCTACTATATCACAACCCCAACTGCAAAAAAATCGCTGTGCATATATATATATATATATATATATATATATATATATATATATATATATATATATATATATATATATATATATATATATATATATATATATATATATATATATATATATGAATATATATATATATATATATATATATATATATATATATATATATATATATATATATATATATATATATATATATATATATATATATATATATATATATATATATATATATATATATATATATATATATATATATATATATATATATATATATATATATATATATATATATATATATATATATATATATATATACATATATATATATATATATATATATATATATATATTAGTTCTTCAAAACTTTTTTTTTATTTTATTCAAGTGCTATAATCTCAAAAGTTTCTAGTAGGTATAAAACAAGCTCTCTGACAAGATTAGCTTCATATTTTGCTTCTACGCGCCGCCATAAAAATTCTTAAACTTGTTATTTATTCTACAAAATTTTTGTGACATTTTTATAAAATAAACAACAATAAATTAAAATTGCCAGTTATGCAAGTTGTTAACTGGGTGTCTCTACGAGCAATAAACTTGGAAATAATTATGTTCTCATCTGTCAAATTCTATTTCCAACATCACATGTTCTCCTGTGGACCACAGAAACAGATATTTGCAAATAAATTGCGACATAATTGTGCAAATTTACCTTACGTCTATACTTGATATATTTTTATCATGACAAAAGTCAAACTTTATATTGAAAAATAAGTTGTTTTATGTTAGCGGTTTTTCCTATATGGAATTTGACATTTGTATGATAAAAATATATCAGGTATAGACGTAGGTTTATGTTCAAGGTATAATGCTGAAAATAAGCTGTCAAATTTGATCGGCGTTTTTTTAATAAAATAAAGCAAATTTAAATAAAATAGCTCTAAACGAAATTAAATAAATTAAAATAAAGACGTAAAACATCGATCCATTCACAGTGAATTTTTTAAATTTATGTCCAATACCACAATATCTGCTCTATAGATCAGAACATAAGCCTGTATATGAACATATTTGTGCTGTTATTCTGCCGACGTTATTTCTTATGTTCGGAAATAAATATTGCGCGTGGCGACGTGCAGTAATGAAAACATAACGAAATTGCTTGTTTTCGCTTGTAGTGATTAGAGAAAGGAAAATATATCGAGCCTTTTCTGCAATAGAGTCATAACACAAAAACTTGATTTTTGAGTTAATAATGCAGAATTTATCGTCATATCGTTCCTCACATTGTGTAAAAATTTCACACAAATTCCTTGTATATTCAACTCTTGAGAGAATAATAACATTTTCTTTTACCATTAAGTTGTTAGTATATATAAAACTTTAAACTCATTTTCTGCAAAACAACATCACGCGCCGTTTTCAATTACTTCGTAAATACAACCAGGCCACTGTCGTTTATTGGCCTTAGAGAGTTTTGTGGCTCACTCTCGCACGTGATAATGGTCTACCTCGACTAACGGTATCGCGACTCCGTTTTTTGTGGAATTTTCCATTACCGCGTGCAACTGTTTTTAATATTGGTGGAGACCATAAAAACTCTAGGAGTGGATATTAGGAGTCCCGCTTCCTATATGACGGTATAAATCGGTTGGCAATTCCTGACGGAAGATCTGCCATCTTTTATTTTTAAAACAAAACAAAATAATACTAATTTACCGCGCATGTTGGAAAATAAAGTTCTTGTTGAAAACTCTTTGCAAACGAATTTCATTAATACAGTCAACCAGTTTTGTGGAGAAAAGGATGTCAAACCAAATCGATTCACAATTGGATGCAATCCAATTTCTATGCACAGGCAGAATATCGATGGCTTAGTATAAAAAAGGCGTAACTCGAATTTTCGTTATTTTACAGGAGAGGAAAAAAACGAAATAAAAACTAGAAAACTTACATACAAAAAAAATTTTTAAGTGGCCATAAAGCCGTTATTTTCAACAGTAGCTTACTTAGTTCTTTAGGAAGGTTGTATTTAGAATTCGGCTACCATAAAACGTTAAAAATACTATATAAAAAAAAACCCTTTTTTATATCATCTTTCTAAATATGAATGCGTAAAATTTGTCGAAAAATTGCTATACGTGTTTTCCGCCTCAAGCAAGAGGCAAAAAAAAAATTATTCTGCCGAAGGTTTTGCTTGTGCTTAGCAATAAATATTGCTACGTGAAGACGCAATGTAAGGAAGAGATTTAGATTTTATTGCTAGTTATGTGGTTTTGCATTTCTTCTAACGTTGTTGTACGACATTCCTCATGTTACATCCCGTCATCACGGGACATATATATATATATATATATATATATATATATATATATATATATATATATATATATATATATATATATATATATATATATATATATATATATATATATATATATATATATATATATATATATATATATATATATATATATATATATATATATATATATATATATATATATATATAATGAAATTTATTTGCTGGTGTTTAAGCATTGTCTATATGCAACATTTCATTGGTGCTTTACCAAATCGTCAGTAGACTTCAAACACAATTTTGAACAGTTACAAACCCTTTATCTTATGCACAAACTTTTAAAAACCATTTGAGAATTTACAAATAAATGTTTTTCAAAAATAAGCATATCAGGTTTGGAACTTATACAAAACCCAGCAAATAATTTTTTATTCGATATGAATCTATTTTATTTTTCTACACCTTTATACAATTAGCAATGCATAGGATAGCAAGAAAAGTATTTATAAGGCAAAATGAAAAATAAAATTCAAAGTAAACCTTTAAGAAATTTATTATTCGACATATTGTCATTATTTTATTTTAAAATGAAATTTATTTGCTGGTGTTTAAGCATTGTCTATATGCAACATTTCATTGGAGCTTTTCCAAATCGTCAGTAGACTTCAAACACAATATTAAACAGTTACAAACCCTTTATCTTATGCACAAACCTTAAAAACCATTTGAGAATTTACAAATAAATGTTTTTCAAAAATAAGCATATCAGGTTTGGAACTCATACAAAACCCAGCAAATAATTTTTTATTCGATATGAATCTATTTTATTTTTCTACACTCTTATACAATTAGAAATCCATTGGATAACAAGAAAAGTATTTATAAGGCAAAATGAAAAATAAAATTCAAAGTAAACCTTTAAGAAATTTATTATTCGACATATTGTCATTATTTTATTTTAAAATGAAATTTATTTGCTGGTGTTTAAGCATTGTCTATATGCAACATTTCATTGGTGCTTTTCCAAATCGTCAGTAGACTTCAAACACAATTTTGAACAGTTACAAACCCTTTATCTTATGCACAAACTTTTAAAAACCATTTGAGAATTTACAAATAAATGATTTTCAAAAATAAGCATATCAGGTTTGGAACTCATACAAAACCCAGCAAATAATTTTTTATTCGATATGAATCTATTTTATTTTTCTACACCCTTGTACAATTAGAAATCCATTGGATAACAAGAAAAATATTTATAAGGCAAAATGAAAAATTAAATTCAAAGTAAACCTTTAAGAAATTTATAATTCGACATATTGTCATTATTTTATTTTAAAATGAAATTTATTTGCTGGTGTTTAAGCATTGTCTACATGCAACATTTCATTGGTGCTTTTCCAAATAGTTAGTAGACTTCAAACACAATTTTGAACAGTTACAAACCCTTTATCTTATGCACAAACTTTTAAAAACCATTTGAGAATTTACAAATAAATGATCTTCAAAAATAAGCATATCAGGTTTGGAGCTCATACAAAACCCAGCAAATAATTTTTTATTCGATATGAATCTATTTTATTTTTCTACACCCTTATATAATTAGAAATCCATTGGATAACAAGAAAAGCATTTATAAGGCAAAATGAAAAATAAAATTCAAAGTAAACCTTTAAGAAATTTATTATTCGACATATTGTCATTATTTTATTTTAAAATGAAATTTATTTGCTGGTGTTTAAGCATTGTCTATATGCAACATTTCATTGGTGCTTTTCCAAATAGTCAGTAGACTTCAAACACAATTTTGAACAGTTACAAACCCTTTATCTTATGCACAAACTTTTAAAAACCATTTGAGAATTTACAAATAAATGTTTTTCAAAAATAAGCATATCAGGTTTGGAACTTATACAAAACCCAGCAAATAATTTTTTATTCGATATGAATCTATTTTATTTTTCTACACCTTTATACAATTAGAAATGCATAGGATAGCAAGAAAAGTATTTATAAGGCAAAATGAAAAATAAAATTCAAAGTAAACCTTTAAGAAATTTATTATTTGACATATTGTCATTATTTTATTTTAAAATGAAATTTATTTGCTGGTGTTTAAGCATTGTCTATATGCAACATTTCATTGGTGCTTTTCCAAATCGTCAGTAGACTTCAAACACAATATTAAACAGTTACAAACCCTTTATCTTATGCACAAACCTTAAAAACCATTTGAGAATTTACAAATAAATGTTTTTCAAAAATAAGCATATCAGGTTTGGAACTCATACAAAACCCAGCAAATAATTTTTTATTCGATATGAATCTATTTTATTTTTCTACACTCTTATACAATTAGAAATCCATTGGATAACAAGAAAAGTATTTATAAGGCAAAATGAAAAATAAAATTCAAAGTAAACCTTTAAGAAATTTATTATTCGACATATTGTCATTATTTTATTTTAAAATGAAATTTATTTGCTGGTGTTTAAGCATTGTCTATATGCAACATTTCATTGGTGCTTTTCCAAATCGTCAGTAGACTTCAAACACAATTTTGAACAGTTACAAACTCTTTATCTTATGCACAAACTTTTAAAAACCATTTGAGAATTTACAAATAAATGTTTTTCAAAAATAAGCATATCAGGTTTGGAACTCATACAAAACCCAGCAAATAATTTTTTATTCGATATGAATCTATTTTATTTTTCTACACCCTTATACAATTAGAAATCCATTGGATAACAAGAAAAGTATTTATAAGGCAAAATGAAAAATTAAATTCAAAGTAATCCTTTAAGAAATTTATTATTCGACATATTGTCATTATTTTATTTTAAAATGAAATTTATTTGCTGGTGTTTAAGCATTGTCTATATGCAACATTTCATTGGTGCTTTTCCAAATCGTCAGTAGACTTCAAACACAATTTTGAACAGTTACAAACCCTTTATCTTATGCACAAACTTTTAAAAACCATTTGAGAATTTACAAATAAATGATTTTCAAAAATAAGCATATCAGGTTTGGAACTCATACAAAACCCAGCAAATAATTTTTTATTCGATATGAATCTATTTTATTTTTCTACACCCTTGTACAATTAGAAATCCATTGGATAACAAGAAAAATATTTATAAAGCAAAATGAAAAATTAAATTCAAAGTAAACCCTTAAGAAATTTATTATTTGACATATTGTCATTATTTTATTTTAAAATGAAATTTATTTGCTGGTGTTTAAGCATTGTCTATATGCAACATTTCATTGGTGCTTTTCCAAATAGTCAGTAGACTTCAAACACAATTTTGAACAGTTACAAACCCTTTATCTAATGCACAAACTTTTAAAAACCATTTGAGAATTTACAAATAAATGATCTTCAAAAATAAGCATATCAGGTTTGGAACTCATACAAAATCCAGCAAATAATTTTTTATTCGATATGAATCTAGTTTATTTTTCTACGCCCTTATACAATTAGAAATCCATTGGATAACAAGAAAAGTATTTATAAGGCAAAATGAAAAATTAAATTCAAAGTAAACCTTTAAGAAATTTATTATTCGACATATTGTCATTATTTTATTTTAAAATGAAATTTATTCGCTGGTGTTTAAGCATTGTCTATATGCAACATTTCATTGGTGCTTTTCCAAATCGTCAGTAGACTTCAAACACAATTTTGAACAGTTACAAACCCTTTATCTTATGCACAAACTTTTAAAAACCATTTGAGAATTTACAAATAAATGATTATCAAAAATAAGCATATCAGGTTTGGAACTCATACAAAACCCAGCAAATAATTTTTTATTCGATATGAATCTATTTTATTTTTCTACACCCTTGTACAATTAGAAATCCATTGGATAACAAGAAAAGTATTTATAAGGCAAAATGAAAAATAAAATTCAAAGTAAACCTTTAAGAAATTTATTATTCGACATATTGTCATTATTTTATTTTAAAATGAAATTTATTTGCTGGTGTTTAAGCATTGTCTATATGCAACATTTCATTGGTGCTTTTCCAAATTGTCAGTAGACTTCAAACACAATTTTGAACAGTTACAAACCCTTTATCTTATGCACAAACTTTTAAAAACCATTTGAGAATTTACAAATAAATGATCTTCAAAAATAAGCATATCAGGTTTGGAACTCATACAAAACCCAGCAAATAATTTTTTATTCGATATGAATCTATTTTATTTTTCTACACCCTTATACAAATAGAAATCCATTGGATAACAAGAAAAGTATTTATAAGGCAAAATGAAAAATAAAATTCAAAGTAAACCTTTAAGAAATTTATTATTCGACATATTGTCATTATTTTATTTTAAAATGAAATTTATTTGCTGGTGTTTAAGCATTGTCTATATACAACATTTCATTGGTGCTTTTCCAAATCGTCAGTAGACTTCAAACACAATTTTGAACAGTTACAAACCCTTTATCTTATGCACAAACTTTTAAAAACCATTTGAGAATTTACAAATAAATGATTTTCAAAAATAAGCATATCAGGTTTGGAACTCATACAAAACCCAGCAAATAATTTTTTATTCGATATGAATCTATTTTATTTTTCTACACCCTTATACAATTAGAAATCCATTGGATAACAAGAAAAGTATTTATAAGGCAAAATGAAAAATTAAATTCAAAGTAAACCTTTAAGAAATTTATTATTCGACATATTGTCATTATTTTATTTTAAAATGAAATTTATTCGCTGGTGTTTAAGCATTGTCTATATGCAACATTTCATTGGTGCTTTTCCAAATCGTCAGTAGACTTCAAACACAATTTTGAACAGTTACAAACCCTTTATCTTATGCACAAACTTTTAAAAACCATTTGAGAATTTACAAATAAATGATTTTCAAAAATAAGCATATCAGGTTTGGAACTCATACAAAACCCAGCAAATAATTTTTTATTCGATATGAATCTATTTTATTTTTCTACACCCTTGTACAATTAGAAATCCATTGGATAACAAGAAAAGTATTTATAAGGCAAAATGAAAAATAAAATTCAAAGTAAACCTTTAAGAAATTTATTATTCGACATATTGTCATTATTTTATTTTAAAATGAAATTTATTTGCTGGTGTTTAAGCACTGTCTATATGCAACATTTCATTGGTGCTTTTCCAAATCGTCAGTAGACTTCAAACACAATTTTGAACAGTTACAAACCCTTTATCTTATGCACAAACTTTTAAAAACCATTTGAGAATTTACAAATAAATGTTTTTCAAAAATAAGCATATCAGGTTTGGAACTCATACAAAACCCAGCAAATAATTTTTTATTCGATATGAATCTATTTTATTTTTCTACACCCTTATACAAATAGAAATCCATTGGATAACAAGAAAAGTATTTATAAGGCAAAATGAAAAATAAAATTCAAAGTAAACCTTTAAGAAATTTATTATTCGACATATTGTCATTATTTTATTTTAAAATGAAATTTATTTGCTGGTGTTTAAGCATTGTCTATATACAACATTTCATTGGTGCTTTTCCAAATCGTCAGTAGACTTCAAACACAATTTTGAACAGTTACAAACCCTTTATCTTATGCACAAACTTTTAAAAACCATTTGAGAATTTACAAATAAATGATTTTCAAAAATAAGCATATCAGGTTTGGAACTCATACAAAACCCAGCAAATAATTTTTTATTCGATATGAATCTATTTTATTTTTCTACACCCTTATACAATTAGAAATCCATTGGATAACAAGAAAAGTATTTATAAGGCAAAATGAAAAATTAAATTCAAAGTAAACCTTTAAGAAATTTATTATTCGACATATTGTCATTATTTTATTTTAAAATGAAATTTATTCGCTGGTGTTTAAGCATTGTCTATATGCAACATTTCATTGGTGCTTTTCCAAATCGTCAGTAGACTTCAAACACAATTTTGAACAGTTACAAACCCTTTATCTTATGCACAAACTTTTAAAAACCATTTGAGAATTTACAAATAAATGATTTTCAAAAATAAGCATATAAGGTTTGGAACTCATACAAAACCCAGCAAATAATTTTTTATTCGATATGAATCTATTTTATTTTTCTACACCCTTGTACAATTAGAAATCCATTGGATAACAAGAAAAGTATTTATAAGGCAAAATGAAAAATAAAATTCAAAGTAAACCTTTAAGAAATTTATTATTCGACATATTGTCATTATTTTATTTTAAAATGAAATTTATTTGCTGGTGTTTAAGCACTGTCTATATGCAACATATCATTGGTGCTTTTCCAAATCGTCAGTAGACTTCAAACACAATTTTGAACAGTTACAAACCCTTTATCTTATGCACAAACTTTTAAAAACCATTTGAGAATTTACAAATAAATGTTTTTCAAAAATAAGCATATCAGGTTTGGAACTCATACAAAACCCAGCAAATAATTTTTTATTCGATATGAATCTATTTTATTTTTCTACATCCTTGTACAATTAGAAATCCATTGGATAACAAGAAAAATATTTATAAGGCAAAATGAAAAATTAAATTCAAAGTAAACCTTTAAGAAATTTATTATTCGACATATTGTCATTATTTTATTTTAAAATGAAATTTATTTGCTGGTGTTTAAGCATTGTCTATATGCAACATTTCATTGGTGCTTTTCCAAATAGTCAGTAGACTTCAAACACAATTTTGAACAGTTACAAACCCTTTATCTTATGCACAAACTTTTAAAAACCATTTGAGAATTTACAAATAAATGATCTTCAAAAATAAGCATATCAGGTTTGGAACTCACACAAAACCCAGCAAATAATTTTTTCTTCGATATGAATCTATTTTATTTTTCTACACCCTTATACAATTAGAAATCCATTGGATAACAAGAAAAGTATTTATAAGGCAAAATTAAAAATAAAATTCAAAGTAAACCTTTAAGAAATTTATTATTCGACATATTGTCCTTATTTTATTTTAAAATGAAATTTATTTGCTGGTGTTTAAGCATTGTCTATATGCAACATTTCATTGGTGCTTTTCCAAATCGTCAGTAGACTTCAAACACAATTTTGAACAGTTACAAACCCTTTATCTTATGCACAAACTTTTAAAAACCATTTGAGAATTTACAAATAAATGATTTTCAAAAATAAGCATATCAGGTTTGGAACTCATACAAAACCCAGCAAATAATTTTTTATTCGATATGAATCTATTTTATTTTTCTACACCCTTATAAAATTAGAAATCCATTGGATAACAAGAAAAGTATTTATAAGGCAAAATGAAAAATTAAATTCAAAGTAAACCTTTAAGAAATTTATTATTCGACATATTGTCATTATTTTATTTTAAAATGAAATTTATTTGCTGGTGTTTAAGCATTGTCTATATGCAACATTTCATTGGTGCTTTTCCAAATCGTCAGTAGACTTCAAACACAATTTTGAACAGTTACAAACCCTTTATCTTATGCACAAACTTTTAAAACCCATTTGAGAATTTACAAATAAATGTTTTTTCAAAAATAAGCATATCAGGTTTGGAACTCATACAAAACCCAGCAAATAATTTTTTATTCGATATGAATCTATTTTATTTTTCTACACCCTTGTACAATTAGAAATCCATTGGATAACAAGAAAAGTATTTATAAGGCAAAATGAAAAATAAAATTCAAAGTAAACCTTTAAGAAATTTATTATTCGACATATTGTCATTATTTTATTTTAAAATGAAATTTATTTGCTGGTGTTTAAGCATTGTCTATATGCAACATTTCATTGGTGCTTTTCCAAATCGTCAGTAGACTTCAAACACAATTTTGAACAGTTACAAACCCTTTATCTTATGCACAAACTTTTAAAAACCATTTGAGAATTTACAAATAAATGATCTTCAAAAATAAGCATATCAGGTTTGGAACTCATACAAAACCCAGCAAATAATTTTTTATTCGATATGAATCTATTTTATTTTTCTACACCCTTATACAAATAGAAATCCATTGGATAACAAGAAAAGTATTTATAAGGCAAAATGAAAAATAAAATTCAAAGTAAGTAAACCTTTAAGAAATTTATTATTCGACATATTGTCATTATTTTATTTTAAAATGAAATTTATTTGCTGGTGTTTAAGCATTGTCTATATGCAACATTTCATTGGTGCTTTTCCAAATCGTCAGTAGACTTCAAACACAATTTTGAACAGTTACAAACCCTTTATCTTATGCACAAACTTTTAAAAACCATTTGAGAATTTACAAATAAATGATTTTCAAAAATAAGCATATCAGGTTTGGAACTCATACAAAACCCAGCAAATAATTTTTTATTCGATATGAATCTATTTTATTTTTCTACACCCTTATACAATTAGAAATCCATTGGATAACAAGAAAAGTATTTATAAGGCAAAATGAAAAATTAAATTCAAAGTAAACCTTTAAGAAATTTATTATTCGAGATATTGTGATTATTTTATTTTAAAATGAAATTTATTTGCTGGTGTTTAAGCATTGTCTATATGCAACATTTCATTGGTGCTTTTCCAAATCGTCAGTAGACTTCAAACACAATTTTGAACAGTTACAAACCCTTTATCTTATGCACAAACTTTTAAAAACCATTTGAGAATTTACAAATAAATGTTTTTCAAAAATAAGCATATCAGGTTTGGAACTCATACAAAACCCAGCAAATAATTTTTTATTCGATATGAATCTATTTTATTTTTCTACACCCTTGTACAATTAGAAATCCATTGGATAACAAGAAAAGTATTTATAAGGCAAAATGAAAAATAAAATTCAAAGAAAACCTTTAAGAAATTTATTATTCGACATATTGTCATTATTATATTTTAAAATGAAATTTATTTGCGGGTGTTTAAGCATTGTCTATATGCAACATTTCATTGGTGCTTTTCCAAATCGTCAGTAGACTTCAAACACAATTTTGAACAGTTACAAACCCTTTATCTTATGCACAAACTTTTAAAAACCATTTGAGAATTTACAAATAAATGTTTTTCAAAAATAAGCATATCAGGTTTGGAACTCATACAAAACCCAGCAAATAATTTTTTATTCGATATGAATCTATTTTATTTTTCTACACCCTTGTACAATTAGAAATCCATTGGATAACAAGAAAAGTATTTATAAGGCAAAATGAAAAATAAAATTCAAAGTAAACCTTTAAGAAATTTATTATTCGACATATTGTCATTATTTTATTTTAAAATGAAATTTATTTGCGGGTGTTTAAGCATTGTCTATATGCAACATTTCATTGGTGCTTTTCCAAATCGTCAGTAGACTTCAAACACAATTTTGAACAGTTACAAACCCTTTATCTTATGCACAAACTTTTAAAAACCATTTGAGAATTTACAAATAAATGTTTTTTAAAAATAATCATATCAGGTTTGGAACTCATACAAAACCCAGCAAATAATTTTTTATTCGATATGAATCTATTTTATTTTTCTACACCCTTATACAATTAGAAATCCATTGGATAACAAGAAAAGTATTTATAAGGCAAAATGAAAAATTAAATTCAAAGTAAACCTTTAAGAAATTTATTATTCGACATATTGTCATTATTTTATTTTAAAATGAAATTTATTTGCTGGTGTTTAAGCATTGTCTATATGCAACATTTCATTGGTGCTTTTCCAAATCGTCAGTAGACTTCAAACACAATTTTGAACAGTTACAAACCCTTTATCTTATGCACAAACTTTTAAAAACCATTTGAGAATTTACAAATAAATGATTTTCAAAAATAAGCATATCAGGTTTGGAACTCATACAAAACCCAGCAAATAATTTTTTATTCGATATGAATCTATTTTATTTTTCTACACCCTTGTACAATTAGAAATCCATTGGATAACAAGAAAAGTATTTATAAGGCAAAATGAAAAATAAAATTCAAAGTAAACCTTTAAGAAATTAATTATTCGACATATTGTCATTATTTTATTTTAAAATGAAATTTATTTGCTGGTGTTTAAGCATTGTCTATATGCAACATTTCATTGGTGCTTTTCCAAATTGTCAGTAGACTTCAAACACAATTTTGAACAGTTACAAACCCTTTATCTTATGCACAAACTTTTAAAAACCATTTGAGAATTTACAAATAAATGTTTTTCAAAAATAAGCATATCACGTTTGGAACTCATACAAAACCCAGCAAATAATTTTTTATTCGATATGATTCTATTTTATTTTTCTACACCCTTATACAATTAGAAATCCATTGGATAACAAGAAAAGTATTTATAAGGCAAAATGAAAAATTAAATTCAAAGTAAACCTTTAAGAAATTTATTATTCGACATATTGTCATTATTTTATTTTAAAATGAAATTTATTTGCTGGTGTTTAAGCATTGTCTATATGCAACATTTCATTGGTGCTTTTCCAAATCGTCAGTAGACTTCAAACACAATTTTGAACAGTTACAAACCCTTTATCTTATGCACAAACTTTTAAAAACCATTTGAGAATTTACAAATAAATGATTTTCAAAAATAAGCATATCAGGTTTGGAACTCATACAAAACCCAGCAAATATTTTTTTATTCGATATGAATCTATTTTATTTTTCTACACCCTTGTACAATTAGAAATCCATTGGATAACAAGAAAAATATTTATAAAGCAAAATGAAAAATTAAATTCAAAGTAAACCTTTAAGAAATTTATTATTCGACATATTGTCATTATTTTATTTTAAAATGAAATTTATTTGCTGGTGTTTAAGCATTGTCTATATGCAACATTTCATTGGTGCTTTTCCAAATAGTCAGTAGACTTCAAACACAATTTTGAACAGTTACAAACCCTTTATCTTATGCACAAACTTTTAAAAACCATTTGAGAATTTACAAATAAATGATCTTCAAAAATAAGCATATCAGGTTTGGAACTCATAGAAAACCCAGCAAATAATTTTTTATTCGATATGAATCTATTTTATTTTTCTACACCCTTGTACAATTAGAAATCCATTGGATAACAAGAAAAATATTTATAAGGCAAAATGAAAAATTAAATTCAAAGTAAACCTTTAAGAAATTTATTATTCGACATATTGTCATTATTTTATTTTAAAATGAAATTTATTTGCTGGTGTTTAAGCATTGTCTATATGCAACATTTCATTGGTGCTTTTCCAAATCGTCAGTAGACTTCAAACACAATTTTGAACAGTTACAAACCCTTTATCTTATGCACAAACTTTTAAAAACCATTTGAGAATTTACAAATAAATGATTTTCAAAAATAAGCATATCAGGTTTGGAACTCATACAAAACCCAGCAAATATTTTTTTATTCGATATGAATCTATTTTATTTTTCTACACCCTTGTACAATTAGAAATCCATTGGATAACAAGAAAAATATTTATAAAGCAAAATGAAAAATTAAATTCAAAGTAAACCTTTAAGAAATTTATTATTCGACATATTGTCATTATTTTATTTTAAAATGAAATTTATTTGCTGGTGTTTAAGCATTGTCTATATGCAACATTTCATTGGTGCTTTTCCAAATAGTCAGTAGACTTCAAACACAATTTTGAACAGTTACAAACCCTTTATCTTATGCACAAACTTTTAAAAACCATTTGAGAATTTACAAATAAATGATCTTCAAAAATAAGCATATCAGGTTTGGAACTCATAGAAAACCCAGCAAATAATTTTTTATTCGATATGAATCTATTTTATTTTTCTACACCCTTGTACAATTAGAAATCCATTGGATAACAAGAAAAATATTTATAAGGCAAAATGAAAAATTAAATTCAAAGTAAACCTTTAAGAAATTTATTATTCGACATATTGTCATTATTTTATTTTAAAATGAAATTTATTTGCTGGTGTTTAAGCATTGTCTATATGCAACATTTCATTGGTGCTTTTCCAAATAATCAGTAGACTTCAAACACAATTTTGAACAGTTACAAACCCTTTATCTTATGCACAAACTTTTAAAACCATTTGAGAATTTACAAATAAATGATTTTCAAAAATAAGCATATCAGGTTTGGAACTCATACAAAACCCAGCAAATAATTTTTTATTCGATATGAATCTATTTTATTTTTCTACACCCTTATACAATTAGAAATCCATTGGATAACAAGAAAAGTATTTATAAGGCAAAATGAAAAATTAAATTCAAAGTAAACCTTTAAGAAATTTATTATTCGACATATTGTCATTATTTTATTTTAAAATGAAATTTATTTGCTGGTGTTTAAGCATTGTCTATATGCAACATTTCATTGGTGCTTTTCCAAATAGTCAGTAGACTTCAAACACAATTTTGAACAGTTACAAACCCTTTATCTTATGCACAAACTTTTAAAACCATTTGAGAATTTACAAATAAATGATTTTCAAAAATAAGCATATCAGGTTTGGAACTCATACAAAACCCAGCAAATAATTTTTTATTCGATATGAATCTATTTTATTTTTCTACACCCTTATACAAATAGAAATCCATTGGATAACAAGAAAAGTATTTATAAGGCAAAATCAAAAATAAAATTCAAAGTAAACCTTTAAGAAATTTATTATTCGACATATTGTCATTATTTTATTTTAAAATGAAATTTATTTGCTGGTGTTTAAGCATTGTCTATATGCAACATTTCATTGGTGCTTTTCCAAATCGTCAGTAGACTTCAAACACAATTTTGAACAGTTACAAACCCTTTATCTTATGCACAAACTTTTAAAAACCATTTGAGAATTTACAAATAAATGATTTTCAAAAATAAGCATATCAGGTTTGGAACTCATACAAAACCCAGCAAATAATTTTTTATTCGATATGAATCTATTTTATTTTTCTACACCCTTATACAATTAGAAATCCATTGGATAACAAGAAAACTATTTATAAGGCAAAATGAAAAATTAAATTCAAAGTAAACCTTTAAGAAATTTATTATTCGACATATTGTCATTATTTTATTTTAAAATGAAATTTATTTGCTGGTGTTTAAGCATTGTCTATATGCAACATTTCATTGGTGCTTTTCCAAATCGTCAGTAGACTTCAAACACAATTTTGAACAGTTACAAACCCTTTATCTTATGCACAAACTTTTAAAAACCATTTGAGAATTTACAAATAAATGATCTTCAAAAATAAGCATATCAGGTTTGGAACTCATACAAAACCCAGCAAATAATTTTTTATTCGATATGAATCTATTTTATTTTTCTACACCCTTATACAAATAGAAATCCATTGGATAACAAGAAAAGTATTTATAAGGCAAAATGAAAAATAAAATTCAAAGTAAACCTTTAAGAAATTTATTATTCGACATATTGGTGCTTTTCCAAACTTTTAAAAACCATTTGAGAATTTACAAATAAATGATCTTCAAAAATAAGCATATCAGGTTTGGAACTCAAACAAAACCCAGCAAATAATTTTTTATTCGATATGAATCTATTTTATTTTTCTACACCCTTATACAAATAGAAATCCATTGGATAACAAGAAAAGTATTTATAAGGCAAAATGAAAAATAAAATTCAAAGTAAACCTTTAAGAAATTTATTATTCGACATATCGTCATTATTTTATTTTAAAATGAAATTTATTTGCTGGTGTTTAAGCATTGTCTATATGCAACATTTCATTGGTGCTTTTCCAAATCGTCAGTAGACTTCAAACACAATTGTGAACAGTTACAAACCCTTTATCTTATGCACAAACTTTTAAAAACCATTTGAGAACTTACAAATAAATGATTTTCAAAAATAAGCATATCAGGTTTGGAACTCATACAAAACCCAGCAAATAATTTTTTATTCGATATGAATCTATTTTATTTTTCTACACCCTTATACAATTAGAAATCCATTGGATAACAAGAAAAGTATTTATAAGGCAAAATGAAAAATTAAATTCAAAGTAAACCTTGAAGAAATTTATTATTCGACATATTGTCATTATTTTATTTTAAAATGAAATTTATTCGCTGGTGTTTAAGCATTGTCTATATGCAACATTTCATTGGTGCTTTTCCAAATCGTCAGTAGACTTCAAACACAATTTTGAACAGTTACAAACCCTTTATCTTATGCACAAACTTTTAAAAACCATTTGAGAATTTACAAATAAATGATTTTCAAAAATAAGCATATCAGGTTTGGAACTCATACAAAACCCAGCAAATAATTTTTTATTCGATATGAATCTATTTTATTTTTCTACACCCTTGTACAATTAGAAATCCATTGGATAACAAGAAAAATATTTATAAGGCAAAATGAAAAATTAAATTCAAAGTAAACCTTTAAGAAATTTATTATTCGACATATTGTCATTATTTTATTTTAAAATGAAATTTATTTGCTGGTGTTTAAGCATTGTCTATATGCAACATTTCATTGGTGCTTTTCCAAATAGTCAGTAGACTTCAAACACAATTTTGAACAGTTACAAACCCTTTATCTTATGCACAAACTTTTAAAAACCATTTGAGAATTTACAAATAAATGATCTTCAAAAATAACATATCAGGTTTGGAACTCATACAAAACCCAGCAAATAATTTTTTATTCGATATGAATCTATTTTATTTTTCTACACCCTTATACAATTAGAAATCCATTGGATAACAAGAAAAGTATTTATAAGGCTAAATGAAAAATTAAATTCAAAGTAAACCTTTAAGAAATTTATTATTCGACATATTGTCATTATTTTATTTTAAAATGAAATTTATTTGCTGGTGTTTAAGCATTGTCTATATGCAACATTTTATTGGTGCTTTTCCAAATCGTCAGTAGACTTCAAACACAATTTTGAACAGTTACAAACCCTTTATCTTATGCACAAACTTTTAAAAACCATTTGAGAATTTACAAATAAATGATTTTCAAAAATAAGCATATCAGGTTTGGAACTCATACAAAACCCAGCAAATAATTTTGTATTCGATATGAATCTATTATATTTTTCTACACCCTTATACAATTAGAAATCCATTGGATAACAAGAAAAGTATTTATAAGGCAAAATTAAAAATAAAATTCAAAGTAAACCTTTAAGAAATTTATTATTCGACATATTGTCCTTATTTTATTTTAAGATGAAATTTATTTGCTGGTGTTTAAGCATTGTCTATATGCAACATTTCATTGGTGCTTTTCCAAATCGTCAGTAGACTTCAAACACAATTTTGAACAGTTACAAACCCTTTATCTTATGCACAAACTTTTAAAAACCATTTGAGAATTTACAAATAAATGATTTTCAAAAATAAGCATATCAGGTTTGGAACTCATACAAAACCCAGCAAATAATTTTTTATTCGATATGAATCTATTTTATTTTTCTACACCCTTATAAAATTAGAAATCCATTGGATAACAAGAAAAGTATTTATAAGGCAAAATGAAAAATTAAATTCAAAGTAAAGCTGTAAGAAATTTATTATTCGACATATTGTCATTATTTTATTTTAAAATGAAATTTATTTGCTGGTGTTTAAGCATTGTCTATATGCAACATTTCATTCGTGCTTTTCCAAATCGTCAGTAGACTTCAAACACAATTTTGAACAGTTACAAACCCTTTATCTTATGCACAAACTTTTAAAAACCATTTGAGAATTTACAAATAAATGTTTTTCAAAAATAAGCATATCACGTTTGGAACTCATACAAAACCCAGCAAATAATTTTTTATTCGATATGAATCTATTTTATTTTTCTACACCCTTATACAATTAGAAATCCATTGGATAACAAGAAAAGTATTTATAAGGCAAAATGAAAAATTAAATTCAAAGTAAACCTTTAAGAAATTTATTATTCGACATATTGTCATTATTTTATTTTAAAATGAATTTTATTTGCTGGTGTTTAAGCATTGTCTATATGCAACATTTCATTGGTGCTTTTCCAAATCGTCAGTAGACTTCAAACACAATTTGAACAGTTACAAACCCTTTATCTTATGCACAAACTTTTAAAAACCATTTGAGAATTTACAAATAAATGATTTTCAAAAATAAGCATATCAGGTTTGGAACTCATACAAAACCCAGCAAATAATTTTTTATTCGATATGAATCTATTTTATTTTTCTACACCCTTGTACAATTAGAAATCCATTGGATAACAAGAAAAGTATTTATAAGGCAAAATGAAAAATTAAATTCAAAGTAAACCTTTAAGAAATTTATTATTCGACATATTGTCATTATTTTATTTTAAAATGAAATTTATTTGCTGGTGTTTAAGCATTGTCTATATGCAACATTTCATTGGTGCTTTTCCAAATCGTCAGTAGACTTCAAACACAATTTTGAACAGTTACAAACCCTTTATCTTATGCACAAACTTTTAAAAACCATTTGAGAATTTACAAATAAATGATTTTCAAAAATAAGCATATCAGGTTTGGAACTCATACAAAACCCAGCAAATAATTTTTTATTCGATATGAATCTATTTTATTTTTCTACACCCTTATACAATTAGAAATCCATTGGATAACAAGAAAAGTATTTATAAGGCAAAATGAAAAATTAAATTCAAAGTAAACCTTTAAGAATTTTTTATTATTCGACATATTGTCATTATTTTATTTTAAAATGAAATTTATTCGCTGGTGTTTAAGCATTGTCTATATGCAACATTTCATTGGTGCTTTTCCAAATCGTCAGTAGACTTCAAACACAATTTTGAACAGTTACAAACCCTTTATCTTATGCACAAACTTTTAAAAACCATTTGAGAATTTACAAATAAATGATTTTCAAAAATAAGCATATCAGGTTTGGAACTCATACAAAACCCAGCAAATAATTTTTTATTCGATATGAATCTATTTTATTTTTCTACACCCTTGTACAATTAGAAATCCATTGGATAACAAGAAAAGTATTTATAAGGCAAAATGAAAAATAAAATTCAAAGTAAAGCTGTAAGAAATTTATTATTCGACATATTGTCATTATTTTATTTTAAAATGAAATTTATTTGCTGGTGTTTAAGCATTGTCTATATGCAACATTTCATTCGTGCTTTTCCAAATCGTCAGTAGACTTCAAACACAATTTTGAACAGTTACAAACCCTTTATCTTATGCACAAACTTTTAAAAACCATTTGAGAATTTACAAATAAATGTTTTTCAAAAATAAGCATATCACGTTTGGAACTCATACAAAACCCAGCAAATAATTTTTTATTCGATATGAATCTATTTTATTTTTCTACACCCTTATACAATTAGAAATCCATTGGATAACAAGAAAAGTATTTATAAGGCAAAATGAAAAATTAAATTCAAAGTAAACCTTTAAGAAATTTATTATTCGACATATTGTCATTATTTTATTTTAAAATGAAATTTATTTGCTGGTGTTTAAGCATTGTCTATATGCAACATTTCATTGGTGCTTTTCCAAATCGTCAGTAGACTTCAAACACAATTTTGAACAGTTACAAACCCTTTATCTTATGCACAAACTTTTAAAAACCATTTGAGAATTTACAAATAAATGATTTTCAAAAATAAGCATATCAGGTTTGGAACTCATACAAAACCCAGCAAATAATTTTTTATTCGATATGAATCTATTTTATTTTTCTACACCCTTGTACAATTAGAAATCCATTGGATAGCAAGAAAAGTATTTATAAGGCAAAATGAAAAATTAAATTCAAAGTAAACCTTTAAGAAATTTATTATTCGACATATTGTCATTATTTTATTTTAAAATGAAATTTATTTGCTGGTGTTTAAGCATTGTCTATATGCAACATTTCATTGGTGCTTTTCCAAATCGTCAGTAGACTTCAAACACAATTTTGAACAGTTACAAACCCTTTATCTTATGCACAAACTTTTAAAAACCATTTGAGAATTTACAAATAAATGATTTTCAAAAATAAGCATATCAGGTTTGGAACTCATACAAAACCCAGCAAATAATTTTTTATTCGATATGAATCTATTTTATTTTTCTACACCCTTATACAATTAGAAATCCATTGGATAACAAGAAAAGTATTTATAAGGCAAAATGAAAAATTAAATTCAAAGTAAACCTTTAAGAATTTTTTATTATTCGACATATTGTCATTATTTTATTTTAAAATGAAATTTATTCGCTGGTGTTTAAGCATTGTCTATATGCAACATTTCATTGGTGCTTTTCCAAATCGTCAGTAGACTTCAAACACAATTTTGAACAGTTACAAACCCTTTATCTTATGCACAAACTTTTAAAAACCATTTGAGAATTTACAAATAAATGATTTTCAAAAATAAGCATATCAGGTTTGGAACTCATACAAAACCCAGCAAATAATTTTTTATTCGATATGAATCTATTTTATTTTTCTACACCCTTGTACAATTAGAAATCCATTGGATAACAAGAAAAGTATTTATAAGGCAAAATGAAAAATAAAATTCAAAGTAAAGCTGTAAGAAATTTATTATTCGACATATTGTCATTATTTTATTTTAAAATGAAATTTATTTGCTGGTGTTTAAGCATTGTCTATATGCAACATTTCATTCGTGCTTTTCCAAATCGTCAGTAGACTTCAAACACAATTTTGAACAGTTACAAACCCTTTATCTTATGCACAAACTTTTAAAAACCATTTGAGAATTTACAAATAAATGTTTTTCAAAAATAAGCATATCACGTTTGGAACTCATACAAAACCCAGCAAATAATTTTTTATTCGATATGAATCTATTTTATTTTTCTACACCCTTATACAATTAGAAATCCATTGGATAACAAGAAAAGTATTTATAAGGCAAAATGAAAAATTAAATTCAAAGTAAACCTTTAAGAAATTTATTATTCGACATATTGTCATTATTTTATTTTAAAATGAAATTTATTTGCTGGTGTTTAAGCATTGTCTATATGCAACATTTCATTGGTGCTTTTCCAAATCGTCAGTAGACTTCAAACACAATTTTGAACAGTTACAAACCCTTTATCTTATGCACAAACTTTTAAAAACCATTTGAGAATTTACAAATAAATGATTTTCAAAAATAAGCATATCAGGTTTGGAACTCATACAAAACCCAGCAAATAATTTTTTATTCGATATGAATCTATTTTATTTTTCTACACCCTTGTACAATTAGAAATCCATTGGATAACAAGAAAAGTATTTATAAGGCAAAATGAAAAATTAAATTCAAAGTAAACCTTTAAGAAATTTATTATTCGACACATTGTCATTATTTTATTTTAAAATGAAATTTATTTGCTGGTGTTTAAGCATTGTCTATATGCAACATTTCATTGGTGCTTTTCCAAATCGTCAGTAGACTTCAAACACAATTTTGAACAGTTACAAACCCTTTATCTTATGCACAAACTTTTAAAAACCATTTGAGAATTTACAAATAAATGATTTTCAAAAATAAGCATATCAGGTTTGGAACTCATACAAAACCCAGCAAATAATTTTTTATTCGATATGAATCTATTTTATTTTTCTACACCCTTATACAATTAGAAATCCATTGGATAACAAGAAAAGTATTTATAAGGCAAAATGAAAAATTAAATTCAAAGTAAACCTTTAAGAATTTTTTATTATTCGACATATTGTCATTATTTTATTTTAAAATGAAATTTATTCGCTGGTGTTTAAGCATTGTCTATATGCAACATTTCATTGGTGCTTTTCCAAATCGTCAGTAGACTTCAAACACAATTTTGAACAGTTACAAACCCTTTATCTTATGCACAAACTTTTAAAAACCATTTGAGAATTTACAAATAAATGATTTTCAAAAATAAGCATATCAGGTTTTTAACTCATACAAAACCCAGCAAATAATTTTTTATTCGATATGAATCTATTTTATTTTTCTACACCCTTGTACAATTAGAAATCCATTGGATAACAAGAAAAGTATTTATAAGGCAAAATGAAAAATAAAATTCAAAGTAAAGCTGTAAGAAATTTATTATTCGACATATTGTCATTATTTTATTTTAAAATGAAATTTATTTGCTGGTGTTTAAGCATTGTCTATATGCAACATTTCATTCGTGCTTTTCCAAATCGTCAGTAGACTTCAAACACAATTTTGAACAGTTACAAACCCTTTATCTTATGCACAAACTTTTAAAAACCATTTGAGAATTTACAAATAAATGTTTTTCAAAAATAAGCATATCACGTTTGGAACTCATACAAAACCCAGCAAATAATTTTTTATTCGATATGAATCTATTTTATTTTTCTACACCCTTATACAATTAGAAATCCATTGGATAACAAGAAAAGTATTTATAAGGCAAAATGAAAAATTAAATTCAAAGTAAACCTTTAAGAAATTTATTATTCGACATATTGTCATTATTTTATTTTAAAATGAAATTTATTTGCTGGTGTTTAAGCATTGTCTATATGCAACATTTCATTGGTGCTTTTCCAAATCGTCAGTAGACTTCAAACACAATTTTGGACAGTTACAAACCCTTTATCTTATGCACAAACTTTTAAAAACCATTTGAGAATTTACAAATAAATGATTTTCAAAAATAAGCATATCAGGTTTGGAACTCATACAAAACCCAGCAAATAATTTTTTATTCGATATGAATCTATTTTATTTTTCTACACCCTTGTACAATTAGAAATCCATTGGATAACAAGAAAAATATTTATAAGGCAAAATGAAAAATTAAATTCAAAGTAAACCTTTAAGAAATTTATTATTCGACATATTGTCATTATTTTATTTTAAAATGAAATTTATTTGCTGGTGTTTAAGCATTGTCTATATGCAACATTTCATTGGTGCTTTTCCAAATCGTCAGTAGACTTCAAACACAATTTTGAACAATTACAAACCCTTTATCTTATGCACAAACTTTTAAAAACCATTTGAGAATTTACAAATAAATGATTTTCAAAAATAAGCATATCAGGTTTGGAACTCATACAAAACCCAGCAAATAATTTTTTATTCGATATGAATCTATTTTATTTTTCTACACCCTTATACAATTAGAAATCCATTGGATAACAAGAAAAGTATTTATAAGGCAAAATGAAAAATTAAATTCAAAGTAAACCTTTAAGAAATTTATTATTCGACATATTGTCATTATTTTATTTTAAAATGAAATTTATTTGCTGGTGTTTAAGCATTGTCTATATGCAACATTTCATTGGTGCTTTTCCAAATCGTCAGTAGACTTCAAACACAATTTTGAACAGTTACAAACCCTTTATCTTATGCACAAACTTTTAAAAACCATTTGAGAATTTACAAATAAATGATTTTCAAAAATAAGCATATCAGGTTTGGAACTCATACAAAACCCAGCAAATAATTTTTTATTCGATATGAATCTATTTTATTTTTCTACACCCTTATACAATTAGAAATCCATTGGATAACAAGAAAAGTATTTATAAGGCAAAATGAAAAATTAAATTCAAAGTAAACCTTTAAGAATTTTTTATTATTCGACATATTGTCATTATTTTATTTTAAAATGAAATTTATTCGCTGGTGTTTAAGCATTGTCTATATGCAACATTTCATTGGTGCTTTTCCAAATCGTCAGTAGACTTCAAACACAATTTTGAACAGTTACAAACCCTTTATCTTATGCACAAACTTTTAAAAACCATTTGAGAATTTACAAATAAATGATTTTCAAAAATAAGCATATCAGGTTTGGAACTCATACAAAACCCAGCAAATAATTTTTTATTCGATATGAATCTATTTTATTTTTCTACACCCTTGTACAATTAGAAATCCATTGGATAACAAGAAAAGTATTTATAAGGCAAAATGAAAAATAAAATTCAAAGTAAAGCTGTAAGAAATTTATTATTCGACATATTGTCATTATTTTATTTTAAAATGAAATTTATTTGCTGGTGTTTAAGCATTGTCTATATGCAACATTTCATTCGTGCTTTTCCAAATCGTCAGTAGACTTCAAACACAATTTTGAACAGTTACAAGCCCTTTATCTTATGCACAAACTTTTAAAAACCATTTGAGAATTTACAAATAAATGTTTTTCAAAAATAAGCATATCACGTTTGGAACTCATACAAAACCCAGCAAATAATTTTTTATTCGATATGAATCTATTTTATTTTTCTACACCCTTATACAATTAGAAATCCATTGGATAACAAGAAAAGTATTTATAAGGCAAAATGAAAAATTAAATTCAAAGTAAACCTTTAAGAAATTTATTATTCGACATATTGTCATTATTTTATTTTAAAATGAAATTTATTTGCTGGTGTTTAAGCATTGTCTATATGCAACATTTCATTGGTGCTTTTCCAAATCGTCAGTAGACTTCAAACACAATTTTGAACAGTTACAAACCCTTTATCTTATGCACAAACTTTTAAAAACCATTTGAGAATTTACAAATAAATGATTTTCAAAAATAAGCATATCAGGTTTGGAACTCATACAAAACCCAGCAAATAATTTTTTATTCGATATGAATCTATTTTATTTTTCTACACCCTTGTACAATTAGAAATCCATTGGATAACAAGAAAAGTATTTATAAGGCAAAATGAAAAATTAAATTCAAAGTAAACCTTTAAGAAATTTATTATTCGACATATTGTCATTATTTTATTTTAAAATGAAATTTATTTGCTGGTGTTTAAGCATTGTCTATATGCAACATTTCATTGGTGCTTTTCCAAATCGTCAGTAGACTTCAAACACAATTTTGAACAGTTACAAACCCTTTATCTTATGCACAAACTTTTAAAAACCATTTGAGAATTTACAAATAAATGATTTTCAAAAATAAGCATATCAGGTTTGGAACTCATACAAAACCCAGCGAATAATTTTTTATTCGATATGAATCTATTTTATTTTTCTACACCCTTATACAATTAGAAATCCATTGGATAACAAGAAAAGTATTTATAAGGCAAAATGAAAAATTAAATTCAAAGTAAACCTTTAAGAATTTTTTATTATTCGACATATTGTCATTATTTTATTTTAAAATGAAATTTATTCGCTGGTGTTTAAGCATTGTCTATATGCAACATTTCATTGGTGCTTTTCCAAATCGTCAGTAGACTTCAAACACAATTTTGAACAGTTACAAACCCTTTATCTTATGCACAAACTTTTAAAAACCATTTGAGAATTTACAAATAAATGATTTTCAAAAATAAGCATATCAGGTTTGGAACTCATACAAAACCCAGCAAATAATTTTTTATTCGATATGAATCTATTTTATTTTTCTACACCCTTGTACAATTAGAAATCCATTGGATAACAAGAAAAGTATTTATAAGGCAAAATGAAAAATAAAATTCAAAGTAAAGCTGTAAGAAATTTATTATTCGACATATTGTCATTATTTTATTTTAAAATGAAATTTATTTGCTGGTGTTTAAGCATTGTCTATATGCAACATTTCATTCGTGCTTTTCCAAATCGTCAATAGACTTCAAACACTATTTTGAACAGTTACAAACCCTTTATCTTATGCACAAACTTTTAAAAACCATTTGAGAATTTACAAATAAATGTTTTTCAAAAATAAGCATATCACGTTTGGAACTCATACAAAACCCAGCAAATAATTTTTTATTCGATATGAATCTATTTTATTTTTCTACACCCTTATACAATTAGAAATCCATTGGATAACAAGAAAAGTATTTATAAGGCAAAATGAAAAATTAAATTCAAAGTAAACCTTTAAGAAATTTATTATTCGACATATTGTCATTATTTTATTTTAAAATGAAATTTATTTGCTGGTGTTTAAGCATTGTCTATATGCAACATTTCATTGGTGCTTTTCCAAATCGTCAGTAGACTTCAAACACAATTTTGAACAGTTACAAACCCTTTATCTTATGCACAAACTTTTAAAAACCATTTGAGAATTTACAAATAAATGATTTTCAAAAATAAGCATATCAGGTTTGGAACTCATACAAAACCCAGCAAATAATTTTTTATTCGATATGAATCTATTTTATTTTTCTACACCCTTGTACAATTAGAAATCCATTGGATAACAAGAAAAGTATTTATAAGGCAAAATGAAAAATTAAATTCAAAGTAAACCTTTAAGAAATTTATTATTCGACATATTGTCATTATTTTATTTTAAAATGAAATTTATTTGCTGGTGTTTAAGCATTGTCTATATGCAACATTTCATTGGTGCTTTTCCAAATCGTCAGTAGACTTCAAACACAATTTTGAACAGTTACAAACCCTTTATCTTATGCACAAACTTTTAAAAACCATTTGAGAATTTACAAATAAATGATTTTCAAAAATAAGCATATCAGGTTTGGAACTCATACAAAACCCAGCAAATAATTTTTTATTCGATATGAATCTATTTTATTTTTCTACACCCTTATACAATTAGAAATCCATTGGATAACAAGAAAAGTATTTATAAGGCAAAATGAAAAATTAAATTCAAAGTAAACCTTTAAGAATTTTTTATTATTCGACATATTGTCATTATTTTATTTTAAAATGAAATTTATTCGCTGGTGTTTAAGCATTGTCTATATGCAACATTTCATTGGTGCTTTTCCAAATCGTCAGTAGACTTCAAACACAATTTTGAACAGTTACAAACCCTTTATCTTATGCACAAACTTTTAAAAACCATTTGAGAATTTACAAATAAATGATTTTCAAAAATAAGCATATCAGGTTTGGAACTCATACAAAACCCAGCAAATAATTTTTTATTCGATATGAATCTATTTTATTTTTCTACACCCTTGTACAATTAGAAATCCATTGGATAACAAGAAAAGTATTTATAAGGCAAAATGAAAAATAAAATTCAAAGTAAAGCTGTAAGAAATTTATTATTCGACATATTGTCATTATTTTATTTTAAAATGAAATTTATTTGCTGGTGTTTAAGCATTGTCTATATGCAACATTTCATTCGTGCTTTTCCAAATCGTCAGTAGACTTCAAACACAATTTTGAACAGTTACAAACCCTTTATCTTATGCACAAACTTTGAAAAACCATTTGAGAATTTACAAATAAATGTTTTTCAAAAATAAGCATATCACGTTTGGAACTCATACAAAACCCAGCAAATAATTTTTTATTCGATATGAATCTATTTTATTTTTCTACACCCTTATACAATTAGAAATCCATTGGATAACAAGAAAAGTATTTATAAGGCAAAATGAAAAATTAAATTCAAAGTAAACCTTTAAGAAATTTATTATTCGACATATTGTCATTATTTTATTTTAAAATGAAATTTATTTGCTGGTGTTTAAGCATTGTCTATATGCAACATTTCATTGGTGCTTTTCCAAATCGTCAGTAGACTTCAAACACAATTTTGAACAGTTACAAACCCTTTATCTTATGCACAAACTTTTAAAAACCATTTGAGAATTTACAAATAAATGATTTTCAAAAATAAGCATATCAGGTTTGGAACTCATACAAAACCCAGCAAATAATTTTTTATTCGATATGAATCTATTTTATTTTTCTACACCCTTATACAAATAGAAATCCATTGGATAACAAGAAAAGTATTTATAAGGCAAAATGAAAAATAAAATTCAAAGTAAACCTTTAAGAAATTTATTATTCGACATATTGTCATTATTTTATTTTAAAATGAAATTTATTTGCTGGTGTTTAAGCATTGTCTATATGCAACATTTCATTGGTGCTTTTCCAAATCTTCAGTAGACTTCAAACACAATTTTGAACAGTTACAAACCCTTTATCTTATGCACAAACTTTTAAAAACCATTTGAGAATTTACAAATAAATGATTTTCAAAAATAAGCATATCAGGTTTGGAACTCATACAAAACCCAGCAAATAATTTTTTATTCGATATGAATCTATTTTATTTTTCTACACCCTTGTACAATTAGAAATCCATTGGATAACAAGAAAAGTATTTATAAGGCAAAATGAAAAATAAAATTCAAAGTAAAGCTGTAAGAAATTTATTATTCGACATATTGTCATTATTTTATTTTAAAATGAAATTTATTTGCTGGTGTTTAAGCATTGTCTATATGCAACATTTCATTCGTGCTTTTCCAAATCGTCAATAGACTTCAAACACTATTTTTAACAGTTACAAACCCTTTATCTTATGCACAAACTTTTAAAAACCATTTGAGAATTTATAAATAAATGTTTTTCAAAAATAAGCATATCACGTTTGGAACTCATACAAAACCCAGCAAATAATTTTTTATTCGATATGAATCTATTTTATTTTTCTACACCCTTATACAATTAGAAATCCATTGGATAACAAGAAAAGTATTTATAAGGCAAAATGAAAAATTAAATTCAAAGTAAACCTTTAAGAAATTTATTATTCGACATATTGTCATTATTTTATTTTAAAATGAAATTTATTTGCTGGTGTTTAAGCATTGTCTATATGCAACATTTCATTGGTGCTTTTCCAAATCGTCAGTAGACTTCAAACACAATTTTGAACAGTTACAAACCCTTTATCTTATGCACAAACTTTTAAAAACCATTTGAGAATTTACAAATAAATGATTTTCAAAAATAAGCATATCAGGTTTGGAACTCATACAAAACCCAGCAAATAATTTTTTATTCGATATGAATCTATTTTATTTTTCTACACCCTTGTACAATTAGAAATCCATTGGATAACAAGAAAAGTATTTATAAGGCAAAATGAAAAATTAAATTCAAAGTAAACCTTTAAGAAATTTATTATTCGACATATTGTCATTATTTTATTTTAAAATGAAATTTATTTGCTGGTGTTTAAGCATTGTCTATATGCAACATTTCATTGGTGCTTTTCCAAATCGTCAGTAGACTTCAAACACAATTTTGAACAGTTACAAACCCTTTATCTTATGCACAAACTTTTAAAAACCATTTGAGAATTTACAAATAAATGATTTTCAAAAATAAGCATATCAGGTTTGGAACTCATACAAAACCCAGCAAATAATTTTTTATTCGATATGAATCTATTTTATTTTTCTACACCCTTATACAATTAGAAATCCATTGGATAACAAGAAAAGTATTTATAAGGCAAAATGAAAAATTAAATTCAAAGTAAACCTTTAAGAATTTTTTATTATTCGACATATTGTCATTATTTTATTTTAAAATGAAATTTATTCGCTGGTGTTTAAGCATTGTCTATATGCAACATTTCATTGGTGCTTTTCCAAATCGTCAGTAGACTTCAAACACAATTTTGAACAGTTACAAACCCTTTATCTTATGCACAAACTTTTAAAAACCATTTGAGAATTTACAAATAAATGATTTTCAAAAATAAGCATATCAGGTTTGGAACTCATACAAAACCCAGCAAATAATTTTTTATTCGATATGAATCTATTTTATTTTTCTACACCCTTGTACAATTAGAAATCCATTGGATAACAAGAAAAGTATTTATAAGGCAAAATGAAAAATAAAATTCAAAGTAAAGCTGTAAGAAATTTATTATTCGACATATTGTCATTATTTTATTTTAAAATGAAATTTATTTGCTGGTGTTTAAGCATTGTCTATATGCAACATTTCATTCGTGCTTTTCCAAATCGTCAGTAGACTTCAAACACAATTTTGAACAGTTACAAACCCTTTATCTTATGCACAAACTTTTAAAAACCATTTGAGAATTTACAAATAAATGTTTTTCAAAAATAAGCATATCACGTTTGGAACTCATACAAAACCCAGCAAATAATTTTTTATTCGATATGAATCTATTTTATTTTTCTACACCCTTATACAATTAGAAATCCATTGGATAACAAGAAAAGTATTTATAAGGCAAAATGAAAAATTAAATTCAAAGTAAACCTTTAAGAAATTTATTATTCGACATATTGTCATTATTTTATTTTAAAATGAAATTTATTTGCTGGTGTTTAAGCATTGTCTATATGCAACATTTCATTGGTGCTTTTCCAAATCGTCAGTAGACTTCAAACACAATTTTGAACAGTTACAAACCCTTTATCTTATGCACAAACTTTTAAAAACCATTTGAGAATTTACAAATAAATGATTTTCAAAAATAAGCATATCAGGTTTGGAACTCATACAAAACCCAGCAAATAATTTTTTATTCGATATGAATCTATTTTATTTTTCTACACCCTTGTACAATTAGAAATCCATTGGATAACAAGAAAAATATTTATGAGGCAAAATGAAAAATTAAATTCAAAGTAAACCTTTAAGAAATTTATTATTCGACATATTGTCATTATTTTATTTTAAAATGAAATTTATTTGCTGGTGTTTAAGCATTGTCTATATGCAACATTTCATTGGTGCTTTTCCAAATCGTCAGTAGACTTCAAACACAATTTTGAACAGTTACAAACCCTTTATCTTATGCACAAACTTTTAAAAACCATTTGAGAATTTACAAATAAATGATTTTCAAAAATAAGCATATCAGGTTTGGAACTCATACAAAACCCAGCAAATAATTTTTTATTCGATATGAATCTATTTTATTTTTCTACACCCTTATACAATTAGAAATCCATTGGATAACAAGAAAAGTATTTATAAGGCAAAATGAAAAATTAAATTCAAAGTAAACCTTTAAGAAATTTATTATTCGACATATTGTCATTATTTTATTTTAAAATGAAATTTATTTGCTGGTGTTTAAGCATTGTCTATATGCAACATTTCATTGGTGCTTTTCCAAATCTTCAGTAGACTTCAAACACAATTTTGAACAGTTACAAACCCTTTATCTTATGCACAAACTTTTAAAAACCATTTGAGAATTTACAAATAAATGATTTTCAAAAATAAGCATATCAGGTTTGGAACTCATACAAAACCCAGCAAATAATTTTTTATTCGATATGAATCTATTTTATTTTTCTACACCCTTATAATGGGTGTTTTTTATTGAGGTATAGAACTTTAAGTTGGCATCACTTTTTTAACTGGCGGCCATTTTGTCAGCTGTCAAGTGATTAATATTTAGTTTGGTTTGCCATTTCATCATGAACAGGTTGACAAAAGAACAACGCTTGCAAATCGTGCAAATTTATTTCGAAAATAATGGTTCAGTTCGCGAAGTTTACCGCAAGCTCCGTCCATTTTATGGTCGACATAATCGTCCATCAGAGTAATTAATTCGGTTAACCATGGATCGTTTTCGCACTACGTTTACTCTATGTGATAATACGCATCCGCAGAGACGTCGAACAGTGCGTACCGAAGAAACAATTGCCGCTGTAGAGCAAAGTGTTGAAGAGGACCCGAATGAATCGATTCGCCACCGTGCACAGCAATTGGAGCTTTGTCCATCAACTTTATGGAAGATTTTGCGCAAAGATCTTCCCTTGCGACCTTACAAGATCCAGCTTTTGCAAGAATTAAAGCCGCGAGACCATGCAATGCGTCGTGATTTTGGTGTATGTGCCGAAAATGAGATTGATCTCGATGCTGATTTTCATCGCAAAATTTTGTTCAGTGATGAGGGTCATTTTTGGTTGAATGGCTACGTCAACAAGCAAAATTGCCGCATTTGGAGTGAAGAGAATCCACATGAGACCCTTGAGACGCCATTACATCCACAAAAACTGACTGTTTGGTGTGCTCTATGGGCTGGTGGAGTCATTCGGCCATACTTCTTCCGAAATAATGCTGGAGAGTCAGTTACCGTTAATGGAGACCGGTATAGAGCCATGATAACCGACTATTTTGTTCCCGAATTGGATGGCATGCATGTGGATGAGTTGTGGTTCCAACAAGACGGCGCTACATGCCACACAGCGCACGTCACAATCGATTTATTGAAGGAAACATTCGATGAGCGCATAATTTGGCGGAATGGACCTGTCAATTGGCCACCAAGATCGTGTGATTTGACACCATTGGATTATTTTCTTTGGGGATATGTGAAGTCGCTCGTCTACGCCAACAAACCAGAAACGTTAGGGGACTTGGAAGCCAACATTCGTGGCGTTATTGCCAACATACGGCCCCATATGCTCGAAAAAGTGGTTGAAAATTGGACCTGTAGAATTGGCTTTATTCGAGCCAGCCGCGGTGGCCACATGCCCGAAATCATATTTAAACATTAATGGCATAAAATTATCCTTCCAATAAAGCCAAATTGATGGACATTAAAACGATTTTCTTGTGTTTTATTTCAATTCGAAGTTCTATACCTCTAAAAAAAATACCCATTACAATTAGAAATCCATTGGATAACAAGAAAAGTATTTATAAGGCAAAATGAAAAATTAAATTCAAAGTAAACCTTTAAGAAATTTATTATTCGACATATTGTCATTATTTTATTTTAAAATGAAATTTATTCGCTGGTGTTTAAGCATTGTCTATATGCAACATTTCATTGGTGCTCTTCCAAATCGTCAGTAGACTTCAAACACAATTTTGAACAGTTACAAACCCTTTATCTTATGCACAAACTTTTAAAAACCATTTGAGAATTTACAAATAAATGATTTTCAAAAATAAGCATATCAGGTTTGGAACTCATACAAAACCCAGCAAATAATTTTTTATTCGATATGAATCTATTTTATTTTTCTACACCCTTGTACAATTAGAAATCCATTGGATAACAAGAAAAGTATTTATAAGGCAAAATGAAAAATAAAATTCAAAGTAAACCTTTAAGAAATTTATTATTCGACATATTGTCATTATTTTATTTTAAAATGAAATTTATTTGCTGGTGTTTAAGCATTGTCTATATGCAACATTTCATTGGTGCTCTTCCAAATCGTCAGTAGACTTCAAACACAATTTTGAACAGTTACAAACCCTTTATCTTATGCACAAACTTTTAAAAACCATTTGAGAATTTACAAATAAATGATTTTCAAAAATAAGCATATCAGGTTTGGAACTCATACAAAACCCAGCAAATAATTTTTTATTCGATATGAATCTATTTTATTTTTCTACACCCTTGTACAATTAGAAATCCATTGGATAACAAGAAAAGTATTTATAAGGCAAAATGAAAAATAAAATTCAAAGTAAACCTTTAAGAAATTTATTATTCGACATATTGTCATTATTTTATTTTAAAATGAAATTTATTTGCTGGTGTTTAAGCATTGTCTATATGCAAACATTTCATTGGTGCTTTTCCAAATCGTCAGTAGACTTCAAACACAATTTTGAACAGTTACAAACCCTTTATCATATGCACAAACTTTTAAAAACCATTTGAGAATTTACAAATAAATGTTTTTCAAAAATAAGCATATCAGGTTTGGAACTCATACAAAACCCAGCAAATAATTTTTTATTCGATATGAATCTATTTTATTTTTCTACGCCCTTATACAATTAAAAATCCATTGGATAACAAGAAAAGTATTTATAAGGCAAAATGAAAAATAAAATTCAAAGTAAACCTTTAAGAAATTTATTATTCGACATATTGTCATTATTTTATTTTAAAATGAAATTTATTTGCTGGTGTTTAAGCATTGTCTATATGCAACATTTCATTGGTGCTTTTCCAAATTGTCAGTAGACTTCAAACACAATTTTGAACAGTTACAACCCCTTTATCTTATGCACAAACTTTTAAAAACCATTTGAGAATTTACAAATAAATGTTTTTCAAAAATAAGCATATCACGTTTGGAACTCATACAAAACCCAGCAAATAATTTTTTATTCGATATGAATCTATTTTATTTTTCTACACCCTTATACAATTAGAAATCCATTGGATAACAAGAAAAGTATTTATAAGGCAAAATGAAAAATTAAATTCAAAGTAAACCTTTAAGAAATTTATTATTCGACATATTGTCATTATTTTATTTTAAAATGAAATTTATTTGCTGGTGTTTAAGCATTGTCTATATGCAACATTTCATTGGTGCTTTTCCAAATTGTCAGTAGACTTCAAACACAATTTTGAACAGTTACAACCCCTTTATCTTATGCACAAACTTTTAAAAACCATTTGAGAATTTACAAATAAATGATTTTCAAAAATAAGCATATCAGGTTTGGAACTCATACAAAACCCAGCAAATAATTTTTTATTCGATATGAATCTATTTTATTTTTCTACACCCTTGTACAATTAGAAATCCATTGGATAACAAGAAAAGTATTTATAAGGCAAAATGAAAAATTAAATTCAAAGTAAACCTTTAAGAAATTTATTATTCGACATATTGTCATTATTTTATTTTAAAATGAAATTTATTTGCTGGTGTTTAAGCATTGTCTATATGCAACATTTCATTGGTGCTTTTCCAAATCGTCAGTAGACTTCAAATACAATTTTGAACAGTTACAAACCCTTTATTTTATGCACAAACTTTTAGAAACCATTTGAGAATTTACAAATAAATGATTTTCAAAAATAAGCATATCAGGTTTGGAACTCATACAAAACCCAGCAAATAATTTTTTATTCGATATGAATCTATTTTATTTTTCTACACCCTTGTACAATTAGAAATCCATTGGATAACAAGAAAAATACTTATAAGGCAAAATGAAAAATTAAATTCAAAGTAAACCTTTAAGAAATTTATTATTCGACATATTGTCATTATTTTATTTTAAAATGAAATTTATTTGCTGGTGTTTAAGCATTGTCTATATGCAACATTTCATTGGTGCTTTTCCAAATAGTCAGTAGACTTCAAACACAATTTTGAACAGTTACAAACCCTTTATCTTATGCACAAACTTTTAAAAACCATTTGAGAATTTACAAATAAATGATCTTCAAAAATAAGCATATCAGGTTTGGAACTCATACAAAACCCAGCAAATAATTTTTTATTCGATATGAATCTATTTTATTTTTCTACACCCTTATACAATTAGAAATCCATTGGATAACAAGAAAAGTATTTATAAGGCAAAATGAAAAATTAAATTCAAAGTAAACCTTTAAGAAATTTATTATTCGACATATTGTCATTATTTTATTTTAAAATGAAATTTATTCGCTGGTGTTTAAGCATTGTCTATATGCAACATTTCATTGGTGCTTTTCCAAATCGTCAGTAGACTTCAAACACAATTTTGAACAGTTACAAACCCTTTATCTTATGCACAAACTTTTAAAAACCATTTGAGAATTTACAAATAAATGATTTTCAAAAATAAGCATATCAGGTTTGGAACTCATACAAAACCCAGCAAATAATTTTTTATTCGATATGAATCTATTTTATTTTTCTACACCCTTGTACAATTAGAAATCCATTGGATAACAAGAAAAGTATTTATAAGACAAAATGAAAAATAAAATTCAAAGTAAACCTTTAAGAAATTTATTATTCGACATATTGTCATTATTTTATTTTAAAATGAAATTTATTTGCTGGTGTTTAAGCATTGTCTATATGCAACATTTCATTGGTGCTTTTCCAAATCGTCAGTAGACTTCAAACACAATTTTGAACAGTTACAAACCCTTTATCATATGCACAAACTTTTAAAAACCATTTGAGAATTTACAAATAAATGTTTTTCAAAAATAAGCATATCAGGTTTGGAACTCATACAAAACCCAGCAAATAATTTTTTATTCGATATGAATCTATTTTATTTTTCTACACCCTTATACAATTAAAAATCCATTGGATAACAAGAAAAGTATTTATAAGGCAAAATGAAAAATAAAATTCAAAGTAAACCTTTAAGAAATTTATTATTCGACATATTGTCATTATTTTATTTTAAAATGAAATTTATTTGCTGGTGTTTAAGCATTGTCTATATGCAACATTTCATTGGTGCTTTTCCAAATTGTCAGTAGACTTCAAACACAATTTTGAACAGTTACAAACCCTTTATCTTATGCACAAACTTTTAAAAACCATTTGAGAATTTACAAATAAATGTTTTTCAAAAATAAGCATATCACGTTTGGAACTCATACAAAACCCAGCAAATAATTTTTTTTTCGATATGAATCTATTTTATTTTTCTACACCCTTATACAATTAGAAATCCATTGGATAACAAGAAAAGTATTTATAAGGCAAAATGAAATATTAAATTCAAAGTAAACCTTTAAGAAATTTATTATTCGACATATTGTCATTATTTTATTTTAAAATGAAATTTATTTGCTGGTGTTTAAGCATTGTCTATATGCAACATTTCATTGGTGCTTTTCCAAATCGTCAGTAGACTTCAAACACAATTTTGAACAGTTACAAACCCTTTATCTTATGCACAAACTTTTAAAAACCATTTGAGAATTTACAAATAAATGATTTTCAAAAATAAGCATATCAGGTTTGGAACTCATACAAAACCCAGCAAATAATTTTTTATTCGATATGAATCTATTTTATTTTTCTACACCCTTGTACAATTAGAAATCCATTGGATAACAAGAAAAATATTTATAAGGCAAAATGAAAAATAAAATTCAAAGTAAACCTTTAAGAAATTTATTATTCGACATATTGTCATTATTTTATTTTAAAATTAAATTTATTTGCTGGTGTTTAAGCATTGTCTATATGCAACATTTCATTGGTGCTTTTCCAAATCGTCAGTAGACTTCAAACACAATTTTGAACAGTTACAAACCCTTTATCTTATGCACAAACTTTTAAAAACCATTTGAGAATTTACAAATAAATAATTTTCAAAAATAAGCATATCAGGTTTGGAACTCATACAAAACCCAGCAAATAATTTTTTATTCGATATGAATCTATTTTATTTTTCTACACCCTTATACAATTAGAAATCCATTGGATAACAAGAAAAGTATTTATAAGGCAAAATGAAAAATAAAATTCAAAGTAAACCTTTAAGAAATTTATTATTCGACATATTGTCATTATTTTATTTTAAAATGAAATTTATTTGCTGGTGTTTAAGCATTGTCTATATGCAACATTTCATTGGTGCTTTTCCAAATCGTCAGTAGACTTCAAACACAATTTTGAACAGTTACAAACCCTTTATCTTATGCACAAACTTTTAAAAACCATTTGAGAATTTACAAATAAATGATCTTCAAAAATAAGCATATCAGGTTTGGAACTCATACAAAACCCAGCAAATAATTTTTTATTCGATATGAATCTATTTTATTTTTCTACACCCTTATACAAATAGAAATCCATTGGATAACAAGAAAAGTATTTATAAGGCAAAATGAAAAATAAAATTCAAAGTTAACCTTTAAGAAATTTATTATTCGACATATTGTCATTATTTTATTTTAAAATGAAATTTATTTGCTGGTGTTTAAGCATTGTCTATATGCAACATTTCATTGGTGCTTTTCCAAATAGTCAGTAGACTTCAAACACAATTTTGAACAGTTACAAACCCTTTATCTTATGCACAAACTTTTAAAAACCATTTGAGAATTTACAAATAAATGATCTTCAAAAATAAGCATATCAGGTTTGGAACTCATACAAAACCCAGCAAATAATTTTTTATTCGATATGAATCTATTTTATTTTTCTACACCCTTATACAAATAGAAATCCATTGGATAACAAGAAGAGTATTTATAAGGCAAAATGAAAAATAAAATTCAAAGTAAACCTTTAAGAAATTTATTATTCGACATATTGTTATTATTTTATTTTAAAATGAAATTTATTTGCTGGTGTTTAAGCATTGTCTATATGCAACATTTCATTGGTGCTTTTCCAAATCGTCAGTAGACTTCAAACACAATTTTGAACAGTTACAAACCCTTTATCTTATGCACAAACTTTTAAAAACCATTTGAGAATTTACAAATAAATGATTTTCAAAAATAAGCATATCAGGTTTGGAACTCATACAAAACCCAGCAAATAATTTTTTATTCGATATGAATCTATTTTATTTTTCTACACCCTTATACAATTAGAAATCCATTGGATAACAAGAAAAGTATTTATAAGGCAAAATGAAAAATTAAATTCAAAGTAAACCTTTAAGAAATTTATTATTCGACATATTGTCATTATTTTATTTTAAAATGAAATTTATTTGCTGGTGTTTAAGCATTGTCTATATGCAACATTTCATTGGTGCTTTTCCAAATCGTCAGTAGACTTCAAACACAATTTTGAACAGTTACAAACCCTTTATCTTATGCACAAACTTTTAAAAACCATTTGAGAATTTACAAATAAATGATCTTCAAAAATAAGCATATCAGGTTTGGAACTCATACAAAACCCAGCAAATAATTTTTTATTCGATATGAATCTATTTTATTTTTCTACACCCTTATACAATTAGAAATCCATTGGATAACAAGAAAAGTATTTATAAGGCAAAATGAAAAATAAAATTCAAAGTAAACCTTTAAGAAATTTATTATTCGACATATTGTCATTATTTTATTTTAAAATGAAATTTATTTGCTGGTGTTTAAGCATTGTCTATATGCAACATTTCATTGGTGCTTTTCCAAATCGTCAGTAGACTTCAAACACAATTTTGAACAGTTACAAACCCTTTATCTTATGCACAAACTTTTAAAAACCATTTGAGAATTTACAAATAAATGATTTTCAAAAATAAGCATATCAGGTTTGGAACTCATACAAAACCCAGCAAATATTTTTTTATTCGATATGGATCTATTTTATTTTTCTACACCCTTATACAATTAGAAATCCATTGGATAACAAGAAAAGTATTTATAAGGCAAAATGAAAAATAAAATTCAAAGTAAACCTTTAAGAAATTTATTATTCGACATATTGTCATTATTTTATTTTAAAATGAAATTTATTTGCTGGTGTTTAAGCATTGTCTATATGCAACATTTCATTGGGGCTTTTCCAAATCGTCAGTAGACTTCAAACATAATTTTGAACAGTTACAAACCCTTTATCTTATGCACAAACTTTTAAAAACCATTTGAGAATTTACAAATAAATGATCTTCAAAAATAAGCATATCAGGTTTGGAACTCATACAAAACCCAGCAAATAATTTTTTATTCGATATGAATCTATTTTATTTTTCTACACCCTTATACAAATAGAAATCCATTGGATAACAAGAAAAGTATTTATAAGGCAAAATGAAAAATAATATTCAAAGTAAACCTTTAAGAAATTTATTATTCGACATATTGTCATTATTTTATTTTAAAATGAAATTTATTTGCTGGTGTTTAAGCATTGTCTATATGCAACATTTCATTGGTGCTTTTCCAAATCGTCAGTAGACTTCAAACACAATTTTGAACAGTTACAAACCCTTTATCTTATGCACAAACTTTTAAAAACCATTTGAGAATTTACAAATAAATGATTTTCAAAAATAAGCATATCAGGTTTGGAACTCATACAAAACCCAGCAAATAATTTTTTATTCGATATGAATCTATTTTATTTTTCTACACCCTTATACAATTAGAAATCCATTGGATAACAAGAAAAGTATTTATAAGGCAAAATGAAAAATTAAATTCAAAGTAAACCTTTAAGAAATTTATTATTCGACATATTGTCATTATTTTATTTTAAAATGAAATTTATTCGCTGGTGTTTAAGCATTGTCTATATGCAACATTTCATTGGTGCTTTTCCAAATCGTCAGTAGACTTCAAACACAATTTTGAACAGTTACAAACCCTTTATCTTATGCACAAACTTTTAAAAACCATTTGAGAATTTACAAATAAATGATTTTCAAAAATAAGCATATCAGGTTTGGAACTCATACAAAACCCAGCAAATAATTTTTTATTCGATATGAATCTATTTTATTTTTCTACACCCTTGTACAATTAGAAATCCATTGGATAACAAGAAAAATATTTATAAGGCAAAATGAAAAATAAAATTCAAAGTAAACCTTTAAGAAATTTATTATTCGACATATTGTCATTATTTTATTTTAAAATGAAATTTATTTGCTGGTGTTTAAGCATTGTCTATATGCAACATTTCATTGGTGCTTTTCCAAATCGTCAGTAGACTTCAAACACAGTTATAAACACAGTTATAAACCCTTTATCTTAAACCCTTTATCTTATGCACAAGCTTTTAAAAACCATTTGAGAATTTACAAATAAATGATTTTCAAAAATAAGCATATCAGGTTTGGAACTCATACAAAACCCAGCAAATAATTTTTTATTCGATATGAATCTATTTTATTTTTCTACACCCTTGTACAATTAGAAATCCATTGGATAACAAGAAAAGTATTTATAAGGCAAAATGAAAAATAAAATTCAAAGTAAACCTTTAAGAAATTTATTATTCGACATATTGTCATTATTTTATTTTAAAATGAAATTTATTTGCTGGTGTTTAAGCATTGTCTATATGCAACATTTCATTGGTGCTTTTCCAAATCGTCAGTAGACTTCAAACACAATTTTGAACAGTTACAAACCCTTTATCTTATGCACAAACTTTTAAAAACCATTTGAGAATATACAAATAAATGATTTTCAAAAATAAGCATATCAGGTTTGGAACTCATACAAAACCCAGCAAATAATTTTTTATTCGATATGAATCTATTTTATTTTTCTACACCCTTGTACAATTAGAAATCCATTGGATAACAAGAAAAGTATTTATAAGGCAAAATGAAAAATAAAATTCAAAGTAAACCTTTAAGAAATTTATTATTCGACATATTGTCATTATTTTATTTTAAAATGAAATTTATTTGCTGGTGTTTAAGCATTGTCTATATGCAACATTTCATTGGTGCTTTTCCAAATCGTCAGTAGACTTCAAACACAATTTTGAACAGTTACAAACCCTTTATCATATGCACAAACTTTTAAAAACCATTTGAGAATTTACAAATAAATGTTTTTCAAAAATAAGCATATCAGGTTTGGAACTCATACAAAACCCAGCAAATAATTTTTTATTCGATATGAATCTATTTTATTTTTCTACACCCTTATACAATTAAAAATCCATTGGATAACAAGAAAAGTATTTATAAGGCAAAATGAAAAATAAAATTCAAAGTAAACCTTTAAGAAATTTATTATTCGACATATTGTCATTATTTTATTTTAAAATGAAATTTATTTGCTGGTGTTTAAGCATTGTCTATATGCAACATTTCATTGGTGCTTTTCCAAATCGTCAGTAGACTTCAAACACAATTTTGAACAGTTACAAACCCTTTATCTTATGCACAAACTTTTAAAAACCATTTGAGAATTTACAAATAAATGATTTTCAAAAATAAGCATATCAGGTTTGGAACTCATACAAAACCCAGCAAATAATTTTTTATTCGATATGAATCTATTTTATTTTTCTACACCCTTGTACAATTAGACATCCATTGGATAACAAGAAAAATATTTATAAGGCAAAATGAAAAATTAAATTCAAAGTAAACCTTTAAGAAATTTATTATTCGACATATTGTCATTATTTTATTTTAAAATGAAATTTATTTGCTGGTGTTTAAGCATTGTCTATATGCAACATTTTATTGGTGCTTTTCCAAATAGTCAGTAGACTTCAAACACAATTTTGAACAGTTACAAACCCTTTATCTTATGCACAAACTTTTAAAAACCATTTGAGAATTTACAAATAAATGATTTTCAAAAATAAGCATATCAGGTTTGGAACTCATACAAAACCCAGCAAATAATTTTTTATTCGATGTGAATCTATTTTATTTTTCTACACCCTTGTACAATTAGAAATCCATTGGATAACAAGAAAAGTATTTATAAGGCAAAATGAAAAATAAAATTCAAAGTAAACCTTTAAGAAATTTATTATTCGACATATTGTCATTATTTTATTTTAAAATGAAATTTATTTGCTGGTGTTTAAGCATTGTCTATATGCAATATTTCATTGGTGCTTTTCCAAATCGTCAGTAGACTTCAAACACAATTTTGAACAGTTACAAACCCTTTATCATATGCACAAACTTTTAAAAACCATTTGAGAATTTACAAATAAATGTTTTTCAAAAATAAGCATATCAGGTTTGGAACTCATACAAAACCCAGCAAATAATTTTTTATTCGATATGAATCTATTTTATTTTTCTACACCCTTATACAATTAAAAATCCATTGGATAACAAGAAAAGTATTTATAAGGCAAAATGAAAAATAAAATTCAAAGTAAACCTTTAAGAAATTTATTATTCGACATATTGTCATTATTTTATTTTAAAATGAAATTTATTTGCTGGTGTTTAAGCATTGTCTATATGCAACATTTCATTGGTGCTTTTCCAAATTGTCAGTAGACTTCAAACACAATTTTGAACAGTTACAAACCCTTTATCTTATGCACAAACTTTTAAAAACCGTTTGAGAATTTACAAATAAATGTTTTTCAAAAATAAGCATATCACGTTTGGAACTCATACAAAACCCAGCAAATAATTTTTTATTCGATATGAATCTATTTTATTTTTCTACACCCTTATACAATTAGAAATCCATTGGATAACAAGAAAAGTATTTATAAGGCAAAATGAAAAATTAAATTTAAAGTAAACCTTTAAGAAATTTATTATTCGACATATTGTCATTATTTTATTTTAAAATGAAATTTATTCGCTGGTGTTTAAGCATTGTCTATATGCAACATTTCATTGGTGCTTTTCCAAATCGTCAGTAGACTTCAAACACAATTTTGAACAGTTACAAACCCTTTATCTTATGCACAAACTTTTAAAAACCATTTGAGAATTTACAAATAAATGATTTTCAAAAATAAGCATATCAGGTTTGGAACTCATACAAAACCCAGCAAATAATTTTTTATTCGATATGAATCTATTTTATTTTTCTACACCCTTGTACAATTAGAAATCCATTGGATAACAAGAAAAGTATTTATAAGGCAAAATGAAAAATAAAATTCAAAGTAAACCTTTAAGAAATTTATTATTCGACATATTGTCATTATTTTATTTTAAAATGAAATTTATTTGCTGGTGTTTAAGCATTGTCTATATGCAACATTTCATTGGTGCTTTTCCAAATCGTCAGTAGACTTCAAACACAATTTTGAGCAGTTACAAACCCTTTATCATATGCACAAACTTTTAAAAACCATTTGAGAATTTACAAATAAATGTTTTTCAAAAATAAGCATAACATGGTTTGGACCTTAACAATATATAAACAAATTATATATTGAACGTATTTATTTGCACCTTTTTGTATAAACTTTGCTTTCATTTAAATCATCCACAAGATACTTTTATACTTGAGAACTAAAATTATTGCATTTCATTTACAATTTAATCTATTGTGAATTAAAATATAAAATTTAATGTTCAATTCATATTTGAAATTATTCTGAATTAACGGACATTTATTATCCGCTAAAGGCAAATGTCAAGTTGGTTTGCGACAAAGAGTCAAAATGTGTCAAATGTGTAGCTTACAAAGTTAGCTGTAACCAAATATATAAAATTTGCTATCTATCTTCTCACAACCTCTGAACAACCAAGGTTATTCCGATTATCAAATAAAACAAATTTGATCCTGTCGCAAACTAAGTTGCACAATCTTGAACTTATTGTAACTATAATCTAGTAAATCCAAAATTGTAAACCAACATTGTAAACCAAACTGAAGAAGGATTAGAAACGGTGAGAAAACCACCCGTAATAAAATCCTCATGAATTTCTCTAATAACTGGCGTACATTTTATTTATCCAACCCAACTCGATAATCATAATTACCGGACGGTAATTATAATCAACAAGCAAGTTAGTTATTAGCTGTACACATCAACTTTCCCTTTCCCCACGGTACCTGAAAGAGAGAATCTAAAATTTAGATTCTAAACAATATTAGAATTGGTGGATGTTACACACACTCACTCCTTGTAACGCACCAACTTTAATCATGGTCACTTCGAGCAATTGAGAACAGACAAGATAAAGAAGATAATTAAAAGCTCACCACGGTCAAGTGAAGGAGGTAAAACACAAGAAGAAAAATCTTCAGTATCAAAAAAGTGTCAAGCAGAGTAAGTAATTTAACTCTATAAAAACATCAAAAATTTACAACACGTGAAAAGTACATAAAATTAAAAATAATTACGGTAGAAGCAAGCAAATTTAGCAACAGAAAAACAAAAGATTTAAAACTATATAAATTAATAATTAAATATTCTAACAAAAGTGTAAAAAACATATCTAAATGGATACATACCTACAAAACAAAGCACAAAAAGCCTAAAAAATACGATCATTGTTACAAAGTGTGAAAAATAGTTAAAATCGGCATAAAAAACGTCGCATAAAAAATATATATACATGCAAAAGTAAAAGTGCGTGGGATGTACGAGAAATTTGTGTTTGAAACAGCACGTAAGTAATTTGCAAATAACGCGTATAAAAACCCTCACTAAATTTGTTTTCAAAATTCGATTTCTAAAACCGCCATTCTTTTAACAAAGTGAAAAAAAAAATTATAAAACAGTAAAATAAGTCCCTTCATTTACAAAAATCACCATTTTAAACAAAAAGGAAAAGAAACAACAAATTGTTATAAGGTCACATGAAAGGGCAAATCCAGAATCGGTAACCATAAATATATACTATAAAAAGAAAGCAGTGAGATACTATACATATACTTAACAGTTATAAATTGTCTCGCGAAAAAACACCAATAAAACACAAAAAAAAAACACGCCATTGCTAAGAAAATATGTACCTACAAAGAAAGTTTTAATAAAAAAGTCGCCATTTCTAAAAGAATTTTGTTGGAAACAAAAATAAATTAATTTAAACCGTTTGTGTTCCGTTGTAAAAACCGGTTTGCTTAATACATAAGTATACATATGAAAAAAAAAGTAACAAATAAAGTGCGCGATTTGATATATATATATATACATACTTAATTAGCTACATACAAAAGCACACATATGTACATATATATATAAAACCGTTTTTTAACACACAGCTACAAAGAAAATTATAGTGTCAAATTATATGTATATATGCATGATATTAAATGCAACTCAAAGAAACATAACAAATAATCTAAAATACTTTTGGTGTTAATCCACATGCTTTGTATAACATTGAATTAAATACATAAGTATAATCTACATACATACATATTTCTACAACTCAACAAAAAAAAAAAAGAAAGAAAATAGAAACAAAATAAAAAAAAAATAAAAAATAAAAAAAATAAAAAAATAATAATAAAAAATTTGCTTGCTATTACATACGTATAAACATATTTACGTGTTGGATGTTATTGGATACATAACGAACACACAATATAAGGTAAATTTAAACTCTTTTACCGGCATACATTTATACATGCATATTCTCTCATATGTATGTGGTACATATTGCAAAATTTCCAAAAGAACACAAGTGCATAAAAACATACATATTTTTAAATATAGGCATGAGAACTTAAAAGTTTTCAACAAGGGTGGTTAGTTCTAACCACGATCTCTCTTTAAAAAACTCTCAGCCGTTTTTTAATTTCTCTTTATGGAAATATATATATCATTGATCGTTACTCTTAACTATTATTTATCTACAAGAGAATTTTAGCATATTTGAACTCTTAAATAAAAGCTTAAACAATACAGTCCACTTGTAATCAAAAGAGAACAAAAATTACTTCTCTTGGTTATTAAAATTGCATTCCGTTAAACTCCCTTTTCAAACATATCATCTATAAAAAACTAAAAAAAAAAAAAAAGTAAAAAAAAAAGGAGAACGTTACGAATTCAAAATCTCCTAAAAACATAAACGGCAACACTCATCAACAAACAAGAGAAAACAAAATAAGCTTTTGCTTATTATTAACATTTGTATGCCCTTTTATATGCTCACACTTGACACTATTGTTACGCTACTACAATACATATAAAAATATTTTCATACTAAAACAACTGTTTATGATTATATATTTTCACAACAGGAATAATTAACTAGAATTTCCGTTTATACCGTTGTGAATTATCAAACTTATATACATCCATATAAATCTATATAATATTTTCAAAAATTCACTTGGCATTAAAACAAACTAAAATTACCCTACATAAAATTGCTGGAGTTATTGACTCTTAATCTAACTCCTATACGATTCGAAATTCGCTACGGTAAGTGTACATTTTGTTTCGTAGAAAAATTTAATACTAGTTACTCAAAACTAGGGTTATTCTCACAAATACCCCTTCCTTTTTTCTCGTTTTACGAAAACATAAAGTACAAGTTTACCAATATAAAGAAAATAAATAAAGCTAATAGCTATACTGATAAATAGCAATCTCTCTATCTGTTTGAAAACAGAAAATTTCTTTTTTTGTAAAAAAAAAAAAACTCAACATTTTCATATAATCCAAAACTGAAATTTAAATTTCAGATCAAGTCTAATATTTAAACCATTAATACCTACTTTTAAATTAAATATGAGTACCTCTGCAGAAAAAATCGAACAAAATGCTCCAGTTCTAAGCGAGCAATTTGTATTCGAATGCGACTATTTACTGGAATTGTGCTCTGATCTCAATAGCACAATAGCAGCAGATCAATCAGATTCTCTTCTAGAAATTAAGTCAAAGGATCTAGATGCAAGGCGGACGAGAGCTGAAGCCTCGTATTTAAAAGTTATGCTAGCGCCTGGAAGTGAAATCAACAAAGAATTTAAAGAAATAACAAAAATAAATTTCAGCAAGTGCTTAGAGGCTTACTACCTCTGTAGCGCGCAGATCTCTGACAAAATCAAGTCTAGGGTAGATGCAAATCAAACCCATGGCTTCGCAACATCAACTCGATACCCTATGGTTAGCCAACATCTAGCGCAAAATCTGCATCAAGATAACGCAAATATTTGCATTAAAGTTCCTCCATGTGACACAGAAATATTTTACGGCAGCTATGAACAATGGCCCTCGTTCAGGGATATGTTCACTGCGGTGTATATCAATCACACCAAACTCACGCCAGTCACAAAACTTTATCACCTACGGAATAAAACTCAGGGTGAGGCAGGAGCAATCGTCAAGCGCTATACCCTATCAAATGACAATTTTGAACACGCTTGGAACGCTCTCAAAACGCGTTATGAAAACAAGCGAGTGTTAGTGGATAACCAAATCAAAATATTGTTTGATATTCCACCAGCTAAAACCGAAGATAGTGAGTCAATTAGACGAATTCAATCCGCAGTCAATGACTCATTAGCCACTTTAAGGTCTCTAGAAATAGAAGTAGAAAGTTGGGACCCTATTCTTATTCGCCTCATATCTACTAAACTTCCTCATCACACACTTTCCCTCTGGGAACAATCACTCGCATCTCCACGTGAGCTTCCAGAATGGTCGCAAATGTCCGAGTTTCTGGTGGACAGGTATGAAGCTTTAGAACGTCTTAACAGTATAAAAACAACAAAAGACTCTTTAAGTCTATCAAATAAGCCTAATTCGAATATACAAACCTATGTATCACAAGAAAGTTTGAACTCAAGCTGTAAGTTGTGCAGTGAGAACCATTCTTTACGAATGTGTCCCAAGTTTCGAACATTTTCAGTGCAACAGAAAGTAGATTTTGTTTATAAGAACAAATTCTGCAACAATTGTTTATCGTCGTCACACTTGAAAGCAAACTGCAAGAGCAAACACACTTGCCTCCATTGTAAAAAAACGCATCACACCATGTTGCACATGAACCAAAAGATTCAAAGTTCTCCAAAAAACTCTAATTCACAAATTGTAAGAGAAAAAAGCCCATATCTTCAAAGAAACCTCCCAACTAATTCCCCGCTTAATCAGATTAAAGTTCATAATGAAGAACAACCTCACTTTTCGGGAGAAGTTCAAGCCAATTTCTCTGCAAGCTACGACAATATATTATTGCGCACAGCTTTAATGCAAATTGAGCATATGGGTGAACTCTTCACCATCAGAGCACTAATAGATCCCGGCTCACAACGAACCTTCTTATCTGAAAAGATTAGAAGCAGGTTACAGCTCCCATACAAAAAATCCTATTTCGAAATCATTGGAATTGGCGGGCAAAAGCAAACCGCTACTAAACAGTGCGAATTTGTACTATTCGCCAAAAGATACAACATTAGAGTACCAATCAAGGCTATAGTCTTGCCCAAGGTAACGAAAAAACTCCCAGCTAATACATTTGATATCCCAATATCACCAGAATTGTCTAACTTAGATTTAGCTGACCCGAGTTTTAACGTCTCATCGCAAATCGATTTAATATTAGGCAATGACTACGAGCATTTCCTTAACATTGAAGGCATAAGGAAGAACATATGTGGCAAAACCTCAGCCTATAATACTATCTTCGGCTGGGTACTCAGTGGTCCCATGTCAATTAAAAGCATTCAAGCTTTTACAACTTCTGTAGTTGTCTCTGATAACTCTGAACTCAATGGGATTTTAAGACAATTCTGGGAACAAGAAGAAGTGTCTACGTCTCGTGCCAAATCAGAGGAAGAAAAGTACTGTGAGGAGTTTTATTCAAAAACGACTCGACGCAAAGAAAACGGAAGATATGTGGTTCGATTACCCTTTAAAAAAGAATTTCCAAAGGATGTGTTTCTCGGTACATCACGGTTTGTTGCATTAGCTCAGTATGCAAGAATGGAGAAAACGCTTGCAAAAGATCCCGTACTCCAAACCCAGTACAATTCCGTACTCAAAGAATACCTAACGCTTGATCACATGGAAGAGACTTCATCCCGTGAAGTTGTGATTCAGGATAAGTACCATTCATACTACTTACCACATCACGCTGTGATTCGGCCTGAACACAAAACGACGAAAGTGAGAGTCGTTTTTAACGCTTCCAAAAAAACTAAAACGAAATTTTCTCTCAATGATGTCCTATACACTGGTCCAACATTACAACGCGATTTAATAACCACTATTCTCAGGTGGAGAAAATACCAGTACGTATTCAGCGCTGATATACAGAAAATGTATAGGCAAATACTTATACACCCTAAAGATAGGCCATTTCAAAGAATACTGTTCCAAAATGAGCCCGACGGCCCTAGCAAAGACTTTCAGTTAAAAACCGTCACTTTTGGCGTAAATTGCGCACCATATCTCGCGATTAGGACGCTGCTTCAGATAGCTTCTGATTATGAACAGTCGAACCCCAAGGCCGCGCACATACTACGAAATGAAACGTATGTCGATGACATACTCTCCGGGGGTCACACGATAGAAGAAAGCCTACTAGCCCAATCACAATTAATTTATATTCTAAAGGAATCTGGCATGCCCTTAAAGAAATTCACTGCCAATGATAGGCGTTTACTATCTCACTTAGCAAAAGATGATCTGTATGATGAAGACTTTCTTAGATTTCACGACTCAAGTTCGACAAAAACACTAGGTATTGAGTGGAATGCTCTAACCGATACATTCACTTACAGCTTTTCTCAAATATCACAATCTACCACAATTACAAAGCGCCAGATACTCTCAGCCGTTGCAAAACTTTTTGACCCAGCAGGTTGGCTTGCACCAGTAATCATTAAAGCAAAATTACTTATGCAACAACTCTGGTTGGAAGGCTTAGAATGGGATGAAAATGTTTCCACAGAGAGCCTGCAAGTCTGGAACAATCTAGTCAAAGATATCTCTAGTGTCGAAACCATTAACATTCCTCGGTGGCTACAGTTTCATCCAACTAATATAGTTCAAATACATGGATTCGCTGATGCGTCTAAGGCAGCATACTGCGCTGCGGTTTATGTAAGATGTCAAACTAATACTCATAGCGTTTTCTCAAATCTCTTGGTAGCTAAAAGTAAGGTCGCTCCAATTCAAACTATTTCTCTCCCACGACTAGAACTCAATGGAGCAGTTCTATTAGCAAAACTTATAAATTATGTTTGCATATCGCTCGACTTTCACGAGCAAGAATTACATCTATGGACTGATTCATCCATAGTGTTGGGATGGCTCTCTAAACACCCATCGACATGGGAAACATATGTCGCTAACCGAGTGTCTCTGATCCATAGCTTAGTACCCAAAGCAGTATGGCATCATGTGTCAACACAAAACAATCCCGCAGATCTCGGAACACGAGGATGTAAACCTTCTGACCTCGAATCCAATACACTTTGGTGGCACGGTCCACATTGGTTAATCAAACCAAAAAATGTGTGGCCTAATATAAATCCCCTAAAAATAGTAAGAAACAGTGAAAAAGTTCTAGTCCTTCACGTCACCACAGAAAACAACGATATTCTTGAAAACTTCTCATCGTACTGCAGGGCTCTTAGGGTAATAAGTTACATTTTCCGATTTTTTCATAAAGCTTCTAAGAAAAAGCTAATCCCATCTACAACATCGCTTACTCAAAAAGAAGTTGAGTTTGTAAAAACTCGACTAATTTCGTTATCTCAGAAAACTTTTTTTACGGATGAATATTCTCAATTGTCTAAGTCTCAGCCAATATTTAGCAAGAGCCCGCTGAAAGCACTTAATCCATTTCTTGATGGTAATGCGGTATTACGCGTAAACGGCCGTTTATGTCGGTCGTCTCTGCCATACAACGAAAGATATCCTATCATATTATCAGGAAATTCCCGATTTTGTCACTTATATCTAAACCAGTTGCACACAATGCTCTTACACGCGGATTATATACAAATGTGTAGAATGGCCCAAACAGAATTCTACATTTCAAGACTAAAACCCAGAGTAAAAAGCATTATTCGACACTGCAAAGTTTGTATAATCCATAAACAGCAGCCATGTTCTCAAATAATGGCGCCACTTCCTCCCGAAAGATGTCAACTGACAACACCCTTTCAAGTAACAGGAATTGATTTTGCCGGGCCATTTGAGCTCAAAGCTTCATCCCTGCGTTCATCAGCATTCATCAAATGTTATGCATGTGTGTTTGTTTGCTTTAGCACGAAAGCAATACACCTTGAACCATGCTCAGACCTCTCGTCAGCGGCATTTCAAGCGGCATTTTCCCGATTCGTTGGGAGGCGGGGGCTTCCCCAGAGGGTAGTATCAGATAACGGTAGGAATTTTCTCGGAGCTAGTAGAGCACTCATACGCGAATTCACATCATTCATAAAGTCTGCCGCATCAGATGTATCACACAAATACGTGACTCATGGCTTCGAATGGAAGTTTATACCACCTCACATGGGTGGGCTTTGGGAAGCTGCCGTCAAAAGCTTTAAACTTCATTTTAAACGAGTTGCAGGTGCTCAGAAATTCAACTTTGAGGAGTTCTCAACTCTTCTGGCAAGAATTGAAGGGGTTCTCAACTCACGACCAATATCGGCCTTGTCCGAAGATCCCACAGATCTTACGGCATTAACCCCAGGGCATTTTTTGAAAGGAGTTCCTATTATGGCTTTCCCTGAAAAACACTTGGAAGATATTTCAATAGTAAACAGATTGGAAAAACTAAAGGCCCTCCATCATAGTTTCTCAATTAGGTGGAAGGAAGACTACCTCAAATCTCTTCACAAGAGATATAAATGGAACACCAAAGCTCACAACCTTCAGGTGGGAGATCTAGTAGTCGTCATAGATGACCTTCAACCCCCTACTGAGTGGAAACTTGGCCGAGTGGGGAAAACATACCCAGGATCTGACTCTAACGTGCGCATTGCCGATATACGAACAGCTTCTGGAACTATAACGCGTCCAGTAGTAAAACTTTGCTATCTCCCCCTCTTGAAAGAAAATCCACCAACTTAACTTACCTTGATCCCATTTCACAATATAGCTCTTTTCTCTTTTTTTACGTAAACTAAAATTTAAACAAATCTCTCTATCTAAATTTTTTCTTCTAAAATCTTTCTTTTATAATAACATTTTACGAATTATCATTCGCAAACTCAAATAATATTGGTAATATCATTTATTACTAGGAAAATTCATCAACCGAAACCATGACACAATATCGTAGAAGCCGATCCAACAGCAATGAACGTAAAGGCCGTCAGCGAAACCGCGATCCTGAATTGCATCAATGCCTCATCTGCAAGAAATATCACCCCTTAAAATATTGCCGAAAATTCCTGCGAATGGACATCAAAAAACGCATTCAGATCATAGACCAGTATCAGTACTGCCTTAATTGTTTGGCAAAAAGCCACACCATCAGATCGTGCACCTCGTTAGCAACCTGTAAGAAGTGCGATTCCAAGCCAAGGACCCGAAACCGACGTTCATCTAAGAAACAATACCACAGCAACGTGAGTCAACATCAACTGATCAAGCAACCAGAACTACACCAAACACCAAATTATTATCCGAGGCTATTAGGTCATTGGCCCAAGTCCTCTGTGCATCAGAAACATCGCAAAAGGTTGCATGACTGCAAGGCCGGCGCCATGTCCAAACATGGTTTGGACCTTAACAATATATAAACAAATTATATATTGAACGTATTTATTTGCACCTTTTTGTATAAACTTTGCTTTCATTTAAATCATCCACAAGATACTTTTATACTTGAGAACTAAAATTATTGCATTTCATTTACAATTTAATCTATTGTGAATTAAAATATAAAATTTAATGTTCAATTCATATTTGAAATTATTCTGAATTAACGGACATTTATTATCCGCTAGAGGCAAATGTCAAGTTGGTTTGCGACAAAGAGTCAAAATGTGTCAAATGTGTAGCTTACAAAGTTAGCTGTAACCAAAAATATAAAATTTGCTATCTATCTTCTCACAACCTCTGAACAACCAAGGTTATTCCGATTATCAAATAAAACAAATTTGATCCTGTCGCAAACTAAGTTGCACAATCTTGAACTTATTGTAACTATAATCTAGTAAATCCAAAATTGTAAACCAACATTGTAAACCAAACTGAAGAAGGATTAGAAACGGTGAGAAAACCACCCGTAATAAAATCCTCATGAATTTCTCTAATAACTGGCGTACATTTTATTTATCCAACCCAACTCGATAATCATAATTACCGGACGGTAATTATAATCAACAAGCAAGTTAGTTATTAGCTGTACACATCAACTTTCCCTTTCCCAACGGTACCTGAAAGAGAGAATCTAAAATTTAGATTCTAAACAATATTAGAATTGGTGGATGTTACACACACTCACTCCTTGTAACGCACCAACTTTAATCAGGTTTGGAACTCATACAAAACCCAGCAAATAATTTTTTATTCGATATGAATCTATTTTATTTTTCTACACCCTTATACAATTAAAAATCCATTGGATAACAAGAAAAGTATTTATAAGGCAAAATGAAAAATAAAATTCAAAGTAAACCTTTAAGAAATTTATTATTCGACATATTGTCATTATTTTATTTTAAAATAAAATTTATTTTCTGGTGTTTAAGCATTGTCTATATGCAACATTTCATTGGTGCTTTTCCAAATCGTCAGTAGACTTCAAACACAATTTTGAACAGTTACAAACCCTTTATCTTATGCACAAACTTTTAAGAACCATTTGAGAATTTACAAATAAATGATTTTCAAAAATAAGCATATCAGGTTTGGAACTCATACAAAACCCAGCAAATAATTTTTTATTCGATATGAATCTATTTTATTTTTCTACACCCTTGTACAATTAGAAATCCATTGGATAACAAGAAAAATATTTATAAGGCAAAATGAAAAATTAAATTCAAAGTAAACCTTTAAGAAATTTATTATTCGACATATTGTCATTATTTTATTTTAAAATGAAATTTATTTGCTGGTGTTTAAGCATTGTCTATATGCAACATTTCATTGGTGCTTTTCCAAATAGTCAGTAGACTTCAAACACAATTTTGAACAGTTACAAACCCTTTATCTTATGCACAAACTTTTAAAAACCATCTGAGAATTTACAAATAAATGATTTTCAAAAATAAGCATATCAGGTTTGGAACTCATACAAAACCCAGCAAATAATTTTTTATTCGATATGAATCTATTTTATTTTTCTACACCCTTGTACAATTAGAAATCCATTGGATAACAAGAAAAATATTTATAAGGCAAAATGAAAAATTAAATTCAAAGTAAACCTTTAAGAAATTTATTATTCGACATATTGTCATTATTTTATTTTAAAATGAAATTTATTTGCTGGTGTTTAAGCATTGTCTATATGCAACATTTCATTGGTGCTTTTCCAAATAGTCAGTAGACTTCAAACACAATTTTGAACAGTTACAAACCCTTTATCTTATGCACAAACTTTTAAAAACCATTTGAGAATTTACAAATAAATGATTTTCAAAAATAAGCATATCAGGTTTGGAACTCATACAAAACCCAGCAAATAATTTTTTATTCGATGTGAATCTATTTTATTTTTCTACACCCTTGTACAATTAGAAATCCATTGGATAACAAGAAAAGTATTTATAAGGCAAAATGAAAAATAAAATTCAAAGTAAACCTTTAAGAAATTTATTATTCGACATATTGTCATTATTTTATTTTAAAATGAAATTTATTTGCTGGTGTTTAAGCATTGTCTATATGCAACATTTCATTGGTGCTTTTCCAAATAGTCAGTAGACTTCAAACACAATTTTGAACAGTTACAAACCCTTTATCTTATGCACAAACTTTTAAAAACCATTTGAGAATTTACAAATAAATGATTTTCAAAAATAAGCATATCAGGTTTGGAACTCATACAAAACCCAGCAAATAATTTTTTATTCGATGTGAATCTATTTTATTTTTCTACACCCTTGTACAATTAGAAATCCATTGGATAACAAGAAAAGTATTTATAAGGCAAAATGAAAAATAAAATTCAAAGTAAACCTTTAAGAAATTTATTATTCGACATATTGTCATTATTTTATTTTAAAATGAAATTTATTTGCTGGTGTTTAAGCATTGTCTATATGCAACATTTCATTGGTGCTTTTCCAAATCGTCAGTAGACTTCAAACACAATTTTGAACAGTTACAAACCCTTTATCATATGCACAAACTTTTAAAAACCATTTGAGAATTTACAAATAAATGATTTTCAAAAATAAGCATATCACGTTTGGAACTCATACAAAACCCAGCAAATAATTTTTTATTCGATATGAATCTATTTTATTTTTCTACACCCTTATACAATTAGAAATCCATTGGATAACAAGAAAAGTATTTATAAGGCAAAATGAAAAATTAAATTCAAAGTAAACCTTTAAGAAATTTATTATTCGACATATTGTCATTATTTTATTTTAAAATGAAATTTATTTGCTGGTGTTTAAGCATTGTCTATATGCAACATTTCATTGGTGCTTTTCCAAATCGTCAGTAGACTTCAAACACAATTTTGAACAGTTACAAACCCTTTATCTTATGCACAAACTTTTAAAAACCATTTGAGAATTTACAAATAAATGATTTTCAAAAATAAGCATATCAGGTTTGGAACTCATACAAAACCCAGCAAATAATTTTTTATTCGATATGAATCTATTTTATTTTTCTACACCCTTATACAATTAGAAATCCATTGGATAACAAGAAAAGTATTTATAAGGCAAAATGAAAAATTAAATTCAAAGTAAACCTTTAAGAAATTTATTATTCGACATATTGTCATTATTTTATTTTAAAATGAAATTTATTCGCTGGTGTTTAAGCATTGTCTATATGCAACATTTCATTGGTGCTTTCCCAAATCGTCAGTAGACTTCAAACACAATTTTGAACAGTTACAAACCCTTTATCTTATGCACAAACTTTTAAAAACCATTTGAGAATTTACAAATAAATGATTTTCAAAAATAAGCATATCAGGTTTGGAACTCATACAAAACCCAGCAAATAATTTTTTATTCGATATGAATCTATTTTATTTTTCTACACCCTTGTACAATTAGAAATCCATTGGATAACAAGAAAAGTATTTATAAGGCAAAATGAAAAATAAAATTCAAAGTAAACCTTTAAGAAATTTATTATTCGACATATTGTCATTATTTTATTTTAAAATGAAATTTATTTGCTGGTGTTTAAGCATTGTCTATATGCAACATTTCATTGCTGCTTTTCCAAATCGTCAGTAGACTTCAAACACAATTTTGAACAGTTACAAACCCTTTATCATATGCACAAACTTTTAAAAACCATTTGAGAATTTACAAATAAATGTTTTTCAAAAATAAGCATATCAGGCTTGGAACTCATACAAAACCCAGCAAATAATTTTTTATTCGATATGAATCTATTTTATTTTTCTACTCCCTTATACAATTAAAAATCCATTGGATAACAAGAAAAGTACTTATAAGGCAAAATGAAAAATTAAATTCAAAGTAAACCTTAAGAAATTTGTTATTCGACATATTGTCATTATTTTATAATGAAATTTATTCGCTGGTGTTTAAGCATTGTCTATATGCAACATTTCATTGGTGCTTTTCCAAATCGTCAGTAGACTTCAAACACAATTTTGAACAGTTACAAACCCTTTATCTTATGCACAAACTTTTAAAAACCATTTGAGAATTTACAAATAAATGATTTTCAAAAATAAGCATATCAGGTTTTTAACTCATACAAAACCCAGCAAATAATTTTTTATTCGATATGAATCTATTTTATTTTTCTACACCCTTGTACAATTAGAAATCCATTGGATAACAAGAAAAGTATTTATAAGGCAAAATGAAAAATTAAATTCAAAGTAAACCTTTAAGAATTTTTTATTATTCGACATATTGTCATTATTTTATTTTAAAATGAAATTTATTCGCTGGTGTTTAAGCATTGTCTATATGCAACATTTCATTGGTGCTTTTCCAAATCGTCAGTAGACTTCAAACACAATTTTGAACAGTTACAAACCCTTTATCTTATGCACAAACTTTTAAAAACCATTTGAGAATTTACAAATAAATGATTTTCAAAAATAAGCATATCAGGTTTTTAACTCATACAAAACCCAGCAAATAATTTTTTATTCGATATGAATCTATTTTATTTTTCTACACCCTTGTACAATTAGAAATCCATTGGATAACAAGAAAAGTATTTATAAGGCAAAATGAAAAATAAAATTCAAAGTAAAGCTGTAAGAAATTTATTATTCGACATATTGTCATTATTTTATTTTAAAATGAAATTTATTTGCTGGTGTTTAAGCATTGTCTATATGCAACATTTCATTGGTGCTTTTCCAAATCGTCAGTAGACTTCAAACACAATTTTGAACAGTTACAAACCCTTTATCTTATGCACAAACTTTTAAAAACCATTTGAGAATTTACAAATAAATGATTTTCAAAAATAAGCATATCAGGTTTGGAACTCATACAAAACCCAGCAAATAATTTTTTATTCGATATGAATCTATTTTATTTTTCTACACCCTTATACAATTAGAAATCCATTGGATAACAAGAAAAGTATTTATAAGGCAAAATGAAAAATTAAATTCAAAGTAAACCTTTAAGAATTTTTTATTATTCGACATATTGTCATTATTTTATTTTAAAATGAAATTTATTCGCTGGTGTTTAAGCACTGTCTATATGCAACATTTCATTGGTGCTTTTCCAAATCGTCAGTAGACTTCAAACACAATTTTGAACAGTTACAAACCCTTTATCATATGCACAAACTTTTAAAAACCATTTGAGAATTTACAAATAAATGATTTTCAAAAATAAGCATATCAGGTTTGGAACTCATACAAAACCCAGCAAATAATTTTTTATTCGATGTGAATCTATTTTATTTTTCTACACCCTTGTACAATTAGAAATCCATTGGATAACAAGAAAAGTATTTATAAGGCAAAATGAAAAATAAAATTCAAAGTAAACCTTTAAGAAATTTATTATTCGACATATTGTCATTATTTTATTTTAAAATGAAATTTATTTGCTGGTGTTTAAGCATTGTCTATATGCAACATTTCATTGGTGCTTTTCCAAATCGTCAGTAGACTTCAAACACAATTTTGAACAGTTACAAACCCTTTATCATATGCACAAACTTTTAAAAACCATTTGAGAATTTACAAATAAATGATTTTCAAAAATAAGCATATCACGTTTGGAACTCATACAAAACCCAGCAAATAATTTTTTATTCGATATGAATCTATTTTATTTTTCTACACCCTTATACAATTAGAAATCCATTGGATAACAAGAAAAGTATTTATAAGGCAAAATGAAAAATTAAATTCAAAGTAAACCTTTAAGAAATTTATTATTCGACATATTGTCATTATTTTATTTTAAAATGAAATTTATTTGCTGGTGTTTAAGCATTGTCTATATGCAACATTTCATTGGTGCTTTTCCAAATCGTCAGTAGACTTCAAACACAATTTTGAACAGTTACAAACCCTTTATCTTATGCACAAACTTTTAAAAACCATTTGAGAATTTACAAATAAATGATTTTCAAAAATAAGCATATCAGGTTTGGAACTCATACAAAACCCAGCAAATAATTTTTTATTCGATATGAATCTATTTTATTTTTCTACACCCTTATACAATTAGAAATCCATTGGATAACAAGAAAAGTATTTATAAGGCAAAATGAAAAATTAAATTCAAAGTAAACCTTTAAGAAATTTATTATTCGACATATTGTCATTATTTTATTTTAAAATGAAATTTATTCGCTGGTGTTTAAGCATTGTCTATATGCAACATTTCATTGGTGCTTTCCCAAATCGTCAGTAGACTTCAAACACAATTTTGAACAGTTACAAACCCTTTATCTTATGCACAAACTTTTAAAAACCATTTGAGAATTTACAAATAAATGATTTTCAAAAATAAGCATATCAGGTTTGGAACTCATACAAAACCCAGCAAATAATTTTTTATTCGATATGAATCTATTTTATTTTTCTACACCCTTGTACAATTAGAAATCCATTGGATAACAAGAAAAGTATTTATAAGGCAAAATGAAAAATAAAATTCAAAGTAAACCTTTAAGAAATTTATTATTCGACATATTGTCATTATTTTATTTTAAAATGAAATTTATTTGCTGGTGTTTAAGCATTGTCTATATGCAACATTTCATTGCTGCTTTTCCAAATCGTCAGTAGACTTCAAACACAATTTTGAACAGTTACAAACCCTTTATCATATGCACAAACTTTTAAAAACCATTTGAGAATTTACAAATAAATGTTTTTCAAAAATAAGCATATCAGGCTTGGAACTCATACAAAACCCAGCAAATAATTTTTTATTCGATATGAATCTATTTTATTTTTCTACTCCCTTATACAATTAAAAATCCATTGGATAACAAGAAAAGTACTTATAAGGCAAAATGAAAAATTAAATTCAAAGTAAACCTTAAGAAATTTATTATTCGACATATTGTCATTATTTTATAATGAAATTTATTCGCTGGTGTTTAAGCATTGTCTATATGCAACATTTCATTGGTGCTTTTCCAAATCGTCAGTAGACTTCAAACACAATTTTGAACAGTTACAAACCCTTTATATTATGCACAAACTTTTAAAAACCATTTGAGCATTTACAAATAAATGATTTTCAAAAATAAGCATATCAGGTTTGGAACTCATACAAAACCCAGCAAATAATTTTTTATTCGATATGAATCTATTTTATTTTTCTACACCCTTATACAATTAGAAATTCATTGGATAACAAGAAAAGTATTTATAAGGCAAAATGAAAAATTAAATTCAAAGTAAACCTTTAAGAAATTTATTATTCGACATATTGTCATTATTTTATTTTAAAATGAAATTTATTTATTTATTTATTTATATATATATATATATATATATATATATATATATATATATATATATATATATATATATATATATATATATATATATATATATATATATATATATATATATATATATATATATATATATATATATATATATATATATATATATATATATATATATATATATATATATATATATATATATATATATATATATATATATATATATATATATATATATATATATATATATATATATATATATATATATATATATATATATATATATATATATATATATATATATATATATAAATGACAATATGTCGAATAATAAATTTCTTAAAGGTTTACTTTGAATTTTATGTTTCATTTTGCCTTATAAATACTTTTCTTGTTATCCAATGGATTTCTAATTGTATAAGGGTGTAGAAAAATAAAATAGATTCATATCGAATAAAAAATTATTTGCTGGGTTTTGTATGAGTTCCAAACCTGATATGCTTATTTTTTAAAAACATTTATTTGTAAATTCTCAAATGGTTTTTAAAAGTTTGTGCATAAGATAAAGGGTTTGTAACTGTTCAAAATTGTGTTTGAAGTCTACTGACGATTTGGAAAAGCACCAATGAAATGTTGCATATAGACAATGCTTAAACACCAGCGAATAAATTTCATTTTAAAATAAAATAATGACAATATCTCGAATAATAAATTTCTTAAAGGTTTACTTTGAATTTAATTTTTCATTTTGCCTTATAAATACTTTTCTTGTTATCCAATGGATTTCTAATTGTATAAGGGTGTAGAAAAATAAAATAGATTCATATCGAATAAAAAATTATTTGCTGGGTTTTGTATGAGTTCCAAACCTGATATGCTTATTTTTGAAAATCATTTATTTGTAAATTCTCAAATGGTTTTTAAAAGTTTGTGCATAAGATAAAGGGTTTGTAACTGTTCAAAATTGTGTTTGAAGTCTACTGACGATTTGGAAAAGCACCAATGAAATGTTGCATATAGACAATGCTTAAACACCAGCAAATAAATTTCATTTTAAAATAAAATAATGACAATATGTCGAATAATAAATTTCTTAAAGGTTTACTTACTTTGAATTTTATTTTTCATTTTGCCTTATAAATACTTTTCTTGTTATCCAATGGATTTCTATTTGTATAAGGGTGTAGAAAAATAAAATAGATTCATATCGAATAAAAAATTATTTGCTGGGTTTTGTATGAGTTCCAAACCTGATATGCTTATTTTTGAAGATCATTTATTTGTAAATTCTCAAATGGTTTTTAAAAGTTTGTGCATAAGATAAAGGGTTTGTAACTGTTCAAAATTGTGTTTGAAGTCTACTGACGATTTGGAAAAGCACCAATGAAATGTTGCATATAGACAATGCTTAAACACCAGCAAATAAATTTCATTTTAAAATAAAATAATGACAATATGTCGAATAATAAATTTCTTAAAGGTTTACTTTGAATTTTATTTTTCATTTTGCCTTATAAGTACTTTTCTTGTTATCCAATGGATTTCTAATTGTACAAGGGTGTAGAAAAATAAAATAGATTCATATCGAATAAAAAATTATTTGCTGGGTTTTGTATGAGTTCCAAACCTGATATGCTTATTTTTGAAAAAACATTTATTTGTAAATTCTCAAATGGGTTTTAAAAGTTTGTGCATAAGATAAAGGGTTTGTAACTGTTCAAAATTGTGTTTGAAGTCTACTGACGATTTGGAAAAGCACCAATGAAATGTTGCATATAGACAATGCTTAAACACCAGCAAATAAATTTCATTTTAAAATAAAATAATGACAATATGTCGAATAATAAATTTCTTAAAGGTTTACTTTGAATTTAATTTTTCATTTTGCCTTATAAATACTTTTCTTGTTATCCAATGGATTTCTAATTTTATAAGGGTGTAGAAAAATAAAATAGATTCATATCGAATAAAAAATTATTTGCTGGGTTTTGTATGAGTTCCAAACGTGATATGCTTATTTTTGAAAAACATTTATTTGTAAATTCTCAAATGGTTTTTAAAAGTTTGTGCATAAGATAAAGGGTTTGTAACTGTTCAAAATTGTGTTTGAAGTCTACTGACGATTTGGAAAAGCACGAATGAAATGTTGCATATAGACAATGCTTAAACACCAGCAAATAAATTTCATTTTAAAATAAAATAATGACAATATGTCGAATAATAAATTTCTTACAGCTTTACTTTGAATTTTATTTTTCATTTTGCCTTATAAATACTTTTCTTGTTATCCAATGGATTTCTAATTGTACAAGGGTGTAGAAAAATAAAATAGATTCATATCGAATAAAAAATTATTTGCTGGGTTTTGTATGAGTTAAAAACCTGATATGCTTATTTTTGAAAATCATTTATTTGTAAATTCTCAAATGGTTTTTAAAAGTTTGTGCATAAGATAAAGGGTTTGTAACTGTTCAAAATTGTGTTTGAAGTCTACTGACGATTTGGAAAAGCACCAATGAAATGTTGCATATAGACAATGCTTAAACACCAGCGAATAAATTTCATTTTAAAATAAAATAATGACAATATGTCGAATAATAAAAAATTCTTAAAGGTTTACTTTGAATTTAATTTTTCATTTTGCCTTATAAATACTTTTCTTGTTATCCAATGGATTTCTAATTGTATAAGGGTGTAGAAAAATAAAATAGATTCATATCGAATAAAAAATTATTTGCTGGGTTTTGTATGAGTTCCAAACCTGATATGCTTATTTTTGAAAATCATTTATTTGTAAATTCTCAAATGGTTTTTAAAAGTTTGTGCATAAGATAAAGGGTTTGTAACTGTTCAAAATTGTGTTTGAAGTCTACTGACGATTTGGAAAAGCACCAATGAAATGTTGCATATAGACAATGCTTAAACACCAGCAAATAAATTTCATTTTAAAATAAAATAATGACAATATGTCGAATAATAAATTTCTTAAAGGTTTACTTTGAATTTAATTTTTCATTTTGCCTTATAAATACTTTTCTTGTTATCCAATGGATTTCTAATTGTACAAGGGTGTAGAAAAATAAAATAGATTCATATCGAATAAAAAATTATTTGCTGGGTTTTGTATGAGTTCCAAACCTGATATGCTTATTTTTGAAAATCATTTATTTGTAAATTCTCAAATGGTTTTTAAAAGTTTGTGCATAAGATAAAGGGTTTGTAACTGTTCAAAATTGTGTTTGAAGTCTACTGACGATTTGGAAAAGCACCAATGAAATGTTGCATATAGACAATGCTTAAACACCAGCAAATAAATTTAATTTTAAAATAAAATAATGACAATATGTCGAATAATAAATTTCTTAAAGGTTTACTTTGAATTTAATTTTTCATTTTGCCTTATAAATACTTTTCTTGTTATCCAATGGATTTCTAATTGTATAAGGGTGTAGAAAAATAAAATAGATTCATATCGAATAAAAAATTATTTGCTGGGTTTTGTATGAGTTCCAAACGTGATATGCTTATTTTTGAAAAACATTTATTTGTAAATTCTCAAATGGTTTTTAAAAGTTTGTGCATAAGATAAAGGGTTTGTAACTGTTCAAAATTGTGTTTGAAGTCTACTGACTATTTGGAAAAGCACCAATGAAATGTTGCATATAGACAATGCTTAAACACCAGCAAATAAATTTCATTTTAAAATAAAATAATGACAATATGTCGAATAATAAATTTCTTAAAGGTTTACTTTGAATTTAATTTTTCATTTTGCCTTATAAATATTTTTCTTGTTATCCAATGGATTTCTAATTGTACAAGGGTGTAGAAAAATAAAATAGATTCATATCGAATAAAAAATTATTTGCTGGGTTTTGTATGAGTTCCAAACCTGATATGCTTATTTTTGAAAATCATTTATTTGTAAATTCTCAAATGGTTCTTAAAAGTTTGTGCATAAGATAAAGGGTTTGTAACTGTTCAAAATTGTGTTTGAAGTCTACTGACGATTTGGAAAAGCACCAATGAAATGTTGCATATAGACAATGCTTAAACACCAGCAAATAAATTTCATTTTTAAATAAAATAATGACAATATGTCGAATAATAAATTTCTTAAAGGTTTACTTTGAATTTAATTTTTCATTTTGCCTTATAAATACTTTTCTTGTTATCCAATGGATTTCTAATTGTACAAGGGTGTAGAAAAATAAAATAGATTCATATCGAATAAAAAATTATTTGCTGGGTTTTGTATGAGTTCCAAACCTGATATGCTTATTTTTGAAAATCGTTTATTTGTAAATTCTCAAATGGTTTTTAAAAGTTTGTGCATAAGATAAAGGGTTTGTAACTGTTCAAAATTGTGTTTGAATTCTACTGACGATTTGGAAAAGCACCAATGAAATGTTGCATATAGACAATGCTTAAACACCAGCAAATAAATTTCATTTTAAAATAAAATAATGACAATATGTCGAATAATAAATTTCTTAAAGGTTTACTTTGAATTTTATTTTTCATTTTGCCTTATAAATACTTTTCTTGTTATCCAATGGTTTTTTAATTGTGTAAGGGTGTAGAAAAATAAAATAGATTCATATCGAATAAAAAATTATTTGCTGGGTTTTGTATGAGTTCCAAACCTGATGTGCTTATTTTTGAAAAACATTTATTTGTAAATTCTCAAATGGTTTTTAAAAGTTTGTGCATAAGATAAAGGGTTTGTAACTGTTCAAAATTGTGTTGGAAGTCTACTGACGATTTGGAAAACCACCAATGAAATGTTGCATATAGACAATGCTTAAACACCAGCAAATAAATTTCATTTTAAAATAAAATAATGACAATATGTCGAATAATAAATTTCTTAAAGGTTTACTTTGAATTTTATTTTTCATTTTGCCTTATAAATACTTTTCTTGTTATCCAATGGATTTCTAATTGTACAAGGGTGTACAAAAATAAAATAGATTCATATCGAATAAAAAATTATTTGCTGGGTTTTGTATGAGTTCCAAACCTGATATGCTTATTTTTGAAAAACATTTATTTGTAAATTCTCAAATGGTTTTTAAAAGTTTGTGCATATGATAAAGGGTTTGTAACTGTTCAAAATTGTGTTTGAAGTCTACTGACGATTTGGAAAAGCACCAATGAAATGTTGCATATAGACAATGCTTAAACACCAGCAAATAAATTTCATTTTAAAATAAAATAATGACAATATGTCGAATAATAAATTTCTTAAAGGTTTACTTTGAATTTTATTTTTCATTTTGCCTTATAAATACTTTTCTTGTTATCCAATGGATTTCTAATTGTACAAGGGTGTAGAAAAATAAAATAGATTCATATCGAATAAAAAATTATTTGCTGGGTTTTGTATGAGTTCCAAACCTGATATGCTTATTTTTGAAAATCATTTATTTGTAAATTCTCAAATGGTTTTTAAAAGTTTGTGCATAAGATAAAGGGTTTGTAACTGTTCAAAATTGTGTTTGAAGTCTACTGACGATTTGGAAAAGCACCAATGAAATGTTGCATATAGACAATGCTTAAACACCAGCGAATAAATTTCATTTTAAAATAAAATAATGACAATATGTCGAATAATAAATTTCATAAAGGTTTACTTTGAATTTAATTTTTCATTTTGCCTTATAAATACTTTTCTTGTTATCCAATGGATTTCTAATTGTATAAGGGTATAGAAAAATAAAATAGATTCATATCGAATAAAAAATTATTTGCTGGGTTTTGTATGAGTTCCAAACCTGATATGCTTATTTTGGAAAACATTTATTTGTAAATTCTCAAATGGTTTTTAAAAGTTTGTGCATAAGATAAAGGGTTTGTAACTGTTCAAAATTGTGTTTGAAGTCTACTGACGATTTGGAAAAGCACCAATGAAATGTTGCATATAGACAATGCTTAAACACCAGCAAATAAATTTCATTTTAAAATAAAATAATGACAATATGTCGAATAAAAAATTTCTTAAAGGTTTGCTTTGAATTTAATTTTCATTTTGCCTTATAAATACTTTTCTTGCTATCCTATGCATTTCTAATTGTATAAAGGTGTAGAAAAATAAAATAGATTCATATCGAATAAAAAATTATTTGCTGGGTTTTGTATAAGTTCCAAACCTGATATGCTTATTTTTGAAAAACATTTATTTGTAAATTCTGAAATGGTTTTTAAAAGTTTGTGCATAAGATAAAGGGTTTGTAACTGTTCAAAATTGTGTTTGAAGTCTACTGACGATTTGGTAAAGCACCAATGAAATGTTGCATATAGACAATGCTTAAACACCAGCAAATAAATATTCATTATATATATATATATATATATATATATATATATATATATATATATATATATATATATATATATATATATATATATATATATATATATATATATATATATATATATATATATATATATATATATATATATATATATATATATATATATATATATATATATATATATATATATATATATATATATATATATATATATATATATATATATATATATATATATATATATATATATATATATATATATATATATATATATATATATATATATATATATATATATATGTCCCGTGATGACGGGATGTAACATGAGGAATGTCGTACAACAACGTTAGAAGAAATGCAAAACCACATAACTAACAATAAAATCTAAATCTCTTCCTTACATTGCGTCTTCACGTAGCAATATTTATTGCTAAGCACAAGCAAAACCTTCGGCAGAATAATTTTATTTATTTTTTGCCTCTTGCTTGAGGCGGAAAACACGTATAGCAATTTTTCGACAAATTTTACGCATTCATATTTAGAAAGATAATATAAAAAAGGGTTTTTTTTTATATAGTATTATTAACGTCTTATGGTAGCCGAATTTTAAATACAACATTCCTAAAGAACTAAGTAAGCTACTGTTGAAAATAACGGCTTTATGGCCACTTAAAAAATTTTTTTGTATGTAAGTTTTTTAGTTTTTATTTCGTTTTTTTCCTCTCCTGTAAAATAACGAAAATTCGAGTTACGCCTTTTTATACTAAGCCATCGATATTCTGCCTGTGCATAGAAATTGGATTGCATCCAATTGTGAATCGATTTGGATTGACATCCTTTTCCCCACAAAACTGGTTGACTGTATTAATGAAATTCGTTTGCAAAGAGTTTTCAAGAAGAACTTTATTTTCCAATATGCGCGGTCATAAATTAGTATTATTTTGTTTTGTTTTAAAAATAAAAGATGGCAGATCTTCCGTCAGGAATTTCCAACCGATTTATACCGTCGTATAGGAAGCGGGACTCCTAATATCCACTCCTAGAGTTTTTATGGTCTCTACCAATATTAAAAACAGTTGCACGCGGTAATGGAAAATTCCACAAAAAACGGAGTCGCGATACAGTTAGTCGAGGTAGACCATTATCACGTGCGAGACTGAGCCACAAAACTCTCTAAGGCCAATAAACGACAGTGGCCTGGTTGTATTTACGAAGTAATTGAAAACGGCGCGTGATGTTATTTTGCAGAAAATGAGTTTAAAGTTTTATATATACTAACAACTTAATGGTAAAAGAAAATGTTATTATTCTCTCAAGAGTTGAATATACAAGGAATTTGTGTGAAATTTTTACACAATGTGAAGAACGATATGACGATAAATTCTGCATTATTAACTCAAAAATCACGTTTTTGTGTTCTGACTCTATTGCAGAAAAGGCTCGATATATTTTCCTTTCTCTAATCACTACAAACGAAAACAAGCAATTTCGTTATGTTTTCATTACTGCACGTCGCCACGCGCAATATTTATTTCCGAACATAAGAAATAACGTCGGCAGAATAACAGCACAAATATGTTCATATACAGGCTTATGTTCTGAGCTATAGAGCACATATTGTGGTATTGGACATAAATTTAAAAAATTCACTGTGAATGGATCGATGTTTTACGTCTTTATTTTAATTTATTTAATTTCGTTTAGAGCTATTTTATTTAAATTTGCTTTATTTTATTAAAAAACCGCCGATCAAATTTGACAGCTTATTTTCAGCATTATACCTTGAACATAAACCTACGTCTATACCTGATATATTTTTATCATACAAATGTCAAATTCCATATAGGAAAAACCGCTAACATAAAACAACTTATTTTTCAATATAAAGTTTGACTTTTGTCATGATAAAAATATATCAAGTATAGACGTAAGGTAAATTTGCACAATTATGTCGCAATTTATTTGCAAATATCTGTTTCTGTGGTCCACACGAGAACATGTGATGTTGGAAATAGAATTTGACAGATGAGAACATAATTATTTCCAAGTTTATTGCTCGTAGAGACACCCAGTTAACAACTTGCATAACTGGCAATTTTAATTTATTGTTGTTTATTTTATAAAAATGTCACGTGCAGTAATGAAAACATAACGAAATTGCTTGTTTTCGTTTGTAGTGATTAGAGAAAGGAAAATATATCGAGCCTTTTCTGCAATAGAGTCAGAACACAAAAACGTGATTTTTGAGTTAATAATGCAGAATTTATCGTCATATCGTTCTTCACATTGTGTAAAAATTTCACACAAATGCCTTGTATATTCAACTCTTGAGAGAATACTAACATTTTCTTTTACCATTAAGTTGTTAGTATATATAAAACTTTAAACTCATTTTCTGCAAAACAACATCACGCGCCATTTTCAATTACTTCGTAAATACAACCAGGCCACTGTCGTTTATTGGCCTTAGAGAGTTTTGTGGCTCACTCTCGCACGTGATAATGGTCTACCTCGACTAACTGTATCGCGACTCCGTTTTTTGTGGAATTTTCCATTACCGCATGCAACTGTTTTTAATATTTGTGGAGACCATAAAAACTCTAGGAGTGGATATTAGGAGTCCTGCTTCCTATACGACGGTATAAATCGGTTGACAATTCCTGACGGAAGATCTGCCATCTTTTATTTTTAAAACAAAACAAAATAATAGTAATTTATGACCGCGCATGTTTGAAAATAAAGTTCTTGTTGAAAACTCTTTGCAAACGAATTTCATTAATGCAGTCAACCAGTTTTGTGGAGAAAAGGATGTCAAACCAAATCGATTCACAATTGGATGCAATCCAATTTCTATGCACAGGCAGAATATCGATGGCTTAGTATAAAAAAGGCGTAACTCGAATTTTCGTTATTTTACAGGAGAGGAAAAAAACGAAATAAAAACTAGAAAACTTACACACAAAAAAATTGTTTAAGTGGCCATAAAGCCGTTATTTTCAACAGTAGCTTACTTAGTTCTTTAGGAAGGTTGTATTTAGAATTCGGCTACCATAAAACGGTAAAAATACTATATCGAAAAAAATCCTTTTTTATATCATCTTTCTAAATATGAATGCGTACAATTTGTCGAAAAATTGCTATACGTGTTTTCCGCCTCAAGCAAGAGGCAAAAAAATAAAATTATTCTGCCGAAGGTTTTGCTTGTGCTTAGCAATAAATATTGCTACGTGAAGACGCAGTGTAAGGAAGAGATTTAGATTTTATTGTTAGTTACGTGGTTTTGCATTTCTTCTAACGTTGTTGTACGACATTCCTCATGTTACATCCCGTCATCACGGGACATAATTTGTTCTAACATTTGTCAAACTTCATACATAAAAACATCAGGAAAATGTTAGTGCAATTTTTCATATCGACTTTGACTTTTGTCAAGACAAATCAATGGCTCGTGAAGACGCTATGTTATGTAAGCCTAGTCTACTTCAGACCGAGCTATTTTTAAAGTCGACTAATTATTCAGTGCTGCTTTGTAAATCGAGTCGATTTGAGATCGTGCGATTTCCAAAATGAATAATGACCTTGTTGACGTTTTAAAATCATATGCGAAAATTCTGTGGTTTACTTGAATAAGCGCGTGTCTAAAAACCAAATTTTGCAGGAGAGCCAAAATACTTTATTTTTAATACTACGGACTCTGTGTGATTTTTTTCAAACTTTTTTCGGACAGCCATATAAACATATGTTGTAAGACGTTTGTGAACATATTTCAGGCAAAAACTCTTTAAGGGTAAGATCCTAGAAAACAATTTAAAAAAACAAATTTGCCAAGGACACTAAAAATGTGTGCAGAAAACCCTTATGTCGACAAAAGTTGTTTGCATTGAACTAATTCAAGCACACAAGATTTTTTAGCTGAAAAATGCTTGCGCACAAGTAACTAACAGTTGTTATTAACTAAACAATAACCAAAAATAGTTCGGAAATGTGATCAAAAGTAACAACGCATGTGGCTGTACATATGTTTTTTCAATGGCAATAAATTGCCAGCACGCAATTGTGAGTCGATTTAGTATATTAGAGCTGAAAAATATTTGAATGAGCTGTTTTAAAAAATATATTTCGGAGTGGGTCCATCGTATGCGAAATTTTTGGTCAATGTAAAAGAGCACATAAAATAATACAATTTTCATCAATAATTCAAAATCGAAAAAAATGGACATCCGCGCTTATTCAAGAAGACCACAGAATTTAAATAATAGACAAAAATATATGTAAAGAAAAGCGAGTCTATACATTGTAAATTTTTATCATGATAAATGTCAAATCGTTATCAAGATAAAAATTTATCAGGTATAGACAGCATTTATTAGTGTTAAGACACTGGACAATTAGTCAAGGCACTGGACAATTTTCTCACAGCTCAAGCTCAGACAAATTTGTCTTGATAAAAAACGTAAACAAACTGTTTGACGCTTTAATTTGTTTTGAAAAACACATATCCTGAAGAAAACAACCTTTTTGGCAACCTTTTTTTTTTTTGTTTTGGCAACTTTTTCAACGTGGCAGCGAGAAAATGTAAACAAACTTTGAATAAAAACTGGACATATTAAAACAATAATTTAGAAATGATTTTTAATTAAATTTTAATTAATAAACGCGGAATGTACAACAATAAAAGCTCTTGAATCTAATTAAACGAATGTCACTAAAATATTTGAGCGATATTTTGATAAAACCAGATCGGCCAATAATTATAGTTTTTCCCCTATAACTGAGGAACTAGACTTCGTGCACACATGGCACTAGCCGCAATCGAAAGAGGACAAAAAACTAAAGAGATACAAGGTGTCATTATAGACCGGGTCACTTTTGTGACCAAGTTATAGGCACAGCAACCTTTATGAAAATTAAAAAGTGCTAAAAAATTCAATTTTAGTTTTCTACTGATATCTCCGAAACTAGACTTTGTGCACACATGGCGCTACCCGCAATCGAAAGAGGACAAAAACTTAAGAGATAATGGGTGTCATCACAGACCGGGTCACTTTTCTGACCAAGTTATAGGCACAGCAACCTTTATGAAAATTAAAAAGTGGTAAAAAATTTAATTTTAGTTTTCTACTGATATCTCCGAAACTAGACTTCGTGCACACATAGCGCTACCCGCAATCAAAAGAGGACAAAAAACTAAAGAGATAATGGGTGTCACCATACCCCGGGTCACTTTTGTGACCAAGTTATAGGCACATCAACCTTTTTAAAAATTAAAAAGTGGCAAAAAATCTATTTTAGTTTTCTACTGATATCTCCGAAACTAGACTTCGTGCACACATGGCGCTACCCGCAATCGAAAGAGGACAAAAAACTAAAGAGATAATGGGTGTCATCATAGACTGACTCACTTTTATGACCAAGTTATAGATTGCTTCGTTGGTGAGACGAATTTTTTTATGTATTCTTAATTCTGCTGACTTAGATATTTCTGTTTATCATTTGAACTGTACAGATAAAGATTGTATAGCCTTGAGCTTATAGTGGTAGTTGATGTGCATATACATCACTATTTTTTTTTATCACTTTGTGTGATTGTTTTACATTAAGCTCTACACGAGGACCAGAAGATTAATTTTTTGGGGAAAGTCATGGAAGGTTTTCATGACTCAGGAAATTTATTTTAGTATTCGGCGGTTATACTTTGGAGGGCGAAAGGTCTATCAATATACTTATTACATGGTTGTTGTTCTTTAATTTGAATGCTTATGCCTATACATGGAAGACAGGAACATTAATTATTTCTATCACTTTTACATCCGATATTTTTAATAATTTTAATGAGTTTATTTGATATACAAAGATATTTCTTTACATTAAATATTTTATCAAGTAGGGATTTTATAAGTTAACTTTTCTCTTGAACGCTTGAAAGTAGTAGATGGTATTAGTATGCTGTGATCCATAGATAATCTTTCTATTGATGTGTTCTATTGTTTGAGTTTTGTTTTATTTTTCTGAAGCGTGTAATTGAACGTACATATGTATGTATAGTACTTAATAATACATACATTTTCTTATACTGATTTGCTAAACAAGGTTAGTTTTTTTATATTTTTGATGTGCAGAGTAAAGCTGGTTGTTTTAAAACACAAGCGTTTAATAAAACATTCTAAAAATATGAAAGAAGCAAGTGTTTATTATAGAGATTGTGATGACATGTTTGAATTGATACAAATAAATGCAAAATCTAAGATGAAAGTAATTATTTAGGCTTTCTAGTTCAATTATTTGAATTAATGTAAATTCAAATTATTATTAAGAATAAGATTCTGTAAAATCTGTTGACTAATTCCATACCGAAACTGAATATACAAATACGTACTATTTTTAAAACTCATATTACAACACATATCCTTGAAAATTCAATCTAATTGTAGATATATTTCGGAATATTATTACTCGATATCTTTTTGAATATTATTAAATTACAGGTTGATAAGAAGTCAACTACAAAAATATTCCCATTAGATTCATGTGCTTAATTCAATACCATAATGGGATAGTCTTAATAAAAACATAAGGGGAGAACTTAAAAAAGCAAAAATATAGGCCTTTTATGGTATACGTGTACAGATTTCGATTTTATTTAGGAATCAGTGAATATACCAAACTCAAATATTGTTAGATAACTGTAAAAGCATATTCCATTTGCTTACAGTTATCATATTAAGTATTCCTTTAATTCAACATTAGACATATGTACTATATATACATACATATTTAGAATATTTATAAGAGAATTTTTAAATAATAATGTATCTATGCATATTCATATTAAAGAAAATTATAGTCAACGATAAAAACGCATTACTAAACTATATTTTATATTATCAAGTCATCAAGTTCGAACACACTAGAAGGGTTTTTATACGATGATGGTTGATATGATGACGTTGCTAACAAAATAACTGAATTGTCAATGAATTCTACTTAGCTATCTATGTACAGGTATCATCTCGTGTAATCATCTGAATTAGTTTCGAAGAAATGATTACTAATTAGTCATATAGTATGGATGATTATAAATATGTTGGAAAAGTATGTACTACATTCAAATGTAGTACTATGATGTAACACAGAACTTTACAAATAAATCAAATTATCTAAGTTACTTAGTTGTAAACAACTTGTATGACTATGGTATATGTTATTACCTACCATATTCCGTTCTTCATTGGTTGAAGATTCACAAAATTTTAATTTAGATGATGTAAGGTAAGCTTACATCATTTACAAACATTTGAATACATATTAGATTAGACCCATAGAAATTTAATAACTTAATTGTTATTAGATTAGACTTAAAATACCATCAAAATAATTTTTTCTCATTTGAAGAGTTGACCTCTAGGGTAATTGAATAGGTTAATGAAGAATATTAGTTTCAATATCAGCCATCGATTATTAGATAAAAATGCATTTAAGCAAAAAATTTTTTATTAAAGAATGCCGCCGGAAAAAAGATTTTGAAATAGTACGTGTGAATGAAAGAATATAGCTAAAATGATGTGTGCTTTAGCGGCTGCCTATAAGCAGCCCTGACGTCATCGATTAGAAAAAACGTTGACGTTGTCTTAGCATGAGCAACTGCTCTGCTAGCAGAGAAAACAATTCTTGTTGGATCAACACCATTCTTCTCAAGTTTTTTGCTTACTTGCAAATTCTTCTGTTTATAAGTTTAACTGTACTCTTAAATCCTGCATAATCTTGATTTGATTTGTTTATTTCTTGACAAGAGAATTTGAATTTCACGCCATTATGAAATTGTATTAAATTTAATTATTTCAACATTTTACAGAGTCAAAAAAGATGGATAATCTCATAAGTTATTCATTAAATTTGTAACTCAAAAATTTCTTTAATTTTCCTAATTATCCTTTAGAAAAAATAATACAAGACAGTGAATATTTCATTTTAATAATACTATTTTATTTATTAAATTTTATTATGATGGTTGAAACATTGTATAATAAGATTCCATTAAATATTCTAATATAGCTTTCCGTAGAAAGTATATCGAGCAACTACATGTATCAGGTCCTTCCTCACAATTCGGATCATACCAGGGACAGCATTTGAAATCTCCTTCTGTGCTGTCTTCATCTTCCATAATATCAAATTCATCTTTCTCGTCCAGCATATTTTGAAAAAATATGATCATTTCCCAATGATCGTATAGTCTAAAGTTATCAAAATCCGATATAAATTTATTAAGACTCCTTCTTATTTGACTCATTTTTGTTAATATTCCGTATTAATTTTGTTGCTGCTTACTTTTTCAAAGGATTCGTCGATAGTGATAATTTTTTTCCTAAATATTTAGCTACAAACTTGTCACAAAACCCTTTGTTTATGCGCCGGCAAGTCGCTGAACTTTTCCCAACTAGCTCAGGGATGTCAGGGGAGGTAAGAACCGCGACTTCCGGTACAGGGACTGACAAAAAAATTTATAAAAAAAAAAAACAACACAAAAAAAAAACATAAAAGCAATACTGAAATTAAAAATAAAATATAACTCGGACAGACAGACGGACCTACAATTAACGAAACTGTGATAAAACAGAGACACAAGATGGAATTTTGTCCCCCTAGCTGCCCTCCCTACCTTGGTAACATAGAACGTAAAATGGTTATGTTACCCCACATACAACTAAAACTTGGTCACTTCACTACATACTTATATTACACACCCTATCAATAGATTTAGCCAGACATTATCTGCACTTATTTCAACCAAATGAAAACATAGATTATTTAAATTTTTGAAACGTTATAAAAAATCAATAAAATTTATTTAAATTTAAAATTCCTTACTCTAACAAATTTATGTTTTTATTATTTATGCTATAAAAATTGGTAAGTAACAAAAAAACTAACCTAATAAATGCTCACAAATAAATTTATACAAATAACTTTAATTGACCTAGCACTATCCCAAAAATACCCTCATTTACCAGTATATGAAATTTTACTGGTCGACGCAACATAAACTAACACTTTTCTTTCCTATTTTATAGAGCTCTCTAAAATGGTATATTTACGCGCAAAATTTCCTTTTGATTTTATTACACTCTAATTTTTAAAACGCGGCCTGGCAGTTTTGGGCTTACACAATTTTCACTATATACTAAAACAAATTACACAAACACTATAATAAAAACTTAACTATTTTTTTCTGTTTTTGCTAATTTAAATATTTAATTTTTTTAACCTTTTTTAGATGTTTTTTTTTTATGTATTGGTTTTTTTTAATAAATTTTTTATTAACTATCAATTCTACGGGCAGATCAATTTAAATTAAATTTAATATTTTTTTATTTCCTTTTTTTATGGATTTTTTTTTCTTTGCAAAAAAAATGTAATTCCTTTTCTCATATCTGCCACGCAATAAAATTTTAAATTATTTTTCCGACAATTGCAAAAAAAATTCGGCACTTTTAAAATAACTAATTTATTTTCCCGGAACTTTATATATATATAAGAATATAAGTATAGGAGTAAGTTGGACTGGACTCACCAAATTTTATCCTGGCGCCTTGGCTAACCACTAGAGTTTCCAAATATCGGTAGGAATAAATAGAATGGTGTCGAAATACCCACAAAATGTTGCGGATTACAGTCCAGGAAAACCCAGTTAAGATTGCTTCGCTGGCTCCTTTGATCTGGTGGACTGTAACCCGTAGTTCTAGTTCTCCCAAAAGAAATCGGCGAACCACAAATATTCTATTTGTTTGCTTAGCTATATTTAAAATTAAACAAAATTACTACCTAAACTATTAATTTGCTTCTATTTGGCTTACCTTTATCTATTTCTGAAATTAGTTTAATAATTTAATTTTCCATCAAAAATTAAATTATCTGGCTATTCCAAAGTCCCACGCTCGCTACCTGCGCGGTCTACTGCTTAGTAAAGAATAAGTTTCCCATTTCTAGAATTTATTTCTTTTGCCCACAAGATCTCTGAATTCGTCCCAACCATTTATCTGCAATGTAAATGTATTGGTCTAGACACTATCGTTATCTTCTTCTCCCTTCTATAAGTATCTCGTTCTTTCGATCTTCCCCTTTGGATACATTTGCATTTGTATCTGCACGTATACAAATACATACACATCACACACAACCAGTTTTGTTTATTTTGCACACTCCCCAAGTCAATAACCTACCAACTATAACCTTGAACCGGTCACGTAGTCTTATTTATTTAATATTATTTTTCTAGTTTTGGACCGTTTTTTTTACATTTTTGTAGATATAGAAAAGTTAATCACCTCCGCCATAATGGCCTTGAACTGATAAATGCATTGTTTTGGGTCATAAACTGATCATATCAATGATCCTCACAGGCTGAGTTAACAGGTCGACATGAAAATAGTAGGTGGTCAAACATACAAAAAAGGTTATTGTTTACTTTCTCATTTTCTTTCATTTATTTCAGTTTGTTTTTATAACTTCCTCCTTGCTATCCTCCATTACTATTTCCCTGTTTCTCAACCGTTTCAACTCAGCTGTTTTATTTCTTATGCAGAGTTGTCAAACCGTACAAAGAATTATTTTACAGGACAACACTGAACATACGCTACAAATCTTTTATTTTTCAACGCCTGTCGGCCGAAAAACAAAAGAGCGGGTCAATATATGTTGGCTAATCGCCCAACGTAGGCAAACGCCCACACCCTGAGATAACTCATGCTCTACCGACTGAGCTAGCCGGCAATCATTCAAGTACATACTGGCAAATACTTCCACAAACATTCTGACTGATCAATCCTACAAGCGGCGAATATGTGCAAAAAAAAACAACTAATCTGCTGATATGCCCAGTCCACCTTTATGAATTCGCCTTCTTACTAAGTGCGAAAATCGCTAAAATAATGTTAGTTGATCTGGCAGCTTTAATTTATTTGTCCCATATTTTGCCACTGTGGCAACTCCTACTTCTTCCTCAGAATACATACGATCGAAGCAATTAACACGCGACTATATAACACCATCTTTTTTTTTGTATAGAGCTGTCAAATTTTAATATAATTCAACCTTTTTTTTATCAATCTATACCGAACGTTCACCTACCGGATAAAGGAAAAAAAACAGGCCCAGAATACTTCGTCAACATGCCACTCGCCAAGCAATAGCCACCGATCATCAATAGGAACGTCTTGGTACGCTTGTATATGGATACCCACATCCGACGAACGCATACCATAATGAATGCAACACCTCATCTATTAATTCCCGGCACCCCTCATGTCATGAATTCATCAGGTGTGGACATTAACCCACTGAAAATGTCACAGCGCTCCACATTCCATCTAAGGTATGATGACATCTTGGCTGATTACTTTGACGCCGGCGGTGGGCTGCTGATGCATTACCTATTTCTTTTGGTTCCGAATGGAGAAAATGACAAAGAAGATTTACATGAAGTTTTCTCACAATTTACCCAATACCTTCTTTTATATGTATATTCTTGTTTTGTATTGCAGTAAATTTTTGTGATACATGTGTATACCAGCTGCTATGTATTGAATAAATTTTTATTCAGATAAACTTTCCTACTGTTTATTGAAAATAAGAGTATGATTGTTATTGGAAAATACATTTGCATGGAATAAAAAGTGAGTATTGTTGAAACTTGATATTTTAATTGATTTGATAATAGTGTTTGGTCATAATTTCCGAATCAAATTACCAATGACATCTAAATTTTATTTGGTGGGCACACACCCCAGCTAGACACGCTGACGCCGGTGGCTAGCCGCCGATGCTTTCCTTAATTCATATCTTACTATTCCAGTTCTTGCCGTATTTTAGTTTTAATGCATTTTTTCCCATCGCACGCTATATATGATCTTTTAAACCTGCTAAAAAAAAATTTTTATTTTTATTTTTTAACTATATTTTCTAAAATTAAACGAACGCACGGATGTGCAATATTATTTGATCACTGCATCAGATTTTATCACGGTCGTCGATTATAATGCATCTTCATACCATCAAATAATTAATAATTATTTGCCGATGAAGCTGCATTTGGTAATCAACCATTAAATCTTTGACCGCTGTAAAGAAACATGGTTGTTTTTAGTCTCTATTAAGACTCCAGTTTCTTAAATAAATAAATTCTTGTTCCCTTTTCCATGTAAGGGAGGCGTGCGATGACTGCAATAACAAATTTTACTACCTACTAATTTAACTAACATTCTATTTACAAATTAACATTGTTTCTGTCTATATTTTTATTTAAATAATATTTTGACCTTACTAATTATTGTTTCTTTGTTACAGGGGCTGTGAGTTGTGTGCGTTACTGGTTGCGGTGTACTGCAATGAGAGAATGCTTGGAGAAAGAGAAAAGTTTTCCTAGGCACTGTTACTATAGCTATTGTAGCAAATGTGTTTACTTTACGGGAAGTAATTTTTAATGGACGTGTTTCATAAAAATATCACAGGTATGCCTTAAAACTATGGAAATCTATCATCAAAAGAATTGTCAACTAATAAAATAATTAAAACTGGACATCACTAACAGGAAAAAGGTAAAATAAATAATCTGCAAAATAATCAAATTGTAAACGGGACAGCACAAACATGAGGATACTAAAATAAAAAATAATAATAATAATATTGAACGCTTATTGCTTTGTCCCACTTAAAACCTAATTATCACAGATCATTGCTTCATGTCTTTGGCATGGAATACACCCAGACTTTTTCCCTGAAATGATTCCAATTCATATGCACTGTTTCCAATAACTTTAAGAACCCTGCATCTTTTGAACTTTGGTGCAAATTTTGCATTAAAGTTTTTTCTAAAATCACTTTGCACAAAATTTTTCACGAACACTTCTTGTCCAACAGTGAATCGTATGTCCCTACTTCGCTTATCATACTGTTTCTTATTTCGTTCATATGCTGTATGCAGATTTTGTACCATATTTTCTCTGATTATTTTCAATTCATCTTTTCTCTCCAGAATATCGAAGTCACTATCTTCCAATGATTTTAGTTTCTTCGCCAAAGCATATTCTGTACCCGATGTAAACATTTGTTGGCCAAATAGTGCTCTATATGGACTAGTCCCTATAGCCTCATGCCTAGCTGAACGTATAGCGCATTCTGTTTCTGTAATATGTTCATCCCAATCTCGATAATCACCACCCAGGTATGCTCTTATGCCCGCTAAAAAAGATTGATTAACTCTTTCAGAGGCATTCGATTGCGGTGCATAGGCCAGAGTCCTGAGGTGGTTAATCTTGTACGTTTTACTAGCTGTTGAAATTCTTGGGACACAAAAGGTTTCCCGTTATCGGAATGAATAATTTCCGGTACGCCGAACATGTGAAATATGTTATGCACTAAATATTCAACTACTAATTTCGATGTTGCTTTTTTCATTGGCTTTAAAAACACGAATTTACTAAAATGGTCTAACACTATAAAGACGTAAGCATTACCTCTTTTTGACCGAGGGTACTTTCCCAAAAAGTCTATATAGATTTTTTGAAACGGACGGTATGTTTTTACTTCGTCACCCATTCTTGGTCGCCTTTCAGAATTGGTTGGCTTTATTTCTTTACAGGTTTGACAATTATTAACGTAATTTCTAACATGAGTAGCCATTTTGGCCCAGTAATAAAAACGTCTCAATCGATCTAGCGTTTTTGAAATTCCGCCATGAGAAACTGTTTCTGGTTCATGTGCTTTGGCTATCATCGCAGTGATTAAATTTTCTGGCACCCACAACTTCCATTCGACTCCACTGTCGTCTCTTATAAAATTGGTTTTCTTAAATACCATTCCATCATCAATCTTCAAGTCAGGTAGCATATCTTTATTTTCTTCAATTGTGCGTATAAGTTCTTTATACTCCGGGGAGTCAAATTCTGTTGTTTCAAAATCTAAAAATGCAAGCTCTTCTGCGGTGAAGTCGTCTAGAGATCTGGAAAGCATATCAGCTACGACGTTATCCGAACCCTTCTGGTGTTCGATTTTAAAATTAAACGCCTGTAGCTGCAGCGACCAACGAGCCAACCTGCCACTTAGGTCCTTGAGGCTCATTAGCCATTTTAGGCTGGCGTGGTCAGTTATGATTGTAAACTCCATGAGCTCCACGTAGGGCCTAAATCTCTTGACAGCTAACACAGCAGCTAAACACTCCTTTTCAGTTACTGTATAATTACACTGAGCTCCATTTAGCTTTTGTGAAAAAAATGCAATCGGGCGATCGTTATTTTCGTCGTCCTTTTGAAAGAGTACGGCTCCAACTCCCACGTGAGACGCATCACATTGAATAAAAAATGACCTTCGGAAATCAGGATGTACTAGAACTGGCGCTGTCGTTAGGGCATCTTTCAGTTTATTAAATGCTACTGTTGCTTCTTTCGGCATTGTAAATTTAGACCCTTTTTTCAACGTGTCGCTTAGGGGCGCTGCTATTATAGCAAAATCTTTAATAAATCGCCGATACCATCCGGCAGTTCCTAAAAAGCTCCTCACTTGTCTAGGTGTCCTTGGTATCGGGATTTGCTCAATAGCCTTTACCTTTTCGAAATCGGTCTTCAGTTTACCGCCGCCAATAATAAACCCTAAATATTTTAATTCTTTAAAACAAAACACGCTCTTGGACATTCCTATTGTCAAGTTGGCCTTTGACAAACAATTTGCTACCTCTCTCAACAGTTTAATATGGCTTTCGAAGTCTTTTGATATAATCAGCAGGTCGTCTAAGTATATAAATACGTTGTTTTTCAGCTTTTGTAGGATAACTTTATCCATAAGACGACACAATCGTTGGGCCGCATTACATAGGCCGAATGGCATTACCTTGTATTGGTAATGTGGCCTGCCTGGAATCGTGAAAGCCGTATATTCACGACATTTTGGCTCTAAACCGATTTGCCAAAATGCAAACTTAAGGTCGACACTGCTAATATATATAGTTTCCTCGATTCTACTTAAAATGCCCTCGATGTTTTGAATCGGGTAAGCGTCCTTAACAGTTAAACTGTTTAACTTTCTGGCATCTAAACAAAGCCGATTTTTACCTGGCTTACGCACAAGTGTTACACGATTGTTGTAAGGACTCTCACTCTCTTCAATTACACCTAGTTCCAGCATTTTATCAACTTCTTCATACAATAACTCTTGCACTTTTGGTGAGACGGGGTAGTGCCGTTCTTTAAAAGGTACTGAATCTGGTATTAAATGTATGTGGTGTTTTTCTAAATGTGTTTTGCCTAAGCTATGATTTTCAAAAGTTCTAAATAAGTTTTTTGCTTCTTCTAGCTGTTGCTCCTGCTGTGTGGATAACTCATGTTGCTCGGGGCTTTGATTATGAATGGGCTCGAAACTATCTTTTAATTTCTCGAAGTCTATTTCACTCACGTTCAATACTTCGGGTGCCAGGTTGAATATAAGCCAAAAATCAATGCCGAGATATAATTTTTGTTCTAAAGATGGACATAAATAAAATTTTATTGCCTGTACTTCATCTCTATAAGTGACAGGAAGAATAACTTTGCCGCAGATTTTATGTGCTTGCCCAGAAGCTGTCCTAACGTTGGAATTGTACCTAGATACTTGGACTCCTAACTTATTTAAGAATTCGTTACATTCTTTCCCCAGGATACTAACTGATGCTCCTGTATCTAGTAGACCTTTGAGCAATTGGTCTCCTATGTACACGTCAGCAAAAACTCTCGGATCTCCGTTGGAAATAGCTTCAACTGACGAAGTTATTTCTTCTCTCATCAGTTTTCGACCGTTATAACGTTTTCTTGCATTAAGTACTTTGTTGGAAATATGAGTTCGTGGCTCGTCATCCTTTGAGAAAATACGGTTGAGGACTGCTATATAATTCCGTAAACGCTCGGTATATGGTTTTTTATATAATGGACAATTATCAGGTAAATATTTGTTATCATTTTGACGAGATCTATATTGAATAATGTTCTTTTCTTTAGGCTTTAATTGATAATTTATTCGCGAGGTGTTGCGGACATTTGGACTGAGCGTGGCTCGTCCGCTTTTGCCATGCTCATCCTGCCGTTTCCCTGTTTTGTGCAGTTTGGACACTTCGGCGTTATGGTACGCTCATATCCGCATCTATAGCAAAATATGTTGCGTACCTCTGAATCGCATCCATATACGTATGGCCACTACGCCTACAATTCCAACAAACGTATTCCCTTTTCCTATTATGAGACACCTCTTCAATCTCAAATGAGTTCTGATGCTCATTGTACAATTGAATTTGCTCATCCTCAACTATTACCTCATTTATTTTGTGACGTGGTGCATAACGCATTGCATTACTAATTGGTGCATTAAATCTTACTTCGCGCCTTGGGAATCTTTTCTCAATCTCCTTGCATTCTTCTCTTAGCTGTTCGATGTTATATATAGCCATAGGGTAAACTAATTTGGCTATATGTTCTCTCACATTACGCTTTAAAACCCTAATCATCTCATACTCGGGGATTGGAGAGCGAAGTTTCGCCCTAAGTTTGAGCATTGCGTGAAAATAGTCTTCTAACGACTCATTTGGCTGTTGGCATCTTTCTACAATCTCTTGCATAATCTCAAAGTCGCTTCGATTTGCTTGAAATTGGTTCAAACGACTGTAGCGCAAAGTGGGCCAGTCTGCTATCCCATTTTGTGTTTTGAGGTAGAGCCAGTACCACTCTTTCGCTTGGCCTTTCAACAGTCGGTGAAAATCTCTAAGGACTTCTTCCCAAGGTATTGAGTAATTGGCCTGCAACAGCTCTACCCGAAACACAAAATCGTCAATGGACACACCACTGCCACCACCTTCAAAAACTATGTCCCACTTGTCAATTCTAATTTGACCTTCCACTGGACGAATATTAGATAAAATGTTAGAAAATTTGGGACATTTGCATTTGTATCTGCACGTATACAAATACATACACATCACACACAACCAGTTTTGTTTATTTTGCACACTCCCCAAGTCAATAACCTACCAACTATAACCTTGAACCGGTCACGTAGTCTTATTTATTTAATATTATTTTTCTAGTTTTGGACCGTTTTTTTTTACATTTTTGTAGATATAGAAAAGTTAATCACCTCCGCCATAATGGCCTTGAACTGATAAATGCATTGTTTTGGGTCATAAACTGATCATATCAATGATCCTCACAGGCTGAGTTAACAGGTCGACATGAAAATAGTAGGTGGTCAAACATACAAAAAAGGTTATTGTTTACTTTCTCATTTTCTTTCATTTATTTCAGTTTGTTTTTATAACTTCCTCCTTGCTATCCTCCATTACTATTTCCCTGTTTCTCAACCGTTTCAACTCAGCTGTTTTATTTCTTATGCAGAGTTGTCAAACCGTACAAAGAATTATTTTACAGGACAACACTGAACATACGCTACAAATCTTTTATTTTTCAACGCCTGTCGGCCGAAAAACAAAAGAGCGGGTCAATATATGTTGGCTAATCGCCCAACGTAGGCAAACGCCCACACCCTGAGATAACTCATGCTCTACCGACTGAGCTAGCCGGCAATCATTCAAGTACATACTGGCAAATACTTCCACAAACATTCTGACTGATCAATCCTACAAGCGGCGAATATGTGCAAAAAAAACAACTAATCTGCTGATATGCCCAGTCCACCTTTATGAATTCGCCTTCTTACTAAGTGCGAAAATCGCTAAAATAATGTTAGTTGATCTGGCAGCTTTAATTTATTTGTCCCATATTTTGCCACTGTGGCAACTCCTACTTCTTCCTCAGAATACATACGATCGAAGCAATTAACACGCGACTATATAACACCATCTTTTTTTTTTGTATAGAGCTGTCAAATTTTAATATAATTCAACCTTTTTTTTATCAATCTATACCGAACGTTCACCTACCGGATAAAGGAAAAAAACAGGCCCAGAATACTTCGTCAACATGCCACTCGCCAAGCAATAGCCACCGATCATCAATAGGAACGTCTTGGTACGCTTGTATATGGATGCCCACATCCGACGAACGCATACCATAATGGATGCAACACCTCATCTATTAATTCCCGGCACCCCTCATGTCATGAATTCATCAGGTGTGGACATTAACCCACTGAAAATGTCACAGCGCTCCACATTCCATCTAAGGTATGATGACATCTTGGCTGATTACTTTGACGCCGGCGGTGGGCTGCTGATGCATTACCTATTTCTTTTGGTTCCGAATGGAGAAAATGACAAAGAAGATTTACATGAAGTTTTCTCACAATTTACCCAATACCTTCTTTTATATGTATATTCTTGTTTTGTATTGCATTAAATTTTTGTGATACATGTGTATACCAGCTGCTATGTATTGAATAAATTTTTATTCAGATAAACTTTCCTACTGTTTATTGAAAATAAGAGTATGATTGTTATTGGAAAATACATTTGCATGGAATAAAAAGTGAGTATTGTTGAAACTTGATATTTTAATTGATTTGATAATAGTGTTTGGTCATAATTTCCGAATCAAATTACCAATGACATCTAAATTTTATTTGGTGGGCACACACCCCAGCTAGACACGCTGACGCCGGTGGCTAGCCGCCGATGCTTTCCTTAATTCATATCTTACTATTCCAGTTCTTGCCGTATTTTAGTTTTAATGCATTTTTTCCCATCGCACGCTATATATGATCTTTTAAACCTGCTAAAAAAAAATTTTTATTTTTATTTTTTAACTATATTTTCTAAAATTAAACGAACGCACGGATGTGCAATATTATTTGATCACTGCATCAGATTTTATCACGGTCGTCGATTATAATGCATCTTCATACCATCAAATAATTAATAATTATTTGCCGATGAAGCTGCATTTGGTAATCAACCATTAAATCTTTGACCGCTGTAAAGAAACATGGTTGTTTTTAGTCTCTATTAAGACTCCAGTTTCTTAAATAAATAAATTCTTGTTCCCTTTTCCATGTAAGGGAGGCGTGCGATGACTGCAATAACAAATTTTACTACCTACTAATTTAACTAACATTCTATTTACAAATTAACATTGTTTCTGTCTATATTTTTATTTAAATAATATTTTGACCTTACTAATTATTGTTTCTTTGTTACAGGGGCTGTGAGTTGTGTGCGTTACTGGTTGCGGTGTACTGCAATGAGAGAATGCTTGGAGAAAGAGAAAAGTTTTCCTAGGCACTGTTACTATAGCTATTGTAGCAAATGTGTTTACTTTACGGGAAGTAATTTTTAATGGACGTGTTTCATAAAAATATCACAGGTATGCCTTAAAACTATGGAAATCTATCATCAAAAGAATTGTCAACTAATAAAATAATTAAAACTGGACATCACTAACAGGAAAAAGGTAAAATAAATAATCTGCAAAATAATCAAATTGTAAACGGGACAGCACAAACATGAGGATACTAAAATAAAAAATAATAATAATAATATTGAACGCTTATTGCTTTGTCCCACTTAAAACCTAATTATCACAGATCATTGCTTCATGTCTTTGGCATGGAATACACCCAGACTTTTTCCCTGAAATGATTCCAATTCATATGCACTGTTTCCAATAACTTTAAGAACCCTGCATCTTTTGAACTTTGGTGCAAATTTTGCATTAAAGTTTTTTCTAAAATCACTTTGCACAAAATTTTTCACGAACACTTCTTGTCCAACAGTGAATCGTATGTCCCTACTTCGCTTATCATACTGTTTCTTATTTCGTTCATATGCTGTATGCAGATTTTGTACCATATTTTCTCTGATTATTTTCAATTCATCTTTTCTCCAGAATATCGAAGTCACTATCTTCTAATGATTTTAGTTTCTTCGCCAAAGCATATTCTGTACCCGATGTAAACATTTGTTGGCCAAATAGTGCTCTATATGGACTAGTCCCTATAGCCTCATGCCTAGCTGAACGTATAGCGCATTCTGTTTCTGTAATATGTTCATCCCAATCTCGATAATCACCACCCAGGTATGCTCTTATGCCCGCTAAAAAAGATTGATTAACTCTTTCAGAGGCATTCGATTGCGGTGCATAGGCCAGAGTCCTGAGGTGGTTAATCTTGTACGTTTTTACTAGCTGTTGAAATTCTTGGGACACAAAAGGTTTCCCGTTATCGGAATGAATAATTTCCGGTACGCCGAACATGTGAAATATGTTATGCACTAAATATTCAACTACTAATTTCGATGTTGCTTTTTTCATTGGCTTTAAAAACACGAATTTACTAAAATGGTCTAACACTATAAAGACGTAAGCATTACCTCTTTTTGACCGAGGGTACTTTCCCAAAAAGTCTATATAGATTTTTTGAAACGGACGGTATGTTTTTACTTCGTCACCCATTCTTGGTCGCCTTTCAGAATTGGTTGGCTTTATTTCTTTACAGGTTTGACAATTATTAACGTAATTTCTAACATGAGTAGCCATTTTGGCCCAGTAATAAAAACGTCTCAATCGATCTAGCGTTTTTGAAATTCCGCCATGAGAAACTGTTTCTGGTTCATGTGCTTTGGCTATCATCGCAGTGATTAAATTTTCTGGCACCCACAACTTCCATTCGACTCCACTGTCGTCTCTTATAAAATTGGTTTTCTTAAATACCATTCCATCATCAATCTTCAGGTCAGGTAGCATATCTTTATTTTCTTCAATTGTGCGTATAAGTTCTTTATACTCCGGGGAGTCAAATTCTGTTGTTTCAAAATCTAAAAATGCAAGCTCTTCTGCGGTGAAGTCGTCTAGAGATCTGGAAAGCATATCAGCTACGACGTTATCCGAACCCTTCTGGTGTTCGATTTTAAAATTAAACGCCTGTAGCTGCAGCGACCAACGAGCCAACCTGCCACTTAGGTCCTTGAGGCTCATTAGCCATTTTAGGCTGGCGTGGTCAGTTATGATTGTAAACTCCATGAGCTCCACGTAGGGCCTAAATCTCTTGACAGCTAACACAGCAGCTAAACACTCCTTTTCAGTTACTGTATAATTACACTGAGCTCCATTTAGCTTTTGTGAAAAAAATGCAATCGGGCGATCGTTATTTTCGTCGTCCTTTTGAAAGAGTACGGCTCCAACTCCCACGTGAGACGCATCACATTGAATAAAAAATGACCTTCGGAAATCAGGATGTACTAGAACTGGCGCTGTCGTTAGGGCATCTTTCAGTTTATTAAATGCTACTGTTGCTTCTTTCGGCATTGTAAATTTAGACCCTTTTTTCAACGTGTCGCTTAGGGGCGCTGCTATTATAGCAAAATCTTTAATAAATCGCCGATACCATCCGGCAGTTCCTAAAAAGCTCCTCACTTGTCTAGGTGTCCTTGGTATCGGGATTTGCTCAATAGCCTTTACCTTTTCGAAATCGGTCTTCAGTTTACCGCCGCCAATAATAAACCCTAAATATTTTAATTCTTTAAAACAAAACACGCTCTTGGACATTCCTATTGTCAAGTTGGCCTTTGACAAACAATTTGCTACCTCTCTCAACAGTTTAATATGGCTTTCGAAGTCTTTTGATATAATCAGCAGGTCGTCTAAGTATATAAATACGTTGTTTTTCAGCTTTTGTAGGATAACTTTATCCATAAGACGACACAATCGTTGGGCCGCATTACATAGGCCGAATGGCATTACCTTGTATTGGTAATGTGGCCTGCCTGGAATCGTGAAAGCCGTATATTCACGACATTTTGGCTCTAAACCGATTTGCCAAAATGCAAACTTAAGGTCGACACTGCTAATATATATAGTTTCCTCGATTCTACTTAAAATGCCCTCGATGTTTTGAATCGGGTAAGCGTCCTTAACAGTTAAACTGTTTAACTTTCTGGCATCTAAACAAAGCCGATTTTTACCTGGCTTACGCACAAGTGTTACACGATTGTTGTAAGGACTCTCACTCTCTTCAATTACACCTAGTTCCAGCATTTTATCAACTTCTTCATACAATAACTCTTGCACTTTTGGTGAGACGGGGTAGTGCCGTTCTTTAAAAGGTACTGAATCTGGTATTAAATGTATGTGGTGTTTTTCTAAATGTGTTTTGCCTAAGCTATGATTTTCAAAAGTTCTAAATAAGTTTTTTGCTTCTTCTAGCTGTTGCTCCTGCTGTGTGGATAACTCATGTTGCTCGGGGCTTTGATTATGAATGGGCTCGAAACTATCTTTTAATTTCTCGAAGTCTATTTCACTCACGTTCAATACTTCGGGTGCCAGGTTGAATATAAGCCAAAAATCAATGCCGAGATATAATTTTTGTTCTAAAGATGGACATAAATAAAATTTTATTGCCTGTACTTCATCTCTATAAGTGACAGGAAGAATAACTTTGCCGCAGATTTTATGTGCTTGCCCAGAAGCTGTCCTAACGTTGGAATTGTACCTAGATACTTGGACTCCTAACTTATTTAAGAATTCGTTACATTCTTTCCCCAGGATACTAACTGATGCTCCTGTATCTAGTAGACCTTTGAGCAATTGGTCTCCTATGTACACGTCAGCAAAAACTCTCGGATCTCCGTTGGAAATAGCTTCAACTGACGAAGTTATTTCTTCTCTCATCAGTTTTCGACCGTTATAACGTTTTCTTGCATTAAGTACTTTGTTGGAAATATGAGTTCGTGGCTCGTCATCCTTTGAGAAAATACGGTTGAGGACTGCTATATAATTCCGTAAACGCTCGGTATATGGTTTTTTATATAATGGACAATTATCAGGTAAATATTTGTTATCATTTTGACGAGATCTATATTGAATAATGTTCTTTTCTTTAGGCTTTAATTGATAATTTATTCGCGAGGTGTTGCGGACATTTGGACTGAGCGTGGCTCGTCCGCTTTTGCCATGCTCATCCTGCCGTTTCCCTGTTTTGTGCAGTTTGGACACTTCGGCGTTATGGTACGCTCATATCCGCATCTATAGCAAAATATGTTGCGTACCTCTGAATCGCATCCATATACGTATGGCCACTACGCCTACAATTCCAACAAACGTATTCCCTTTTCCTATTATGAGACACCTCTTCAATCTCAAATGAGTTCTGATGCTCATTGTACAATTGAATTTGCTCATCCTCAACTATTACCTCATTTATTTTGTGACGTGGTGCATAACGCATTGCATTACTAATTGGTGCATTAAATCTTACTTCGCGCCTTGGGAATCTTTTCTCAATCTCCTTGCATTCTTCTCTTAGCTGTTCGATGTTATATATAGCCATAGGGTAAACTAATTTGGCTATATGTTCTCTCACATTACGCTTTAAAACCCTAATCATCTCATACTCGGGGATTGGAGAGCGAAGTTTCGCCCTAAGTTTGAGCATTGCGTGAAAATAGTCTTCTAACGACTCATTTGGCTGTTGGCGTCTTTCTACAATCTCTTGCATAATCTCAAAGTCGCTTCGATTTGCTTGAAATTGGTTCAAACGACTGTAGCGCAAAGTGGGCCAGTCTGCTATCCCATTTTGTGTTTTGAGGTAGAGCCAGTACCACTCTTTCGCTTGGCCTTTCAACAGTCGGTGAAAATCTCTAAGGACTTCTTCCCAAGGTATTGAGTAATTGGCCTGCAACAGCTCTACCCGAAACACAAAATCGTCAATGGACACACCACTGCCACCACCTTCAAAAACTATGTCCCACTTGTCAATTCTAATTTGACCTTCCACTGGACGAATATTAGATAAAATGTTAGAAAATTTGGGACCTTGCCTAGGATTCGTACAACCTGCATTTTGACTATATTGTTTTTCCGTGGGTTTCTTATTCTCGGCTCTTGGAATTTCAGGCCTACTACTTATTGGCTGCTTGTTTCGCTGATAAGCATTCGCTTGTAAACCAGCCGCATTCTCTAAATTTACTGTATTTCTATTAAAATTTTGGACCTGAGCTTGACCCTTTAGACTACTTCTTTGAGACCCGCTCTGAAAAGGATTATCATTAATTGAGTCTGATAATGGCTTGATAGCCTTATTCACTTCAAGCATAATCCCTTTCAGACCCTCACTTAATGCTCCCTGTATCATTTCGCACATTTCTGCCCTCAATGTTTCTCTAAGGTTCCTATCATCACTATTGGTTACTGCAGCTGTTATTTGGCCATCTACTACCGAAGGTCCTGCCTCAACAATCGAAGCACTAGCTCCTGGCGGTAAGTCTATCAAGTTCTCATTCCATATATTCCCCTCTAATTGATTTTCTTTTTCTCTATTTATGGTTTCTGATAAATCGGTAAATTGCGGATCTTGAAATACCGCAGATTGACGTGGAGAATGCGTTACGCGACCTGAATATCCTGGCCGATTCTGATCGAATTCCAATGAGCGCCTACTCTTATTCTTCGATTCAGCCATGCCGTATTAAAATTTTCTGTTATCCGACAACTTTTAAATTTAAATATTTATATATATATATATATATATATATATATATATATATATATATATATATATATATATATATATATATATATATATATATATATATATATATATATATATATATATAGATATATATATATATATATATATATATATATATATATATATATATATATATATATATATATAGATATATATATATATATATATATATATATATATATATATATATATATATATATATATATATATATATATATATATATATATATATATATATATATATATATATATATATATATATATATATATATATATATATATATATATATATATATATATATATATATATATCTATGTATATATATATATATATATATATATATATATATATATATAATTTTACACAATAATAACACTAAACATGTAGGTGTGTATATAAGTATTTCAGTGACCAAATTAATTTCAAAACAAATATTTATAACAAATGTTTTAATGCTAGTTTCCTTATATGTATCTATATCACAGTCTGATTATTGTAGTAGCCCACCCTAAATAACTAAATTGCACGAAATCCCTAAAACTTTCAGTACTACTGATGCTATAAAATTTACACCAGGTTACTGACTAACAAAAAAATGTAAGCCGATTAAGTAAAATTAAGCAAATATGGTATAATCATCAGCCATATGCCTTAATTTTACTATCCTAAAATCCTATCTTTATATACTAATGTTTATCGCAGTGCATCAGATGCTATTTTGACAAATACATCAGGTCACTGGATAAATTAGCAAGAAAGAATTAAGCAACTATGGTCTCGTTATATACCTAGCCATAGGCCTTAATTTTTTTTATTTTTATATTCAATTTAAATCTAATACGTGTCTACACAACAAAAAAAACAGAACGGACCAACTACAAAATGTACAAAAAAAAATTTTAAAACGCACTAACTATTTCTCTTGTCAATTATTACTCCCTCAGTTGTCATGCAATTGGCCTGTCTACGTTTCGACGACCAAGCCATGACACTGAAAAAGCCAACAATAGAAAATTATAATTTTATTTTGAATTACGTATATATGTATATTAAGTTCAATTTCATTTGGCGCCATTTGGCGCAAAACCTACCTAACTAACAAATTATGAATTTAAATTGAGTCGGTATTGGACGCCATTTTGGCGCTACCCCTACCTATTTATTGGAATTCTATTCTGCTTTACTGATTGGGCGCCTTTTTGGCGCAAACATGACTAAGTAATAATTTATGAATTTAAATTGAGATTCAGTTGGGCGCCATTTGGCGCGAAACCTAACCTATTTCTTGAAACTTTATTTTGTTTCACCATTGGGCGCCATTTTGGCGCAAAAACTACTTATTTATCGATGAATTCTCAATTTTTTTTATTTGCTCTTCGATTGGGCGCCATTTTGGCGCGAAACCGACTACTTATTAACGAAATTTAAATTGAGTTCTCCTTTGGGCGACATTTTGTCACAAAACCCTTTGTTTATGCGCCGGCAAGTCGCTGAACTTTTCCCAACTAGCTCAGGGATGTCAGGGGAGGTAAGACCCGCGACTTCCGGTACAGGGCTGCACAAAAAAATTTATAAAGAAAAAAAACATAAAAGAAATACTGAAATTAAAAATAAAATATAACTCGGACAGACAGACAGACAGACCTACAATTAACGAAACTGTGATAAAACAGAGACACAAGATGGAATTTTGTCCCCCTAGCTGCCCTCCCTACCTTGGTAACATAGAACGGAAAATGGTTATGTTACCCCACATACAACTAAAACTTGGTCACTTCACTACATACTTATATTACACACCCTATCAATAGATTTAGCCAGACATTATCTGCACTTATTTCAACCAAATGAAAACATAGATTATTTAAATTTTTGAAACGTTATAAAAAATCAATAAAATTTATTTAAATTTAAAATTCCTTACTCTAACAAATTTATGTTTTTATTATTTATGCTATAAAAATTGGTAAGTAACAAAAAAACTAACCTAATAAATTCTCACAAATAAATTTATACAAATAACTTTAATTGACCTAGCACTATCCCAAAAATACCCTCATTTACCAGTATATGAAATTTTACTGATCGACGCAACATAAACTAACACTTTTCTTTCCTATTTTAAAGAGCTCTCTAAAATGGTATATTTACGCGCAAAATTTCCTTTTGATTTTATTACACTCTAATTTTTAAAACGCGGCCTGGCAGTTTTGGGCTTACACAATTTTCACTATATACTAAAACAAATTACACAAACACTATAATAAAAACTTAACTATTTTTTTCTGTTTTTGCTAATTTAAATATTTAATTTTTTTAACCTTTTTTAGATATTTTTTTTATGTATTGTTTTTTTTAAATAAATTTTTTATTAACTATCAATTCTACGGGCAGATAAATTGAAATTAAATTTAATATTTTTTTATTTCCTTTTTTTATGGATTTTTTTCTTTGCAAAAAAAAAATTTAATTCCTTTTCTCATACCTGCCACGCAATAAAATTTTAAATTATTTTTCCGACAATTGCAAAAAAAATTCGGCACTTTTAAAATAACTAATTTATTTTCCCGGAACTTTATATATAAATACTTTATTTTCCCGGCACGGCACGAATATAAGAATAAGTTGGACTGGACTCACCAAATTTTATAGTTCTAGTTCTCCCAAAAATAATCGGCGAACCACAAATATTCTATTTGTTTGCTTAGCTATATTTAAAATTAAACAAAATTACTGCCTAAACTATTAATTTGCTTCTATTTGGCTTACCTTTATCTATTTCTAAAATTAGTTTAATAATTTAATTTTCCATCAAAAATTAAATTATCTGGCTCGTCCAAAGTCCCACGCTCGCTACCTGCACGGTCTACTGCTTAGTAAAGAATAAGTTTCCCATTTCTAGAATTTATTTCTTTTGCCCCCAAGATCTCTGAATTCGCCCCAACCATTTATCTGCAATGGAAATGTATTGGTCTAGACACTATCGTTATCTTCTTCTCCCTTCTATAAGTATACAAATACATACACATCACACACAACCAGTTTGGTTTATTTTGCACACTCCCCAAGTCAATAACCTACCAACTATAACCTTGAACCGGTCACGTAGTCTTATTTATTTAATTTTATTTTTCTAGTTTTGGACCGTTTTTTTTACATTTTTTTAGATATAGAAAAGTTAATCACCTCCGCCATAATGGCCTTGAACTGATAAATGCATTGTTTTGGGTCATAAACTGATCATATAAATGATCCTCACAGGCTGAGTTAACAGGTCGACATGAAAATAGTAGGTGGTCAAACATACAAAAAAGGTTATTGTTTACTTTCTCATTTTCTTTCATTTATTTCAGTTTGTTTTTATAACCTCCTCCTTGCTATCCTCCATTACTATTTCCCTGTTTCTCAACCGTTTCAACTCAGCTGTTTTATTTCTTATGCAGAGTTGTCAAACCGTACAAGCAATTATTTTACAGGACAACACTGAACATACGCTACAAAGCGAATAAACTTCAATATTATTTTTTCCTCCTCTTATATCCTTCTCCATTTTCCTATAATCCTTCTAAAATAGAGGGTATAGAATATACATATTTCTCTTTCCAACTCATTTTCAAAGAGACTATTAAAAAATTAAAAGAAGGAACATTCATATTAATATTCCTATATATCTATGCCTATCTCTCTAGCACTATTTCTCCACATATACATATTAACCTTCTCACAATAAATATTTTCGGTTAGGCTTATTGGACTCATCATCACTACATTCAAGATCAATTTTAATTAAAGATTCAAAGTGACAAGATCTATTTAAAAAATGAGCTGCTCAAAAAATTTAATATCAAAATTTAATTCACTAAACAACAAAAGCTTAATTCATATAAAGGATCTAGATGTAGCTGCTAAATATTCTGTTCAAAATATTACACGGGTAACAACAAAATATGGACCAACACTAAGAGTTGAGATGGAAAAATATATAATGTTTCTACCTAAAAGATATAATACTCTGACAGATGATGAAATTAAGGATCTCTCGAGTAGAATATTTCAAGTACGCAGAGATGGTGAACAAAGCTTAATCCTTGAGAGTGAGATGGACGAATTTTTGATTCAAAATGCTCAATATCCCATTTGGGAATAAAAAAATACAAAATTAATTCTGTATTGTAAATTATAAATAAATAAATAAAAATGCATAAAAGAGTTTTGTGAATATATATATATATATATATATATATATATATATATATATATATATATATATATATATATATATATATATATATATATATATATATATATATATATATATATATATATATATATATATATATATATATATATATATATATATATATATATATATATATATATATATATATATATATATATATATATATATATATATATATATATATATATATATATATATATATATATATATATATATATATATATATATATATATATATATATATATATATATATATATATATATATATATATATATATATATATATATATATATATATTTGTTAAAAAAATCAGTCATTAGGCATTGGCGTGTTTTCTTTTGCAGTTTAATTTCTACAGCCTTTTCTTGAATAGATCTCAATAGAAGTGTTTGGGAAATTTCAATATTGTTTTCGACAGCCCATTGAATACATGTGTCAAAACATTTTATCGCATCTTCGTGTTTAATTTTTGGCAATGGATTCGAAGGAACTGCAATTTGGTCATCATCGCTATCATTACCTTGCTCAATTTCTTCATTTGGCTGGTCAATATTCCAATTTTGCATATCATCATAATTAAAGTTAGAATGTGGGAAATTTTCATTAAGCAAATTTAAGCAATGACTGATTGCACGCATTTCTTCGCCATCTTTTAATGATGAAAGAGGAAGATCATCTTCATCATCAAAACCGCTGTTACCTAAAATATTTTTTCAACATTTTTTTTTCATATCTGCAGAGAGTTTCTCCCATGATACTGCAACTAAAGATATGGCTTCAAATAAATCTATCTTTTTGAGAGATCTTGTAAAGTCTTCAGATGAGGCCATAATTTTTGATAGCAAACTGTTACGATAATTAAGCTTCAAAAGTCTGATTACGTTCTGATCCATCGGTTGAATCAATGGCGTCACATTGGGTGGCATATACACCATCCAAATTTTTCCGTCTTTAGTTACGTGTACCAATTCTTCCGCAGGTGGGTGACTTGGAGCATTATCGAGCAAGAGAAGCGCTTTTATGGGAAGGCCTTTGGCTTTTAAAAAATTTTCCACCTGAAAATGTTAATGGATAAACTCCATACATACATACAAATTTTAGTTTAATAACAACTCACCTCCTGAACAAAATTTGTAAAAAACCAATTTTTAAAAAGAGATGCAGTCATCCAGGAAGATTTCGAGTTCCCGTAAGTAACAGGCAAGTTTTTATTACGAAAACATCTTGGTTTTTGGGCTTTTCCGATCACAAAAGGCTTAATCTTCTTTGTTCCCTCCGCATTCGCACAAATTAAAAACGTTATTCTCTCCTTTGAGAGTTTTCTGCCAGGAGCAGAATTTTCACCTTGATGTACATACGTTTTGTCCGGACATCTTCCAATAAAGTGCGGATTCATCTGCATTAAAAATAGCTTCATGTGTAAGGCCTTGCTCTTCAATAATAGCAGCTAATTTGTTGATAAATGGAACCACAAGTTCCTTTGAAGATGATAGCTTTTCGCCAGTTTCTTTAAGTAGTCTTATACCATAGCGTTTTTTGAATTTCGTAAGCCAGCCATCACTGGCATAAAAGTCTCCTTTATAAAATTTTCCATGTAACTCCAGAGCTTTCGATTTTAACTGGTTACTCCCTACTGGAATATGAAATCTTCTTTGGCTTAAAAACCATTCATACAGCTCATCTTCCATTCTTTTAAATTCCCCAGTTGCTATCCTGTAGCGGGATTTTCGTGCAACTGTTGCAGCTAAAAGCTGTGCCTTCTGTTTTCTTATAGTGCAAATGGTTGACTTGGATAACCCATACTTGCTACAAATTTCATATAGAGATTTTCCACTTTCACTGTCTTCTATAATTTTTAGTTTATTTTCCAAAGATATTTGTTTCTTTTTGACTTCTTTTACTTTAAACATTTGGTATTCATCAAATAAAAAACACGAGACACAAAACACATGTTATCACTATTAAAATTTCACAGCAACTAAATATTTGGCAGTTAACCGCAAAAAAACAAGAAAATAAATCAAAACAAAATGTAAATAAATCATATTCTCTCAAAAAATACCGCTATTCGTACTATCGAGTAGTAAAAAAATTTTGCGTTCGTACTACAGAACTGCCAATGCCAAAAAATTGCCTTTCGTACTATTGGACATTCGTAGAAGTGAAGGTGCGTACTATTGGACGTCCACTATATATATATATATATACAATTGTGTTTTTTATTTAATATTTTCAGTTATTTCATAAAGAAACTTAAGACATAAATGACCACAGGTAAATGTATTAAAATTCTGATGTTGATTATAGTTTTATTTTATATTTGTGCCCAGATATTTGAATACTTCCGAAGGAGGTTGTAAGTTTCCAAAACTATCGAAATATTCTTTTTCATTGATGTTTTTATAATATGCTACCCAATGTGTACCAGGTCCTGTTGATATATCCAAATTGATAATGCCACATTCTTTTTTCTTTGGTCGTTTTGGTAGTGAGTCCAACATGAAAACTCCTCTAAAATGTGGAATTTTGTTTGAAAAATTTCTCAAGTCGACTTCTGATAGTGGTCTATTAGGTAGCATTTTTAAGAGTTTTTTGTCTGCTCTTTATAAACTAAACCATAACCCTTTTTATATGGTTTTAGGTAAAGTCCTTTCCCAACAGCTATAGATTCCATCGCTTTATTATGGCGAGTTGCTTCATCAACCTGATTTTTTGCATTCTTTGTCGCATTTACAGCCTTAGCTATAGCAGCACCTCCAGTCGTTAGACTTCCAATTGCACCCAGAGCAGTAAAAATCGGCATTAGTGGTAAAAAACCACCAATTTTTGGTAATTTATTAAGCGAGGTATTATAACTTTAGATTTTCTGCCTTTTAATGTTTTGTTGATCGTTTTACGTGCTATTCTAATAGCATTGTTAATGTCTAAAGGTTTTTTCTCCTTTAGTATTTTTGTTGCAGCTGTAATTGATGAACTGAACAATTTTTTACCATTTAATTTAGGTTTCCTAACATTTTTCTTTTTCTCCACACCCATACCAAATTTTATTTTGGCTTTCATAGCGTTAGTAATCATATATGCAAATGATTTTTCTGCAAGACTGCTATCTTTTGATAAAACTCGATCCCAAGCTGAATTTTCAAGAATTTTATCAGCTTGATGTCTAATATTTAAATCTTTATTTTTAGAATAAGCTATGTCGTGATTTTTGCAGGCAGAGTCCAATAAATTGATTCCTTTATCACCTTGATTTAAACGTTTTTGTAGTTTAGTTCCAGGTCCACAGTATTGATATCCAGGAAGATGAAGTTCAACAGGAAGAGAGTTTATTATTTTATCTAGTAAACCTGCTCCAACGAAGGTGTTTTTATGACTAAATGACTTTTGATAATGTATAACCATCTTATTTATTTATTTTTTCTATAATAAAAGGTAACAAACATGAATTGCATTTAGTTATAAAAATGCAGTTAGTAAAACAACATAAAAATATTTTAGTTCGAAACATTGATGATTCATCGAACATCAGTTCAAAAATAAAACATAGTTCACTCTTACCAAATTCTATTCGTGCTCTAATAGTGGGAACATCAAATTGTGGAAAAACTAATGTTATGATTGGCTTACTAGAAAGTCCTAATGGACTAAAGTTTGAAAACAGCTATTTATACTCAAAATCTCTATATCAGCCGAAATATGAATACTTGAAGAGATTAATTACACCTATTAAAGGAATGGGATATTACACATTCACTGAAAATTAATCAGTTATTCCCCCTGACAAAGCTAAAACTAATTCAATTATGATATTTGATGATGTTGCATGTGAGAAGCAGAATAATATACGAGCTTATTTTTGTATGGGACGACATAAGGATGTTGATTCATTCTACTTGTGCCAAACTTATACCAGAATTCCCAAGCATTTAATAAGAGACAATGCGAATATGATTATAATGTTTAAACAAGATGAGGCAAATATGAAACATGTTTATAGGGATCATGTTGCCAGCGATATGAGTTAAGCAAAGTTTCATGAAATTTGTCGATTGTGCTGGAAGGATAAATATGGATTTTTGATGATAAGCAAAGATAATGAATTAAACAATGGGCGATACAGAAAATTATTCGATTATTTCATAACAATATAAATTGCTCTACATAAAAGAAAAACTTTAGTATATAATCTGGCTTTAACCATAATACATCTACATAGCTCTTGAAATATCAACTATACCTGATCTAATTATCTACCTAATAAGCTGATCTGATATTATACCTAATAAGCTGATCTGATACCTAATAAGCTGATCTGATACCTAATAAGCTGATCTGATACCTAATAGCCTGATCTGATAACCTGATCAGATACCTAATAAGCTGATCTTATAACCTGCTCAGATACCTAATAAGCTGATCTGTAACCTAATAAGCTGATCTGATAGCTGGAAAATGGATGAAAAATTTTAAAAGAGTTGGTTGCGACAAGAAATGTCTTGAAGAAAAAGCTTCGTAGTATAAAAACGGGCGAAATAGACACACGTGAACAACTAAAAGATACATTTAAACCTATAACAGATCCTTTAATCCTTTAAAAAATTTATAAATAATTCTAATAATATCAATGGAATTATCAAAAAAGAAAAGAATGAGATGAAAACAGAAATTGAATATAATAACAGTTCTAATCATCTTAAGAAACCATCAATTAAGTTGGAGACAAGTACACCAAAGAAACTTGTAGAAGAATCAATATTTGATACCAGCAATTCACTTGCTGATACTAATGGTGAAAGTACTATTGATAATGATGATAATCATGATGACGATTTTTATTCTCAAAATTCAAATGCTGAAGAGAGTTACACTGACTTATCTGTTTTGGAAGGAAGAAATGAATTAGATACTAGCTATGGTCCACATAAAGATTTCAATACAGAATGGAAATTTGGTGATAGTAAGCTCAAATTAAATGAAAACAAAATACATGTTGGTAGTCAAATATGGGCTCTAATACCAGGACTATTTTCTCTAATGTTTCATAAAATACCAAAAAACTATGATAAATATGAACTAGAACTCTACAAAAAATTTTTAATTAAAACAAATGCGTACAGAAGAGACTATAAACCTGATGGACAAATCAAGGGAACGAAAGCCTATATATAAACATATTATTAAAAAGATGTTTAAAGAGAAAAACCAACAGACTTTATAAAAAAAGACAATATCTAATTATAAAGGTGATGGATTGATGCAGTTTAACCCTAATAAGCCAAACTATATACACTGGGATGATCCAAATGAGATGGTAGATCGACTTCGACTACTGGTATCATCACATGCTGCAGGTCATACTAATCATAATAATGAAATTGTATCAATTATTAAAAAACTTCGCGAAGCTAATATAATAGAATAATCTATATAAGTTTGGACATTATCTAAACGATACAAGCAATATAATTTCATTAAAAAATGCCCCTAAAATGTTGGGGTTCTTTATGGATGCGAGCAACAACATCGATGTCCAAAACAAAAGAATCAAAAATGTGGCAAAAGCTGTGGAAGAAAACGATGTTATCAATAAATTGTTTCTGCAAACTCAAATCGAAGAAATAGAACACAAGCTATTAAAATACTTTAAGGAAGATAACAACAATATTCATGATACTCTAAGAACTCAAATCGAAATGCTACAACATGCAATAATATTACAGTTGGAAGAGAATAAGAAAATGCAAGAAACTATTTCCAAAATCAAACAATTTTTGGAAGACGGATATCTACAAAAATTTGTTCAAAGTATACAAAAGAAAAGTTAATGAGAAGATTTATAGATTTGAAAATTACATGTTTGTGTCAATAGCTAAAAGTGTATCAAATAGATCACAACACATCGAAAATAATTCTTAATACTAAAAAAATGACTTCAAAAAGAATTTTAGTAAATGAACTCCATAAACAAGCTCGAAAATCTTTTTTACGTCGTAGAGTTGTGATGAAAGGAATAGATGATCTTTGGCAAGCTGATTTAGTTGAAATGGGAAATTATTCTATGGACAATAAAAATTATAGTTTTTTGTTAACTGTAATTGACACATTCTCCAAATTTGCATGGGCAGTACCACTTAAAACAAAAACTGCACTTGAAACAACCCAAGCCATGTCATATATTTTTCAATTGGGACGAGTACCAAAAAACCTACAAACAGATGATGGTAAATAATTTTTCAATAAACACTTTGGAAAATTTATGGATAAGTACAACATTAATCACTATTCAACGTATAGCAGAATGAAAGCATCAATAGTAGAACGATTTAATAGAACATTAAAAGGGATGATGTGGAAAGAGTTTAGTTTTAATGGTACATACAATTGGCTTGATATCTACAAAGATCTGCTAGAATCATATAACAGAAAAGTTCATCGTACCATTCAAATGGCTCCAATTAAAGTCAACTCTTCAAATGTGATTATAGTTGAAACATTATCAGCAATTATTATACATACATACTTAGTACTTAAGATTATAATGTAAATTTAAAATAAAAAAGTTGAAATAAATATGTATATCCTTTTTATAAACAATTTTGTGTTGAACTTATTTATTCGTAATCAGACAGTCGTAATGTCAATAACACTTACTCTAAGCTCCAACTCATCAGAGTTATCTGCTAATTACTTCCCACCTATTGATGTAAATGGGGCATATGAGTGTACTCTAACTGATTTTCATTCATATAATAGCATCCCAAATGTTGATGTCTACAACAACTTGTTTCATATAGGTGAAAATGTGATTGAAATACCAATTGGATCTTATGAATTGAATGATATAGTTGATTATATAGAGGAACAATATAAACGCTACAATCCAATAAATAGAATTTTTATAGAAGCCAATAACAATACAACGCAAGTTAAAGTCAACAGCTCTAAGGATGCAATATATTTTAATAAAGAAAATACAATTGGAAAACTCTTGGCATTCAATAGTAAAATCCTAACTCCAAACGTAGATCATTATTTTCTGATCTTCCAGTTAATATTTTCAAGGTGAATCTGTTGCGAATTGAAAGTAGTATCGCTGTTAATACATATATGAATAATTCCAAGGCGCATACACTACATGAATTTCCGATTAATGTGCCTCCAGGCTATAAAATAGATGAGATACCTCGAAATCTCATCTATTTACCGGTGAACTCCAGAGAGATAAGTTCACTAGCTCTACGAGTAGTTGATCAGCACGGTGATTCAATTAATTTCCGAAGAGAGGAAATAACAATACGAATTTATTTAAGACCAACTAAATAATGCTAATATTCAACTCGAGTATATCACAGAATATAGCAACAACAACACCATCAGCATACGAACCTAAAATATTATCACGACCTAAACCACAATTAAAGAGGTCAATTCATCAAAAAACTCTAACGACAGCAAATAAAAATTTTCTCAAGTCATTGAATTTTAAATTGAAGGCAAAATGAGTTCAATAATAAATGTCTTAGATAAACCATTATCTGATGAAAATATAATCAAGAATGACTATCATACATATGTGCCATACCTACAATCCTAGAACAATAATGATGAAATTCGCATTTCAATTCAAAATCAAGATTTGTATGTGTTACCTAGTGAAAGTTATATATATGTCGAGGGATCTGTTGTAGATGAGAAAACCTCCACATCTACAGACAACTTTAAATTAAAAAACAACTTTGTTGCATATCTCTTTGATGAAATTCGTTATGAACTTAATGGTATTGAAATTGATCATACAAGATATTTAGGAGGTACAAGTACCATAAAAAATTTGGTTTCTTTATCACCAACGGAAAGCACTGTAATGCAGAATGCTGGCTGGAATAAAATTGATGATTTAAAACTTGTTAATAAATATTTTAACTTTTATGAACCCTTAAAAATGCTTTTGGGTTTCGCTGAAGACTACAACAAAGTCATACTAAATGGAAAACAGGAATTGATACTCTTGCGTAATAAGAACGATGAAGATCTTGTACTCTCGAGCGTTTCCACGGAAAAAGCAAAACTTTCAATTTCACTCATCTCATGGAGAATTCCACATGTACAATTATCTGATTTCAGCAAGTTGAATATGATAAAAATTATTAACAATGGTGCTTCTATACCGATGGCATTCCGTAATTGGGATTGTCATATTAATGCACAGCTTAATACAGGAACAAGTCATATCTGGAATGTTAAATTAGCTGCAAGTAGAGAACGACCCCGTTTTGTATTGATTGCTTTTCAACAAGAAAATAAGTTTGTTCATTGTGACCTGACAAATTTTAAAGTACATTTAAATTCAGTATCATATCCATATGATGACCTAAATATCAAATTTAAAAATGAACGCTATGCAATTCTATATGATATGTATCTAAGATTTCAACAGAGCTATTACATGAGAGAATCTCAACCGCTTCTAACTGCTCAAGAGTTTAAAAATAAAGATCCGATTATTGTAGTAGATATCAGCCATCAAAACGAATCGCTCAATAACGGACCAATTGATATAAGAATTGAATTTGAAACAGCTACAAATATTGCCTCAAAGACATCAGCTTACTGCATTCTTATTCATGATCGCATAATTGAATATGTACCCATAAAAGGACAAGTCCGAAAAGTCTTATAAATTAAACAATATGGATGATAATATAGTTTGTATAGATATGCAAGGATTCAAAAGCGATTCAAATGATTTCATCGCAAAAGAAGTAGCGATCGTTTTCAACAACAACAACAATGAAGCCATAAATTTCATTATAGAACCCCCCTTTGATTTTAAATGTCTATCGCCAAAGAAGCAAAAAGAAGTAAACTGGTTAACAAAGAACTATCATCACCTAAAGTGGAACGATGGATCAGTCACATTTCAAAGCGTCTGCAAGTTTTTAAAAGCTAATGTACGCTATTCTAAAATATATGTTAAAGGAGAAGAAAAGAGACAATCGCTAGAAAAAATACTTTAAAAAAGAGTTTTTAACATCGAGGACTTTGGATGCATCAACTTTAAACAAATGGAAATTAAATATCCCGAGTATTTCTATTGTAATTATCATACATATAGTGTTTGCGCATTAAGAAATGCTCTTTTACTAACAAAAGAAATATCTTGTTTAAAATAATTTATGTATACACATTATTATTATTATTATTATTATTGTCTTAAAATTAACCATTTTAAAACTTTTTAATCACTTAAATATATTTAATAAAAATTAAATGCATAGAAAAAAAATTAAAACAACTGTTTTTTTTATTTCAAATACAACACAACTAAATGATGACTAATAAAATTTTGTTATCAAATGATGACTCATTCTCAAAACATATCCAGCTGAATAAACAAAGCCATAAACATGATTCTGCAAAACAAATAATCAGACGGACATTTCGAATGATGACTCATTCTCAAAAAATGTGCAGCTGAATAAACAAAGTCATAAACATGATTCTGCAAACAAATAATCAGACGGACATTTCAAATGATGACTCATTCTCAAAAAATGTGCAGCTGAATAAACAAAGCAATAAAAATGATTCTGTAGAACAAATATTCAAATTATTATCCCAAGAAATAAACAAGGCGGACATTTGAAGCGACATACACACATTCTTCACAAATCTAAAGATAAGAAAAAAGAAACACACACACACACCCATCCCCCACATATCCACGCACCCACAGCCATGCACAAAGTAAATGTAAACACAAGCACCACAAAACATTAGCAAGAACAAAAAAATAATAATAGCGACACAATAGGTAGGAACCCAAGTCGACTTTTTATCTTTATTTCCACATATAATCTAAAACACTACCCAATCTCTTAATATGACCCCATAAGAACCACATTGTCTACAGTAAGCCAATACTTTCAAGCTCCAAACTCACTACCCAATGTCTCAATATCACCCCATAATAACCACATTGTCTATACTAAGCCAATACTATCAAGCTCCAAACTCACTACCCAATGTCTCAATTTCACCCCATAAGAAACACATTGTCTATAGTAAGCCAATACTTTCACGCTCCAAACTCACTACCCAATGTCTCAATATCACCCCATAAGAACCACATTGTCTATAGTAAGCCAATACTTTCAAACTCCAAACTCACTACCCAATGTCTCAATATCACCCCATAAGAACCACATTGTCTATACTCAATCAATTGTTCCTAGGTCACTATCTCAACACAACCCACGAAGCGACGGAAAATATCCAGGGTCTCTGGTAGGTATCGAACCCCACTCATTATCACATTATCTATAATATAATTTCACACTAACACCTTAACTCAATAATAATTCATCACAATTTTTTACCAACATTTTGCCTACAGGGTACTTTCATTTTTTTTCCGACGGGTATCAAATTACACTTTTGTTTATTTAACAATTAAAATTTCAAAATTTCAAATTTTAATTACCCAAATTTTAAAATTTTAACTAGGCTCGCACATACAGTTCCCTACTACTACTACAAAATCTAGAAATGGAAAATCCAGAGTGTACTTTATTATCCGCTACTACACCCCTGCCGTTTCCAAACGGAGATAATGTCACTCCCAACAAAATATCCTTCCAGGCAGCTGTCGACAGTGACGAGTCGCCTAGTCTACCCAAAACCTCCGGGCGGGGTTGGTTTAGCCCCTTACGAAACATTCATAAAACACCGGTGCATAACACCCGGGAAGAGGAACCATTCTGTCAAGCCACGGCGCAGTTGAAGCGGGTCCTGGCGGACAGGATGATCACCAGGCAGGAGCGGCAACAGATAAGGTTTATCACAAACAGTGAAGGACACAGGTTCCGCACCACCATTTCCAGGACGGAAGTAGTCCGCATATGGAAGCTCAGTAACAATCCAATCCCCCGGGATGAAAAAGGGTAATGGGACGAACAAAAGTCGCGGCCCTCGTTTTTGATCACATATAGATTTTTGTTTGTCAATTAATTATATTAATATTACATTTCTACAATATAACCTTAGTATTAATTGAAGGGCATGCATGCTGCATACCTAATGTGCATAAATATGTATATACGTACATATGTACATACATATTTTTGTTACATAGCGCCAACGGCTCTCACAGTATTTTTGTAAATTCTTGTTATTGGAAATATGGATTGTATTTAGTGAACTTAATGAAAAAGAAAAGAGAAACAAACCAAAATCAATAACAATAGGAAGAGAGAATTGAAAGCCATATTAACCTCTTAGATTATTTTGTAAATGATTATTATTGTAATTATGGAATGTAGCTCTTGATCACTTGATAAGAAAAGAGATAGGGTTACAAACCAAAAGCAATGATAATAAAAAACTGGAAAATAAGAACATACATACACTCATAGTAATATTAATGAGTGTACGCTATGGACGACGATGAAAGGCGAATTATTGCTTAGCAAAAGGACAGTTTGTTGGCACCCGGCATTAAGGTAAGTCGTACGCAATAATAGGAGCTAATATTAAAATTTATTCTTTTGGTTGGCTCTATTTTTTATTAATTGAGGAAATCATTGCGGATGAGTTTGTGATACCTAACTGAGAGTTGATCTCTTCCTGGTATTACAGATACAGAGCAGTGGTACTCTAGAGCCATAGTAGCACCAATTGAATCGTAGAATCACTTTCGGTTGGCTTAATTTTTATTTGCTTGAGGAAGCCATTGTGGATGAGTTTGTGGTACCTAACTGAGAGCTGATCTCTTCCTGGTATTTCAAGCACAAAGCAGTGGCCCTCAGAAGCCATAGGAACAGCAATTGGGCATTAAAATCATTTTCGGTTGGTTAAATTTTTATTTGTTGAGGAAACCATTGTGGTTGAGTGTGTGTGATGCCTAACTGAGAGTTGATCTCTTCCTGGTATTACAGACACAAAGTAGTGGCCCTCAGAAGCCATAGTAACCGCAATTTTTAACTAGAATCATTTTTGGTGGGCTTCAATTTTATTTGTAGAGAAAGCCATTGTTGATAAGTGCGGGATACCTAACTGAGATTTGATCTCTTCCTGGTATCACGGACACGGAACAGTGGTACTCTGAAGCCATAGAAAAGCCAATTTGCTTCCTTGTCATCGCCGTCGTGGTGCTGAGTCTGTAGCGTGGACTATTGGTGAGCCACCACCTAACTGAGAGCCGATCTCTGCCTGGTGGTTTGCTCGCTACTCGTCCACAGAGGCAGACTCCTGTACTAGCCGAAAGTGCGCATTTATTTAGCCCAGCCCAAGCATTGCGAATATTTCTTAGGCCATTAGCGAGACACTACCTAACTGAGAGCCGATCTCTTCCTGGTGGCCCTCTCGCTGTTGGTCAACCAAGACAGACTCCCAACCCTTACCTTGCATCTTGCTTATTGCCGTGCCACCACAAACCGTCTACGCTTTTATATTTAGAAGCGCATTCTCTATATAACCAATAAAAATAATTTAACTTAAAGAAAGGATAAAGTGTTTTATTTGCTAAAAGCTCTTCTGTGATTATTGTGTAACGACCCTGGACGCCACTGAGCTCTACCCCAGCAACCAGCGGAAACGTGTCGTTACAACATACATACATATTTTCATGCATTGAAAATTAATTTTAGACCATTTGTAATGCAAATCTTAAGGTGGGGGATATGGTAGCTAGATGGCCTGGTTCGTCACACGACATCTATATTTTTAAACACAGTCGTATAAAATCAAAATTTGAAAGTGGAGAGTTTGCGTCCTATTCACTTTTAGTTGACTCTGGTTATGGTGTTAAGCCGTATTTGATGACGCCATTATACAATTCACAAACTGAGGCCGAAAATTATAGAATGAATCACAAATAATGACAAGAAATGTGATAGAACGCTGTTTTGGCGTTTTAAAGCGTCGATTTCAAATATTATCTTTAGGAATAAGAGTATCGGTGGATACAACTATGGAATTCATACTGTCATGTGCTATTTTGCACAGCTTATGCCGATTCCTAAAAGATAATGATGATTTTGATGACAGCTAAAACTATATATCAAGCGATGAAGACGAAATCGCCCTAGATCGAGTTTCAAGGAGTCGAAACAGTATTATTGATAATTATTTTTCAAGATTATAGAAAAGTGTTTTTTTAATTCTTTGCCATTCATCAATAAACAAAGTATGCATCTGCTACTATTTTGTAAACATATGTAAAAATGTGTAAACTATTTGTCAGTTTTCTTAAACGTATCTTATATGTTATGTTATGTTTATAGGCTTTTTACATCTACCCACACCTTTCATCAATTCGCCAAGATGGTATCATCTTCCCATAAGAATTGTACAGGGCTAAATATGTACATCTTTCTGCATCTTTCAAAGTTGTTCCTATCTCATTTTCTTTCATATTACATATTTCGATAATTTTAGTGTCATCACTAGCAAAATGACATTAGGTTGGAACAAAATTAAAAACATGTGTGGGAGCCAGTGATGGAAAAGTTGATACGATCGTACTTTTTAATACTATTTGATATTAAAAAGTGGTGGCATGCAAAAAACATCCATGGAAATAATGACCATGGACGTTATTTCCACGTTGCATAGCAAAAAATCTTTACTCAGCGAAGCCACTATTCGACATACTCAGACGAGAAAGTCCTTAAGACCGGCCGAAGACGGGCTAGGAAGAAACATTTTAGTCTGCGAAACCAGTACACCGGATATTATATTCTTTTCGAAATGGAAATAATGCCCATATACATTTTTCCTTTTTTATGTAAAAAAATACCCACGGACATTATTTCCATGAACGTTATTGCATGCCACCTAAAAAATACCATATTATTCCACTGACTCACTTGACTACTCTCCAAATAATATCACTGCTGTATATAAATTCATTAGCTTATTCCATATATCTAATTTTTTAATACAACTGAACATAAGGTAAAAAGTTGCGGCGTCCGCAATAAATCCATCTGTAAAAACCCCGTCTGATATTTTATATCAACTAAGACTGAGGCAACACTTGCGTTTTCAAAACGCACTTTGAGATTTATAAGCCTTATAAGCTGGTTTTGAGGACTACATTCGCCTCTCTCATTCTTATCTACAATAGGTCTGTTCATTTACTTTCCTAGCAGAAACTAGCAACGAGAGAGTAAAGCAGAAATTTGTAAAATTACTCTCCCAGATACGAAGAAGTAAATGAACGCTTTACTAGCAAAAATTTGCAAGTAACACAATAAACAGTTTGTGGACCCAAAACATTTTACATTAGCTGCTAGTAATTTGTATGAAAAGTTAGACATATCGTAAAAGATATATGAACATTTTATCATTTTGAGGTACATGAACACAGCTGAGGATAAAAAAGTGTTACCTTTTAACTGTCCGTAAATAAAGCTTTATGTGTAAAGTATTTAAATAGCAGAAATAAAAATACAACTGCTTATACATAACGATTTTTTAGTAAAATATCTGTAAACAGTAGAAATAAAGTTAATTTCAATGTAATTGTGGAATTTTGTTTATTAATTATATTGAATTTGTTCTTTGCAAGAACTTGCCAGGTTTTTTTCTTATATTTGACTCACATAATATTTCGAGTGTAACCTTTATGATTTAGCCTTAAGGTTGAACATTTTCTTCCACCCAATTCAAGCGTTTTAAACTCTTTTGACGGCCACTGCTGCAGTCATATTAAAGAAAAATATCCAATCTTACCGTATTTAATATTTTTGACTTATTAAAAAGTATTAATTTCTTAATAATTCATCAAAATTAGAATAAGTTAACTTTTTCAATAATTTTTCAAACAATTATTTTGTGAACAAAAGATACAAACAGCTGTTTGGCTAATTCCTGCTAGTAAAAATTTTACTAGCAAAAACTTGCAACAAATTCTTTTTCTCTCAACTTTTTATGCTCATTTTTCACTCTCTCGTTGCTAGTTTTTCGATTACGTAAAAACTTTCCAGTAACAACTAGTAACAATTAGTAACAACTTTCATTTATTGAACAGACCTAATAACTGATATAATGCTCAAAAGCCATAAACTAAGCTCAAAAATTCAGAAACGTGCGTTTTTAAAATGCCCTTGTGACCTCAGCCTTACAAAGAAATAAATCCGTAAATGCTCTGCACTGGTAATAAGGCCATTTAAAATTTTGCGCAGTTATTGGAGAAATAGGTCCGTTTGGCTTTAATAGATATGACTTTATTGCGCTGGCGAAAACCAGTACGTTGCTACTAAGTATTTGAACTTGAGATAAGAAACTGAAATTTTTATATACTGGTATGTGATGGAAATTGATTGATTTAAAATCGCATGATTTTACAAATCTATATCACACGATACAGTGAATCCGAATTTAAGTTCGAATAAAATGGTCTGAGCCTCGAAATTTTTTTTATAAATCGGCGTGATTTGAAATCGATCGATTTCCATCACATATCAGATAATTTTATCTTGGCCTTGTATAATATGTCTCCAAAGTCTCACGTAATCTCGTGTACGGATTACAAAATATCAGAAGTCAATGGCCGCAAACATCGGGGTTTTTAATAAAAGCTATAGAGAATACAATTTTCTAAAAAAATTTTATAAAAAGCATCAACTGCTTTTGAGATAAATGGCAGAGTAAAACCGCATTTGCATACACATAGGACCATCCCCAACCCTCCGGATAAAAATGTAAGTATATATGTATATCAGTGATGCCATTATGATACGAAAGATACATTTTTCGTATCTTTTGATGACTTTAGGTACTATGTATTATCCTGACATTTTTCGTATCTTTTGAATCTGTACGCAAAATGTACAGAAATAAAATATTGGACTTTCCGTCTCTGATAAAGTTTTTACTCGTATATTCATTTTTACAAAATTTAATTTGTTTTGACAACATCCAAAGATAGTTCATATAATTAATTTTAAAGTTTGCTTACTGTATTTTTAAAAATTACATAACTAATATTCATGACTTAAATAAATATAAAAATGAATTGATATTATATCATTTTCTTTCATTTCATTCATTATATATAAAATAAAAATGTTATGTTAATATATCAACCCCTTTGCGCGAAATGATCGCAAGCGACATTTTGTAAAAACAATTTTTTTTATTGAAATCAAAATTTTATGAGGATACCCATAGTTTAAAATCGTAAAAATATCAACATTTTTGATAACTTTTGAAATACAGGCTATAAAATTGTATCGTAAGCGACAGTTTACGATCATTTGGCGCTAAGGAGTCGGTATGTTAAACGCTAAAAACGGAAAAAAAATTATCTTTTTGGAAACTAAAATGTATCTTTCTCGAAATTTCACTGGCAACACTGATGTATATGTACATATATATGAGTTCATAATTGCTAGTAATACTAACATATACATATGTAATTTCTTATCTTACGCTTTGTTTCGGTGTTACGGTGCTCAAAACTTTTTTAAATTGGTCATAGCTATCCTAATATGAAACCTGTGTTCATTACATCAAAGCGCATTAAAATACGCTTGGTCGAAATTATGTATGATCACACACATATGTAATTTGAGCCGAATCAAATGTATGGTATATTTGCTCTTTTCAACAAAAATTCACAAAAAACTAAAATTTTGTTACTCTTTGGGTCGAAAAAGTGTCTAAAAATATTATTTGATACTGAAATGAAAATATAGTTTCCCATCCCTGGTGTGAGCCATTTTGATATGTATGTATGTATGTAAATTTATACACATAATTCAAAATTAGTGGTACATGAAATAAATATTTATTTAACACGAGATTTTATTAACTAAAAACATTGCATTAATTATTGCTTTTGTTATGTTAAATCGCAATCAATTAATTAGTTGTTTTTCTTAATAAACTTAAAGTATTAATTTATTAAGCACAATATTACTTTTCATCAAATACGTGAAAATAAATAAATGACAGATGGAAGATGAAAGGTGTTGCAAATGTAAACATGTTTTTTCATTTTTATCATTTTCCACGCATTCCTCTAAGATGTGGGTGAGTGTGAAAAGGGTATTATATATTATGTTATGTTATATATTATGTATTGAATGTAATATATGTAAATGAAATTAAAAGTCTAAAATTACAACGGTTAGAAAAGATTCAATAAAAAATGCATTTGTATGTTTATTTTTATATTTATATTTTATTTTTTATTTTTGTATCAATAAGTACATATCTTTTTGTCGCAGTTTATCAATTTCCAATTTTTTCAAAGATATCTCTAGCTTTAACAATTCGTCTTTTAAATTAAGCTCATTAACTTGTAGATTGTGCCGCTCTTCAGCCCTTTTATCCTCGTTCTCAAAGAAAGGAATTTGTTTATCCAGCAGCTGATCGTTTTTTTCAGGTAAAACACTTCTTTTAAAATTAAGCTTTTCAGAATTTTGACTTTTCAATTTTGAGGGATTCCGTTTACCCCAAGAGTTGGACCGAAATCACAAAAAATAATTTGAGTTAAACTGATAGATATGTACATATGAACATATATAAATAAACAAAGAGGGCATGCATATAAACAACATGCAGACATATAGAAGAAAAAAATTGTTTGGCTAATGTATATACATATGTACATACATATGTATACAACGCGCATATGTACATAGAAAAAAATGGTATTAAATCCATATGCCATAAGCATGAGCGTACCTTATCGTTTTATTAAATAGATGTACGATTTTGATCGCCATTAAACTCGTCCTCAAGAAAATCAACTAAATCAACTTCTATTACACCCTCATCTGGCTTCTGACCTGAAAACTTTCAGCGTTATGCTTGTTTACATATGTGTTAATACCTTATAGGTTTACCCCATATGCAAAAAAAAATAAAGTGTGTTTGAAATGTACGTTAAAACCGGGTTTTCTATGGAAATTTTATTTTAACATACATTTCAATTACAGTTAATTTTTTTTGCATATGGGGTTTATATCTTACTTACATACATTGGAATCGCAGTCATTAAGCAGTCCCGTAGGAGATTTTCCTAATAATGATGCAATTCTTTCATCATTATTAGTTACCTTACTGTAGTACGCCCCTCCGCCGGTCTTATAAAATTCATTTCGGTGTAGCCGTCTTTGCTTTTCTCTTCGTGTTGTCGTATTTATCCTTCAAGTGCTTCGCTGACCTAACAGACTGGCTTTGGGATCCAAATCCCTCGGCAATTTTTTCCCATGCATTTTGCTTTTCCTTCCATGTAACCGCATTAGTTTTCTTGTTTTCCACAACATTGGTGTATTTTTCTACCAATCCGGTTAAAATGTCTCCCTCCTGAGAGGTGAAATTGGAAGCTCTAAAAAAACGTTATTAATAATCTGATATATACATATCGTTACCTTAATATAGAAAGGCCAAACTGAGCCTTTTAAGACTAACTCAGATAATCAAAAAGTGATTAATCAGTTGCACGCTTAAAGGTGCGTTTCCGCAAACAACGAAATCGTCGACGAAAACGAAATTACATACATTAGCAACGAAAAAAGTTAATTTCAGAGATTTTCCGTTGCTAATGTATGGAATTTAGCTTTCATTTCGTTTTCGTCGACGATTACGTTGTCGACGGGAACGCACTCTTAGACGATCAAAAAGTTATTCAGCTGCGCGCTCAAAACAAGACGAAAATTATTGCCATAAATGCTTAAAAATCGACTTGTGCGCAATTACAAATCCATCATATGCATCATAAATGTGACTGTTTTGAGTATTGTTATAAGAGTGGGTTTATGTTAGCTTTATACTGTCAGTATTGTAGGCAGTAACTTAGATGAGCGGTTGGTGTGTAAGGTTACAAGGTAGAAGGAGCTTGGTTCGATTAGCACTTAAAATTTAAATTTCTTTTTTTTTACTTTCACAAAAATCAGTCGTAATTAACGAGTCGAGTCATAAGACTCTTTCAGAAGAGTGCCGACCAGAGTACCATTTTCTACCGACAAAAGTATCTTATGATCAGAAAATGAGCACATAAATGATTATTTAAAGCGAGCAGAGGATTAAAAAAAACTCGAAAATTACCAACAATTTCATAAAATGCTAGCTGGGCTACTTCCAAAACTCTCCCTCTGATTTTCCACTTTCTTTTTCAGAGGCTTTTGTAAAAAAAGGAATTCAGCATTGGATTGCTGATTGTCCATTGAAATTTAATTTCTCAAAAGATCTTTTGAAATAAACGACCAACTGACTCAGAAACAGTTTCATGCTTACCTTGCACACTTTGCCTTTTGGGTTTCCTTGCTGGAATTATCCGATTATAACCACTCAAATTGCTCCTCTTCCATTTGAATTATGCGTATCTAGAATATAATTACAGTCATATCATTCCACAAAAAATATCATTCCAAAAAAACAATATATATAACAATTATTGTTCGTTGTTGTGGAATAGATATAAACATTACATTTTATGCTTACCTTAATATATATGTATTTAAATTAAAAAAAATGTATTTAAATATTTTTGAAAACCTAATTTCAATTATTTTTGAAATTTTTTTGAAATGTTTCTCATTACACTATTTTTCGGAAGTAAATGGAGACAACATTGCCACATCTTCTATTGTACGTTTTTCTTAAGTAACAGCCGGATGGTTAAATGGAAATCATTAACCTACGGTTAAATAGTTTCTGTTAAACAAACCGGGAATTAGTTAATTTTCCGTTAAGAACATAATAATCATACATTGTGAAAAGGGCCGTCAGTCGTATATAGTTATTGTTATATTTAACTATGATAAAAATATGGTAGCACCACAAAATACCATAAATTTCCTAAAAAAGCAGCTGTAAAAACGTAACCCCTGTCATTTTTAAAATAACATCACTTTCACATCAAAAACTGGAAAACTACCATTATTTGAACTAAACAACTTTATTTCATTTATTTGTGTTGAGCTATATACCATATAATTGGCTTTATATGCAAAATAAAAATCTTTAGCTAAAATCTATTTCTTTTGTTTACAAGCAAAAGCTTTTAGTAGTGTGCGCCATTAAAAGGGTTACCATTATTTAGATAAAAAACTATAATTTTGTATGAGAAAAAGTAAACAAATAAAATTTATTGTAGATGGCAACTCTATATGCACGAAACAACGTAAGTCGAGACGAAAAGTAGGGAACGTCTTCTATAGACGCTAATTGTTACGTAATCGTCCATATGCCACTCGCGCACGTTTTGATTGCAACGCGTTCTGTCAACATGCTGTAATAAAAAAAATTCAAAAAAAATTTTTTCTCCATTCAGGAAATAAGAATAATAAAGGGTTGCTGCAATGTTTTAAAAGAATAAAAGCAGCTTACAAAATGATTTGTCAGCGCCCACAAATTTTTTGTTTGCGAAAGAAGAACAAGCAGTAAAAATCATATGGTAATGTATAAAATTTTAATCGAATTTAAATGTCCAAGATTGGGGAATTAATTTTGATTTAAGTGCTTAATGCAAAAGAGATTTTTGTACTTAAAATGAATTTAAACATAATTGACTTTGAAAATCCAGGTTAAAAATTGGCCGTAATTGTTAAAAATAACAGCAATTAGAGATAAAAAATTTGTTATATCAAAACTTATTTGCGCTCAAAAACTGTTATAGTGTGACCTAAAACTGAATATGTATTTTTTGACTAGTCTTAAAGCAAAACACATTTGTATATGTATATATATTCAACAAATTATCTAAAAACTAAAAATGTTATTAAAAATCAGTATGTTGCTTTTTATACTTGGTTTGTGTTCACAACACTTTCGCCTTACTTTTTGGGATAAAAATTTGGTTTTTGCTGTTCCCGTACTTTTGTGTTTATTGAGAGTAGTCCTTGCTTACTCTTATTTTACCGAACTTTACCCAAAAATTACGGGATAGGAGCTATTATTTTGGTTTTGTTAAACTCGTTGCAAAGATCAAAACAAGATTAAAGAAAACGTTTCGTTTGTTTATTTTCCTACTCTGCTTATAAGTAGTTATTCAATACTTTCAGAGTAGTGTGTTTCCAGCAAAACACATTGTAAAGTATGAATGAATCTGATTAAAAAATTTTAAGAATTTGAGTACAAAAAATTATTGAATAACTAATATAAATGATGAAACAGAACTCCGGTGCCTCGTGTTTTTTCATACAAATTGACATTTTAAATACTGTAGAAGTTTTGAAATAGAATTTATTTGATTTTGAGAACGTATTTTAATTGCTTTGTTTTAAAAGTCTCACTCTTACAAAAAAGTTTCCATATTTTAATAGATTTTCATAACTTTTTCAAACAAAACTTTTGAAATGAGTAAAGAAAATTAAAAATAAAAGGTATAATATTAAAAAAAAATTGTTTGATAAAATTAAAAAGCAAAATTTTAATAGAATTAATAAGAAATTTGTCGCTTCGGTCGTTGTTTTTATTTATTTATTTATTTCAGTCTATGGATAAAAAAAATCCTTACAGACTAAGATAACAAAAATACCTATAGTTATATTGTATAAATATCAAATTTAACAATGAAGTATGTGTAAAACGTAAATATATACAAAATTATCTTTACAGTTTATAAATCACAGCTATTTTACTATATTAATGTGCTGTTTCCACAATGCAAACAAGTGACCTGAGTAAAAATTTGTATGGAAACTAAGTGCTTTTCAAACAAATTTTAGACAAGCAATGCTTGCTGTGGAAACAACACACAAGGCACTTATTTTATTACACTAAAAAGTAGGAGTTTAAACTCAGATTTCTCAGTGCCGAATTCGATAAAAGATTGAGAAACGTTTTAAAGTACCATTACGTGCATAATTAGTCCTATGAAAGGGTGCATCAAATAGCTTGGACAACCTAAGATTCCTTCGAGGTATATAAAACGGTACCATATTAAGCAAATCTGGCAATCAATAAAACCCTTAATAATATCATATACAAATAGTGCCTATTGAACTATTCTACGCGATTCTAGAGTACGTAAGCCTATGAACAGGCATTTGGACTCATACGGAACGGAAAATAAGTAAGATAGCGGTCGTGAAGCAAATTTAATAAAAATGCGTTGAACTCTTTCAGCACGAGAAATCAGATTAGAGACGTGAGGATTCCAAATAACAGAAGCATATTCTAGCTTAGATCTTACAAACGAAGTATAGATATGCTTGAGTGTGTACGGGTCAACAAATTCAGAGTAACTTTTTTTCATAAAACCAAGCATTTTATAAGCCTTGGGTAGTATGAATTCAACATGAGATGCAAAAGACAAAGAGCTGTCAAATATAACCCCTAAGTCCAACTTTGAAGTTGACGTTTTCAAATTTACACCATTAATGTTAAAGACGACCACAGTGGGAGTCAGAGAACTGTGAAAGGAGACATGTAGACATTTACTAATGTTTAGAGTCAGACTATTAAGCCGACACGAATCACTTAGATTATTAATCGCAGTTTGCAAAATATGCGCGTCATTAGTTGATTCCAATTTCAAATCATCGGCATATAGCAGATACCTCGATTTCAAGAAACAGCTACCAATGTCATTAATGAACAAGTTACATAGCAATGGACCAAGTATACTTCCATGAGGTACATCCGACGTTTGCAAATAAGGTTTAGATCTATAACCTTCAATACTCACAGAGCAAATCCTATTGGATAAATAAGACTTAATCCATGCCGGGAAATTGGAATGGAAACCCATTACACTCAACTTGGATATAAGCATGGAGTGTGATAACTTATCAAAAGCTTTTGAAAAATCAGTATAAATTACTTCCAATTGAGAACCATGTTCCAGCGCATCTGATTCGCTGAAGAGAGTCAAATTTGTTATGGTAGACCTACCAGGCTAGGAAAAACAATTTTTTGTGAGCGATGTGTTCAAAAATCTTTGAAACACATGATAACTTAGATATGGGCCTATAACAACTTACATAGTGTCTCTTACCTTCTTTAAAGATAGGAGAAACTGTTGCGCCCTTCCACCTATTAATAAATTCGCCCTCCTGAAGCCACAAATTGAAAATAAAGGTAAGAGCAGCGCCGATGAATGTTGAAGTTTTCTTTAATAAATGAGTGCATAAGCCATCACAATCAGATTTGAAAGAATTTTTTACCTAAAGAATTGCTTCAGATACATCAGCCTCGGACAGGACTAAGAAGCCCAGACTTAGTTTAGAAGATGCCGCCGGAGCGGAGATATTATCTATGAACGGTTAAAAATTACATTTAAAAAAGAAAGCGAACAAATTAACAGCATCATCACAAGATCTAGAAATTATTCTATCTAAACGAACTACTGATGAAATATCTGATGATTGTTTCTTGGACTTAACGAAAGACCAAAACGCTTTAGGGTTACTTTTAATTTCCTGCTCTTTAGACAAGATAAACTGCTTATACAGAAATTTATTTAAGAAATTGAATTCACGACGATAGTGTATAAATTTAGCTTCTGATTCGGAATCACCCATATCAATAAACTTTTTATGGAATTTACTGCGCAAGTTTTTTAACTTTTTTAGACTACAGTGTACCACGGAAGTTTATACGGCTTGATATTCTTTTTTGGAATGTTACTAAGACGAATATCAATCACTTTCTGTAAAAATAGTTCATAACACTCATGTGTTGTTAGCCCAGCAAACATATCAAACCAGTTAATAGAATCAAATATAGAATTCAGCGCATCAAAATTACATAAGTTAAAGTTAAAATCGTTAAGATCCAGAAAACGATTTAATTGATTATGAAATGTATTCACTTGGCACAGGTTAAGAGACATAAACTATCAATAAAGTTAATTTCGTTGCTATGATTAACATTACAAGGCGATAGAAAATCATTATGAGAAAATTTTTACCAAGCAATATTTTTTAAATTAAAGTCCCCCAAAACACAAAGATTATCATTTACTGTGGAATCCTCACCAAAATATAAGATATTAGAAATATGAGCATCATATATATGATCAGGGCTATTAGGCGGAATATATGAAGCACATACCAGGAATGCACTGCTTACATTAGAGACCGATACAATCAACTGATCAAGCAGACCATTATGATCATCAATATTGCAGATAGATGACTTAAAACACTTTTTTTACAACAATTAGAGCTCCTCCACCCAAAGATAAGCCAGTGGTAGACGCATCTCTATCTTTACGGTAGACATTGAAGATATTGAGATCAAAAAATTCAGAATCAGAAAAGTCTTTGTTCAGCCAAGTTTCAACCAACATGGTTGTTGACAGCGAATCTCATGGCGAACATTTATGCTCAACCATATGTTCGGGCATCGATGGTAGAGCATGGACGAAACATGGACATGAGCGGTCTACATTAGCCATATGCGATGTCTGACATGATGTTCATACCAACTTCATGGCTAATGTAGACCCCCAGTTAGGTTCCAGATCATCATAGTCACTAGAGTCAACGAGTGGCGAAACAACTGGGGAAATTTGTTGTTGCAATGTGTAATTTGGTGGAGTTAAGTCGGCACCACTTCTTTATTTTTTAAGGGCCGTGCCAATTTATCAAACTGTTTGATCAAATTCATGTATGTATTGGTAATATTTTGTTTTGCTTAGCACAGCAACTTATCAAATTCATATCATCAAACTTCATTTGAAAGTTGTTGTGAAAAAGAAAGAACATGTGATTTTTTGGGCGGAAATGTTTCATTATTTATTAAAAAACTTTTTGTTTGTTGAAAATTAGTTTTTACTCCCTTTTTTAGTTCCTTTTATTTTAATTCTTTTTAACTCCTTTCCATATGCAGTTCGAAGAGAGTTAAAATTTTGTGCGACATCCTTTTTTTAGCATTTGGTTTTTTTTTCTGTATATGTTTCAAGCAATATGTCGTACTAAGCATTTTTTTAATTTCTTTTACTATATTGCTTCGATTTAACTCGCCATAAAGCAGGCAAACCACGATAAACTTCAATAAATTCAATTTTGTTCATCCGTTTTTTTAAATAGTGCGTCTCCATAGAAATGATGTGGTCGCTGCGAAAACTAAACAAAAATGACATTTGAAGTAATTACTCAGCCACTCATCAAACAAGCTTCAAATTTCGTCATCGGAGGTAGTAAAAATCAAAAGTGTTTTGTTTTTCATCAAACTATACGTGTGAGGTTTTTTGCACTAATACAGTTAAAAAAATGCCTGTTTGATCAAACAGTTTGATAAATTGCCATGCCGTTTTAATTTCTTAGCGTATGTCATTTTACTTTGATCCCTTTTTGTTGCTATTATGACCTTTTTAGTTCGTTACACATATCTGTGCTTCTATCTTCAAAGTTTTTGTACGCTTCTTTGTTTTTGTTTTCAAAATTTTTGATGTAAGCTGACAATTTTTTTATTTCATCAAGATTTTTTTCAAATATATTATGAACACGGTCTATTTTATTAATTTTTTCTTGATATCTTTTTTCAATTGCTTGTAAAAGTGTTATGCGTCGGCTAATTCAGAGGTTACACATATAAAATAATTCCTCGGTAAAAAAAACTGTTTCAAGCCGGAAGAAATGAATGTAGGTTAAGGACATGAAAAGTTGTTCCCAGCTAACTCTATAGTAGGTATATTTGGTTCTCAACCCGTTTTTACAGCGCATGAACATATAACACAGCCTACATGCCATTATATATATATATATATATATATATATATATATATATATATATATATATATATATATATATATATATATATATATATATATATATATATATATATATATATATATATATATATATATATATATATATATATATATATATATATATATATATATATATATATATATATATATATATATATATATATATATATATATATATATATATATGTAAATAAATACAGATCTAAACTACCAAATAAATGTAAAAGAAGGCTACGCAGACGATATGACGACCCTGCAAAAATTATTGGTCTACATGGTCCATTTTAGCTGATATGGGGTAGTTACAACATGGTCCTATGTAATGCAGCTATGGACCACTTTCAAACAAATGTTCGTGTTTTAGCACGAAATGTAATGTAATAAAATATCATCAATTACCAGCAATATGGTAGCCCTGATCACACAAAAGCTTATTTATGGTTATAATGAATATTTTTAATTAAAAGTTTATTTTTTTGGTAAAAGCGAAAGAATAAATAAAAGTGAGTTTTGTTTATAAGAAATAAAAAAATGGAATGTAGCTCCCATTATAAAAGGAGACTTATTAAAGCAGAGGGAAAATCATTAATGTACGTAGGCTACAAAGTGAAAATGAAAACTAATTTCTGTTTGTGAACCATGGAGTAGTGACATATAGTAGTTTGCTAGCCCCTGTAGGTGCTCCATGGAGTAGTTACATGGTCTAGTTTTTGGGTTAGGCCGATGTAATGCAAAGCTAGACCACGTGGTCCAGTCCTAGGACATCGCAATGTTAAATGGACCACGTCTATGGCATACGTTTGGGGTAGTTTGGGACTAGTCCTGGTCCATTATCGAGTAGTCCTTACGCGCATGTATGGACTAGTCACGATTTTTGCAGGGGACTAGATGTTAGTGTCGCGCGGGGTATATGTTTTTCGAGACAGACTGGTCACCCTAACTATTAATTTTTTGTTTGCCTGTCTTTATTATGTAATCATTTCACCCGCTCAACCTTCTTCTTACCTCAACACTCCTCCGTAAATAAACGTCTACATCAACATTTTCAATTAAAATTCAGGGATTTATTAGCAGATGAATTTATAAAACCATTAGGGTTAACAATTAATAAACTTAAACCTATGACTGGTTAGTAGGTTAATTTAGTAGTAATGTTTTTGGAAAAAAGGTTATATGATAGTAATGACAATATGTGCTAAATAACTTCTAGATACATGTAAAATATAAGAGTGTATAAAATTTACAAATACTTCTTTCTAATATAAATACCCATCCTGATGCTCTGACGGCGTGTGCTGCTGGAGGTTTGTTGTTGCTGTTGTATGTAGGTGGATAGCCACTTGACGCATATGGCTATACACTGCTAATGTTGCGGGTGTGTTGGCGAGTCTTTGGTAGAACTGTTGATTTTGATGAATGACTTATTTTGCTGGTTGTTAAAATTCGGATTTTCTGTAGAAACACATCATTTATGATAAAACGCATTTTTCTATTAATGGATTCTTTTCGGATTTTTTCTCTCTCTCTCTTATGTCTTTTTTTTTTAGTGCATAAATTAGCATTATAATTTTTTATTATTAATTCTTTATAAATGCTGATTTCAGTCTCTTTTGTATTTAAGATTTTTCTTATGTGGTTTTCTTTCTTCTTGACGTACTTTTCTGCGCGATCACAAAAACGGGCTTTTTTCCTTTTTTTAGGTTTAACTATGTATATTTTCAGAGCATGTGAGGACGGTTAAAATGAAAATTCTCTGTTAAACTATTTCTTTTCTTAAACAAAACTTTATTTACAGGGCTTTTCGGACTTTTTTTTATGGTTTTGAGTAACTTTTTTCACAAGCAAATATTTGGCCCTAGACCTTTGTAGTTGACTATGCGTATTATCACTCCTCATGGCTTTAATTCTTCTTGTTCTGTTTAGTTAGTTTAAGTTATTTTTACAGAATTTATTTTAGTTAGTTTGGCAAATTTTTATTTTTAGTTAGTTTCAACAATTTTTTTGTGGTTGTCACTAATCTTTTCCCGCTTCTTGAATAACTAATGATCTTTCTTCTTTCCACTTCTGAATAATCAAATGATTTATTTTTCATTTAAACAAAACTTTCAAAGTATCATTACTTCCATCGTGCATGCATATTTAATTTATGTATGCAATATATTTTGCACTTAAACTTTTGACCCTTTGCAATATTAGTAACACTAGGTTTTTCGTTTTAAATTTTGTTCAGGAATGTTCTTTAACTTTTCCTTGATTTTTATTTTTACACTATTTAATGTGTATATACATACTTTAAAATGACGAATTCCTTTTCTTTATTTTGCGACCGTATGCTGATGAAGTTTTTCGATGACTCCCATGCGTTTTTCAAAATCTGTCAAACATTACCCTTTTCCCTTTATTCTTTTCCCCTTTTTCTTTATGTTATACCAAGTGTCGTAACGTCATTGGTCCATCAACGTAACGGATTTCTCACGCCATAATTTTTCTTTATTTTCTATGTTATATTAAAAGAAGAAGCGCGATAATAAAAGGAGCTTATAAAACCAGTGTTGGTCAGGGAATTACAGAAAAGGAGTTGCCACACTAGTGAGAAAAGGAATGCGGCGGAAGTTGCTTGTTGGTAATCGATTATTCCAACGTGAGGGTGATTCAACTTTTAAAATGAGTTTTTTTTAATCAAATGTCTATATAAAAAGATGTAAGAAGTACCCATCCGTAACAAACCTGCTTCGTATCGAGAGCGTAAGATTGAAGAACGAACAGGAAGGATAGGGTTATCCTGGAGGAATGATACTCCAAATTCGAATGAAAATCTACCTGGAACAGGTATCGATAACTTTTACAAGGAGGGAAAAAATATGAGTTCAACGTGTGGCACGACCCACGAAGCCGGGCAAAAGAAACAGATAATTCTAACGATCTGTGTGCGATAATTTATTAGGGACGAATGTCAGATGCATGATATTTCCCTACGTAATTTCCCTGTAGGTCTTCTATTTCGTACAAGGAGTTGCCGATTCTCCTTCTAATTCTACACTTAACAAATTTAGGATGAAACTTTGCATTAATGACCTTTTTGAAGTCACTTTATGAGTGATTCTTACGGTAAACTTCCTGGCCTTCTTTAAAGTTTACTGGTTTCGATCTGGCGTTATAAATTTTTTAAGCTTTCTCGTGGGCAATGGTAAGATTTGTAGTTATTTTACCGCGAATACTTTGTAGACGGTCGCTATGCTTTACTACCGTATCATCTGACAGCATGTTCAACCTATCCAGCATAGGATATGCAGAGCCATGTAAAATCATGTTCTGTCCAAAGGTTTCGTAGTAGGGTGTACATTGTATGGCCGAATGAAAGTCGCTGCGCACGAAAATTTGTGGTATATTTCTATCCCAACGCATATCATCATAATTAAAGTTAGAATGTGGGAAATTTTCATTAAGCAAATTTAAGCAATGACTGATTGCACGCATTTCTTCGCCATCTCTTAATGATGAAAGAGGAAGATCATCTTCATCATCAAAACCGCTGTTACCTAAAATATTTTTTCAACATTTTTTTATCATATCTGCAGAGAGTTTCTCCCATGACACTGCAACTAAAGATATGGCTTCAAATAAATCTATCTTTTTGAGAGATCTTGTAAAGTCTTCAGATGAGGCCATAATTTTTGATAGCAAACTGTTACGATAATTAAGCTTCAAAAGTCTGATTACGTTCTGATCCATCGGTTGAATCAATGGCGTCACATTAGGTGGCATATACACCATCCAAATTTTTCCGTCTTTAGTTACGTGTACCAATTCTTCCGCAGGTGGGTGACTTGGAGCATTATCGAGCAAGAGAAGCGCTTTTATGGGAAGGCCTTTGGCTTTTAAAAAATTTTCCACCTGAAAATGTTAATGGATAAACTCCATACATACATACAAATTTTAGTTTAATAACAACTCACCTCCTGAACAAAATTTGTAAAAAAACCAATTTTTAAAAAGAGATGCAGTCATCCAGGAAGATTTCGAGTTCCCGTAAGTAACAGGCAAGTTTTTATTACGAAAACATCTTGGTTTTTGGGCTTTTCCGATCACAAAAGGCTTAATCTTCTTTGTTCCCTCCGCATTCGCACAAATTAAAAACGTTATTCTCTCCTTTGAGAGTTTTCTGCCAGGAGCAGAATTTTCACCTTGATGTACATACGTTTTGTCCGGACATCTTCCAATAAAGTGCGGATTCATCTGCATTAAAAATAGCTTCATGTGTAAGGCCTTGCTCCTCAATAATAGCAGCTAATTTGTTGATAAATGGAACCACAAGTTCCTTTGAAGATGATAGCTTTTCGCCAGTTTCTTTAAGTAGTCTTATACCATAGCGTTTTTTGAATTTCGTAAGCCAGCCATCACTGGCATAAAAGTCTCCTTTATAAAATTTTCCATGTAACTCCAGAGCTTTCGATTTTAACTGGTTACTCCCTACTGGAATATGAAATCTTCTTTGGCTTAAAAACCATTCGTACAGCTCATCTTCCATTCTTTTAAATTCCCCAGTTGCTATCCTGTAGCGGGATTTTCGTGCAACTGTTGCAGCTAAAAGCTGTGCCTTCTGTTTTCTTATAGTGCAAATGGTTGACTTGGATAACCCATACTTGCTACAAATTTCATATAGAGATTTTCCACTTTCACTGTCTTCTATAATTTTTAGTTTATTTTCCAAAGATATTTGTTTCTTTTTGACTTCTTTTACTTTAAACATTTGGTATTCATCAAATAAAAAACACGAGACACAAAACACATGTTATCACTATTAAAATTTCACAGCAACTAAATATTTGGCAGTTAACCGCAAAAAAACAAGAAAATAAATCAAAACAAAATGTAAATAAATCATATTCTCTCAAAAAATACCGCTATTCGTACTATCGAGTAGTAAAAAAATTTTGCGTTCGTACTACAGAACTGCCAATGCCAAAAAATTGCCTTTCGTACTATTGGACATTCGTAGAAGTGAAGGTGCGTACTATTGGACGTCCACTATATATATATATATATACAATTGTGTTTTTTATTTAATATTTTCAGTTATTTCATAAAGAAACTTAAGACATAAATGACCACAGGTAAATGTATTAAAATTCTGATGTTGATTATAGTTGTATTTTATATTTGTGCCCAGATATTTGAATACTTCCGAAGGAGGTTGTAAGTTTCCAAAACTATCGAAATATTCTTTTTCATTGATGTTTTTATAATATGCTACCCAATGTGTACCAGGTCCTGTTGATATATCCAAATTGATAATGCCACATTCTTTTTTCTTTGGTCGTTTTGGTAGTGAGTCCAACATGAAAACTCCTCTAAAATGTGGAATTTTGTTTGAAAAATTTCTCAAGTCGACTTCTGATAGTGGTCTATTAGGTAGCATTTTTAAGAGTTTTTTGTCTGCTCTTTATAAACTAAACCATAACCCTTTTTATATGGTTTTAGGTAAAGTCCTTTCCCAACAGCTATAGATTCCATCGCTTTATTATGGCGAGTTGCTTCATCAACCTGATTTTTTGCATTCTTTGTCGCATTTACAGCCTTAGCTATAGCAGCACCTCCAGTCGTTAGACTTCCAATTGCACCCAGAGCAGTAAAAATCGGCATTAGTGGTAAAAAACCACCAATTTTTGGTAATTTATTAAGCGAGGTATTATAACTTTAGATTTTCTGCCTTTTAATGTTTTGTTGATCGTTTTACGTGCTATTCTAATAGCATTGTTAATGTCTAAAGGTTTTTTCTCCTTTAGTATTTTTGTTGCAGCTGTAATTGATGAACTGAACAATTTTTTACCATTTAATTTAGGTTTCCTAACATTTTTCTTTTTCTCCACACCCATACCAAATTTTATTTTGGCTTTCATAGCGTTAGTAATCATATATGCAAATGATTTTTCTGCAAGACTGCTATCTTTTGATAAAACTCGATCCCAAGCTGAATTTTCAAGAATTTTATCAGCTTGATGTCTAATATTTAAATCTTTATTTTTAGAATAAGCTATGTCGTGATTTTTGCAGGCAGAGTCCAATAAATTGATTCCTTTATCACCTTGATTTAAACGTTTTTGTAGTTTAGTTCCAGGTCCACAGTATTGATATCCATGAAGATGAAGTTCAACAGGAAGAGAGTTTATTATTTTATCTAGTAAACCTGCTCCAACGAAGGTGTTTTTATGACTAAATGACTTTTGATAATGTATAACCATCTTATTTATTTATTTTTTCTATAATAAAAGGTAACAAACATGAATTGCATTTAGTTATAAAAATGCAGTTAGTAAAACAACATAAAAATATTTTAGTTCGAAACATTGATGATTCATCGAACATCAGTTCAAAAATAAAACATAGTTCACTCTTACCAAATTCTATTCGTGCTCTAATAGTGGGAACATCAAATTGTGGAAAAACTAATGTTATGATTGGCTTACTAGAAAGTCCTAATGGACTAAAGTTTGAAAACAGCTATTTATACTCAAGATTAATTACACCTATTAAAGGAATGGGATATTACACATTCACTGAAAATTAATCAGTTATTCCCCCTGACAAAGCTAAAACTAATTCAATTATGATATTTGATGATGTTGCATGTGAGAAGCAGAATAATATACGAGCTTATTTTTGTATGGGACCACATAAGGATGTTGATTCATTCTACTTGTGCCAAACTTATACCAGAATTCCCAAGCATTTAATAAGAGACAATGCGAATATGATTATAATGTTTAAACAAGATGAGGCAAATATGAAACATGTTTATAGGGATCATGTTGCCAGCGATATGAGTTAAGCAAAGTTTCATGAAATTTGTCGATTGTGCTGGAAGGATAAATATGGATTTTTGATGATAAGCAAAGATAATGAATTAAACAATGGGCGATACAGAAAATTATTCGATTATTTCATAACAATATAAATTGCTCTACATAAAAGAAAAACTTTAGTATATAATCTGGCTTTAACCATAATACATCTACATAGCTCTTGAAATATCAAATATACCTGATCTAATTATCTACCTAATAAGCTGATCTGATATTATACCTAATAAGCTGATCTGATACCTAATAAGCTGATCTGATACCTAATAAGCTGATCTGATACCTAATAGCCTGATCTGATAACCTGATCAGATACCTAATAAGCTGATCTTATAACCTGATCAGATACCTAATAAGCTGATCTGTAACCTAATAAGCTGATCTGATAGCTGGAAAATGGATGAAAAATTTTAAAAGAGTTGGTTGCGACAAGAAATGTCTTGAAGAAAAAGCTTCGTAGTATAAAAACGGGCGAAATAGACACACGTGAACAACTAAAAGATACATTTAAACCTATAACAGATCCTTTAATCCTTTAAAAAATTTATAAATAATTCTAATAATATCAATGGAATTATCAAAAAAGAAAAGAATGAGATGAAAACAGAAATTGAATATAATAACAGTTCTAATCATCTTAAGAAACCATCAATTAAGTTGGAGACAAGTACACCAAAGAAACTTGTAGAAGAATCAATATTTGATACCAGCAATTCACTTGCTGATCCTAATGGTGAAAGTACTATTGATAATGATGATAATCATGATGACGATTTTTATTCTCAAAATTCAAATGCTGAAGAGAGTTACACTGACTTATCTGTTTTGGAAGGAAGAAATGAATTAGATACTAGCTATGGTCCACATAAAGATTTCAATAAAGAATGGAAATTTGGTGATAGTAAGCTCAAATTAAATGAAAACAAAATACATGTTGGTAGTCAAATATGGGCTCTAATACCAGGACTATTTTCTCTAATGTTTCATAAAATACCAAAAAACTATGATAAATATGAACTAGAACTCTACAAAAAAATTTTAATTAAAACAAATGCGTACAGAAGAGACTATAAACCTGATGGACAAATCAAGGGAACGAAAGCCTATATATATAAACATATTATTAAAAAGATGTTTAAAGAGAAAAACCAACAGACTTTATAAAAAAAGACAATATCTAATTATAAAGGTGATGGATTGATGCAGTTTAACCCTAATAAGCCAAACTATATACACTGGGATGATCCAAATGAGATGGTAGATCGACTTCGACTACTGGTATCATCACATGCTGCAGGTCATACTAATCATAATAACGAAATTGTATCAATTATTAAAAAACTTCGCGAAGCTAATATAATAGAATAATCTATATAAGTTTTGACATTATCTAAACGATACAAGCAATATAATTTCATTAAAAAATGCCCCTAAAATGTTGGGGTTCTTTATGGATGCGAGCAACAACATCGATGTCCAAAACAAAAGAATCAAAAATGTGGCAAAAGCTGTGGAAGAAAACGATGTTATCAATAAATTGTTTCTGCAAACTCAAATCGAAGAAATAGAACACAAGCTATTAAAATACTTTAAGGAAGATAACAACAATATTCATGATACTCTAAGAACTCAAATCGAAATGCTACAACATGCAATAATATTACAGTTGGAAGAGAATAAGAAAATGCAAGAAACTATTTCCAAAATCAAACAATTTTTGGAAGACGGATATCTACAAAAATTTGTTCAAAGTATACAAAAGAAAAGTTAATGAGAAGATTTATAGATTTGAAAATTACATGTTTGTGTCAATAGCTAAAAGTGTATCAAATAGACCACAACACATCGAAAATAATTCTTAATACTAAAAAAATGACTTCAAAAAGAATTTTAGTAAATGAACTCCATAAACAAGCTCGAAAATCTTTTTTACGTCGTAGAGTTGTGATGAAAGGAATAGATGATCTTTGGCAAGCTGATTTAGTTGAAATGGGAAATTATTCTATGGACAATAAAAATTATAGTTTTTTGTTAACTGTAATTGACACATTCTCCAAATTTGCATGGGCAGTACCACTTAAAACAAAAACTGCACTTGAAACAACCCAAGCCATGTCATATATTTTTCAATTGGGACGAGTACCAAAAAACCTACAAACAGATGATGGTAAAGAATTTTTCAATAAACACTTTGGAAAATTTATGGATAAGTACAACATTAATCACTATTCAACGTATAGCAGAATGAAAGCATCAATAGTAGAACGATTTAATAGAACATTAAAAGGGATGATGTGGAAAGAATTTAGTTTTAATGGTACATACAATTGGCTTGATATCTACAAAGATCTGTTAGAATCATATAACAGAAAAGTTCATCGTACCATTCAAATGGCTCCAATTAAAGTCAACTCTTCAAATGTGAAAAAATTATTGAATGCAGTATACAGTCATTTGAAAATGTATAAAATATCGAAATTTAATGTTGGTGATCATGTGCGCATAAGCAAATATAAGCATATTTTTGAAAAAGGCTATACTCCAAACTGGACAACAGAAATTTTCACAATTAAATCTATTCAAAATACATATCCCACAACATACATATTAGAAGATTATCGTGGAAGTCCTATTAAAGGTGGATTTTATGATGAAGAACTCTTAAAAACAAGATTTCCTAATACATATCTAGTTGAAAAGATTATTAAAACCAGAGGAGCCAAAGCATTTGTTAAATGCTTAGGATTTAGTAACGATCACAATTCATGGATAAGTAAAGATGAAATATTATAGTTGAAACATTATCAGCAATTATTATACATACATACTTAGTACTTAAGATTATAATGTAAATTTAAAATAAAAAGATGAAATAGATATGTATATCCTTTTTATAAACAATTTTGTGTTGAACTTATTTATTCGTAATCAGACAGTCGTAATGTCAATAACACTTACTCTAAGCTCCAACTCATCAGAGTTATCTGCTAATTACTTCCCACCTATTGATGTAAATGGGGCATATGAGTGTACTCTAACTGATTTTCATTCATATAATAGCATCCCAAATGTTGATGTCTACAACAACTTGTTTCATATAGGTGAAAATGTGATTGAAATACCAATTGGATCTTATGAATTGAATGATATAGTTGATTATATAGAGGAACAATATAAACGCTACAATCCAATAAATAGAATTTTTATAGAAGCCAATAACAATACAACGCAAGTTAAAGTCAACAGCTCTAAGGATGCAATATATTTTAATAAAGAAAATACAATTGGAAAACTCTTGGCATTCAATAGTAAAATCCTAACTCCAAACGTAGATCATTATTTTCTGATCTTCCAGTTAATATTTTCAAGGTGAATCTGTTGCGAATTGAAAGTAGTATCGCTGTTAATACATATATGAATAATTCCAAGGCGCATACACTACATGAATTTCCGATTAATGTGCCTCCAGGCTATAAAATAGATGAGATACCTCGAAATCTCATCTATTTACCGGTGAACTCCAGAGAGATAAGTTCACTAGCTCTACGAGTAGTTGATCAGCACGGTGATTCAATTAATTTCCGAAGAGAGGAAATAACAATACGAATTTATTTAAGACCAACTAAATAATGCTAATATTCAACTCGAGTATATCACAGAATATAGCAACAACAACACCATCAGCATACGAACCTAAAATATTATCACGACCTAAACCACAATTAAAGAGGTCAATTCATCAAAAAACTCTAACGACAGCAAATAAAAATTTTCTCAAGTCATTGAATTTTAAATTGAAGGCAAAATGAGTTCAATAATAAATGTCTTAGATAAACCATTATCTGATGAAAATATAATCAAGAATGACTATCATACATATGTGCCATACCTACAATCCTAGAACAATAATGATGAAATTCGCATTTCAATTCAAAATCAAGATTTGTATGTGTTACCTAGTGAAAGTTATATATATGTCGAGGGATCTGTTGTAGATGAGAAAACCTCCACATCTACAGACAACTTTAAATTAAAAAACAACTTTGTTGCATATCTCTTTGATGAAATTCGTTATGAACTTAATGGTATTGAAATTGATCATACAAGATATTTAGAAATTTGGTTTCTTTATCACCAACGGAAAGCACTGTAATGCAGAATGCTGGCTGGAATAAAATTGATGATTTAAAACTTGTTAATAAATATTTTAACTTTTATGAACCCTTAAAAATGCTTTTGGGTTTCGCTGAAGACTACAACAAAGTCATACTAAATGGAAAACAGGAATTGATACTCTTGCGTAATAAGAACGATGAAGATCTTGTACTCTCGAGCGTTTCCACGGAAAAAGCAAAACTTTCAATTTCACTCATCTCATGGAGAATTCCACATGTACAATTATCTGATTTCAGCAAGTTGAATATGATAAAAATTATTAACAATGGTGCTTCTATACCGATGGCATTCCGTAATTGGGATTGTCATATTAATGCACAGCTTAATACAGGAACAAGTCATATCTGGAATGTTAAATTACTTGCAAGTAGAGAACGACCCCGTTTTGTATTGATTGCTTTTCAACAAGAAAATAAGTTTGTTCATTGTGACCTGACAAATTTTAAAGTACATTTAAATTCAGTATCATATCCATATGATGACCTAAATATCAAATTTAAGAATGAACGCTATGCAATTCTATATGAAATGTATCTAAGATTTCAACAGAGCTATTACATGAGAGAATCTCAACTGCTTCTAACTGCTCAATAATTTAAAAATAATGCACCGATTATTGTAGTAGATGTCAGCCATCAAAATGAATCGCTCAATAACGGACCAATTGATATAAGAATTGAATTTGAAACAGCTACAAATATTGCCTCAAAGACATCAGCTTACTGCATTCTTATTCATGATCGCATAATTGAATATGTACCCATAAAAGGACAAGTCCGAAAAGTCTTATAAATTAAACAATATGGATGATAATATAGTTTGTATAGATATGCAAGGATTCAAAAGCGATTCAAATGATTTCATCGCAAAAGAAGTAGCGATCGTTTTCAACAACAACAACAATGAAGCCATAAATTTCATTATAGAACCCCCCTTTGATTTTAAATGTCTATCGCCAAAGAAGCAAAAAGAAGTAAACTGGTTAACAAAGAACTATCATCACCTAAAGTGGAACGATGGATCAGTCACATTTCAAAGCGTCTGCAAGTTTTTAAAAGCTAATGTACGCTATTCTAAAATATATGTTAAAGGAGAAGAAAAGAGACAATCGCTAGAAAAAATACTTTAAAAAAGAGTTTTTAACATCGAGGACTTTGGATGCATCAACTTTAAACAAATGGAAATTAAATATCCCGAGTATTTCTATTGTAATTATCATACATATAGTGTTTGCGCATTAAGAAATGCTCTTTTACTAACAAAAGAAATATCTTGTTTAAAATAATTTATGTATACACATTATTATTATTATTATTATTATTATTGTCTTAAAATTAACCATTTTAAAACTTTTTAATCACTTAAATATATTTAATAAAAATTAAATGCATAGAAAAAAAATTAAAACAACTGTTTTTTTTATTTCAAATACAACACAACTAAATGATGACTAATAAAATTTTGTTATCAAATGATGACTCATTCTCAAAACATATCCAGCTGAATAAACAAAGCCATAAACATGATTCTGCAAAACAAATAATCAGACGGACATTTCGAATGATGACTCATTCTCAAAAAATGTGCAGCTGAATAAACAAAGTCATAAACATGATTCTGCAAACAAATAATCAGACGGACATTTCAAATGATGACTCATTCTCAAAAAATGTGCAGCTGAATAAACAAAGCAATAAAAATGATTCTGTAGAACAAATATTCAAATTATTATCCCAAGAAATAAACAAGGCGGACATTTGAAACGACATACACACATTTTTCACAAATCTAAAGATAAGAAAAAAGAAACACACACACACACCCATCCCCCACATATCCACGCACCCACAGCCATGCACAAAGTAAATGTAAACACAAGCACCATAAAACATTATCAAGAACAAAAAAATAATAATAGCGACACAATAGGTAGGAACCCAAGTCGACTTTTTATCTTTATTTCCACATATAGTCTAAAACACTACCCAATCTCTTAATATGACCCCATAAGAACCACATTGTCTACAGTAAGCCAATACTTTCAAGCTCCAAACTCACTACCCAATGTCTCAATATCACCCCATAATAACCACATTGTCTATACTAAGCCAATACTATCAAGCTCCAAACTCACTACCCAATGTCTCAATTTCACCCCATAAGAAACACATTGTCTATAGTAAGCCAATACTTTCACGCTCCAAACTCACTACCCAATGTCTCAATATCACCCCATAAGAACCACATTGTCTATAGTAAGCCAATACTTTCAAGCTCCAAACTCACTACCCAATGTCTCAATATCACCCCATAAGAACCACATTGTCTATACTCAATCAATTGTTCCTAGGTCACTATCTCAACACAACCCACGAAGCGACGGAAAATATCCAGGGTCTCTGGTAGGTATCGAACCCCACTCATTATCACATTATCTATAATATAATTTCACACTAACACTTTAACTCAATAATAATTCATCACAATTTTTTACCAACATTTTGCCTACAGGGTACTTTCATTTTTTTTCCGACGGGTATCAAATTACACTTTTGTTTATTTAACAATTAAAATTTCAAAATTTCAAATTTTAATTACCCAAATTTTAAAATTTTAATTAGGCTCGCACATACAGTTCCCTACTACTACTACAAAATCTAGAAATGGAAAATCCAGAGTGTACTTTATTATCCGCTACTACACCCCTGCCGTTTCCAAACGGAGATAATGTCACTCCCAACAAAATATCCTTCCAGGCAGCTGTCGACAGTGACGAGTCGCCTAGTCTACCCAAAACCTCCGGGCGGGGTTGGTTTAGCCCCTTACGAAACATTCATAAACCACCGGTGCATAACACCCGGGAAGAGGAACCATTCTGTCAAGCCACGGCGCAGTTGAAGCGGGTCCTGGCGGACAGGATGATCACCAGGCAGGAGCGGCAACAGATAAGGTTTATCACAAACAGTGAAGGACACAGGTTCCGCACCACCATTTCCAGGACGGAAGTAGTCCGCATATGGAAGCTCAGTAACAATCCAATCCCCCGGGATGAAAAAGGGTAATGGGACGAACAAAAGTCGCGGCCCTCGTTTTTGATCACATATAGATTTTTGTTTGTCAATTAATTATATTAATATTACATTTCTACAATATAACCTTAGTATTAATTGAAGGGCATGCATGCTGCATACCTAATGTGCATAAATATGTATATACGTACATATGTACATACATATTTTTGTTACATAGCGCCAACGGCTCTCACAGTATTTTTGTAAATTCTTGTTATTGGAAATATGGATTGTATTTAGTGAACTTAATGAAAAAGAAAAGAGAAACAAACCAAAATCAATAACAATAGGAAGAGAGAATTGAAAGCCATATTAACCTCTTAGATTATTTTGTAAATGATTATTATTGTAATTATGGAATGTAGCTCTTGATCACTTGATAAGAAAAGAGATAGGGTTACAAACCAAAAGCAATGATAATAAAAAACTGGAAAATAAGAACATACATACACTCATAGTAATATTAATGAGTGTACGCTATGGACGACGATGAAAGGCGAATTATTGCTTAGCAAAAGGACAGTTTGTTGGCACCCGGCATTAAGGTAAGTCGTACGCAATAATAGGAGCTAATATTAAAATTTATTCTTTTGGTTGGCTCTATTTTTTATTAATTGAGGAAATCATTGCGGATGAGTTTGTGATACCTAACTGAGAGTTGATCTCTTCCTGGTATTACAGATACAGAGCAGTGGTACTCTAGAGCCATAGTAGCACCAATTGAATCGTAGAATCACTTTCGGTTGGCTTAATTTTTATTTGCTTGAGGAAGCCATTGTGGATGAGTTTGTGGTACCTAACTGAGAGCTGATCTCTTCCTGGTATTTCAAGCACAAAGCAGTGGCCCTCAGAAGCCATAGGAACAGCAATTGGGCATTAAAATCATTTTCGGTTGGTTAAATTTTTATTTGTTGAGGAAACCATTGTGGTTGAGTGTGTGTGATGCCTAACTGAGAGTTGATCTCTTCCTGGTATTACAGACACAAAGTAGTGGCCCTCAGAAGCCATAGTAACCGCAATTTTTAACTAGAATCATTTTTGGTGGGCTTCAATTTTATTTGTAGAGAAAGCCATTGTTGATAAGTGCGGGATACCTAACTGAGATTTGATCTCTTCCTGGTATCACGGACACGGAACAGTGGTACTCTGAAGCCATAGAAAAGCCAATTTGCTTCCTTGTCATCGCCGTCGTGGTGCTGAGTCTGTAGCGTGGACTATTGGTGAGCCACCACCTAACTGAGAGCCGATCTCTGCCTGGTGGTTTGCTCGCTACTCGTCCACAGAGGCAGACTCCTGTACTAGCCGAAAGTGCGCATTTATTTAGCCCAGCCCAAGCATTGCGAATATTTCTTAGGCCATTAGCGAGACACTACCTAACTGAGAGCCGATCTCTTCCTGGTGGCCCTCTCGCTGTTGGTCAACCAAGACAGACTCCCAACCCTTACCTTGCATCTTGCTTATTGCCGTGCCACCACAAACCGTCTACGCTTTTATATTTAGAAGCGCATTCTCTATATAACCAATAAAAATAATTTAACTTAAAGAAAGGATAAAGTGTTTTATTTGCTAAAAGCTCTTCTGTGATTATTGTGTAACGACCCTGGACGCCACTGAGCTCTACCCCAGCAACCAGCGGAAACGTGTCGTTACAACATACATACATATTTTCATGCATTGAAAATTAATTTTAGACCATTTGTAATGCAAATCTTAAGGTGGGGGATATGGTAGCTAGATGGCCTGGTTCGTCACACGACATCTATATTTTTAAACACAGTCGTATAAAATCAAAATTTGAAAGTGGAGAGTTTGCGTCCTATTCACTTTTAGTTGACTCTGGTTATGGTGTTAAGCCGTATTTGATGACGCCATTATACAATTCACAAACTGAGGCCGAAAATTATAGAATGAATCACAAATAATGACAAGAAATGTGATAGAACGCTGTTTTGGCGTTTTAAAGCGTCGATTTCAAATATTATCTTTAGGAATAAGAGTATCGGTGGATACAACTATGGAATTCATACTGTCATGTGCTATTTTGCACAGCTTATGCCGATTCCTAAAAGATAATGATGATTTTGATGACAGCTAAAACTATATATCAAGCGATGAAGACGAAATCGCCCTAGATCGAGTTTCAAGGAGTCGAAACAGTATTATTGATAATTATTTTTCAAGATTATAGAAAAGTGTTTTTTTAATTCTTTGCCATTCATCAATAAACAAAGTATGCATCTGCTACTATTTTGTAAACATATGTAAAAATGTGTAAACTATTTGTCAGTTTTCTTAAACGTATCTTATATGTTATGTTATGTTTATAGGCTTTTTACATCTACCCACACCTTTCATCAATTCGCCAAGATGGTATCATCTTCCCATAAGAATTGTACAGGGCTAAATATGTACATCTTTCTGCATCTTTCAAAGTTGTTCCTATCTCATTTTCTTTCATATTACATATTTCGATAATTTTAGTGTCATCACTAGCAAAATGACATTAGGTTGGAACAAAATTAAAAACATGTGTGGGAGCCAGTGATGGAAAAGTTGATACGATCGTACTTTTTAATACTATTTGATATTAAAAAGTGGTGGCATGCAAAAAACATCCATGGAAATAATGACCATGGACGTTATTTCCACGTTGCATAGCAAAAAATCTTTACTCAGCGAAGCCACTATTCGACATACTCAGACGAGAAAGTCCTTAAGACCGGCCGAAGACGGGCTAGGAAGAAACATTTTAGTCTGCGAAACCAGTACACCGGATATTATATTCTTTTCGAAATGGAAATAATGCCCATATACATTTTTCCTTTTTTATGTAAAAAAATACCCACGGACATTATTTCCATGAACGTTATTGCATGCCACCTAAAAAATACCATATTATTCCACTGACTCACTTGACTACTCTCCAAATAATATCACTGCTGTATATAAATTCATTAGCTTATTCCATATATCTAATTTTTTAATACAACTGAACATAAGGTAAAAAGTTGCGGCGTCCGCAATAAATCCATCTGTAAAAACCCCGTATGATCTTTTATATCAACTAAGACTGAGGCAACACTTGCGTTTTCAAAACGCACTTTGAGATTTATAAGCCTTATAAGCTGGTTTTGAGGACTACATTCGCCTCTCTCATTCTTATCTACAATAGGTCTGTTCATTTACTTTCCTAGCAGAAACTAGCAACGAGAGAGTAAAGCAGAAATTTGTAAAATTACTCTCCCAGATACGCAGAAGTAAATGAACGCTTTACTAGCAAAAATTTGCAAGTAACACAATAAACAGTTTGTGGACCCAAAACATTTTACATTAGCTGCTAGTAATTTGTATGAAAAGTTAGACATATCGTAAAAGATATATGAACATTTTATCATTTTGAGGTACATGAACACAGCTGAGGATAAAAAAGTGTTACCTTTTAACTGTCCGTAAATAAAGCTTTATGTGTAAAGTATTTAAATAGCAGAAATAAAAATACAACTGCTTATACATAACGATTTTTTAGTAAAATATCTGTAAACAGTAGAAATAAAGTTAATTTCAATGTAATTGTGGAATTTTGTTTATTAATTATATTGAATTTGTTCTTTGCAAGAACTTGCCAGGTTTTTTTCTTATATTTGACTCACATAATATTTCGAGTGTAACCTTTATGATTTAGCCTTAAGGTTGAACATTTTCTTCCACCCAATTCAAGCGTTTTAAACTCTTTTGACGGCCACTGCTGCAGTCATATTAAAGAAAAATATCCAATCTTACCGTATTTAATATTTTTGACTTATTAAAAAGTATTAATTTCTTAATAATTCATCAAAATTAGAATAAGTTAACTTTTTCTATAATTTTTCAAACAATTATTTTGTGAACAAAAGATACAAACAGCTGTTTGGCTAATTCCTGCTAGTAAAAATTTTACTAGCAACAACTTGCAACAAATTCTTTTTCTCTCAACTTTTTATGCTCATTTTTCACTCTCGCGTTGCTAATTTTTCGATTACGTAAAAACTTTCCAGTAACAACTAGTAACAATTAGTAACAACTTTCATTTATTGAACAGACCTAATAACTGATATAATGCTCAAAAGCCATAAACTAAGCTCAAAAATTCAGAAACGTGCGTTTTTAAAATGTCCTTGTGACCTCAGCCTTACAAAGAAATAAATCCGTAAATGCTCTGCACTGGTAATAAGGCCATTTAAAATTTTGCGCAGTTATTGGAGAAATAGGTCCGTTTGGCTTTAATAGATATGACTTTATTGCGCTGGCGAAAACCAGTACGTTGCTACTAAGTATTTGAACTTGAGATAAGAAACTGAAATTTTTATATACTGGTATGTGATGGAAATTGATTGATTTAAAATCGCATGATTTTACAAATCTATATCACACGATACAGTGAATCCGAATTTAAGTTCGAATAAAATGGTCTGAGCCTCGAAATTTTTTTTATAAATCGGCGTGATTTGAAATCGATCGATTTCCATCACATATCAGATAATTTTATCTTGGCCTTGTATAATATGTCTCCAAAGTCTCACGTAATCTCGTGTACGGATTACAAAATATCAGAAGTCAATGGCCGCAAACATCGGGGTTTTTAATAAAAGCTATAGAGAATACAATTTTCTAAAAAAATTTTATAAAAAGCATCAACTGCTTTTGAGATAAATGGCAGAGTAAAACCGCATTTGCATACACATAGGACCATCCCCAACCCTCCGGATAAAAATGTAAGTATATATGTATATCAGTGATGCCATTATGATACGAAAGATACATTTTTCGTATCTTTTGATGACTTTAGGTACTATGTATTATCCTGACATTTTTCGTATCTTTTGAATCTGTACGCAAAATGTACAGAAATAAAATATTGGACTTTCCGTCTCTGATAAAGTTTTTACTCGTATATTCATTTTTACAAAATTTAATTTGTTTTGACAACATCCAAAGATAGTTCATATAATTAATTTTAAAGTTTGCTTACTGTATTTTTAAAAATTACATAACTAATATTCATGACTTAAATAAATATAAAAATGAATTGATATTATATCATTTTCTTTCATTTCATTCATTATATATAAAATAAAAATGTTATGTTAATATATCAACCCCTTTGCGCGAAATGATCGCAAGCGACATTTTGTAAAAACAATTTTTTTTATTGAAATCAAAATTTTATGAGGATACCCATAGTTTAAAATCGTAAAAATATCAACATTTTTGATAACTTTTGAAATACAGGCTATAAAATTGTATCGTAAGCGACAGTTTACGATCATTTGGCGCTAAGGAGTCGGTATGTTAAACGTTAAAAACGGATTTTGAATTTTTTTTTAAATGTATCTTTTTGGGAAAAAAAATTATCTTTTTGGAAACTAAAATGTATCTTTCTCGAAATTTCACTGGCAACACTGATGTATATGTACATATATATGAGTTCATAATTGCTAGTAATACTAACATATACATATGTAATTTCTTATCTTACGCTTTGTTTCGGTGTTACGGTGCTCAAAACTTTTTTAAATTGGTCATAGCTATCCTAATATGAAACCTGTGTTCATTACATCAAAGCGCATTAAAATACGCTTGGTCGAAATTATGTATGATCACACACATATGTAATTTGAGCCGAATCAAATGTATGGTATATTTGCTCTTTTCAACAAAAATTCACAAAAAACTAAAATTTTGTTACTCTTTGGGTCGAAAAAGTGTCTAAAAATATTATTTGATACTGAAATGAAAATATAGTTTCCCATCCCTGGTGTGAGCCATTTTGATATGTATGTATGTATGTAAATTTATACACATAATTCAAAATTAGTGGTACATGAAATAAATATTTATTTAACACGAGATTTTATTAACTAAAAACATTGCATTAATTATTGCTTTTGTTATGTTAAATCGCAATCAATTAATTAGTTGTTTTTCTTAATAAACTTAAAGTATTAATTTATTAAGCACAATATTACTTTTCATCAAATACGTGAAAATAAATAAATGACAGATGGAAGATGAAAGGTGTTGCAAATGTAAACATGTTTTTTCATTTTTATCATTTTCCACGCATTCCTCTAAGATGTGGGTGAGTGTGAAAAGGGTATTATATATTATGTTATGTTATATATTATGTATTGAATGTAATATATGTAAATGAAATTAAAAGTCTAAAATTACAACGGTTAGAAAAGATTCAATAAAAAATGCATTTGTATGTTTATTTTTATATTTATATTTTATTTTTTATTTTTGTATCAATAAGTACATATCTTTTTGTCGCAGTTTATCAATTTCCAATTTTTTCAAAGATATCTCTAGCTTTAACAATTCGTCTTTTAAATTAAGCTCATTAACTTGTAGATTGTGCCGCTCTTCAGCCCTTTTATCCTCGTTCTCAAAGAAAGGAATTTGTTTATCCAGCAGCTGATCGTTTTTTTCAGGTAAAACACTTCTTTTAAAATTAAGCTTTTCAGAATTTTGACTTTTCAATTTTGAGGGATTCCGTTTACCCCAAGAGTTGGACCGAAATCACAAAAAATAATTTGAGTTAAACTGATAGATATGTACATATGAACATATATAAATAAACAAAGAGGGCATGCATATAAACAACATGCAGACATATAGAAGAAAAAAATTGTTTGGCTAATGTATATACATATGTACATACATATGTATACAACGCGCATATGTACATAGAAAAAAATGGTATTAAATCCATATGCCATAAGCATGAGCGTACCTTATCGATTTATTAAATAGATGTACGATTTTGATCGCCATTAAACTCGTCCTCAAGAAAATCAACTAAATCAACTTCTATTACACCCTCATCTGGCTTCTGACCTGAAAACTTTCAGCGTTATGCTTGTTTACATATGTGTTAATACCTTATAGGTTTACCCCATATGCAAAAAAAAAATAAAGTGTGTTTGAAATGTACGTTAAAACCGGGTTTTCTATGGAAATTTTATTTTAACATACATTTCAATTACAGTTAATTTTTTTTGCATATGGGGTTTATATCTTACTTACATACATTGGAATCGCAGTCATTAAGCAGTCCCGTAGGAGATTTTCCTAATAATGATGCAATTCTTTCATCATTATTAGTTACCTTACTGTAGTACGCCCCTCCGCCGGTCTTATAAAATTCATTTCGGTGTAGCCGTCTTTGCTTTTCTCTTCGTGTTGTCGTATTTATCCTTCAAGTGCTTCGCTGACCTAACAGACTGGCTTTGGGATCCAAATCCCTCGGCAATTTTTTCCCATGCATTTTGCTTTTCCTTCCATGTAACCGCATTAGTTTTCTTGTTTTCCACAACATTGGTGTATTTTTCTACCAATCCGGTTAAAATGTCTCCCTCCTGAGAGGTGAAATTGGAAGCTCTAAAAAAACGTTATTAATAATCTGATATATACATATCGTTACCTTAATATAGAAAGGCCAAACTGAGCCTTTTAAGACTAACTCAGATAATCAAAAAGTGATTAATCAGTTGCACGCTTAAAGGTGCGTTTCCGCAAACAACGAAATCGTCGACGAAAACGAAATTACATACATTAGCAACGAAAAAAGTTAATTTCAGAGATTTTCCGTTGCTAATGTATGGAATTTAGCTTTCATTTCGTTTTCGTCGACGAATACGTTGTCGACGGGAACGCACTCTTAGACGATCAAAAAGTTATTCAGCTGCGCGCTCAAAACAAGACGAAAATTATTGCCATAAATGCTTAAAAATCGACTTGTGCGCAATAATAAATCCATCATATGCATCATAAATGTGACTGTTTTGAGTATTGTTATAAGAGTGGGTTTATGTTAGCTTTATACTGTCAGTATTGTAGGCAGTAACTTAGATGAGCGGTTGGTGTGTAAGGTTACAAGGTAGAAGGAGCTTGGTTCGATTAGCACTTAAAATTAAAATTTCTTTTTTTTTACTTTCACAAAAATCAGTCGTAATTAACGAGTCGAGTCATAAGACTCTTTCAGAAGAGTGCCGACCAGAGTACCATTTTCTACCGACAAAAGTATCTTATGATCAGAAAATGAGCACATAAATGATTATTTAAAGCGAGCAGAGGATTAAAAAAAACTCGAAAATTACCAACAATTTCATAAAATGCTAGCTGGGCTACTTCCAAAACTCTCCCTCTGATTTTCCACTTTCTTTTTCAGAGGCTTTTGTAAAAAAAGGAATTCAGCATTGGATTGCTGATTGTCCATTGAAATTTAATTTCTCAAAAGATCTTTTGAAATAAACGACCAACTGACTCAGAAACAGTTTCATGCTTACCTTGCACACTTTGCCTTTTGGGTTTCCTTGCTGGAATTATCCGGTTATAACCACTCAAATTGCTCCTCTTCCATTTGAATTATGCGTATCTAGAATATAATTACAGTCATATCATTCCACAAAAAATATCATTCCAAAAATCAGAAAAATGGGAATGAAGAAAAATAAACCGATGGCAACGCTGGGAAAGTGCACTTTAATATCAGCTTGAGAGTGATTTAATTCTCGTATTCAATTTTCGCGAAAAAGTTGTATATATAAGAATTAAAATCACATTCAACAGAGCCACCTGACAAGTGGTGATAGCAAATACACGTGAGCACTGACGATGGAAGTGTAGCGGCTTCCGAAAGTGGCGCTACTCTGTTCTGCTGTGTACGTTGAAAAATTAAGTTGATGTTAATTTTTCCATTGTTCCTTGGAATATTAATCATACCCAATTCTTTCTGAATATAACGTTACGAACCTTAGCCTAATAATCAATTTAGATTCACAAAGCAAATACGTTCGAAATAATCATATTAATAAAACAATTAGCTACTGGCTTGAGCTTTTCACATGTTTACATGTTCATATATACTTAAGTATAAAATCAAACCAAAAAAGTTTGTCTTGAGTAGAACAAAAATCAGAAAAATGGGAATGAAGAAAAATAAACCGATGGCAACGCTGGGAAAGTGCACTTTAATATCAGCTTGAGAGTGATTTAATTCTCGTATTCAATTTTCGCGAAAAAGTTGTATATATAAGAATTAAAATCACATTCAACAGAGCCACCTGACAAGTGGTGATAGCAAATACACGTGAGCACTGACGATGGAAGTGTAGCGGCTTCCGAAAGTGGCGCTACTCTGTTCTGCTGTGTACGTTGAAAAATTAAGTTGATGTTAATTTTTCCATTGTTCCTTGGAATATTAATCATACCCAATTCTTTCTGAATATAACGTTACGAACCTTAGCCTAATAATCAATTTAGATTCACAAAGCAAATACGTTCGAAATAATCATATTAATATAACAATTATTGTTCGTTGTTGTGGAATAGATATAAACATTACATTTTATGCTTACCTTAATATATATGTATTTAAATTAAAAAAAATGTATTTAAATATTTTTGAAAACCTAATTTCAATTATTTTTGAAATTTTTTTGAAATGTTTCTCATTACACTATTTTTCGGAAGTAAATGGAGACAACATTGCCACATCTTCTATTGTACGTTTTTCTTAAGTAACAGCCGGATGGTTAAATGGAAATCATTAACCTACGGTTAAATAGTTTCTGTTAAAGAAACCGGGAATTAGTTAATTTTCCGTTAAGAACATAATAATCATACATTGTGAAAAGGGCCGTCAGTCGTATATAGTTATTGTTATATTTAACTATGATAAAAATATGGTAGCACCACAAAATACCATAAATTTCCTAAAAAAGCAGCTGTAAAAACGTAACCCCTGTCATTTTTAAAATAACATCACTTTCACATCAAAAACTGGAAAACTACCATTATTTGAACTAAACAACTTTATTTCATTTATTTGTGTTGAGCTATATACCATATAATTGGCTTTATATGCAAAATAAAAATCTTTAGCTAAAATCTATTTCTTTTGTTTACAAGCAAAAGCTTTTAGTAGTGTGCGCCATTAAAAGGGTTACCATTATTTAGATAAAAAACTATAATTTTGTATGAGAAAAAGTAAACAAATAAAATTTATTGTAGATGGCAACTCTATATGCACGAAACAACGTAAGTCGAGACGAAAAGTAGGGAACGTCTTCTATAGACGCTAATTGTTACGTAATCGTCCATATGCCACTCGCGCACGTTTTGATTGCAACGCGTTCTGTCAACATGCTGTAATAAAAAAAATTCAAAAAAAATTTTTTCTCCATTCAGGAAATAAGAATAATAAAGGGTTGCTGCAATGTTTTAAAAGAATAAAAGCAGCTTACAAAATGATTTGTCAGCGCCCACAAATTTTTTGTTTGCGAAAGAAGAACAAGCAGTAAAAATCATATGGTAATGTATAAAATTTTAATCGAATTTAAATGTCCAAGATTGGAGAATTAATTTTGATTTAAGTGCTTAATGCAAAAGAGATTTTTGTACTTAAAATGAATTTAAACATAATTGACTTTGAAAATCCAGGTTAAAAATTGGCCGTAATTGTTAAAAATAACAGCAATTAGAGATAAAAAATTTGTTATATCAAAACTTATTTGCGCTCAAAAACTGTTATAGTGTGACCTAAAACTGAATATGTATTTTTTGACTAGTCTTAAAGCAAAACACATTTGTATATGTATATATATTCAACAAATTATCTAAAAACTAAAAATGTTATTAAAAATCAGTATGTTGCTTTTTATACTTGGTTTGTGTTCACAACACTTTCGCCTTACTTTTTGGGATAAAAATTTGGTTTTTGCTGTTCCCGTACTTTTGTGTTTATTGAGAGTAGTCCTTGCTTACTCTTATTTTACCGAACTTTACCCAAAAATTACGGGATAGGAGCTATTATTTTGGTTTTGTTAAACTCGTTGCAAAGATCAAAACAAGATTAAAGAAAAAGTTTCGTTTGTTTATTTTCCTACTCTGCTTATAAGTAGTTATTCAATACTTTCAGAGTAGTGTGTTTCCAGCAAAACACATTGTAAAGTATGAATGAATCTGATTAAAAAATTTTAAGAATTTGAGTACAAAAAATTATTGAATAACTAATATAAATGATGAAACAGAACTCCGGTGCCTCGTGTTTTTTCATACAAATTGACATTTTAAATACTGTAGAAGTTTTGAAATAGAATTTATTTGATTTTGAGAACGTATTTTAATTGCTTTGTTTTAAAAGTCTCACTCTTACAAAAAAGTTTCCATATTTTAATAGATTTTCATAACTTTTTCAAACAAAACTTTTGAAATGAGTAAAGAAAATTAAAAATAAAAGGTATAATATTAAAAAAAAATTGTTTGATAAAATTAAAAAGCAAAATTTTAATAGAATTAATAAGAAATTTGTCGCTTCGGTCGTTGTTTTTATTTATTTATTTATTTCAGTCTATGGATAAAAAAATCCTTACAGACTAAGATAACAAAAATACCTATAGTTATATTGTATAAATATCAAATTTAACAATGAAGTATGTGTAAAACGTAAATATATACAAAATTATCTTTACAGTTTATAAATCACAGCTATTTTACTATATTAATGTGCTGTTTCCACAATGCAAACAAGTGACCTGAGTAAAAATTTGTATGGAAACTAAGTGCTTTTCAAACAAATTTTAGACAAGCAATGCTTGCTGTGGAAACAACACACAAGGCACTTATTTTATTACACTAAAAAGTAGGAGTTTAAACTCAGATTTCTCAGTGCCGAATTCGATAAAAGATTGAGAAACGTTTTAAAGTACCATTACGTGCATAATTAGTCCTATGAAAGGGTGCATCAAATAGCTTAGACAACCTAAGATTCCTTCGAGGTATATAAAACGGTACCATATTAAGCAAATCTGGCAATCAATAAAACCCTTAATAATATCATATACAAATAGTGCCTATTGAACTATTCTACGCGATTCTAGAGTACGTAAGCCTATGAACAGGCATTTGGACTCATACGGAACGGAAAATAAGTAAGATAGCGGTCGTGAAGCAAATTTAATAAAAATGCGTTGAACTCTTTCAGCACGAGAAATCAGATTAGAGACGTGAGGATTCCAAATAACAGAAGCATATTCTAGCTTAGATCTTACAAACGAAGTATAGATATGCTTGAGTGTGTACGGGTCAACAAATTCAGAGTAACTTTTTTTCATAAAACCAAGCATTTTATAAGCCTTGGGTAGTATGAATTCAACATGAGATGCAAAAGACAAAGAGCTGTCAAATATAACCCCTAAGTCCAACTTTGAAGTTGACGTTTTCAAATTTACACCATTAATGTTAAAGACGACCACAGTGGGAGTCAGAGAACTGTGAAAGGAGACATGTAGACATTTACTAATGTTTAGAGTCAGACTATTAAGCCGACACGAATCACTTAGATTATTAATCGCAGTTTGCAAAATATGCGCGTCATTAGTTGATTCCAATTTCAAATCATCGGCATATAGCAGATACCTCGATTTCAAGAAACAGCTACCAATGTCATTAATGAACAAGTTACATAGCAATGGACCAAGTATACTTCCATGAGGTACATCCGACGTTTGCAAATAAGGTTTAGATCTATAACCTTCAATACTCACAGAGCAAATCCTATTGGATAAATAAGACTTAATCCATGCCGGGAAATTGGAATGGAAACCCATTACACTCAACTTGGATATAAGCATGGAGTGTGATAACTTATCAAAAGCTTTTGAAAAATCAGTATAAATTACTTCCAATTGAGAACCATGTTCCAGCGCATCTGATTCGCTGAAGAGAGTCAAATTTGTTATGGTAGACCTACCAGGCTAGGAAAAACAATTTTTTGTGAGCGATGTGTTCAAAAATCTTTGAAACACATGATAACTTAGATATGGGCCTATAACAACTTACATAGTGTCTCTTACCTTCTTTAAAGATAGGAGAAACTGTTGCGCCCTTCCACCTATTAATAAATTCGCCCTCCTGAAGCCACAAATTGAAAATAAAGGTAAGAGCAGCGCCGATGAATGTTGAAGTTTTCTTTAATAAATGAGTGCATAAGCCATCACAATCAGATTTGAAAGAATTTTTTACCTAAAGAATTGCTTCAGATACATCAGCCTCGGACAGGACTAAGAAGCCCAGACTTAGTTTAGAAGATGCCGCCGGAGCGGAGATATTATCTATGAACGGTTAAAAATTACATTTAAAAAAGAAAGCGAACAAATTAACAGCATCATCACAAGATCTAGAAATTATTCTATCTAAACGAACTACTGATGAAATATCTGATGATTGTTTCTTGGACTTAACGAAAGACCAAAACGCTTTAGGGTTACTTTTAATTTCCTGCTCTTTAGACAAGATAAACTGCTTATACAGAAATTTATTTAAGAAATTGAATTCACGACGATAGTGTATAAATTTAGCTTCTGATTCGGAATCACCCATATCAATAAACTTTTTATGGAATTTAATGCGCAAGTTTTTTAACTTTTTTAGACTACAGTGTACCACGGAAGTTTATACGGCTTGATATTCTTTTTTGGAATGTTACTAAGACGAATATCAATCACTTTCTGTAAAAATAGTTCATAACACTCATGTGTTGTTAGCCCAGCAAACATATCAAACCAGTTAATAGAATCAAATATAGAATTCAGCGCATCAAAATTACATAAGTTAAAGTTAAAATCGTTAAGATCCAGAAAACGATTTAATTGATTATGAAATGTATTCACTTGGCACAGGTTAAGAGACATAAACTATCAATAAAGTTAATTTCGTTGCTATGATTAACATTACAAGGCGATAGAAAATCATTATGAGAAAATTTTTACCAAGCAATATTTTTTAAATTAAAGTCCCCCAAAACGCAAAGATTATCATTTACTGTGGAATCCTCACCAAAATATAAGATATTAGAAATATGAGCATCATATATATGATCAGGGCTATTAGGCGGAATATATGAAGCACATACCAGGAATGCACTGCTTACATTAGAGACCGATACAATCAACTGATCAAGCAGACCATTATGATCATCAATATTGCAGATAGATGACTTAAAACACTTTTTTTACAACAATTAGAACTCCTCCACCCAAAGATAAGCCAGTGGTAGACGCATCTCTATCTTTACGGTAGACATTGAAGATATTGAGATCAAAAAATTCAGAATCAGAAAAGTCTTTGTTCAGCCAAGTTTCAACCAACATGGTTGTTGACAGCGAATCTCATGGCGAACATTTATGCTCAACCATATGTTCGGGCATCGATGGTAGAGCATGGACGAAACATGGACATGAGCGGTCTACATTAGCCATATGCGATGTCTGACATGATGTTCATACCAACTTCATGGCTAATGTAGACCCCCAGTTAGGTTCCAGATCATCATAGTCACTAGAGTTAACGAGTGGCGAAACAACTGGGGAAATTTGTTGTTGCAATGTGTAATTTGGTGGAGTTAAGTCGGCACCACTTCTTTATTTTTTAAGGGCCGTGCCAATTTATCAAACTGTTTGATCAAATTCATGTATGTATTGGTAATATTTTGTTTTGCTTAGCACAGCAACTTATCAAATTCATATCATCAAACTTCATTTGAAAGTTGTTGTGAAAAAGAAAGAACATGTGATTTTTTGGGCGGAAATGTTTCATTATTTATTAAAAAACTTTTTGTTTGTTGAAAATTAGTTTTTTACTCCCTTTTTTAGTTCCTTTTATTTTAATTCTTTTTAACTCCTTTCCATATGCAGTTCGAAGAGAGTTAAAATTTTGTGCGACATCCTTTTTTTAGCATTTGGTTTTTTTTCTGTATATGTTTCAAGCAATATGTCGTACTAAGCATTTTTTTAATTTCTTTTACTATATTGCTTCGATTTAACTCGCCATAAAGCAGGCAAACCACGATAAACTTCAATAAATTCAATTTTGTTCATCCGTTTTTTTAAATAGTGCGTCTCCATAGAAATGATGTGGTCGCTGCGAAAACTAAACAAAAATGACATTTGAAGTAATTACTCAGCCACTCATCAAACAAGCTTCAAATTTCGTCATCGGAGGTAGTAAAAATCAAAAGTGTTTTGTTTTTCATCAAACTATACGTGTGAGGTTTTTTGCACTAATACAGTTAAAAAAATGCCTGTTTGATCAAACAGTTTGATAAATTGCCATGCCGTTTTAATTTCTTAGCGTATGTCATTTTACTTTGATCCCTTTTTGTTGCTATTATGACCTTTTTTAGTTCGTTACACATATCTGTGCTTCTATCTTCAAAGTTTTTGTACGCTTCTTTGTTTTTGTTTTCAAAATTTTTGATGTAAGCTGACAATTTTTTTATTTCATCAAGATTTTTTTCAAATATATTATGAACACGGTCTATTTTATTAATTTTTTCTTGATATCTTTTTTCAATTGCTTGTAAAAGTGTTATGCGTCGGCTAATTCAGAGGTTACACATATAAAATAATTCCTCGGTAAAAAAAACTGTTTCAAGCCGGAAGAAATGAATGTAGGTTAAGGACATGAAAAGTTGTTCCCAGCTAACTCTATAGTAGGTATATTTGGTTCTCAACCCGTTTTTACAGCGCATGAACATATAACACAGCCTACATGCCATTATATATATATATATATATATATATATATATATATATATATATATATATATATATATATATATATATATATATATATATATATATATATATATATATATATATATATATATATATATATATATATATATATATATATATATATATATATATATATATATATATATATATATATATATATATATATATATGTAAATAAATACAGATCTAAACTACCAAATACATGTAAAAGAAGGCTACGCAGACGATATGACGACCCTGCAAAAATTATTGGTCTACATGGTCCATTTTAGCTGATATGGGGTAGTTACAACATGGTCCTATGTAATGCAGCTATGGACCACTTTCAAACAAATGTTCGTGTTTTAGCTCGAAATGTAATGTAATAAAATATCATCAATTACCAGCAATATGGTAGCCCTGATCACACAAAAGCTTATTTATGGTTATAATGAATATTTTTAATTAAAAGTTTATTTTTTTGGTAAAAGCGAAAGAATAAATAAAAGTGAGTTTTGTTTATAAGAAATAAAAAAATGGAATGTAGCTCCCATTATAAAAGGAGACTTATTAAAGCAGAGGGAAAATCATTAATGTATGTAGGCTACAAAGTGAAAATGAAAACTAATTTCTGTTTGTGAACCATGGAGTAGTGACATATAGTAGTTTGCTAGCCCCTGTAGGTGCTCCATGGAGTAGTTACATGGTCTAGTTTTTGGGTTAGGCCGATGTAATGCAAAGCTAGACCACGTGGTCCAGTCCTAGGACATCGCAATGTTAAATGGACCACGTCTATGGCATACGTTTGGGGTAGTTTGGGACTAGTCCTGGTCCATTATCGAGTAGTCCTTACACGCATGTATGGACTAGTCACGATTTTTGCAGGGGACTAGATGTTAGTGTCGCGCGGGGTATATGTTTTTCGAGACAGACTGGTCACCCTAACTATTAATTTTTTGTTTGCCTGTCTTTATTATGTAATCATTTCACCCGCTCAACCTTCTTCTTACCTCAACACTCCTCCGTAAATAAACGTCTACATCAACATTTTCAATTAAAATTCAGGGATTTATTAGCAGATGAATTTATAAAACCATTAGGGTTAACAATTAATAAACTTAAACCTATGACTGGTTAGTAGGTTAATTTAGTAGTAATGTTTTGGGAAAAAAGGTTATATGATAGTAATGACAATATGTGCTAAATAACTTCTAGATACATGTAAAATATAAGAGTGTATAAAATTTACAAATACTTCTTTCTAATATAAATACCCATCCTGATGCTCTGACGGCGTGTGCTGCTGGAGGTTTGTTGTTGCTGTTGTATGTAGGTGGATAGCCACTTGACGCATATGGCTATACACTGCTAATGTTGCGGGTGTGTTGGCGAGTCTTTGGTAGAACTGTTGATTTTGATGAATGACTTATTTTGCTGGTTGTTAAAATTCGGATTTTCTGTAGAAACACATCATTTATGATAAAACGCATTTTTCTATTAATGGATTCTTTTCGGATTTTTTCTCTCTCTCTCTCTCTCTTATGTCTTTTTTTTTTAGTGCATAAATTAGCATTATAATTTTTTATTATTAATTCTTTATAAATGCTGATTTCAGTCTCTTTTGTATTTAAGATTTTTCTTATGTGGTTTTCTTTCTTCTTGACGTACTTTTCTGCGCGATCACAAAAACGGGCTTTTTTCCTTTTTTTAGGTTTAACTATGTATATTTTCAGAGCATGTGAGGACGGTTAAAATGAAAATTCTCTGTTAAACTATTTCTTTTCTTAAACAAAACTTTATTTACAGGGCTTTTCGGACTTTTTTTTATGGTTTTGAGTAACTTTTTTCACAAGAAAATATTTGGCCCTAGACCTTTGTAGTTGACTATGCGTATTATCACGCCTCATGGCTTTAATTCTTCTTGTTCTGTTTAGTTAGTTTAAGTTATTTTTACAGAATTTATTTTAGTTAGTTTGGCAAATTTTTATTTTTAGTTAGTTTCAACAATTTTTTTGTGGTTGTCACTAATCTTTTCCCGCTTCTTGAATAACTAATGATCTTTCTTCTTTCCACTTCTGAATAATCAAATGATTTATTTTTCATTTAAACAAAACTTTCAAAGTATCATTACTTCCATCGTGCATGCATATTTAATTTATGTATGCAATATATTTTGCACTTAAACTTTTGACCCTTTGCAATAATAGTAACACTAGGTTTTTCGTTTTAAATTTTGTTCAGGAATGTTCTTTAACTTTTCCTTGATTTTTATTTTTACACTATTTAATGTGTATATACATACTTTAAAATGACGAATTCCTTTTCTTTATTTTGCGACCGTATGCTGATGAAGTTTTTCGATGACTCCCATGCGTTTTTCAAAATCTGTCAAACATTACCCTTTTCCCTTTATTCTTTTCCCCTTTTTCTTTATGTGATACCAAGTGTCGTAACGTCATTGGTCCATCAACGTAACGGATTTCTCACGCCATAATTTTTCTTTATTTTCTATGTTATATTAAAAGAAGAAGCGCGATAATAAAAGGAGCTTATAAAACCAGTGTTGGTCAGGGAATTACAGAAAAGGAGTTGCCACACTAGTGAGAAAAGGAATGCGGCGGAAGTTGCTTGTTGGTAATCGATTATTCCAACGTGAGGGTGATTCAACTTTTAAAATGAGTTTTTTTTTAATCAAATGTCTATATAAAAAGATGTAAGAAGTACCCATCCGTAACAAACCTGCTTCGTATCGAGAGCGTAAGATTGAAGAACGAACAGGAAGGATAGGGTTATCCTGGAGGAATGATACTCCAAATTCGAATGAAAATCTACCTGGAACAGGTATCGATAACTTTTACAAGGAGGGAAAAAATATGAGTTCAACGTGTGGCACGACGCACGAAGCCGGGCAAAAGAAACAGATAATTCTAACGATCTGTGTGCGATAATTTATTAGGGACGAATGTCAGATGCATGATATTTCCCTACGTAATTTCCCTGTAGGTCTTCTATTTCGTACAAGGAGTTGCCGATTCTCCTTCTAATTCTACACTTAACAAATTTAGGATGAAACTTTGCATTAATGACCTTTTTGAAGTCACTTTATGAGTGATTCTTACGGTAAACTTCCTGGCCTTCTTTAAAGTTTACTGGTTTCGATCTGGCGTTATAAATTTTTTAAGCTTTCTCGTGGGCAATGGTAAGATTTGTAGTTATTTTACCGCGAATACTTTGTAGACGGTCGCTATGCTTTACTACCGTATCATCTGACAGCATGTTCAACCTATCCAGCATAGGATATGCAGAGCCATGTAAAATCATGTTCTGTCCAAAGGTTTCGTAGTAGGGTGTACATTGTATGGCCGAATGAAAGTCGCTGCGCACGAAAATTTGTGGTATATTTCTATCCCAACGCGTGTGATCGGGTTCATTTTTTAGAAAGTATCTGATTTTAGAGATTATCTCCCTGTTCGCCCTTTCTGAGGCATTCGCTTGTGGGGAATAAAATCCAGTCGTAATATGAACGATTCCATATACCGAAAAGAACTCTTCAATCTCTTTTGAGGTGAACTGTTTTGCATTGTCACTATGGACATATTGCGGCACGCCATAAGTGCAAAAAATCTCATTTTGAAAAAATTCAATAACATTGCTTGATGTTGCTGACCTTAGTGGTTTCAAGAATACAAATTTTGTTAGGTGATCTACTACGATGAGTAATTGACAATTCTTAGGTTTACTACATGGGTATGGTCCCAAAAACTCGCAATAAAGCCTTTGGAATGGGCGACACGTAAGGAACTGATTTCCCATAGGAGGACGTAGGGTTTGGTTCACCGGCTTTATTACCTTGCAATCATCGCATTCGCTAATATATAATTTTACATCGCGATTCATAAGTGGCCAGTAATATTTTTGCCTAATCCTGAAAAGTGTTTTGGCATAACCACCGTGGCAGCCTTCCTCATGGGCTGATTTAATGATACTTTTAGCTAGACTCCTAGGAATCCACAGCCTCCGAAGACTGTCTTTATCATCGTCCGCACTACGGAATTTAACACGTTTATAAACGAAATTTTCGGAAAGACATAGATCTGGCGAGATTTCCCCATTTTCTCGAATATTTTTTCTTAAATCATTGTATTCTTTACTATCAAAAACGTCAGAACTCAGATGAACATTAGAGATGAACTGTGTAACGACACGTTTCCGCTGGTTGCTGGGGTAGAGCTCACTGGCGTCCACGATCGTTACACAATACTCACAGAAGAGTTTTTACCAAATAAAAAATTTTATTCTTTCTTTAAGTTAAATTATTTTTATTGGTTATATAGAGAATGCGCTTCTAAATATAAAAGCGTAGACGGTTTGTGGTGGCACGGCAATAAGCAAGATGCAAGGTAAGGGTTGCGAGTCTGTCTCAGTTGACCAGTAGCGAGAGGCCCACCAGGAAGAGATCGGCTCTCAGTTAGGTAGTGTCTCGCTAATGACCTAAGAAATATTCGCAATGCTTGAGCTGGGCTAAATAAATGCACACTCTCGGGTAGTACAGGAGTCTGCCTCTGTGGACGAGTAGCGAGCAAACCACCAGGAGGAGATCAGCTCTCAGTTAGGTACCACAAACTCATCCACAATGGCTTCCTCAAACAAATAAAAATTAAGCCAACCGAAAGTGATTCTACGATTCAATTGGTGCTACTATGGCTCCAGAGTACCACTGCTCTGTATCTGTAATACCAGGAAGAGACCAACTCTCAGTTAGGTATCACAAATTCATCCGCAATGATTTCCTCAATTAATAAAAAATAGAGCCAACCAAAAGAATAAATTTTAATATTAGCTCCTAATATTGCGTACGACTTACCTTAATGCCGTGTGTCATCAAACTGTCCTTTTGCTAAGCAATGATTCGCCTTTTATCGTTGTCCATAGCATACACTCATTAATATTGCTATGAGTGTATGTATGTTCTTATTTTCCAGTTTTTATTATCATTGCTTTTGGTTTGTAACCCTATCTCTTTTCTTATCAAGTGATCAAGAGCTACATTCCATAATTACAATAATAATCATTTACAAAATAATCTAAGAGATTAATATGGCTTTCAATTCTCTCTTCCTATTGTTATTGATTGGTTTGTTTCTCTTTTCTTTTTCATTAAGTTCACTAAATACATTCCATATTTCCAATAACAAGAATTTACAAAAATACTGTAAGAGCCGTCGGCACTATGTAACAAAAATATGTATGTACATATGTACGTATATACATATTTATGCACATTAGGTAAGCAGCATGCATGCCCTTCAATTACTACTAAGGTTATATAGTAGAAATGTAATATTAATATAATTAATTGACAAACAAAAATCTATATGTGATCAAAAACGAGGGCCGCGACTTTTGTTCGTCACAACTGTTTTGCATTGTCACTATGGACATATTGCGGCACGCCATAAGTGCAAAAAATCTCATTTTGAAAAAATTCAATAACATTGCTTGATGTTGCTGACCTTAGTGGTTTCAAGAATACAAATTTTGTTAGGTGATCTACTACGATAAGTAATTGACAATTCTTAGATTTACTACATGGGTATGGTTTAAAAAATTGCAATAAAGCCTTTGGAATGGGCGACACGTAAGGAACTGATTTCCCATAGGAGGACGTAGGGTTTGGTTCACCGCCTTTATTACCTTGCAATCATCGCATTCGCTAATATATAATTTTACATCGCGAGTCATGTGGCCAGTAATATTTTTGCCTAATCCTTCAAATTGTTTTGGCATAACCACCGTGGCAGCCTTCCTCATGGGCTGATTTAATGATAATTTTAGCTAGACTCCTAGGAATCCACATCCTCCAAAGACTGCCTTCATCATCGTTCGCACTACGGAACTTAACACGTTTATAAACGAAATTTTCGGAAAGACATAGATCTGGCTAGATTTCCCCATTTTCTCGAATATTATCTTAAATCATTGTATTCTTTACTATCAAAAATGTCAGAATTCAGATCAACTTTGGGTGGATTACAATTTACGTCAAGTTCATCTACGTCGAATCTAGAAAGTGCATCTGGCACCACATTTAAGGACCCCTTCCTATGTTCCATTACGAAATCGAATTTTTGTAACTGCAGCCTCCACCGAGCTAGCCTACCATGCAGATCTTTTAGACCCATTAGCCAGCGAAGGCTGGAATGATCTGTTATTATTTTAAAGGGCAGCCCTCAATGTATTGCCTAAATCGCTTTACACATACTACGGCAGCAAGGCACTCTATTTTCGTAACCGTATAGTTACGTTGTGCCCGATTGAGCTTTTGGGAGACGAACGCAATCGGTCGCTCTCTTCCCTCATCACCCAGTTGATACAAGACGCCGCCTACGCCTACTCGTGATGCATCGCATTGTATAACAAATTCTCTTGAAAAATCTGGTTGTGCCAGTACAGGTGCATTCGAAAGCGCGGATTTTAGTTTATTAAAGGATTCGATAGCTTCTGGAGACAGAGGAAATGGATTATTTATTTTACGTAAACAATCCGTAAGAGGGCCTGCTAGGTTTGAAAAGTTGTTTATGAATGTTCGGTACCAATTGGACATACCGACGAAACGTCTAATTTGGCGAGGTGACTTTGGTAGGGGAAACTCTACAATGGCTACAACCTTTTCCGGGTCTACACTTAAATTACCGCCACCAATTATATAGCCCAGCTATTTTATTTGGCGTTGGCAAAATTTACTTTTGCTGACATTTATTGTGAGGCCAGCGGCTTTTAAGCAATGCGCTAATTTAAAAAGGAGTTTAATATGGTTGTCGAAATTTTCACTACACACAAGCAGGTCATATGAGTAGATGAAGACATTTTCTCGTAGTCTGGATGGAATTGCTCTGTCCATTAGACGGATCATAGTCTGTGGACCATTGCAAACTCCAAAAGGCATAACTCTATATTGATATAGGGGCCTCCCGGGGACTGCAAAAGCAGTTTTTTCTTTTGACGAGGCTGACAATTTGATCTGGAAAAATGCATCTTTTAAATCTATCCCGCTTATATAGTGTGTATCCTTAAGTCGGCTAAGCAACCCGTTTATATGGGGTAGTGGATAAGAATCTTTCTTAGTTAGGGAATTTAACTTTCGGCAATCCAGGCAAAGCCTTATTTTACCTGGTTTGCGTACTGCAACTATGGGACTGCACCAGGGAGAATTGGACTCTTCTATCACTTTCAATTATAATAACCTATCAAGTTCCTTATAGATTTATTCTTGTCTGGGAGGAGAAAGACGGTAGTGTTTAGATTTCATGGGGGTAGCGTCACCAGTATCGATGTGGTCTACAAGAAGATTTGTGCACCCAAGACCTAATTTTTCATAAGACGGAAAGTTTAAAACAGCTTCTTGCAGTCTGTACTTCTGCTCAGAATCGAGAGTATGGAAAAACAAGTTAGGTGTATCATCAAGTTTTATGGAAGACACTTCCGGTATTACTTGGGGTGCAAGTGCAAAAGCTCTCCAAAAGTTAACTCCGAGGTAGTCCTCTTGTGATAGCGAAGGTGCTACATAAAAAATTATCGATTTTGTTATTCCCCTAAATTTTATCGGCAACGTGCAATAACCTAGAATCTCGTTTTTAGTTCCATTAGCGGTTAAAATGTTTGATTTGAATCTTCTCATCTGAACGTTATTTTTGGTTATGAAGTCTAAACTACTTTTCCCTAGAACTGAGACATTTGCCCCCGAATCTAATAAAAAGGATATTTCATGATCAAATATTTGTATTTTAGCGTATGGCCTGCCATCGTCAGCATTCGACAAATAAGTAGCCTCGATTATTTTTCTAAAACTTTTCCTCGTATTATATCTGGATCTACATTTCAGTACTTGCAGGGAAGGTTGAGATTTTAAAGTTTTTCTTTGCTGTTGGAAATAAAGTTGCCTACGATTGTGCAGGCTAGTATTTGTCATATCAGGGTGTATTGAAGCGTCTGGGTTTGATCTGAAAATTTTATTTGATTGATAAAGATTGTGATGTGAAGCCCTCTGTGAAGGTTCACACTCACCGTTTGATTTGATATCGGGATTTACTTTAAGGAACGAGCATCCCCGTTTGCCCACTCGCTCCTGCGTCGATTTTCCGAATGCGGACTCGTACATTTAGGTGTGGTAACACCTCTCTGTCCACATTTATAACAAAAAACGGAGCGAGTTTCTTCCGGACAGTATATATAGCTATGTCCCATTTTCGAACAGTTCCAACATTTTACTCCTGAATAATCTCCCTTTACGTAAGGCTTGTTTAAGTTAATTGCCTCTATTTGGGGATCCGGTTCCCCCTCCGATTCTTCAGAGACTAACTCGACTTCGTTCACGTGTCTTGATCGATTGACAGTATTCGCGGAGGCCCTATTTTCATGAAGGCATTTCTCAGCTTTTATTGCCAGTGAGCGCAATTCGCCTAAATTTGTAGGGGCAGAAATAAAAAGCATTATTTTTAAATCGGGACTAACGTTTCTTTTGATGATTTCTATTAGGGAAAGGTCGGCCATGGGGTTTCTAAGTTTCAGGTTCAGCTGAACAATCGCTGTGTGGAAATCGTCGTAGCATTCCTTAGCCAATTGTTTGCGATTAGATATTTTCAATAAAATTGCATGATCTGTTTCTAATGAACCGAATTCGCATGATAAGACATCCTTTAGCATAGTGTAGGTGGCATTCGGGTTTTGCTTAATATAAGTCCAATACCAGTTTTCAGCCTTATTGGTTAAGAAAATGAGGAAATTTGCCATAAGGTAGTCAACTGAACATTGTGATCGCTCTTTTAGAGTATTTATTTTAAATAAAAAATCGGTAACGCCGCTTTCGCCGTCATATGAAACCTTCCAGTCTTTTAGTTTTATGGAATATGAGGCAGACGAAGCATTGGAAAAGGAGTTACCTCTATTAACCTTGGCGCTGGCAGGAGTATTTTCGCGCGATTGAGTCATAAGTTCCCTAATATTAGTCAGTTCTCTTCTAAATTGTTCCTGCGTTGTTCTTTATGCATCCTGAAAATATTCTAATAAATCCGTGTTTACAGATGGTCCCTGACATTCATTGCTTCCGCCTGTAGCCATCTCGGCCTCTTTGTTTAAACCTTCCTCCTGACTAGAAATGAAACTACTTCCTTTTGTTAATTCTTCTAAACTGTCAACAGGTAAAGATCTATTCACGACCTCGCAGTTCGCGCTGACTTTCTCACGAAATGTAATGACGACCTCCTCTTGATTACAAGAATCGAGGGATCGTGTGGGTGAAGATGCTCTCACGGCCCTAATGCTTGTGGTTGAACTAGAACTTGCTACACTCGTAGCACCAACTGAACGTCTTGGCACACTCTTAGTATTAGTGGCTTTACCTCTTCCTGTTGTTACCGATGAGGCTGAAGCCCTAGTAGCTTGTGTAGTTTTTCCTCTACCCCTAGGTGTTAATGATGTAGATTCTGAATCCCGTGTTACGTTTGCGCTTGATCGTGTGATTTTGCGCATAATACGCAAGGCAACAATAAAAGAAAATAAATAAAATGATGCACCAGGCAAATATACTTACGGACAGTTGTCTGCGAATCTAATTGAAAGAAAATAAAAGAAACCACAGAAACTGCAGTAGAATTATGTCAAGTGGAAAAGGTAAATGATAAAAAAAATGTGTAAAATTTATATTCTGTAAATAAAATTCACAATTATGACGAGTAAGGTTTATCTTCTTCAGCTTACGTTTAGATCGAAAAAGAATAAGGAATCCGACGATTCTTCACCAAAGCTAAAAGTTGTGTTATTAAAAAAAATCGAAGTGGAAGAAAAAAAATCATTAAATATAGGAGGAATGTTGAGCAGTCGACGGCAAGACGAAGTAAAACGATTACATAATTGTGTTATTCCTATGAAAATGCAAAGATACCTAAGTGTTCTGTCTCTTTTCAAGTTTCTCTTGGATTACCAACTTCCTTATAATGAAGAAAAATTTGATGCCTCAAAAGCTCATGACAAAAAAAAATATTTCAAATATAATCTATGTTAAGATGTAATAGTATAAACATCATATTCGTATGTCAGACTGTAACATTTTGCAACTTGTCAAACAAAATTTAAAATATTCGGACAAAGACTTAAATGAAACAATTCTGACACAAAATGCTTCTATGACAGTGGGTTTTTATCGCAACAGGCGATTGAACAACTTATGATCGTCAATCCGGACTTGTGAATTCCCAAAATCAGATAAGCAAAATTTGATGTGTATAAAAAGGATTATATTTGCATTGCCTTTGTCAGTTTGCTTTGCCTCGCATTGCAATTTATATCATATCAGCTTTTGATCCAATGATAAAGACTTATGCGAAACAATATCTGAAAAAAACAACTAAAATGTCAGCTGGGTAAGCGAAGTTTTAACAAAATTTGCTGTTATTTTGTGGAGCTTAACATCATTGCCCTATATCTAGCCTTTACGTTGGGCGCCATATATGTTATGCGCCGGCTAATTCAGAGGTTACAAATATAAAATAGTTCCTCGGTAAAAAAAAGCTGTTTCAAGCCGGAAGAAATTAATGTAAGTTAAGGACATGAAAAGTTGTTCCCAGCTAACTCTATGGTAGGTATATTTGGTTCTCAACCCGGCCTTACAGCGCATGAATATATAACACAGCCTAAATGCATTATATATGTATATACCCTAGACTGTGTAAATAAATACAGATCTAAACTACCAAATACATGTAAAAGAAGGTTACGCAGACGATATGACGACTAGATGTTAGTGTCGCGCGGGGTATATGTTTTTCGAGACAGACTGGTCACCCTAACTACTCCCTAACCTTCTTCTTACCTCAACACTCCTCCGTAAATAAACGTCTACATCAACATTTTCAATTTAAATTCAGGGATTTATTAGCAGATGAATTTATAAAACCATTAGGGTTAACAATTAATAAACTTAAACCTATGACTGGTTAGTAGGTTAATTTAATAGTAATGTTTTGGGAAAAAAAGTTATATGATAATAATGACAATATGTGCTAAATAACTTCTAGATACATGTAAAATATAAGAGTGTATAAAAGTTACAAATACTTCTTTCTAATATAAATACCCATCCTGATGCTCTGACGGCGTATGCTGCTGGAGGTTTGTTGTTGTTGCTGTTGTATGTAGGTGGATAGCCACTTGACGCATATGGCTATATACTGCTAATGTTGCGGGTGTGTTGGGGAGTCTTTGGTAGAACTGTTGATTTTGATGAATGACTTATTTTGCTGGTTGTTTAAATTCGGATTTTCTGTAGCAACTCATCATTTATGATAAAACGAATTTTTCTATTAATGAATTCTTTTCGGATTTTTTCTCTCTCTCTCTCTCTCTCTCTATTATGTCTTTTCTTTTTAGTGCATAAATTAGCATTATAATTTTTTATTATTAATTCTTTATAAATGCTGATTTCAGTCTCTTTTGTATTTAAGATTTTTTCTTATGTGGTTTTCTTTCTTCTTGACGCACTTTTCTGCGCGATCACAAAAACGGGCTTTGTCTTTTTTCCTTTTTTTTAGGTTTAACTATGTATATTTTCAGAGCATGTGAGGACGGTTAAAATGAAAATTCTCTGTTAAACTATTTCTTTTCTTAAACAAAACTTTATTTACAGGGCTTTTCGGACGTTTTTTTATGGTTTTAAGTAACTTTTTTCACAAGCAAATATTTGGCCCTAGACCTTTGTAGTTGACTATGCGTATTATCACCCCTCATGGCTTTAATTCTTCTTGTTCTGTTTAGTTAGTTTAAGTTATTTTTACAGAATTTATTTTAGTTAGTTTGGCAAATTTTTATTTTTAGTTAGCTTCAACAATTTTTTTGTGGTTGTCACTAATGTTTTCCCGCTTTTTGAGTAACTAATGATCTTTCTTCTTTTCCACCTCTGAATAATCAAATGATTTATTTTTCATTTAAACAAAATTTTCAAAGTTTCATTGCTTCCATCGTACATGCATATTTAATTTATGTATGCAATATATTTTGCACTAAAACTTTTGACACTTTGCAATAATAGTAACACTAGGTTTTTGTTTTAAATTTTGTTCAGGAATGTTCTTTAACTTTTTCCTTGATTTTAATTTTTACACTATTTAATGTGTATATACATACTTTAAAATGACGAATTCCTTTTCTTTATTTTACGACCGTATGCTGATGAAGTTTTTCGATGACTCCCATGCGTTTTTCAAAATCTGTCAAACATTACCCTTTTCCCTTTATTCTTTTCCCTTTGTTCTTTATGTGCGACCAAGTATCGTAACGTCATTGGTCCATCAACGTAACGGATTTCTCACGCCATAATATTTCTTTATTTTCTATGTTATATTAAAAGAAGAAGCGCGATAATAAAAGGAGCTTATAAAACCAGTGTTGGTCAGGGAATTACAGGAAAGGAGCTGCCACACCAGTGAGAAAAGGGATGCGGGGAAGTTGCTTGTTGGTAATCGATTATTTCAACGTGAGGGTGATTCAACTTTTAAAATGAGTTTTTTTTTATTAAATGTCTATATAAAAAGATGTAAGAAGTACCCATCCGTAACAAAAGTTGTTTTATTTCATGTTCATTTTGTTTTAAAGCAGAACTAAATTCATGTTTGTAATCAACCATTTTGTTTTTATTTTGTAACACTTCGTCCTGTATGCTTTTTAACACCATATCTACATTGTGTATATATGGCACACAGTCATCACAAATAAAGAGAATAAAATTACTTGTTTCCAACATATTTTGTGAGTATTGGTCAATGCCAGAACATTTACTTGAAGCTTTGTTGCTCACTAATTGATTTTCTGTCGACGTTTTAGTAATGCTCTGTTTCATCACTAACTTTTATTTAATTAAAACCTCGTAAAACATAATATTTCAAAGTTAAAAAGTTAATAATTTATAATTTACACGAATAAGATTGAAGCTTTCATGTTTTTATTTAATTTCATTCATCAGGAAAGTAGTATTGAATCAATAGTATCGAAATCTTACAATTCTAATTTTAAGTGGATTTGAAAATCATTAACATTATGGTAAACATATTCCATTATATATATATTTACCTTGCTTTTCTTTTAAACTTGTTCAATTATTGCAAAAAAAAACTATTTTTGCACTTTATACCATTTTTCTAAAATAAATTATTTGTGCTATTTGTTTCTCTTTAGCTCTGTTTTTCAACATAGAATGTAAGACACTGCGTAGTTGAAAAATATTTAGATACTCATGCAGACCTTTATTACGAACGCAAACATGTTGTTATGAACAGCTGTGATGAAATAATGGCGGCGGAAATATTTACTTTTTGGCACCGCCCTTAAAAACTTTATTGATGATTTTAGATACTTCGGCTCAAAGCGAATTAATATCAAGTGGCCTTATCATCAAAACAACACACATACAAAGTAGGTGTAGGACTATTTTTATTTGTGCTTTGACAGTTCGGGTTAAACTTTTTCTCTTTTCTTATATAGAGTTTGACTGATTGGGTGTAATCAGCTGATGATCATCTGTGATGATAGGGCTACCTGGTACTGAATTCGCCTTGCTTCGGCTTATGGAAATCGTCAGATTGTTATATTCCCTTGATCCTTGAATATTTTCTTTAACTTGCATTTTTATTTTCTGTTTTTATTAAGGAACACTAAAATAAAGTCAAAGAATTAATCAAAAATAAATTTAATTTTGTTATACCATAAAATATACTGCAGGCGTATCTGAATAAATAAAAAAAATCACTAAATGTCTTATCTGCTTCAAAGTGCTGATTTACAATGGGACACATTGTTTCCCGAAAAATTTATTTTTCAGTGCAAAAGAGCGAGATAAGAATACAAGTTGTATATATTTCTATATCATCACTCTCACACAAAAGAAAATGTTCGACAAATGTTTCCCAATGTAAACGCCGTTCAAATCACAAAAAAGTATTTTAAATAAAAATTTTTATATATTTCTTTATTTAAGACTGAAAAAGATATGCTATTCTACATATCAAAAAATTTAGAATACCAATTTTATACGTATTTTGGCTTGGAAGTGACTACATTTAGGACAAAAAACATTAAAAGTGCTCTCCTGTAAAATTTGTAAAATGCTAGTTAGGTCAGCGACGACATGAGAACAACCTTTTTTAGCTGTCAAAAGTGAGGATTCTGTGTATCTGTGCCTAAAGGTAGTTTTATACTATCTGTGTCTCCCATCTGACTTGTCAAATTTCCCACTGCAAAAGCTATACATATCGTGTGAACCTTTTGAAACATTGCCATCTGAAATTTACAGAACTAAAGTTAGGCGACAAAATTTTCAATTAGAGCGGGTTCTATTTTCATCTGACATCAGCTGTTTTGAGTTAACAAGAATGTGTTGGCGTCACTTAGAGGTAATGTCAGATGGGATTATACATGTACGTGTGAAAGAAAAAATTAAAAATCGTCTGTAAATGGAGAATTTTGACAGACACGCAAAGTTACATGTGGGTCTCAAAACTGACAAGTCAGATGTAAAACGCAGATAGTCTAAATCAAAGCGAATTAATATCAAGTGGCTTTGTCATCAAAACAACACATATACAAAGTAGGTGTAGGACTTTTTTTATTTGTGCTTTGACAGTTCGGGTTAAAGTTTTTCTCTTTTCTTATATAGAGTTTGACGGATTGGGTGTAATCAGCCGATGATCATCTGTGATGATAGGGCTACCTGGTACTGTATTCGTCTTGGTCTAAATCCACCTTAAGTCGGCCAAACTTTTTAGCCGAAATTAGCTGCCATGGCCGACGGCGGCTATCATACCTGATAATGTCAGCGGCGGCTTAGCCCTGGCTGCAAACGGTCGGCTTCGTTCTCTGAAAAATATTGTTCAATTATAATTTTCACGGGCAACGATAATGAAAATTAATAAAAAGAGGAAAATAGTACATCCAACAATATCTTGTGGCTGGATTGGCTGCAGTGTACATTGTAATAATGATTGGGAATTAAATAAGCATATAAGCACTCATTTGGAAAGCCTTCAGCATGACACTGCGGGCAATTTTAATTGTGTATGGGGCTCCTGTGAATATCACACCGAATGTATAACACAGATGCATCGACATATCTTTTATCATGGTTACTACAACGGACTCTTGGTACTGGGCAAATTTGAACTAGAGAACAACACAGAAATACCACGATGCAATGCTCCACCAAGAGAATGCGAGAAAATACCTGAGTTGAATTCCAACTTTCGTTGTGAATGGACCGACTGTGAACGAACATTTGTATCCATTGTGGAGTTTCAAGATCATATTGTGCAACATGCCTCTTTCGAATATGAGATACAAAAATCCCCGGATGACGAGAGGCCTAAAATACAATGCAATTGGAATGTTTGCCAAAAACAAATGGACAATAAATATCGCTTAATAGAACACATACGGACACACTCGAACAAAAAACAAGTGGCTTGTTTTCATTGCGGTGAATTATTTAGGACAAAGACTACACTATTTGATCATCTTAGACGTCAACCAGATAATAATAGTAAGTAGAACAATCTAGGGTATATATTAAATTGTATTTGACTTGGGCAATAGTGCTCATTTTACCGATTTCTTTTCCTTTTTTATTGGTTGTTAACTTTCTTGGTTCCAGATCAAAAATATCAATGTGCTCAGTGTTTTAAATATTTTGCTACCGAAAAGTTGTTACGGTCTCACATGATAAAGCATGTTAATTGCTTCAAATGCAGTATGTGTGATATGACCTGCTCTTCTGCTAGTGCTTTAACCACGCATGTTCGTTATCGACATCTTAAGGATAAACCTTTTAAGTGTGTAGAATGTGAACATCGTTGTGTTCGGGAATCAGATCTTAACCAACATATTCAGTTAGTACATAGCCAGGAGGTTCATCGCTGTGAAGAGCCGGGCTGCACGTATGCGGTCAAAACATTTCAGGCCTTGAGAAGAGTAAGTTCACTACTGCATAATTGATTTTACAAAAATTTTCGTAGGGTTATAAAAACAATGTACATATAGTGGCTCAATAAAGAAGTCGGGCAACGCATACATTTTGTGTGTTATTGTATCTGTAGCAGTTCATCAAACCATCAACAACATTAAAACGAAGCAATTAGGCAATTAATATCGAGACTTGAACGAATACCCCTAACAAGTGAGGCCTATATGAAAGAGATAGGAATAATATATAACATAGCGGAAAACAACGGATATAAAAAAGACCTAGTTGACAAGATTAGAAAGGATATCGAAGCAAGTAAGAAACTGAACAGAGAACAGGAACAAGAAAGGAAAACCTTTGCTACCTTTACGTATATGGGAAAATCAACATATAAACTGGCAACATTTTTTAGAAAACAACATTAAGACGGTATTCCAAACAAAAAACAACTTGGGTAGAATACTGCAAAACAGAGCAAACGAAACAGACTTCCTAGATAAACAAGGAGTGTACAAATTAACTTGCACATTCCAACACAGTTATATCGGACAAACTGGAAGAAAGATAAAAACGAGGTTTCGCGAGCACATGAGAGACTATAACAAGAAACTGAGAAAACCAAGAATAACACCAGACTCGAATTTCGCAAACCACATATTCGACAAAAAATGTACACCAGGATATATTAGAAAAAACTGTTAAACTATTACATTCACAACATAAAGGACGGCGACTGAAAGTAGTAGAGAACATGGAAATATACAAACAAAAAATATTTGACGGAAGAATAATAAATGAACAAATAAACACTGCTTTAGACGTAATATATCAACCATTAAAATATTTTTACACAAAAGAAAACAATATTCCAGGCAGCGTAGTAGAAAATGAACAAGACAAAAGGATTACCCAGAAACGTAAAATTACGGATTATTACCTACGTAGGGATAAAACAACTGATAACTAATAGAGTAGATTATAAACAAAATATTAAACCATTGCTGAATATCAGGAAGCAAATTTTTTCAAATCGAATTCACACGTATTCTTATTCTCTTTCATTTAGCCTTATCTGAGACAAATTTTTGCTTATCTTTTTACTCATTTTTCTCAAACGCACTGCGAGAAATTTATTATGTATGCTGTATGAAAAGCATATATGTCACAAATGCTTTTCATTAATATTATGTTCCAAAATGCTTTTGACTACATACAACAAAAAATTAAAGATAAGATATTCCCAAAAAGTATGGAAAAAACACTTTTCTATACCAAAAATACATATGCATTTTTTTTATAGAAAAACAACTTAAAATTAACTTAAAATTTTTAGCGACTCTGTTCTTCTTGCATTTAATTTAATCTTCACTAAAACAGCGACCAATGCACATTAAATTCGGCCAAACAAATTTACTTTGTTTTTTTTTAACTATATCGAAAATATTATTTGGGATGACAAAAAAGAATTATTGTCAAAAATTTGACCGCTTTATATTAATATTAAGAGGTCTATCATCGCAATTTTAGATTTTTTTCCTGTTCAAGTTTTTGACTTTTGACTCGAAGCAACTTTTCTTTTTTTTATGAGTGGAATGGGTTGACCTAAGGCTATATTTTGTCCAAATAAAGTTTGTTGATATCTTTTGTGGTTTTTGAATTATTCCAATTTAAAGTCGTCTTATAACGTGACGAAATTTGGAAGTTTGTTTGGAGGTTGTTGTACATATTTCCAGAAATATGCGAACATGTTACTTCAACTTTTTTTCGTCTTTCTACAAAACTTACATAAAGGTTACAGCTAACACATAGGGCTTTCATTACTATAAGAAACCATTGCTTCCATAAAATTATGATCTAAAAACCTGATCTTATATAACGTGACGCAAAAAATCTTATAACGTGACGATGCGAATTTTGTATTAAAATTTCACAAATACGTGCAAAATTAATTTTTAATTAATTAAGCCTAACAAAACAAATTTCGTTCCTTGCACCTTTCGGAACCCTGTATCATGTACCCTGTATCCTAAATTGTACCTATTATAATTTGAGTAATTCTTAACCGAATTGGATGATTTAAAAACCAAAATGCAAGTTTTGACAAGAAGTACGCAGGTATTGTAAACGAGCTCGGTCGATCCACCCCTTCAGCTTTTGCCTTCGGTTGTGCTCGGCACTATGTAAGGAAGCTATGTATATTTCTTAGCCAATTGGAATAAAATTCGGTATGTGCACGTTGTTTGACGAAAAAACAACTCCTGGAAGAAAGGTATTTTTTACGAGGTACCTAATATTTAATTTTATTTTTTAAGGTATTTTTTTATCTTTATTTTTAATTTGCACACATTTCAGATGCAACTTCCATAACTTGGAAATTTTAGAGAAAACCCAGGCTAATAAACCTGTTTAAACATATTTCAATATAAAAAACAAAACGTAAATCAGACATAACTGAGCTAGAAAACATAAATAAACTCAGCTATAACTTCTTAAAAAATTAAAATGACATAGACATGTTCTTATTTTTGTACGAAAACAAAATATTGGAATTTGATACGACTTTTAGTTGTATGCAAGCTTCGACGTTTCGAAGATTTTGATTCCGCCATCAATAAAATGAATGTGATGGGCAGATGAAATATAGCGAACATCCCTGGCGTTCGAAAATACAGAGGTTGCTTTTAATTTTAAATTGATATCAACAATTTCGCTGTCAGTCATTTCCTCGACTGCAATTTTGGATTGCGTCCGTTTAAATGCGTTTGCGAAATCAGAGGCACTATCGCGAGCCCTTACGTGCTTTCTAACCACGGTTTTTGCGATGGCTCCAATACCGTCCACACAGCCTTTGCCATGGTATGCTGCAAAATAATTCCAATAAATTTTTAAGCGAAAAGTTGCTTCTAAAACCGGGACTACAGCAGCGATAAATTTATTTTTAAACTGCGACGAGGTACCGTCGCTCCAAAATTTTAATACTTTCAGTGTGCTCGGAAAGGCTGATATTAATTTATACAAATAGGGCACTATTGTTTCCTTGCTGTGCGTCAAGTTATTTGAAACCAACACTTTTGACTCGAAAATTGCGTTGAACGTGAAAACCGAGGTAAATAGAGCGAGCTGTCTCTGATTCCAATGTGCCCTCTGAACTTCATCCTGGTTTTCGCACACAAAATTTTCCGCAAAGTCTATTTGTAACAGGCCCTCAACGCTCGTTGACAGTCAATATTAAAAGTATCCGCTTGTTCGCGCTTCACGTAACAATGTTTGAAAAAATGAGGTGTCAAAGCAATTATGGGGACAATAAGATCCGATAAGGTTCCTTTTTCATCGTGAAGCTCCACGCGCTTATTATCAAGGTTCTTTTTCCAAATTTTCCATGATACATTTTTAGTAAGTGAGGTTTCTCCGACCAGCGAATTAAGTTTTTCAATTGAAATAGCAGGACATGAACCACATTTTGAAAACCAGCAATCGATCGTCGGTTCAGCACAGAGGAATTGACGCACGAACTCATCATAATCACAAAGCTGTGTATAATGCTATTGAAACTAATAATACAACAATGTTGAGTGAAATTAAAGAAATTGTCAATACAACCATAAAAAATGACATTCATAAATTGAGCGAATATCTCACAACCTTCTTCAATAATAAGGATGCTTATAATAGCAATCTAAATCAACAACAACCTTGTAGTTATGCTTCGGTTCTCAGTACTAATGATTGTAATAATGTAGGTCCTGATGGTGATAGTCAGCTAAATGCAATTTCACTTGCTACTTTAACCCAGCCAACTCAAGCAAATCAACAAAAACGGAGCCTACCCGTTTCGTCTCTTGTTACCCCTGTTGTTAGTGATGAGCAAAATGTGAATGCACTTGCTGACTTAAATGTAATGCCTAATGTAAATAAACAAGTTTATAATAATGTAAACAGACATCCAGTGTTGTTCGATTCTTCGTTACCATCAACTTCATCGCAGGCTGCAATGCAAGTATTGGAACCCCGTATGTCAAATAGAAGAAACCCGATTGATTTGGAAGGAGTGCGTTATAAAAAACGGGGAAAAAACAAAAACTCGAAAATAGTTTATGGGAGTAATGGCGATGCTAGTCTTGATGTTGCTCAAAGGAAAAAATGGGTACACGTGTCATCTTTTAAAGCATCATTCAGTGAGGAGCAGCTTATTGCATATATTGAGAAGAAATTGGATATATGCAAATCACATATATCTTGCTACAGACTGGTAAAAAAGACACTCCAGTGGATAACTTTAAGTATGTAAATTTCAAACTCGGTATTTCTGCGCCTTTTTATGATTCTTTGTTTAATGCGTCTATTTGGCCTTCCAATGTACGTGTGCGTCCTTTTAAGTTTTTTCCCAAGACGATGCCCAACAGCGGAGCTCTGCGGCAAAAACATGCTCAATATCTCAACCTTTTAATGATGGCATCAACATTTTCTTTCAAAATGCTGCGGGTATTCGCACGAAACTGAATGATGTTTTTAAATTTATTGCTCAAGCTGATTATGATGTAATAGTTATTGTGGAGACTTGGCTAAAAGCTGATATACTTGATTCCGAACTTTGTGATTTAAAACAGTATCAAATATTTCGTAAGGATCGTGACTATGAAAATACCTGCAAAACTCGTGGAGGTGGTGTATTTGTAGCCGTCAGGAGATCATTAAATGCTAACTCACTAAGCTTATTCGACTCTAATCCTGTCTTGGATCAACTTTGCGTATGTATCACTGGCCTGCAGCATTTGTTTATTTGTGTTTCTTATGTCCCACCTAATAGTAGTGATGCTATTTATGCATCTCATGTTGTTAATGTTGTTCACCTGGCAAATACCGTAGGTACAGAGAATCTTTGTGTGCTTGGTGATTATAATCTTAATGATATTAGTTGGATCAACTTAATTCGATAAATGTATTTTGACGCCCTCTAATGTTAATAAGTCGTACGAAATAAATCTCATAGATTCATTCTTAAGTCTTGGTTTTGTACAAATTAATTCGTATAGAAATAAACTAAATCGAATTCTTGATTTAGTATTTATATCTGATACTTTAAATTATTCTTTGTCCGCTTGTCCATTTCCCATGTGTATGACTGATATGCATCATATTCCCTTAACTTTAAGACTGTCTCAGTTTAAATATATTTCTGTTAAGGCTAATAATTATGGCTGTTATAATTTTAAAGATTGTGATTATGTTAGCTTAAGTGCTGAAATTGGTGCTGTTAATTGGAAAATGCTTTTTAATGATAAGGATACAACTGATTGTTATGATATATTTACTTATACTATAAATGATATTGTTAAACGTTCTGTTCCTCTTTTATCGAACAGGATTCATAGGCTTCCATGGTACACTAAAGGTTTAAAAAAATTAAAAATCTTAGAAACAAGTATCAATTAAATTCAGAGAAACGGGTGAATTAAACCATAAAGCGGCTTATGAGCACTATATGCGGGAATTTAATTTTCTCGATAAATTTTTGTATAAACAGTATATATTAAATTTTGAATCTTCTATTAAAAATAACCCCAAAAAATTTTGGAGTTTTATAAGATCTAAAAAATCTTGTTCAAATTATCCTTCTACCATGCATTTCAATGATACGCTTCTGAGTTCGGGTAATGAAATTGTTAACTCGTTTGCTCTATTTTTCAAATCGAATTTTGTAAATGGTAATTGTTTAATAGATCCGTCTGCCTTACAAATTATAGAGCCTCTTGTTGATTTTGGCGTTATTCAATTAACTGGTGATGATATTTTAAATGGGATAAAAGGTATAAAAAACTCTTATGGTGTCGACATTGATGGGATGAGTTCCTTTTTTATCAAGAATTTGGCTGAATGTTTAACTTTACCTCTTCAGCTTATTTTTAATATTTCTCTAGCGGATGGTTGTTTTATTGACAGATGGAAAGTTGCTTCTACTACCCTAATTTTTAAAAGTGGGGATAAAACTGATATATCTAATTATCGGCCTATTTCTAAGTTGTCCAATATCTGCAAAGTTTTTGAGCATATAATAAAGGAAAAAATGTTTTTTTCACTTAAGCGTTATATTAGTAGTGAACAGCATGGTTTTTTTCCTGGACGCTCTACTGCTACAAATTGTGCAGTTTTTAACCATTTCTGTATCTCTGCCTTTGATAGACATAATCAGGTAGATGCAGTTTTCAGGGACCTATGTAAAGCGTTTGATAAGGTATCGCATAACATGCTCTGCCTTAAACTTCAAGCTATGGGCTTTCATGGCATGTTTCTTAATTGGCTAAAGTCCTATCTGTCTAATAGAAAATATACAGTTGTCGTGGAAAATTTTATATCTTTGCCTTACACTGCTACTTCTGGGGTACCGCAGGGTAGTATATTGGGTCCTCTGTTGTTTTTAATTTTCATTAATGATATAGGGAATTTCATTTCAGGTTCTCAGTTCTTGTTATATGCCGACGACCTAAAAATTTTTAAGGAAATTCATTCCGAGGGTGATGCCTTTATTTTGCAAAATTGCATCGATGGGGTGTCTAAATGGTGCTATCGTAATAATTTGTCGTTAAATATAAATAAATGTTACCAAATGACTTTTTGTAGGTCTAATTGGCGTTTTAATATGACCTTCCAATATAAGTTGTGTGATGAAAAGTTGAAAATTGTTACTCAAATTTTAGATCTTGGCGTGGTACTTGATAGTGAATTAAATTTTAAGTCTCATCTGGATTATATAATTCCAAAAGCGTATTCTGCATGTGCATTTATTAGAAGGAACAGCAAGGAATTTTTAGACCCCTTAACTTTGAAAATGTTATATACTGCTTTTGTTCGGTCTAAGTTAGAATATTGCTCCTTTGTCTGGAGCCCCTTTTATGCTGTCCATGTAAATAGAATTGAAAGAATTCAGAAAAAATTTGTACTTCGTGGTAATCGGGTAAATTTTTCGTCTCCATCATATTATGCTCGTTGTCTGCTTTTGGGCTTAAAACCACTCTACCTGAGAAGAACTCTTCATTCTTTTATATTTGTCTTTAATTTGATCAATGGTATCACTGATTGTGAATATTTATTTAAGCTGATTTATTTTTGTATACCTTTTAGATCTCTCAGGTTCCATAATTTATTCTTTGTACCTACACATAGTACTAATTACGCTATGAATGACCCTATGATACGAGCTTTCAGTACTTTAAATAAGTTAAATAATATTGTTAATTTAGATTTTTCTTTGTCTCAAGATGATTTCAAATTGTGTCTAGAAAATAAGGAATTAGTGGATGTATTGTTAGACTAAGATTTTATATTGCTAGCCTGTAAGGATATTGTAATCCATTTGGCTAAAATAAATAAATAAATAAATAAATAAATAAATAAATAAATATATATATATATATATATATATATATATATATATATATA